>CM051500.1:27726331-27728831 GCA_028031935.1 Paedocypris micromegethes
AGGAGCCAGACAAGTGTTTTGCCGCTGCTAATGTCCGAGAGAGTGTGTGTGTGTGTGTGTGTGTGTGTGTGGCTGATCTTCCACTTCTGACCGTGTGTTTGACTGAGGAGACGCTCGAGTCCCGTAAGATGTTCCGACTCCCGACTGAAACTCTTTTTTTCTATTTATAGATCATGTTATAAAGTGTCACCTATAAATATAATATTAATATATTTATGAAGCAGGTGTGCTGTTCTTTTTTCACCCCTCCACCTCCGCCGCCTTCCCTCTTCGTCTCTGACTACGGATGGGACCATTGATACTTCGACTTCCCGCTTGGATCGATGCCGATTCTAATAAAAAATACGTTTTGGACGTGTGACAATAAGCCGAAGCGTGTTTCAACAGGTCCTCCGTATCACATGACTAAGGCAGCCAATCGGAAGAGCACTGGAGGGGCGGGGTCTCACCCGTATTTTTTTGGCCTACCCGCTTGCCCATTCAAACCATGTATTTGGTTTATTATAGGGATGCTATGCCAAATTTACCTATTTGTTTTTGCTCACATTTTCTCATCAGAAACTGCTACCCGTGTTTAAATTGTGTGGACACCTCCACCGTTAAGTTGAAGAAGGAGTCTTACCGGGTCTTCTTGGCCTGTGGGACTCCTGAGGCACAGCTCACAGGTATCAGCAGGCAAAGCAAAATGCGTCTTCGGTGGTCGTTGAGGTAAAGAACCGGGCTTGGGAGGAGTTCGGCGAGACCATGGAGAATGACTTTCAGACGGCTTCAAAGAAATTCTGGCCCACCATCCGGCGCCTGAGGAGGGGGAAGCACGAGATCATGACCGAAAGAACGAGATCCCGGATACAAGCGGCGGAAATGAGCTTCCTCCGCAGGGTGTCTGAGCTGTCACTCAGAGATAGGGGGAGGAGCTCGGAGTAGAGCCGCTCAGGGTCCAGAGGGGCCAGATGGGGTGGTTCGGGCATCTGATAAGGATGCCCCCTGGATGCCTAGCTGCTGAGGTTCTGGGCACGTCACAGGAGACCCAGCTGGCCAGGGAACGCCTCGGAATTCTTCCGGAAGAGCTGGAGGGCGTGGCTGGGGAAGTCTGGGCCTCCTTACTGAGACACACCAGTACAAACGTATTACAACAATGAGTTCCAAAACAGATATAAAACAAAGGTGAGACAATAAAAGGCAGTGAAAAGTCAACAACTCGTGCCGGGTTAAAACGCCCAGGAGAAAAAGTGTGTTTTTAAAAGAGATTTAAAAACCAGAAGAGAGTCTGCTTGCCTAATGTTTGCCGGCAACTCGTTCCACAGTTTTGGGCAAACAACAGAGAAAGCTCCGCCCCCTTGAATGTCCTCCTAGTCTTTGAGCATGCAGACACTTAAAAACAAATAAAACTATTTTAAAATCAACCCGAAAAGAAACCGGTAGTCAATGAGGTGCTGCTAAAGTTAGAGTGGACGGTAGAGAAGACGGTACGGTATGTTTTTTTTCTATCGGTAGTTTTTGAATGTGTCCGAATAAAATTTGAATTTGGTGACATAATCCTGAAAACAAATCTAAAAAAACTACATTTTTGTTAGATATTATACTATGATATAGATAAGATACTAGAAATGTTAAAGATATGTGGATGAAAAGTACAAAAAGAGCAACGCATAGGCCTTTACTTGGGAAACAGGTGCATGCAAGTTAAATAAGAGACTGAATGTTGACATTTCCAGTCAAGGTGAGTGTGTGTGAAGAAAAGAACTTGTGTTCTTCTTTAGTCCAACGTTGGGAATATCTACAGGACATGATTGGTTCGACTATTGAAAACGCCCTTGTATGGATCGTGTTAGTAGTTAGTCCCTGTAGGAGCCATTTCTTTTGTGACTTCTTTTCAGCTTTTGTCACGTCAATGCTTTGCCATTTTGTTCAATTCGTTAATTTCCTATTATCAGACTTTTATTTTTGAAGGAGAATAGGCGTGTCCCGCATATTTAAGATGGCCGCCACTGAAGAAGTTGTTTGGAAGCCACATGGGCAAAGCAATAAAAAGGCAAAAATCCATAACCAAGATGTGGACTCCAAAGCCAAAGCCTTTAAGAAGATCTCTGGATATCAGTTTGGATTTACTTGAAGAATTTGTATTTTTTTTGTTTACCATTCATCACCTGCTTGCTAATATGCTAATGAGCTGCTTTCATCTGGAATTCTACAATCTACTCCCAGGATTTGCAATAAAGGTGTAAGCATGTCTTTGTGGCAACTGCAACTACAGTTCCAACTAAAACTAGTATTGCTCCTCTTCTGAAGTAAATGAAGCAGGTCTTAGAACTAACGTTTCACTCCAGTTACCACAATCTTTCAATGGAAGACGTTTCTTTTTGCATTTCTAAATTAAAATGCATGTTTTTTTTCATCTTTGTGTTTATGGGTCTGATTTATTATGATGTTATTATTGGCATTAATGCGAGTCTTTTTGTTTGTCATCATTATGTATGTGGCTGTTACTACTAGGATATTA
>CM051500.1:27733831-27736778 GCA_028031935.1 Paedocypris micromegethes
ATTGAGAGCAGAACACGTCTTGTTAAACTGTTTACTTTTGTGAATTTTATTAATTTGTGTTTGTTACATTCTTTAAGACGCATCATTTATATTTAGACTTGTTTGTTGGCCAGTTGTAGTCTGTGCAATACATATTAAAAGTTATCGCTTTTCTATTGTGTTTAACTATTCACTACACTAATGATAATATTTGCGCAATACTATTTTTAATTTGATAGGCGTCTCTCACATTGTCCCACAACAATATAAAAAACAGTGTAGATTAATGAACAGTGCTTTATAATAATTATGTTAATAATCATTTTTTTTTCATGTAACATTTAATATTGTGTAATATTGACAGCAGCAAAATTATCTGACAAATAAAAAAACTGTCACAAAAAGTACACAAGTACTTTCCCTGGTAATTAATTACTTTTATAATGATGTAACTCAATTACTGACTCAGTTACTTTTTGTGAGAAGTAACTAGTATCTGTAACTAATTACTTTTTTAAAGGAACGTTCTTCCATTTCTAATAGTTCTCTGATATTTCTTACATTATTATTAATCTAATTCACGTGAAATTGTTTTCTTTAATATAAAAGATCTGTTTTTTAGTATAAAAGATTGTACAGTATTTGTATTACAGTGGAGCAGAACAGTGTCAATAGAAGTCAGCAAATGTTCAAGTTCATTTATATAGCGCTTTATATATATATATATATATATATATACATACATATATATATATATATACACACACATATATATATTTTTATACTTAAGTATATAAGTAATATTTATAAAGTCCCAGACCAACTCAAATTTTACATATTATTCAAATCTAAATGTGTTTTATTTAAGAATTAGTGTCACTAAAAATGTTTAAGAATAAAACTAAAGTGTGTCAGCAACGGCTTGTGTAACTCTGTTATTGTATTACATTTGGTGGGTTGAATTTTTTGAATGAACCTTTTGCCATTTTTAATCCGATTAGGGATTTTTTATTATTATTTTTTAAAATGTGAAAGACGCAATCCCATTAGTGCCCTTACTCGCATTGACTACTCCTACTACTACTACTACTACTACTACTACTAATAATAATATTAATAATAGTAAAAGTTTTGTACATGTAAAAAGAACACGCGTTGTGTTTGTGTAACACTCTCAACGTTAGGGGGCAGTACACTTTGACTTTGAAATTTGACAATTATTTTAGGACAATGTTTTTATTTATTATTTCATAAATGTTCTGGTATATATTTTTCAATTAAGTATGTTTATTATTATAAATAAAACTTACATTTAGTTCGGATCGGCTGTACGATTGACGTCATGACGCACGTAGAGTACGTCGCTCGCTCATTGCCATCGTGTCTGGACGATTGATTTATGCCAGAATACTTTTTTGTTTTATTAGATGGTTGTGGTTGTTTACGGATTTTTTTTTACGGGTTTTTTATTATTTTTTTGTCAGAGTAAACAATTTTACAAAACAGTTATAATTACAACAAGTGTGTATTATATAAAGAACATTCCGAACCAAATCAAAAGGGGAAAAAAACAAATAAATAAATATATAACAATAAAATATTAAGAAAAAAAAAGCAAAGAGCGCAATTATAAGAGCACTACTCTGGTGGAGTTAATGCGCAATTTTCGTGTTCGCCTGTAGGGGGCGCCTGGAATTAATTCATTTACCTGTTAAAATTCATACAACAGTGTTTTTGATGTTGATTTACCTATTGTTGTTGATTGCATTTATATATATATATATATATATATATACACACACACATATATAAGTACATTATTTTGTTTTATTTATGATTTAAGTTAAATACAAAAATTTTTTCAAAAAATTATTTATATTGGATTGTTGTGTATTTATTCAAGCAAAACACCACCGTTTTTTTCCTCCTGGTTTCATATTGTGCATGACACAATTTGATTATATATATGCCATATTGTTTTTTGTGTAAATCCCCGAACTCGAGGCTACAAATATATTTTTTTTAGACCCGAGGAATATTATTTTTCTTTCCCTGCAAAATAAGGGTTACATTTGGTCGCGGGAAAAGAAAAAAAAAACAGAACAACGTCGCCGCGCACGGTGTTTTGTCACCGCGGAACTACATTACCCACAACCCGTAGCGCTGCGCTCTGACGTCACCGCGCTGTACGTCCATCCGTCACGCTCTCCACTCTTCTTCTTCTCCGGTGCGCGGCTCATGAGGGCGGACGCGGTGGCGGCGGCGCTGGGCGCGTGTCTCCTCGCGGGGCTCCTGCACTGGATCCTCCTCACACACACTCACACTCACACTCACACTCAAGGTAGCGACACACACTCCTCCTGACGCGCGCGTGTGTGTGTGTGTGAGAGAGAGAGAGAAGAGGAGAGGAGAGAGAGAGAGAGAGGAGAGTGGGGAGACGTGTGTGGGTGTGTGTGTGGTGTGTGTGTGTAGTGGTGAGAGAGAGTGTGTGTATGTCCCCACCACAACACACATGGTCATTTTGATTCACACACTCTTATTAGTGCTGTGCGTGTGTGTGGGTGTGTGTTGGAGAGAGAAAGAGAGAGAGAAGAGGCGTGTGTGTTTTAGAGAGAGAGAGAGAGAGAGTGTGTGTGTGTGTGTGAGAGTGTTTAGTTTAGTTTCAGCCGCTGTGTGTTTGTGTGCGTGTGTGTGTTTTAGAGAGAGAGTTTGAGAGAGAGAGAGAGAGTGTGTGTGTGAGAGAGTATGTGTGTGTGTGTTTGAGAGAGAGAGAGTGCGTGTGTGTGAGATAGAAAGTGTGTGTCTGTGTTTTAGAGAGAGAGAGTGCGTGCGTGTGTGTGTTTGAGAGAGAGTGTGCGTGCGTGTGTGTGTGTCTGAGTGAGAGAGAGAGAGAGTGTGCGTGCGTGCGTGTGTGTGTGTTTGAGATAGAAAGTGCGTGTGTGTGTTTGCGAGAGAAAGAGAGTGTGTG
>CM051500.1:27743736-27792717 GCA_028031935.1 Paedocypris micromegethes
AAAAAAAAAAAAACAATAATAATAGTCAAATTAAGCAATACTTGTAGTAATAAGCAAGTAAAAAGCACCATCGGCAAGTACAAAAACCAAGAACCATCAGTCATCACAAAAGTTTACATTCTCAGTAAAAGTAAGCAATGGGTTCCAAACTTTTCCAAACAGGTTAGAGTCTCTAGCGGAGTATCTGACTTTCTCCAAATACAGGAAAGACATCAAATCCTTTAACCAGGAGAAATTTGAAGGGGGGCTTGACGATTTCCAGTGTAGCAAGATTCGTCTTCTTGCTACCGGTGATGCAAAAGAGACAATCCTACAGTGATGTTTGTTGTACAAGCCTTCCATAGGAGGCACACCAAAGATTGCTATCATCGGACATGGCTCCACCGCAACATTGAAAACTCTCGACAAAGTATCAAAGAAGGAGGTCCACAATGAAACCAGTTTAGGACTAGTGTAAAATGTGTGAATATGGTCAGCTGGAGACGACGCACATCTGTTGCATCGGTCATTATCTATTAACGACAGTTTCTTAAGTTTGGCCTTTGTATAATGGATTCTGTGAACAACTTTGAGCTGGATAAGGTTCAATCGAGCACAGACACAGATGGAATTAGTTTTAGCTAAAATGTTATTCCATAGATCTTCGTCAATCGCCAGACTCATCTCCCCCTCCCAAGTTTGCCTGAGTGTAGATAGAGATGGTAGGTTTGAAAAGCGCAGGAGGCCAGAGATTGAGGAGACTCGATTGGATGACTTTGGGAGGGCCATAATGTTGTCAATTAGGTTCTTTCCTGGCTGCTGGGGGAAAGTTTCAAAGTGTTTTTTAGCAAAATCTCGTAGTTGAAAGTAGCGAAACAGACTTGATTTGGGGATATTGAATTTACTTTGCAAATCATTGAATGAACCAAATGTGCGTTCCAGAAACAAGTCCTGGAACACCACTAGTCCCTTTTCTTTTAGCTGCATGTAGGTGTGATCCAACGCTGCAGGAGCAAAAAGGTGGTTACGGCTGATAGGCATCAGACTTGATGATGTTTTCAACCCAAAGTGGCAACGAAATTGTTTCCAGATTTTAAGCGATGCAATCACAATTGGAGAGGTGGAATACTCAGAGGGCTTTCGTAAACCACCATCAAGAATTAGAGCAGGTAGCGATGAAGATGGTATGCAAGAGTCAGCCTCCATCACACACCAGCTGGTTTCAGGAGCGTTACACCACATGTATATCTTCTGGATATTGGCCGCCCAATAGTAAAAAAGAAAATTTGGGAGACCTAGACCCCCGTCTTGTTTGGTTCTTTGAAGAACTGACTTACGTATTCGTGGGGGTTTACCAGCCCATATAAAAGAAGCTATGAGGGAGTCAAGAGTTCTAAAAAAAGATTTGGGGAGAAAGGTGGGAGAACAGTCTGAAAAAGAAACTATATTCGTGGCAAGATGTTCATTTTGATGGACTCAATTCTACCCACTAATGATAACGGGAGATTGTTCCAACGCTGTAGGTCTAATTTAATGCGGTCAACCAGTTTGACAAAATTCTCGTAGTGCAGTGATTTGAGTGACCGTGAGATCTGAACACCCAAATATCGAAAACTTTTGTTTGCCAAATGAAAAGGAAGAGCGTCCACTGGTATTTGTTTAGCTAATTCGTTTATGGGAAAGCACTCGCTTTTAGCAAAGTTGATCTTGTATCCTGAGATTGAACTAAATTTATTTAATAATTGCATTATATTCTCGATGCTGTTAAGTGGGTCTGAAACGTAAAGCAGGAGGTCGTCCTGTGAAACGCGATGTTCCTTGCCTCTGCGAATGCCTGCGAAGGCAGAAGATGTTTTCAGGGCTATTGAGAGAGGTTCTATGGCAAGAGCAAAAAGAAGAGGTGGGAGCGGACAACCTTGACGGGTGCCGCGCGATAGTGGGAAGTAGGGTGAGATCTCAGTGTTTGTTTTCACACAAGCACTGGGAGTGGAGTACAGCAAGCGGATCCATGAAATGAACTTGGAGCCGAAACCAAATTTTTGTAAAACCATGAACAGATAGTCCCACTCCACCCGGTCAAAGGCCTTCTCCGCATCAAGAGAGATGGCCATTTCTGCCTTTGAAGACTGTGATGGAGTGAAGATTACATTCAAAAGTCTTCGTATATTGGATGGTAGTTGGCGACCCATTATGAAGCCAGTTTGATCGTCGGATATAACTGACGGGAGGTGAGCTTCTAATCGTTTAGCCAGTACTTTAGCTAGCAGCTTGACATCGTTGTTATTTAAGCTGACTGGTCTGTAGCTTCCACAGAGTGAAGGGTCTTTCTCCTTCTTTTATATTAGGGAGATTTTTGATGATTGATCGTGAGGCGGTTTGATGTCGGAGTTGAGAAGCTAAGAGTCGACCGGCTCTGTCACCGGGTTCATAGTAGGTTGCTCTTGTTTTCTTCAATAGTAATTCAGCACTGTTAGTTGTCAATAAATCATACTCGGTTTGTAGTTGTATTCGCTGCTCTCTGAGAGCTGGGTCTGGCGACTGAGCATTTGACCTATCAACTTCTAGAATTTTGGTGAGAAGTTCCTGCTGCTTTAGTCTATATATTTTTGATCTATGTGCGGTAATGGATATAATTCTTCCACGGATAAAAGCTTTAAATGTTTCCCATAGAAGTGTTGGTGATACTGACTCCGATTTATTGGTCTCCAAAAAGAATTCGATGTTCTCAGAAATATAATTGCAAAAAGTCTCGTCAGCCAGCAAACTAGTGTTGAGCTTCCAGCCTCCTGCACTTCCACGTGAGCTTTGAGGAAGAGACAGCTCCAGAATGTGTGGGGCGTGGTCTGATATTGCTATTGCGGAGTACTCAGTGGCTCCAACTAGAGGCAAAAACACCTGATCTATAAAAAAAGTAATCAATTCGTGAATAGACATGGTGTACATTTGAGAAAAAGGAAAATTCTTTTGCAACTGGATTGAGAAAGCGCCATGGGTCTACACATCCCAGCTGGTCCATTATAGATTTGAGTGACTTTGACATTGATGAGGGAGCAGTAGACCTGGGCAGTGAGCGGTCAAGGATTGGGTATATTGTGCAGTTCATGTCCCCGCCTAGGATAAGATGATGGGTATCTAGGTTTGGAAGGCGAGAAAATATAGTATTTGTGAAAGCAGGGCTGTCAGAATTAGGAGCATAGACGTTGGCTAGAATAACTTGTGTCCCGTACAGCAGGCCTGATACTATAGTGAAGCGCCCCTCCGGGTCAGAGAATATTGTGTGTGGCGTAAATTTAATTCGTTGGTGTATGATAATGGCAGTGCCCCTGAACTTACTATTAAAGTTTGAATGGAAAATTTGTCCGATCCAAGGTCTGCGCAATCTGATTTGATCAGAAATCCGAAGATGTGTCTCCTGCAAAAAGCCAATGTCTGTGGACAAACTTTTCAGATGTGAAAATATTCTGGATCGTTTTGTTTGACCAGGTCACAAATTTAATGGTGTAATCACCAGCCTGCTCGTTAGGACTCATTTATGTTTCTGTATGTGCTATTATAAATGTAGTAGTCTGAGAAAAGTGTAACAAAAATAAAAACTAAAAACTTTAAAATAATTAAATAACTAGAAGCAAAGAACAAACAAGATATGAAAAGATGATAGGTAAAAAAAGATGACAAATCTGAAGCTTGTCTTCTTGAACACGACAAGCAGCCAGAACATCACAGAACTCAACCGACTAGCCATGTAACCCAGTCAACTCCTTATTAATAAGAGTAAACACCCTATAATTAATAGGGTAAGTAAGCTACTATCAAAAAGAAAAAGAAAAAAAAGGTGGAACGAGCTGGACTAATATTCATACCCACAAAATATAAAGCAATTTCCAGCTCCCTTTATACACATTATACATATCCTAATAACGGATAGAAACGAGATGCAATGATATAATACCATGTATCATCCGAACATAAATAAATGAAAGCACTGAACCAAGAATTTGACCAAGAAACCGGACTTCAGCTGCAAGCTATAACTCCAGAAGCGACAGTCAGAGCTATTTTGAAAAGTTCTGTTTGTAGAATTTCTTCGCAGCTTCTGGAGAATCAAAGAACCCGCTCGGCGCCGTTGTGGCTCACTCGCAGGCGGGCGGGGTAAAGCATCCCGAATCGGACGCCTTGCTTGTAAAAGAGAGCTTTCGCCTCGTTAAAAGCCGCTCGTCTCCGCGCGAGATCCACGCTGGAATCCTCGTAGATCTTGATAGCGTGGCCTTTGTGAGTGAGATCTCTGTGCGATTTAGCCCAGTGGAGAACGATTTCCTTCTCCAAGTATCGATGGAATCTGATGATCAGCGGGCGCGAGGCTTCGGCCGCAGGCTGCGATGAGCTCTGTCCAGCTCAGGTGGTGCTGACATCACGCCGCCGAGGAGCTCGCCAAAAAGATTGGACATATAGTCCCGCGCGTTTTCCCCCTCGATGCCTTCAGGTTATCCCACAACACGTAAATTGTTTCGCTTGGAGCGAGACACAAGGTCTTCGATTTTGTCCTTGAGCGTCACGTTTTCTTTCTCAACGTTGGCCACTTTTGAGTGAAGCGCTGTAACTTCACTCTGGATCTGCGTGATGCGGTCGCTGTGCTCCGACAGGCCCGTCTCCATCTCGCTGATGGTCGCGGCGTGTGATGACAGGGTAGCGCCGAGCGATTCTATGGACGACCCGAATAGGCTCCAGAAGGTTGTTCAACAGTGTGACAAACTCACCCGTCATGTCTTTCTTACATTTCTCCAGTTCCCGTATTAGAGACTCAACCGTAAGATGCTGCGTCTCTGCGTCACGCTCGGGCCGAGCTTGAGCTTGAGGTGCGATTTTACCGCCGGTTCTTGCAGGTTTGCTCATTTTTTTAAACAAAAACAAATTCCCGTCGACTGAAGGCGTCAGAGATGCATGATAATTCACCAACGTAAGGTGTATCTTAAAAATGTTACATGAAATAACACGGAGCTCCGACACGCACGTCTTCAGCACCGCATTACCAAACCGGAAGTCCTTTTTAGTTTTTTTTAAAATGGTACGCGACTATGTTGTCGTCCCAAAATGTTGCTGTGTGTAATTACGTACTTTGAAAATTGCTCGTGCGAAAAGAGTCGTTATTACAACCAACCGTTACTGAAAATTTGTCTATATTCGAGCGAGAATTGAACATCGGTAGCGGCGAATCATCGTGGCTATTCCGAAACGCTTCACTCGCCGTTTACCTGAATCGCGTGAACCGCGTACGGAGTGATGAACTCGTCCAATGAAATGTCTGCTCTTTAATTCAACCGTACAACCAGTTTTTTTTTTACATCGTGGATTGATTTGTTTAAAGATCAGCGTACATAAATAAAAAAAAAAACGTGTAATAAACGTAACTTTTCATATTTATTTTTTATTTCAAACCAATTTGTTTTTACAATCAAGTCCAGTGCATTTTTAAGGCATTTTTCACAGTTGTAAATGTAGCAAAATATACGAAATAAACGTAACTTTTCATATTTATTTTTTTTTCCGAACCAATTGTTTTTTCACAATCAAGCCTGTTTATTTAAGCTCATATCAGTCTTATTTGACATCGATTGTTTTCAGATCGATGACAAGGAGTATGTAAGGAGTAGATGTTTGCAGAACCATTTTGAGGAGTAGAAGTAAAAAGTAGGCGTCACAATAATTACTCAAGTAAAGTTCAGTTACTGCAAGCCAAAGTTTTACTGAAGTACCTACTGCTACTGTTTTATCTGACGTCCAGATTGACGCTGATGAAGTGTGTGTGTGTGTGTGTGTGTGTGTGTGTGTGTGTGTAGACTGCAGAGGGGACACTTCCTGACCGCAGCGCTCGCGCTTTTCCGGGCATTGCCGGAGGATTTACCTTCACTGTGTACGGTGAGAACCACACACACACTTACACTTACACACTGAGTACAGAAGGAGTCATCTACATCTCTCTTCCTCTGTCTGTCTCTCTCTCTCTGTGTCTTTCTCTCTCTCTCTCTCTCTCTCTCTCTCTCTCTCTCTCTCTCTCTCTCTCTCTCTCTCTGTCTCTCTCTCTCTCTGTCAGACATGAAGTCTCTCTCGGCTCAGCTGCGTGGGCGAGCAAGTAGGCGGAGTCTGCGGTGGGTGGAGCTGCAGGAGGAGGAGGCGTGTCTGCAGCGGGAGGCGGAGACACACGGTGACGTGCTGCTGGTGGACGTCCTGGACACGTACCGGAACCTTCCGCTCAAGCTGCTGCACTTCTACCGATGGTGAGAGCTCCTCATCTTCCTCCTCTTCCTCACTCCATCCATCTTCCTCCCCTGTTCCATTTCTGGGTCACCGTCATCATCATCAGGTCGATAGAGAACTCTGGTTTCCAGCTGCTGCTGAAGACGGACGACGACTGTTTCCTCAACGTCGACGCCGTTTTGGCGAAAATCCAGCGGCTCAAGCGTCTGAAGAGGGGAGACGTGTGGTGGGGCAAGTAAGTGCCCGAGTCTGACCTTTGACCCCAGAGGGCAACCCTTACTGGAACTAAACCGAAAACGAAACGAGAACTAGTGATGATTTATTAGTGATGATTTAAAAGTCCATTCACTGTGCGTGAAAAAAAAAAGAAAAAAACAATCAGAAGTGAAAAAAAATGTAAAAGACAGACTGAAGAAAAACCGAAGTGGAAAAAAAATGATTAACGGCGTTGATAAAATTGGACACAAATTAATTTAATCGTGTGCGTCGTTAACTTTGACAGCACTCGTTCTTAGTTAACTACGATGGAGAGAAACTGTGTAAAAGTCCATTCATTGTGCGTAAAAAAAAAAAAGCGGAAGTAAAAAACATGTAATAGCGCCGTTGATAAAATTTGAAGTGAAAAAATGTAATTTTTGACACTAATTAAATTAATAGAGTGCATTAATGCGTTAACTTTGACAGCTCTAGTTCATAGTTGACCACGTATTCCGGTTTCTTAGACATAGCAACGTTAGTAAACATTTAGAATATATAGCACCTATATATTTTCTAAAAAAATCTAAATCTATACTGTAAATTAGTCGACTAAAATGCGTTTTAGTATTTCGACGTTTAGTTTTAGCCCCAATTTAGTCATCTTAATTTTTTTTTGCGTTACGTATAGTCAAAAGACCAGGGGTGTGAAGAGTACCAGACAGCCATACTTGAGTAAAAGTACAGATACTTACTGTAAAAATTACTCCAAAACAAGTCACCCGTTTCAAAAAGACTTGAGTCAAAGTAGCAAAGTATCCCATTTTAAAAGAACTTAAGTATTAAGAAGTATTTTATTCTTGCTCAATATAGGCCCAAAAAAAAAGAAATGTGAAAAAAAACGATTGTTTTCCAAGACAGAAACAGAATTTAACCTCAATGTTTGAAAACTGGTTTAACAAAGTAGATAAAAATAACAAAAAGTCAGTCTCAATCGCTTAAAGTAGATATAAGTAGATATAAAATAAAATTATTAATCTGATTAGTAAATTATATATTACATGTATTATATAAAGTGATATATTATATAATAACATTTGTAAAACACATTTTTACGCCCCTAATTCGCGTTCATGTGTTTTCTAATTTACAAATAGCCTCCATTACCTTCAGCAGCCTAAAGATGGCGATATTCACCTCGTCCGCCCAAGAAATTAACCGCGGTATAAATCGATTATGGTTTGTCGCGCACAATCACAATGTAACGAGTAACGATAAGTGTCCGTCCAAATGTAGTGGAGTGAAAAGTACTGCTACTCAATCACAAATGCAGTGGAGTAGAGAGTAAAAGCTGCTTCTATTTCTGATACTCAGCCAAAAACATACTTAAGTAAAGTACTCAAGTACCTTACACCCCTGCAAAAGAGCCTGTCTACAGGAAGTGTGTGTGTGTGTGTGTGTGTGTGTTTGTAACTCTACCAGGAGCTCTACTCTCTCTTCACCATCAGAGCATAAAAGCCAACAGTAAGCGTGTTGTAATATGTAACGCACCGGGACTGATTCTGCGCTTCCCGGTCCGAGTCTGAGGATGTGTGTGTGTGTGTGTGTGTGTGTGTAGTTTCCGTCAGAACTGGGCGGTGCAGCGCTGGGGTAAGTGGCGTGAGCTGCAGTATCACAGCGCGGTGTATCCGGCCTTCGCCTGCGGCTCCGGCTACGTGCTGACGCGGCCAATGGTGGAGTGGCTGTCCCGCAACGCCGACGCCCTCAAGCCGTATCAGGTGACGCCCACAAATCATCGCGTCACGGCGGAACGTCCCGCCTTCAAACGCTCAGGGTTCCTACGGCCGCGTGAAATGCTTGAAAATGCTCGAATTTCACTCATGTGTTTTCAAGGCCTTCAAAAGTGCTCGAGTTTTAAACGGAGCGCTCGAAAATGCGTGAAATGTTAATTGTGTGGAGACCAGTCGTCACATGTGCAGTCGTTTGAAAGATAGTGCGAATGATTGAATTTTTACCCGCAATGTCGTGCGTTCAAAAGAAATATCGCTAGTGAGAATTTGAAATTAGCCGCATGCGTTAACGCGCTAATTTTGACGGCCCTACTTTAAATGTACATTTTACGACAAGGTGCTGGAAAAACTTGAATTTCATCTTTCCGAAAGTGTAGGAACCCTGAATGCTGCAACGTTACAATAGAAACGCAATAAAAACGATACAAAAACGCCTGTCGTGACGACGTCCAATCATAATCCCAGCTTGTGGAGAAAGGCGGGTGCAAACGCAAAGAGAGCCAATCAGGACACAGAGTCTTTCGTCCGCGGATGAAACGTCGTCTTCTTTTTCACCGTGCAACCATTTGTTACTTATAAACGTATAATTTGTATAATTTTAAGTATAAACGTATAAATTGTAAGTATAATTTGTTTTACTGTATTTCATTTTCCCTCCGTTGAGGTTTCGTTTATGAGAACGTTTATTTGGATCGAAAGAAAAGCTCAAGAGACAATAAGAAATAAATGTTAAAGATCTTTGTATAACATTTTATATGTTCATAGTCATACGGTTCATTTTTTTAAACTAGTTGGCATTAGTGATCATTTATTAGCGTAGTGTAGGTTAACGTACAGCGCTTTATAATAATCGTTTATTTTATTTACCGTCCGTTTCGTTCATTTCACATATTTGATACCGAGAGATTTGACAATAAATAAATTATTAGAGTTATTTGACAAAGTTTTTTGTCAGAGTTATTTGACAAAATAGGGAAATAATTTGAGTTACTTTCCCTGGTAATGAGTTACTTATATAGCTTTTGTGTACGTCTGTGAACTTGGCCCAGCGCCAAAAAAGGCGAAAACAGTCGTTTGTGCAGCAGAAAGTTTTGTTTGTGCTTTTATGTTTTTTTTTTTGAGACATTACGCAATATTATTTAGGTCATTTAACGTCGCATGAACGGAAATTGTCACAAACGAGGCACAAATGAATGACATGACTGTCGTCTGTTTTTCGAAAGTTTGCCAACTTCTCCGGGACTTCTCGAGTGACGTCATCAGAAGGAATAATTGTAATAGCCTCAAAACTAACGAAAATATTTGCAGCACAAACGAACGAGAGCGTTTTCGTTCATTTTGGAGATATCCGGGTGTGTGTGTGTGTGTGTGTGTGTGTGTCAGGGGGAGGACGTGAGTCTGGGCATCTGGATGGCAGCTGTCGGACCCCAGAAACCAGGTAACAATGAAGAAATTGTTTTAATTTTTTTTGTTGTGTTTGTTTTTTGTATAATTGCTGTGTGTGTGTGTGTGTGTGTGTGTGTTGCTGCATTTAGCACAAAATCGGGCCCAGAATGCCAGTTTTTAGCACAAAGTGGGGCCCTGTTGGTACTTGTGGTGTCATTTGTCTAGAAGATCTGTTCGAGGGTGAAGATGGTGTGTTACGGTTGTAACGGAGTGTGTGCTAAGGTTAGAGTGACGAGAGGGGGATGGGAATATATGGATGGCTCGGGTTCTAGTGAGGAGAGAGAGAACGTGTTGTCTGGTTTGTCAGGTGGGACCCCACTGTGATAGAAATGCAAGTGTGTGTGTGTGTGTGTGTGTGTGTGTGTTTGTAACTCCACCTGGAGCTCTACTCTCTCTTCACCATCAGAGCATAAAAGCCAACAGTAAGCGTGTTGTAATATGTAACGCACCGGGACTGATTCTGCGCTTCCTGGTCCGAGTCTGAGGATGTGTGTGTGTGTGTGTGTGTGTGTGTGCGCGCAGGACTCGGGCTGGCTGTGTGAGCGCTCGTGTTCCGCGGACATGTTGTCGTCTCCTCAGCTGTCGGCGGCTGAACTGCGCTCCCTGTGGGCCAGTCAGAGGAAGTGCGGCGACCCCTGCGGCTGCGGACCCGAGGAGTGACGCACACCGCGCCTTTATCACACACTTACCCTGATTCGACTGAGACACGCCTGTGCTGAAATGAAACTTCAGCCGCAAAATAAAAAATTCCAAAAAAAAAAAAAGATTTTATTTTTTTTAACGTTTCTTGTTCAATTCCGCTAATATTCTCTTAAAAATACTATTTTCTTTTTACATTTAACAAACCTTTCTTGTGACTTGTATTTTTTAAAAATAGTTTTACTTGTATAATAGAGAACAAAAAGTCGATTCTGGTGGTCAGAACTTCATTTCCCAAGATCCTTTGCACCAGTCCGCGCATGTGCAGAGCAACTCTGTTTATCTGACGGCGTGTGAAGAGAATCGAAGGAAGGATTGTTATCCCCTGTTCATCAGACCCAGCGTTTTGATTGTGTCTGTTCCTTGGATTTTTTCACTTCTTCCCCGTGTTCTTCTTTTTCCACTGTTTTGACTCTTTCTGCGACCACACATTGGACCCGTTTGTTAGCGCTAAGCTAAGCTAACCGCTCGTGGTTTGTAGTTTCTGTTTGTTGTAATATTAATGATTGTACAGTATTTAGTTTAATCTTTCTTCTTCCAGTGTTATTACGTCTCTGTTAAGTGTCGGGGGCGTGTCTAATGTTTCTTTATTTCTGTTATTGAGCTAATAATTTGTTGCACGAAAGTTTGCTGCTCGTCTTCATTCACCTGCCTTAAGACGTCAAGTTTGTTTGGATAAACTTGTCTGCCGAATGACTGTAAAGTAAAGTTCAAAAAACATTTAAATTAAATGTTAAACTCAGAAAAACCAAAGCGCCTTCAGACAGTTGGTAATGACAGTGTAATTATTGTCAACTCCGGCCGGTGTTCTGAAAGTTCTTCCTACAGCTCAGAATGTCCTACACTGACGTCACTGCTCAGCTGTTCCTAGCTAGCGCGTTAAAACACGTCAAAACTGAATACTAATATAAATGAGTAACATGTTACGAATATCTTGTGTACGGTTTTAAGTGTCCGTGTTCATTTAGTGCATTTATGTTTGTTCATTGATCCAACGCTGCAATATCAAAAGTACACACAACAAAAGTACAGAATGTTTGTACGATCAAGTAGAAGAAACGATAGATGTAACAGATTTTTTAACGCTCATGTACTTTCGGCGGAAAGTAGAAAAATCTGAGCGGAGAACAGTAATGTTTAACGCGCGCGCATCGCGACGGTTAGGAACAGCTGAGCGGTGATGTTCTAACGCGCATGCTCCGCGCGCAGTGTAGGAACTTCTGAGCTGTAGGAAGAATTTTCAGAACACCGGACTAGAACCACGAGTCACCGTGCCGCCAAATATTAGTTTAAAAAATGTAATGAGTTACCTGCTTTCCATCTGAGGAGACAGAAGTTTCCTCTCTGCTCTGTCAGTAAAAGCTCTTGTTCTCTGGCTAGTCAAGTTCCCGTGTTTCTCTGACCGGAAACCCTACGATCCCAACTATTCATTTCACTATTCATCAAGGTGTCGATTCTGGGACCTCAGGGATCCAGAATGGGCCGCATACCAACGCTCTTCTTGGGAATTTTTGTACATTTTCCAAGTATACAATATATACATATGTATAAAACAGTTGATTCTAAAAAAAAAAAAACAGTATAACAAACGCGTAAAGAAACTGGAATTGAAACACGGAGCATAGTATTTGTACTTGTACTTTATTGATTGCGTGAATTCATTGGCACTGCGTCAATTTAAAAGTTGCTTGTATTTTTGAAACTCGTTAGTGTTTTTGGATACTTTTTTTTTTTTTTTGCAAAAAAAAAATATTTACAATACGTACAAAGTTTACACAAATTCAAGTACTTTGCACCCCTGCTCCTGATAGACGATGATCCGAGTTCGAGATGGAATATTCCACCCCATAAACGAGAGATGGGAAGAAATTTCCTCAAAAGAGCGAAAATAAGCGAAAAACAATAAAACAAAAAAACATTAAATACATACAATTTTGCGTCGGTTATATTTGGGAAAGTGTTATGATTCTATCTAGTGAGAAAAAGCCAGGACAGTTCGAAATAACATTCATTTAAAAAAAAAAAAAAATTGGCCAACCCGCTAGTTTGACGATGTCTGCGTTGTCCCGTGATCGACAAGAAGTGCTTAAAAATATTAATAATTTATAACATCACTTCACAATGACGATAATTGAGAATATTACTAATAATACATGATAAACTGGACACTTAGTCACTTTCTGGATAACCGAGTCACTTATTTATGTTTTTTACTCAATTATCAAAAAAAATCTCTAGTTACTGTAAACTTATTGCATTTGTATCTTCATCTTCACAGTTTGGCAGTTTATTCAGATTTTTATCTTAGTTTTACAGTATTCTATTGTATTTTTATCTTCTTTTTAAATTATATTTCTTGCTTACCGTTGTTTTTTTTCTCTGTAAAAAAAATACCATTTCACTACCATGTGAATGTGACAAATACAATTTGAATTTGATAAACAAAACAACATAATGAAATCATGATTTTTTTAATCCAGAGTCGAGTCACATTATCATCTGAAAAGAAAGCACACAGAACACAAACCATCTCTGTTTATGCACACAATCAGAGTGAATGTAAAAAAATACTAAGAACAAAACAATATTTATAACAAAATCATGACATTCCTTAAATATCATCTAGAGTCGCACGGTCATCTCGAAATAAAGCACAGCGGTCGACACACACAAACCATCTCAGTTTGTTTACGCACGTAATGACAACGAATGAGAGTGTTACTACTGACACATGATAATAACAACAACCATAATTGCATAATATACGTAGGATCTAGAGTCACATGATCATCTCATGACTTTTGAAAAAAAAAAAAAACATTGAAAGTCCCGGTACGATCAGCACGGCTCCGCCCTCAGGCCTTGGCGACGCCCCCTAGCAATCAGCAAGTCCGTCAGGCCACTGTGGCTCCGCCTTCAGGCTGTGGCGACACCCCCAGTAGCCATCAGCAAGTCCGTCAGGCCACTGTGGCTCCGCCCCCTAGCCATCTGCAAGTTTGTCCCCAGTAGCAATCAGCAAGTTTGTCAGGCCGCTATGGCGACGCCCCCTAGCCATCAGCAAGTCCGTCAGGCCACCGTGGCTCCGCCCCCTTCGCCATGGGCACGTGGGTCAGGCCTCGCGGGCCCCGCCCTCAGGCAGCGGCTCCTCCTCCTTGTACATGCGCCCCAGCTGCGCCACCAGCGCCTCCAGCTGCGGGTTGCCTCCCAGCAGGGCGATGAGCCGGTACGCCTCGGCCTCCAGCTCCAGCAGGGTGCGGCGCGTGTAGGCGAAGGAGCCCGCCTTCTCCAGGTAGTCCACGCAGTAGCGCTTGACGTCGGGGTCGTGGGTGCGCTGGCGCAGGATGTTCTGCACCTGCGTGCTGTGGGGCCGCGCGCGGATGGCGTGGATGGTGGGGAAGGAGAACTTGCCCTCCGTCAGGTCCTCGCAGTAGCTCTTGTTGGCGCTGTAGTCGCGCGAGCTCAGGTTGGCGTAGTCGTCGCGGATCTGGAAGAACAGGCCCAGCGTGTCCAGCAGCGGCTTGAGGTCGGCCGTCCAGTCCGAGAACAGCTGCATGAGGCCCACCGCCAGGCCGAAGAGCCCGCCCGTCTTCTGCAGCACCATGGCGCGGTACTGGCCCTCGCTGGGGCAGGTGTAGGTGTCGCGCCAGTGGATGTCCAGGCCCTGGCCGCGGTGCAGCTCCAGCAGCTGCCGCGTGAACACCCGCACCGCCTCCGGGTGCTGCAGCGTCAGCACCTTCTCCAGGCCCAGGAAGTAGACGTAGTTGGCCGAGTTGATGACCGAGGGCACGCCGTAGATGCTGTGCGCCACCGGGAAGCCGCGGCGCAGCTTGGAGCTGTCCTCGATGTCGTCGATCAGCAGGCTGGCGTTGTGCAGCATCTCCGTCACCTCGATGATCACCTGACACACACACATCGTTACCAGTCAGCCGAGAAACTTGCTCCACAACCCCCCAAAAACGCTACCAGGACGCTGACCAAACACGGCATCAGACGTAGTGAAATGTATTGAGGGGAAAAAGGAAACAACGGGTGGGAATTGACATTTTTGACTTGGTTTTTTTTTGTTTTCGCTCGCATTCTTGCCAAAAAAAAAAAAACGGTACCAGGCCGTTGACCAAAAACGGTACAAGGCCAAAAACAATACCAGGCCGTTGACCAAAAACGCTACCAGGACGCTGACCAAACAGCGCATCAAACGTAAACAGAATTGACATTCTCGTCTTGCATTTTTTATCGTTTACGTTCGCATTCTTGCAAAAAAAAAAAAAAAAACGGTAAAAACGGTACCAGGTCGCTGACCAAAAACAGTATCAAAAATAATGAAATACATTGAGGAAAAAAAAAAAAGGAAACAACGGACGGGAATTTACATTTTCGTCTTGCTTTTTTTTTTATTGTTTTCGGTTTCATTCACTTTACTCGCACACCATTGTAGTAACGGAAAAACTAGGTGTGTTGCCTGTCAGTCGAACCTATGAAGAATCAAAAACGGTACCAGGCATCAAGATTAGTGCCAAAAATATCAAACGTATCAAAATATCAAATGTAAAGAAATGTATTGAGGAAAAAAAAAAAAATACAACAAACGGGAACTTACATCTTCGTCTTGCTTTTATTATTGTTTTCGTTCGCATTCTTCGCATTTTCGTTCGCCGGAACATTTTTTGTAAGCCAGCTTATCATAGATGGAGTAGAAATGTGATATATATATAAACGCATGACGTTGCTAGAAAACTGAGCGTCGTAATAACAGAATCACGAGCGCAACAAAAAACAAGATGGCTGCTTGACCGTGTATTTCAGTTTTTATTTGCTGGATTGACCGCAGTCAACAGCCAGGGATATTTCCAGGCACATTATTTTCTAATGTATCTTGATGATGTTATTGCTTCTAGTGTTTCTTGTGACGCGCAAACGCAACTGAAGAAAAGACGCAAACGGAAGAGCGATTTTGAACACGAAAAAACAGATTAGTGCCAAACACATCAAACGTAAAAAAAAATGTGTTGAAGGAAAAAAAAAACGACGGACGGAAATTTACATTCTATATTTACAACTTATACAATTCATTTTATGTTATTATCGTTTTCGTTCGCCTTCTTTGTGGCTTTGTTTTCCGTTTCTAAGCAGTGGAACTTCCCACAAGTATATCAGCGTATAAACGAGGAAATATAATCAAGTGTCATTTTAAAAAGGCGTCTGGCATGTTAACACTAAAATGCGAATGTAGATATATATATATAAGAAACTTTAAATATCATATTGTAAGTACCACGTTAAATCACTTTATATCCATCATTCATTCATATTTTGGTATTTTAATTATTATTGTGGAAATGCATTTAATACAAATAAATACTAACGTGCGTTAAATACTAATTAAAAACTACACCGCCCCGGGCCAGAGTAAAATTCGGCCCGCGACAACAAAAATTCGGTCCGTGACGACCAAAATTCGGCCCGCGACAAAAAAAATTTGGTCCGTGACGACAAAAATTCGGTCCGTGACGACAAAAATTCGGCCAGCGACAACAAAAATTCGGTCCGTGACGACAAAAATTCGGCCAGCGACAACAAAAATTCGGTCCGTGACGACAAAAATTCGGTCCGTGACGACCAAAATTCAGCCCGCGACAACAAAAATTTGGTCCGTGACGACAAAAATTCGGTCCGTGACGACAAAAATTCGGTCCGTGACGACAAAAATTCGGTCCGTGACGACAAAAATTCGGTCCGTCAAATTCGGACGACAAAAAAGTTGAGGACTAGTGATATAACACACACACACACACATACACACACACACATACTGAGCATCAGACGAGGAGGCTGTGCCACACATCACCACCTGCAGGAGGCGCCAGAGACACTGAAAACAAGCTGCTGTGTGTTTGTGTGTGTGTGTGTGTGTTTGTCAACATGGCCACCAGGGACCATATTGAAATTGGCGCTCTGATTTGTTAACAAACTTGGTAGAAGAGAGATTTGTTACCAAAACCTTATAATTTGGAAAAACGAAAAAAAGTGTAAACATTTTATGCAGAAATAAAAATGTGGAAATAGACTTTGGTGCGTCTACTGTGTGTGTGTGTGTGTGTGTGTGTTTGTGTGTTTGCATCTCTAGTTCATAATAATTTGGAAAAATAATTCATTATAATTTAATAAAATTCACTCATAATTTGGAGAAAAAAAAACATTTGTGTAAACACTTTATGCAAAAATTAAAATGAGGAAATAAGACTTTGGTGCGTCTACTGTGTGTGTGTGTGTGTGTGTGTACCTGTAGTTTATCCTCGGGGACGTTGAGCCAGTGGTTGAAGGCCTGAGACAGCTTCGATCGCACCTGCTTTCCTGAAGAAGAAGAAGAAGAGGAAGAGGAATCAGAGGAGGAACGTTGTGCACGTGTGTGTGTGTGTGTGTGTGTGTGTGTGTGTGTGTGTGTGTGTGCAGACTCGTACCCGGTAGTTGCAGTAAATATTTGTAGGGTTCAAGGAGAATCCGCTCGGCCTGTTCGTCCCCGTCCATCCCTCATCCTACACACACACACACACACACACAATCATAACACACACACACACACACATTATAATAATAACACAGTCATTCAATCACACACACACACACCAGTTTATAATCGTAACACACACAAATTTATAATCATAACACACACATACACACCGTCATTCAATCACACACACCAGTTTATAATCGTAACACACACACCAATTTATAATCACAACACACAAACACTACACTCATATGAAACTAATGTATCAATCATTATTTAAAAATAACAATATTGTTATAGCAACAGCAACAAAGTAAACATTTAAATAAGTTCAAGTTGATCTATATAGCACGTTTCTTCGTTACAGACCAACGCGAAGTCGCTAAGCGGAATCAGGAAAAAAAATGGTCTTTAAAGAAGAAAAATCTGTTCAAAAATTAGAAAATAAGAAAGAAAAGGGTACTTATTACCCAGGTATTAAAACAAGCATGTACATTAAACGTACAGTAATTGTACAGTAAAGCCCTGATTTGAGCTGCTCTACTTGTTACATTTCAACTACACTTACTTAAAATAAAAGAGTTATTTACTTGTTTATATTATTAAGACAAACAATACAAGCAATAAATTCGACTCGGTCTTACATGGAAAGGAATAATTTATAATATTAACGTTTTGAATATAACATGTAAACGTTTAAAGTATAAACCAAACAGTTCACATTACGATCGATCGATTTATTTGAAATAGTTCGACGTTACAGGCTAACTAACACTCGCTCTGTCTAAAGACAAGAGCGCAGAATTAAATACAACAAAAGCAAAGCAGAATTCAAATTCATGCAAATATGTTGTGTTACATGTTCCCAGAATATGAAATAAATAAACACACACCCACCGTTTAGTTCCAAAATGTCACGTCCGGCACTTCCGCTTTCCTGGACACTGACGTCACTCTTCCGCCAGTTTTTTTTTTAGGTTAGCATTAGCCAGTTAGCCAAAAACAAGCCATTTCATCAACTTCCAGCTACTACAACCACGTTACGCTACAAACAACCGCTACTCTAACACTAAGTATTTCGGCACGACAATCCACGTGAGTGAAACGCGGCGGTTCTAATCGTTTTCTCCACCCGGCGCTTTGTTTTCCGCGCGGTGCGGCTCTCGAATGACTCGCTTTTTAAACGAATCGTAAAATGACTCCCAAAACCACGAGTCGCTCGTGCGCATGCGCGGCGTTGGCTACTCACCTTATTTACTCTCTTAATTTTAAAACCAACGCAACTTTAAAACGACGTCAAGGTAGCAACTCAAGGACAATAAAACTATAATAAACAATAAACAAACAACGATAAATTGTGCTAATGGGTTAATGCTAATGGTAATGCTAATTGTGCTAAAATCTAATTGGGCATTAAAGTGTCCATGTTTTTCATCCAGAAAAAGATCATCTTTACCACAAGGGCAATATATTAGATAGATAGATAGATAGGCAGACAGACAGATAGACAGACAGACAGACAGGAGGATAGATAGATAGATAGATAGATAGATAGATAGATAGATAGATAGATAGATAGATAGATAGATAGATAGATAGATAGATAGATAGATAGATAGATAGATAGATAGATAGGCAGACAGACAGATAGACAGGAGGATAGATAGATAGATAGATAGATAGATAGATAGATAGATAGATAGATAGATAGATAGATAGATAGATAGATAGATAGGCAGACAGATAGACAGATAGACAGGAGTAGATAGATAGATAGATAGATAGATAGATAGATAGATAGATAGATAGATAGATAGATAGATAGATAGATAGATAGATAGATAGATAGGCAGACAGACAGACAGATAGACAGGAGGATAGATAGATAGATAGATAGATAGATAGATAGATAGATAGATAGATAGATAGATAGATAGATAGATAGATAGATAGATAGATAGGAGAAGACAGATAGACAGACAGAAGGAAGATAGATAGATAGAGATAGATAGACAGACAGACAGACAGACAGACAGACAGATAGAACAAACACAACACAATTAAAAATAAAAAATATTGATTTGATCATTTTAATCTACTGGTGTGACAAATCACCAGTGAACAACCAATCAGAATGCACCGTTGCTTTGTTACCTTCATTACCTTTTGTAAAGTTCTAAACCATATTTTGTTTTATTATTCTCTATATTAATGATAATATTTACTATGATACATTGAATTAGATAGGCGTCTCTCACATTGTCCCACAGCAATATTAAAATTGTGTAGATGCTTTATAATAGTGTGCAATGCTTTATAATAATAATAATAATTATTATTATTATTTATTATGTTTAGTGTCGGTTTCATTCATTTAACATATTTAAAATTGAGCACAGCATAGTTATTTGACAAATTAAAATAGATTAAGTAACTGGTTTACTTTCTTAGGTAATTGACATTGAAATTGAATTGAAAATGACTTTCATTTCAGTGGAAATTGCACGTCGCAACAGCAGAATAAACAAGTAATATTAACATAAACAACACTGCACACACTATAAATAAATACATAAATACATAACCGTAACACATGGCACACATAATGAACAAACACAAACCATGGATAAATTAAAAAATAATAATAAATTAACAACAATGTCAATTGACAATTATTTTACTATATAAAATAACATCACATAATATAATATAATGTTGTATTATGTTGTTAATAATAATAATAATATTATGTTGTAGGTGACAAGTAAAATTTGAATTTATATTATAGTACAATATAATATAATTTATTATAAACCTTAACTCAATTACTAACTCAGTTACTGTTTGTGAGGGTTGACTACTAATTACTTTTTTAAAGGAGCATCCCAAACGCGTGCTAAACATATTTCACAAATATCACTTGTAGAACACAAATAACAGAACATTTGCTCATAAACAAGGCGAGCGGTTCGTTTCTACTCGGTCTTTTATTGCATTGAAGCTTGAAAAGCAGCAGAGATTAGTCCGAGCGGAGCTAAAACAGATCCGGTTAAGTCAAGATGTAAGTCAGATTAAATAAAGACCGGCAGGAAACATTTAACAAAGAGGCGAACGCGGGTCTGGGTTAGTTAACAAGATCCCGGTGCCGAGGTCACGACCCCTGACCTAATCCCAAACAGGTGACCCGGACAGGTGTAACGTCCCAGATTATCTTAGTTAGTACAGCCTTGTTACACAGGGGCCGCTCTGTAATAACGTCTTTTCTTGTCTTAGTTCGCTCAGCGAGTTGGAAACGTCCAAACTTTTTTTCCTACCCGTGAGAAATTCCTACCTCGCGCTTTATACGACCATGTCATGTTCTGGCCACCTCGCCAAGTAAAAACGGACAGTTAAATTACATTAAAATGCTAGATATAAAATAAAATGATTAATCTGATTAGTAACTTATATATTACATGTATTATATAAAGTTATATATTATATAATAACATTTGTAAAACACATTTTTACGCCCCTAATTCGCGTTCTTGTGGTTTCTAATTGACAAATAGCCTCCATTACCTTCAGCAGCCTAAAGATGGCGATATTCACCTCGTCCGCCCAAGAAATTAACCGCGGTATAAATCGATTATGGTTTGTCGCGCACAATCAAAACGTAACAAGTAACATTAAGTGTCAATTCAAAAGTAGTGGAGTGAAAAGTACTGCTACTCAATCACAAATGTAGTGGAGTAGAGAGTAAAAGCTGCTTCTATTTTTTATACTCAGTGCAAGTACGAAGTAGCCGAAAACATACTTAAGTAAAGTAACGAAGTACATTTACTCAAGTACCTTACACCCCTGTTAAAATGTACATTTTACCGGTGTTCATTAGACTAAAAACAATAACAGAAAAAAATCATACTAAAAATAAAACGAAAAATATAAAGTTTCATGAAGTTTAAACATTTTCAATAAATGTTCACAGCATTTACAATTTGCGTGATATTGCCTGCTCGGTGACTTTAGTTGTCTGTAGTTAGGTTATGGGAATTTTATCTAGAAAACCCTGTGTAAACGTGGGAAAAAATAGTAAAGGGGTCACAAGGTGGATTTTTGAACAAATTGTTTATTTCTAGACTACGACTCGGCATTACTAGTCTCTTCTTTTTCTTTCTTTTCCCCAGGTTCACCTTAAAGGGGCGGGGCAATTTCTCCCTCAAATCATTAAAATGATAAAGCTGCCATACAAAATAACATTGCATACATTTAAGCCTTAAGCATACATTTGCAATAGCTTTCAAATATATCAACACAAAATGTAAATGGATCACTCGGGTCACTCTTTTGCAGTTGTTTTTGTAGTACTACTTGTTGTAGTTTTATCTTTATTTCATTTTCACATTTTCCCTTGTTTTTTATGATATTTTATCTTCATCTATTCATTCTGTCTTTTATCGTATTTTTATCTCTTATTATTGAACGAATGAATGAATAAACCTTTATTAATTTCACACACAACACAATCGTACACAATTTAATAACAACAACAAAACAAATAAACAAACATTGCAGACATTAAAATTGTCATTATAAAAACGGTATTTAAAAAGTATTAAAAGTATTGCATCTCTTTCTCGCATGTACCCCCCCTCCCCAACACGCACACACGCACACACACACACACGCACACACGCACGCACGCGCACACACACACTCGTTTAAATGCTGGACGATTGTAAAAATACATCGCGCCGCATGTTGTACCATGTATGTAACGTATATGACAACAATTACAATTTGAATTGAAATAAAATACGTGCATGTGGTCAAAAGAACACAATCGCGCAACACGCTCAACAAAGTAGAGCACGAAACGCTTAGTGCTTGTTTTCATTTGTCGCGTTAACGGTCAGAGCCGGGGGGGCTGACGGGAAATGTAGTTCTCGCAATGACGTCGCAGCCGTTGACCTTCGTCTTAAAGTCCGGCCAGCGGCCTACAAGTGCCAAGCTTCCTCGCCGAGAGACGAGTCCCCAGCCAATGGGAGGCTGGGTGGGCGGTGCCAGGCGCGGCGTGAGCCAATGAGCGCGTCCGTGTTCGCGGTGGGGGGTTCGCGTCTCCGTCAGTCCGCCTCAGTCGAGCTTGAGGAGCGGAGCGGAGCGGATCACAGGCCAGCTCGGCACGTTCGCATCCCGACGTCTTCGCTCGCCAGCCCGGGCACGGAGGAGCCATCGTCCCGCAGCGACTCCCGATGGATTAGCGGCCGGGAGGACACGCTCGAGCCGTCGATTGATCAGGTAGGGACGTTTCGCGATGGCTTCCGCCGCGGTGTTGTTGTGGATCCTCGGCCGGGTCCCTGACGCAAAGCTCGGCGGAGTTGTGACAGGTCTGTCCCGGGCTGTCTCCCTCCACCCCGCGGCCGCGAGTCAAACGCCCACCCCCCGGTCCGACGGGCGAGTTCCCGCGGAGCTGCTGTTGACCTTCGCGGCGCGGGTGTGTGGTGCACCAGCTTTATTTGTCGGTCGTTGTGGCGATGGAGGAATGCGGTCGTGTGGCACAGCAATGGCGGCGGACGCGAACTTTCCTCCCGCCGTGGCTCCTTTGTTTGTCGGGCGGTTATGTAATCGCGGCTCGATGGGCTTTTTAGCGACGCGGATGCGGGTCTGACTCCGAACACACTCGGTTAACGGCAGGAAAACACGCGGCTGGCCAATCGGAGCGCAGCTCCGGCCGTGATTGACGGACGAGTGGGCGGGGCTTTGGCCCGCGCTGGCCTGGTTCGGGTGTGCACGCGCGATTCTTGTCGCCGATTCGGATCGTTAGTTCTCGCGCTGTTTCAAGTGACGCGGATCAGTTTCGTTCGTGTCCAGCAGGTGGCGCTGTAAAAGTGACCGCGATCTGAAACGACACACACGCAAGATTTCATCAGACGACAAGTGATGCATAAGTCGCCGCAAAACGTGATCTACGTTCATCTTTTAGCAGCTTGGTCACGTGACACAAAGATGAACGAGTGATCGGTCTGAACGAATCACGGATGCCGCTCGATACTGTCGTTCACGGAGGAAAGTTGTTGTGAAAGATTCGCTCATTTTGAAAATTCTAAAAGCAGCGATTCGGGTTTTACCGTCTCGTCCCTTGCCATAGTAGGGTGTGGAGCGCAGGTGATGTCGCTCGCTGTTTTCTCGCGTTGTCGTTGGGAATAACGCTGACATTCTCACATCAGTGTGGTCGAGGTGCAGATCTTTCGAGCATTTTTAAAAAATATTTTTCGGCCCGTGCTGGCCATCGGCTAGAACGATGGGTACGGAATCAGAGTCAAAGATATCAAACGTAAATTTTGAAAAAAATTAACGAAAATGGTTTACGTTTGTTTTATTTTTTTCGTTTGCTGTCTTGAAGTTTTTTTGCGTTTGGATTTTTGGCCAAAGCTTCGTGTAGGGGCTGAGCTTACTCTGATTGGATGATGAGAATGTGATGTATTTGAAGAGGGGGAGGAGTTTAGCGAGCGCTGAAACACATATATGATAATCGGAATATCTCGTGTCAGTCACATTCTTTGATCCAAACAGAAAAAAAAGCAAGCGAAAAACCTGAAGCGGAAAACAAAAGTTTCCGATGAAAACGTGAAGATTGTGAGCGAAAATAAAATGGCAAACAAACGTATGTGAAGCATTTTCATTAGTTTCTTCGAAATGTAAGTTTGATATTTTTGACACTAATTTGATTCCATAGATGGGAAGTTCGATTCTTTTAACTGATTTGGATCTTCAATTTGTATTCGAATTACACTCAATCATTTTGTTCGTTTCCAGCAGGCGGCGCTGTAAAATTGGCCGCGTTCTTAAACAATGCTACATAAATGACCACGAAACTATTTGAAAACTGTTCAAATCGTGTGAATTTTTTGCAAAACGTGAAACGAAGAGCAAGTGACACGAAGTGGAGTGACGCCGCTCGATACTATCGGTCACCGAGGAAAGTCGTTCATTCCGAGTCATAAGAAAGATTCGCTCGTTTTGAAATTTCAAAAAGCGGCGATTCTGGTTTTACCGACTCGTCCTTTGCCATAGTAGAGTATGGAGCGTAGTTGTCGTAGGGAATAACGCCGACATTCTGTGACCATCACAGTCGAGGTGCGGATCTTTCAAGCGTTTTTTTTTCCGTTTCAAGTCGTTTCCTTCTTTGGCTGCAGCACTAGATTTAGCGCGATGTTGTAGCGCATCAGCACACGACCAATCAGAGGAAGACAAGTGTACGGAAAGCTCTTTGACGACACGACGAGTGTAAACTCAACGTTTGTTTGCTGCTTCATTAGTTACCGGTTACTTCATCGTCACCGTTTCGAAGAAACGAACAAAGATGCTTCACGTTTACGTTTGTTTGTTTTTTTTTTTTATTTTTGTAATTTTTCGCTTGCAATTTTCACGTTTTTGTTTGAAACTTCTTTTTTTCGCTTCAGATTTTTCGTTCGTTTTTATTTTCAGTTTGGATTTCTGGTCCAAGTTTCACGTGGGGGTGGCCCATCTCTGATTGGCTGGTGGTAATGTGATTGACAGCTGCTCAGATACTTCAGAATCATAGTACACGCTGTTGTTTCTTCACATCGAAATACTGTGTATTTTGTACGAATCACTACATAAGGCATAAATACTAGGACGCACCAAATATTCGGCTGCCGAAAATGGCCAATAAGTGCATTTTCGGTTTTCGAAATTCAAAAGAGAGAGTTCAGAACATTTTTTTTCAGAAATCAGGAATAAAAGCCTTTAAAACTGTTCAATTGTTTTGGATATGATCAGTTTTTTCACCTGCTTATAAGTTTTGAGTCGAGGTGTAAAAGGAAGTTACGTTTTGAAAGCGAAGCACTTTATTTGAACGTTTATATACGTACTCCCTTATTTTTAAAAGTAGCACGGCTTTTCTGTCATAAGTTAGATAACATTGTAAATATACGCATCATTTGATTTCACACAACAATACGTGTGTGAAGAACGTTTATTCTTACATCCTTTCAGCAGGCCAGTAGGCGTGTCTATTATGGTTTATGTATTGTTTTATGTGACATTTTAGTTTGAATTATTTTATATGATTGTTGCAATATGCTTAATAAATATTTGCATAATTTATAACCAATTTAGTTTCATTTATTCTTCGGTTTTCCACCAGGTTTTCCTCTTTTTCGGTTTCGGCCGAGAATTTTAATTTCGGTGCATCACTAATAAATACTCCAGAGATAAAGGTATTCCGATTAAATAAACCCCTCCCCCTCTTCCAGTCAATCACATTCTCACCAGCCAATCAGAGTAAGCCCCGCCCCCACGTGAAGCTTGGGTCAAAAATCCAAACGGCAAAAAAAAGCGAACGAAAAACCTGTGGCGAAAAAAAAAAATTTCAAATGAAAACGTTAATACTAAAAAATTAAGTGAAAAATTAAAAACCAAACGTAAATGTGAAGCGTTTTTGTCCGTTTCTTCAAAATTTACGCCTGATATTTTTGGCCCTAATCTGATTCCATACGGTAATAACGTGTTCTGCGTCGATCAAACCCATTTCCTGTTCACCAGCTCAGTCGCACACTGTGTAATTACACTGTAATAACTTACATACGCTGCTCATAATTACCACCAATACCGTGTGTTAATGTGAACAATCGAGTATTAAACTCAACATTATCACAAGTTGAGCGTAGTTATCTTTACATAAAGTTCATTACGCGGTTATTACAGTATCGGTAACAACAGTAAGTGTTCACGTCGGTAACAATCACAAATAAACGCAATTAAATGCATCAGTTGTTGTTCTCACATTTTTGTACCTATTGCACATTTTTTATCTGTAATTGCAAATTGCATTTTTTTTTCTTGTACAACTTTGTACTAGTACTTCTTAGGGCTGGAACGATTAATTGACAATGTCGACAAATATTTGTGTTGTCGATAAAATCGTCGGTGTCATGTGACCTGATGAAAGCGCCTGCAATACCGCGATATGACCGCTACGGCGCAGTGGCGCTAAGTGTAATGCAGCGCTCCCGGTATTACTGCTCCGCGGCAGAAGAAAACACCGCGCGAATAATGACGGAGTGCAAACGAATCCGAATTAATAAGGTGTTGGAAAGTTTCACAACTCAACACCAAACATGCTGTCGCGTGCAGTACATGCGCGGCGGAACTCGCCTTTCACGGGAGAATAACGCGCGTGTTGGAGACTTGGACTTGTTGGAGCGGTAGTTGGAGCTAACTACCGCTAACGCGCTATGGGATCCCGACGATCTTATATGCAACGAGTTTTTGGCGCTGCACCGCTCTCCGCCGTTGTGTGCGCGCTCCGCGGTAAATACATAGAGATTTCCTCGCCAATGATCTTGTTAAAACTGGGCATCAAAAACTAACGCGGCTAACACGGCATAAAAAGCTAACGCGGCTATATATACGCTTTCACGACTGTGCAATAACGACACACTTTATTATTGAACCATAATACAATAGCCAAACTACTATCATGAATGTTACGCGAAGAAAAGAGTATCTGACGCGTGATGTCTGTCACATTCAGACGCAGCCTCACCACAGGAAGTGATTCTTTTGTCTAGAGCTGCAACGAGTAGTCGACGTAATCGATTACGTAAATACGTCGACGCAAAAATCGCGCGTCGAGTAGTCGCTTTTTGCTTTCATTATTTTCAAACATGGCGGCGCGGGAAACTAACGGAGCAGACGATGGCGAATAAGTGGTCAAAAGTGTGGGAAACGTAAATGGATGATCGAGGTCTCTGTCGTTAGGACACATTTTGGCTTCAGGAAGCATGACATAGAACAAAATAAACGTTTAATGACGACACAAGGCATTGCTAATCGAACACAGAAAGCGTAGTAACCGGCGCCTAACTGAACACTGGCGAGGCGCGAGCGCAACTGTAAGTGTCTGTTTAATGTTTCTCATGTCTGTTTAATGTGCATTTTAAGAGCTGCTGTTTTAGTTAGTGAAGTTAGGGAAAGGTTAGATTTGGTCGCTCTCGCTGTCTCTCCCTCCCTCTCTTTCCCCTGCGCTCTCTCTCTCTCTCTCTCTCTCTCTCTCTCGTCTCTCTCTCGCTCTCTCTCTCTCTCTCTCTCTCTCGCTCTCCTCCCTCCCCACAGTGTTTAACGGAGTTCGATTTTCATTACAGCAAATCTGTTGTTTACATTGATACGTTGCATATGCAGGAAATACACAGGATACACTATTCATATCTTATTATAAATAATAATAGTTGTTTTAATTAGAAGAGAACTGCTAGTTTTTCATGTCAATAAGAAATTTACGCACTGTGCTTTAATTTCAGTTGTTGATGTTAATTAAATAATCATATAGAAGATCTGCGTTTAGTTAAATTATTTTAAAACTTGATTTGAAAAAAAAAAAAGCGTCACCTCTGAGCAGATAGACATGCACGTGTGATTACATTTTTTTAGGATTGATATTTTATGTTGCACTTTAATATTTACAGTCGAGTCAATCTCACTGAATTCATTTTGCACTTGTGTTAGGAACTCATACGGCCTCCTTTTTTATTTTGTGTAATTTCGATGTCTTTATTTTGGCCTAAATGTAATGTTTTAAGGGATATTGAAACGTACTATGCGGTTTTGTACAAGATAAGCTTCAGTTAAGTCACTTTGTTGTTGGCTGAATTTAAATGCACTTTACAGGGGGGCGGGGTTATCTCTAATCAGTTTAGGTGTGTGTTTGTGCCCCCTTGTTTCATATGGCCTTTGTGTTTAAAAAAAAGTTTAAAAAGTTAAAAAGTGTTAATTAAAAACTAAATAGCATGTTTATTTAATTTTTTATGGACAAATAATCGTTTGGGCAAAATATAATCGTTAGAATAATCGAAAAATTAGTCGATAGATTAGTCGACTAATCGAAGAAAATAATCGTTAGTTGCAGCCCTACTTTTGTCCAATTTTACGTTTGAAATTATTTATTTGATGGTCTTTAATACAAATATCCAGACATTCTGGGAGTTAGATAAAATTAAAATATAAATGAAAATATATTTTTCCATCTCCAGTTTTTTGGTGGTGTTGTTGTTGTTGTCGTAGTCATTGCAAAATGGTTTGTGCATTTTTTTTGTAAGGTCAAAACCTTTCGCAGTATAAATCACTCTTTCACTTTTACTCTTGCACTTGGACGATAAACGTTCTTTTATTATTGATGTTTTTCAACTGATACTGATTCGTTCTGAACAGAGCAAACCAGACACTGCAGGGGAACTATAAGACAAAACCGCCAAACACACTTCAAAATTGCAAACTTTTCAAGATTGGTTGCAGAATAATTTGTGCAGCAGCAGCTCAGTCAGTAGAGCTGGGGTTGGAAACACCAGATCATGGGTTTGATTCCCAGGAAAAACTACAATTTTTACAAATCTTAACACATTTTTAATGGAATGAATGTTGCTTTGGATAGAAGCGTCTAACTGACAGTAGGATGTAAAAGATGGGTGCTGTATTGAGCACAAGACACAAAAATGTTTTCCAATGGGCGTCACTGAGCTAGGTGACGTGTGTTTCTTTTTTCCTGCCTGAAAGGAGAGAAATTGAGGGAAAGCGAAAGACAACATGAAAAGAAAAAGCAGAGAACTGCACTTGTTCTGTTTTTGCTACAGTTTTGCTGCACTTTGCACTAAACCTACATTAAACAAATGAAATGATTTTCATGTTGTTCAAGTAAGAATTAGGTTTTTTTTTTTGCGATTATTGGGATAAATACACAGCGTGTCGACCTGGGCCAGTGGTTTTGATATTCGGGCCAGTGGAAAATTCCCCTTATTGTCTACCCCTGTATGTAGAAACGTTACTAGCTAATGTCTCACAGTAATCTTCTGTGTCTGTGCTGTTTCCATGTCGGGGTAGTTGTCACTGCAAACAATGACCAATATTTTATCCAAATTCTTTATCAATATTACCTTTTAAAATATTTATAATATTAGCTGTTTAGTGGATTCAAAGTATATTAAAACAAAAAAATTCAATCATTTCTAAAGCAGACGCGAATTGCTTAATTAAAAATGTGGTAAAACCTGTTGTTTTATCTTTGCTGAAATAGCTGAATAATCGTTCAAAACCTACTGATTAACCATTGGAATAATCGACGACTAATCGAATAATCGGTCTAATAATCGATAGATTAATCGATTATCAAAATAATCGTTTGTTGCAGCCCTACTTCTTGTGAATTGCCCATTTTTGTACTTTTTGTATTTTTGTAAAATTGACGTCTATTTGTAAAGAGTATGGGATGAGAAAGCAATTTCGACAATAAAATTTCAATTTCTTGACAATAAAGCTGACTTTGACTTTGACAAATAGAATAGAATAGAAAGGAAAATAAGTGGAAACTCTTTCTTTATTCTTTCTTTAAATAATGGTTCTCTGGGTAACTCTTAAAAAATATTATTTATTCTTAATACATTCTTAATAAAAGTCTTTTCCTCTCATAATGCCAACACGATGATTTTCAAGACTGACATAATGACACACTTCACTATTAAACTAATTATTTGTTTAGACAAGACGAGATTGATATATTTTTTTTTTTAATAAAAAAAAATCTTTGATTAAATCTAAAGAGAGCAATATTTTATCTGTATTTTATTTCACTAGAACGTTCTAAACTGTTGAAGCATTTCACTCTATTTTCATTAATTGCATGCAGTGATAACCACATAACCGTTATAATATTGATCGTACAAAATATGACGTCATAAATTGCCAGGCAAGAAATTTCACAAAAATGTCAATTTTAAAACTGTCAATAGTATAAAAAAATCCATTTAAGCGCAGACATTAAACACTGTTTATAGACAAAGACAAGTCTTCCTGTAACTTGCAAAGAATGGTAGAATCATTTTGGCATCAAGTTCAACTCATTTGTGTACTTTTTTATGATTAAATTCACTGTGTTCAATTTAGCTCTAAAAACCATATTTATTGAAAGTGTCCAGTCAATTATTGTCCAGAACAAGTGAAGGACGTGAGGTTGTTTCATTAAATCAAATAAAAATGTAAATGAATCATTTTTTTTCAATAATTACACTCTAACCAAATATATCTGAAGAGACTTAAGATGATTATAAGTTAATGCCACCGTTTTTTACTCTGGTAGGACACACTTATGGGCGTGGCCACTACGAAGGCCGAACATGACGTGACTTAGAAAAATCGGTCTGTAAATTGCCGCAACTTTTTGAAAATTTGAAAATCGAAACTTTTGGCATATTAGGCTGCAACAATCACAAAAAAAGTCCCGTGAAATCCTGTATTGACTGATTTTCTTCACACTGATTTGGTGAGCGACACTCAAAGTGATATTTTCTCGTTTCTTTTAATTGTTAAAACTTTCAATGACGACAACGAAGGCATTGCTGATCGAACACAGAAAGAGTCGAAACTGCTGTCGGATTCACTGTAATTTCCTCCGAATTTCCACGTTAAAATCTCGTTTGCTTAACTAGACACACGTGAACTAAAATTGTCTGTCATCCACAATCCAAAGTCAGCAGTAAATGAAAATAAATTTATAATAGTGCTGTCAAACGATTAAAATCTAATGTTAATTAGATCTAATGTAAATTAATGTAAACGCAACACTAAATATACACTAGTTTAAATACTGCAATATAATTTAGTATAATTTTTGTTCAATTTGCAATATATTTTCTTTTTTTAACCCTCGAGTCACTCTTTATTCAAGATAAAACACACAAAAAAGTCAATTTTGGACTTGCATATGAGTGTTATACACCAATTGAAAGTTTGAAGCATTCATCTTTTAGGTTTCACTCTTAATAAAAGCAGGACATTGTGTTTTTTCTACAAATATATAAATAATAATAATAAAACTAAACCTTCTTTTTGTCAGCTGAAAACAAACTAACTTAACACTTATCACTCTAACATGAATTATTAGTCTTAGAATGTACATGAAGAAATTACATGTGAATCTTCAGAAGCTTTCGAAGCTTTGTTCCCTATGAATCTACAGCGGCGGCTTGTTGAACAGAGATTTGAATCTGACGAACAAGTTACGTTTTTGCAGTTGAAACGTGTAAATAAGGTCGAGTCTCAGTTAGAACAAGTCCATTCAAGAACATTCCAAACACCCGGAGATCGATGAGACGAGCAAGTGTCTGTCTTTAAACACTTTCACCTGCTGCTATTTAGGCGCAAAGTGGTCACTCTGAGCTTCTGATCATAATGAGCCACACCTGGTCACACTAGCGCGGCTCTCTGGGTCTATTCCTTGCATTTTCACCAAACCGAAAGTGAAAAAAACTGCAACTGTGATTAATGGCATTAAAAGAAAAATTAACTCAATTAAGCACCTAAAATGAATTGCGTGCGTTATCTAGTTAACCTTGACAGCAGTAATTCGTGACCTAAAAAAACGTGAGGAAATAATGCCAGGTATAGGGTGTCAAAAGATTTCGAAATAAAAAGAAGTTCAAGTTCAGTGCATTTGTAGGGCGCCTGTACAAAAGATTGATGCATTTTATTCATTGGTTTGTTGGTGTTCAGCTGACGACTATGACCAGTGAGCTTTAAAAAAAAAAACAACAAAAATAAAAGACAGAAAGCAAGGAAAAAAATCCTTGGGGAGAACCCGCTCACGGGTGCCAATCACAAAAAAAAAAGAAATAAAAACACATTATCTCTTATATTATCCCTTCTTTTATTTATTTTTATCAGGATTTAAGAACCATGTAGCTTAGCATAATGTAGCTAAAGGATCACCGTGGTTATCGAGACTCTTAAACGAATCAAAAACAGAACAACAATTATTTAATAAGAAATTACCCTTTTTTTTTTTTTTTAATCGATGAATTGCTTTTACTGAATTTTTGTACTAGTTTGTATTTTTTTTTTTTATTTAAATATTTTTTTAAATGCTATTGAAAGTCTTTTGAAAGACGCAACTTTTTCATTAAAAGCTAAGTATTTCTTTCCGTCCGTAAATGTCCAGACGGAGTTGTGTTTGTCTGCGAGGTTGAGGAAGTGAGATTCTGTCGGCCAAAGTCTACGTGCGGCGTGGTTTTCATGACCAATTTAATGGTTTTCATGACCAATTCACGAAAAAAAACTGCTACACATCTTTTTTTTACACTTGCGTTCACATTGAAACAAGTTTTGGTCATTTTGCTTCAGGCCTTTTTGTTGCATTTCTGATTTGTGCCTGATTTGTGGCTAGTTTCATGCGTGGGGGTGGAGCTTACTCTGATTGGCTGGTGAGGATGTGATTGGCTGCTCCCCGACCAGGAAGTGTGGGAGGAGTTTAGCGATGAATTCAACGTTTTTACTGCCGTTTGAGTTGTGACATTATTTTCTCTGTGTGTTTTGGTGATTTTTCTTTTTATTACCTAGTGATTTGATTTGTATTATCATCTGTTTTGTTATTTATTTATATGGTCATAGCCCATAGTCTGAACACCGATGAACGAGGGACATTTTTCTTTTTTGAATTGACTTTTTTTTTTTTTCTTCTCAGTTTTTGTTTATAATAATTTATAAAAATGTATTTATAAATGGACAAATAATCAAAATGAAAAGTTGAATTTAATTCAGCACATTTCACGATCGCAGATGGTTTTTCCAATGAGAACAAAGTACATAATAATTATAATCATCAAATATAGTATTTTCAGTACCTGTTTTTAAATCTAGTCAAAAAAGTTAAACCTTAGTTTAATGGTTTTCTTAGTCAATGCCTCCGTGTGTATAAATAACTCATTTAATAAGACGTTTTTGCACCTAGTTCCCAGTTTCAATTCAACGTCTCACTTTCCAGTCGTTCGGACAGGAAGTGATCTCATTGGCTGTTTGCTCAACGACGAGAGCGCCTGATAGGCTGCTGAGACTTTGGCAGGATGAGTGTGCGTTTCGGACATGGAAAAACACACTTCCTGTTCCTCGTGGTTTCTAGGGCTGCACGATTTTGAGAAAAAAAAACAATTGCAATTTAAAAAAAAAAAAAATTTTTTTCTGAAAAATATTGCGATGCACTTTTTTTAAACAAAAAATATTTTTGCGATATTAATTTGCTAAATATTAAACCAATATTGTTCAGGCCTTATAACTGTACAATCACCAAGACTGTCTTAAAATGAGCATCTTTTAAACAAAATATGTTCCTGTCTTGTCTTTTTTTTAAAAAAATAAAATATCACAAAATAGTTTTAATGTCGGATATTTTTTAAACATAACCAGCCATGTTTGTTTATTCCAAATAAACCACTTTTGCATTGATCCGCTAGCTCAATTAACTTTGCAATGTTTTTTTTTTTAACTGTTTGCGATATGGGTGTTACGCATCCTATTATCGCGATATCGATATTTTTCCGATATATCGTGCAGCCCTAATATGTGCACATAAATGTTTCTATTACACGGAGTGAAACCTTGTTACAGCATTATATTTTCTATAACTCGTCTTAATGAGAGGGAGAAGAAAGTGAAGGGCTCAAACTTACTCGGTGGAGAAGCGTGTGAGGAGGCTTTACTACGAGCACTTTGCGCCTTTGCTTTAAACAAAATGATCAAATGTATATTTATAACTGTAATAATAAATAACAAAATTAACAAACAGGAAGGCTGCATAAGGTAGAAGCCCGGAACCGAAACTTTTTTTTTTTTTTTTTTGAACCCGAGGAACATTGGACATTTTTTTTTGAAAAACGTATTATTATTATTATTATTATTATTATTATTATTATTATTATTATTATTAGGAAGGCTGCATAAGGCTGACTAAAATTAACAAATAGGAAGGCTGCATAAGGTAGAAGCCCGGAACCGAAACTTTTTTTTTAATTTTGAACCCGAGGAACATTGGACATTTTTTTTGAAAAACTTATTATTATTATTATTATTATTTTCACCCCAAGGTTCTGACTAGCAGCTTTGCATTGCTCTCTGAGACTAGGAAAAGCGCTCTATAAATAAAACGGAACGCATTCATCCGCGGCGCTGTTGACTAATGATTGAGCCGCACTGATTTGTAGTGTTGTGTGTTCCAGCTGAAGATCTGAGCGTGGGGTCGGTGGTGAGGAGCGCCAGGACCATGAAGGTAAGAAGGCATCTTCCTGTGATGGACGGCTCATTGATCTGTTGCTGTAGTTCCTGGCTGTTGTCCTTGCGTTGAAGGTCGAGTGGGGCTAGTATGTCGTCCTGTGGGGCTACCAGACTCTAGCTTAGCTGGAAGAAGCTATTTAAATAACGCAATACTCGCTAATCTGGGGCAATCAGAAGACACGTACTGGACCGAAGTGACAAAAAAGACGAATTTCAATAAAATACATTTTTCCTTGGTGAATTTGCATCAATAAAAAAAAGCTGTCGAGAGTAAATGGCAAACTACTGTAAACGAAACAAAATGTGCTGTTACAAAGTGTAGAAAACGAATAGCAAAAGGGCCGTCAAACGATTCATTTTTTTAAAACAAATTAATCGCACTTCACTGACCAAATTAAACACAATGACTGAAGATGGTTATTGAGGTCTAATATGTAAACTCGTGTAAACCCGACACTAAGTAAACACTCGTTGAAATACTAATTTAGTATGATTTTTGTTCAATTTGCAATATATTATCCATTTTTACTTTGAGCAAAGAAAGTTGTAGAACTTGACGGCGCGCAAGCCACTTCGAACAGTGCAAATGGAAATAATGCTATGAAACAAAGTGGGAAAAGTGAACCATTGCTGCCGCTTTTGTGTACGTTTGTTATTTTTGGCCCCGATCCGATTCTTTATTTGGCCAGCCCGGTACCATTTCCTGGGCTGTTAAAGTAGGGCTGCACGATATAATGAAAAAAAATTGTTATCGTGATAATAGGATATGCGATGCCCAAATTGCAGAGAGTTGCAATAAATTGAGTTTAAAAAAAAAGTGTGTCAGGCGTTTGCGTGTTGCATCGTCCAAATTGGACCAATCAAATGTGACCTTTATCAAATAGTCTCTTTATGCCCGCCTCCCAAATAGACTCTATTATAGCTTTTGTTGTACTTTTGCCCCCTAGTAGACAGTTTTTTGCCCGAATCAAGCTACATTTGTTCATTCATACGAGTGATGTCAAAGTTAATGCGTTAACGCACGTGATTAATTTTAAGTGCTTAATCGCGTCAACTATTTTTAACACCATTAATCACAGTTGCATTTTTTTTTTACTTTTGGTTTGGCAACGTGCCATGATTAGAACCAAGAGAGGAGTGCGCTGTCTCCAGGTGCGGCTCATTAAGATCAGCAGCTCACAGTCATTGAATTTTGTTTAAGTGACACTGGCTTAAACAGTGCCAGTGTTTCTCCCCTTTTCAACTGCAAATAACTTGCTCTGTTCAAAAAGCCGAAGCTTTAGATTCATAGGGATTAGATAAACGGACAACACCGTATTTACTTGCACTTATTTTTAAAAACAGACATTCTTAGCTTTATGTAGACATATATTTTCATATATTTCATATGTTTAAACTGTGAAAAGTGCCTTACAAATGCTCAGAACTTGAACTTGAATGCGATTTAATTTGGTCAGTGAAGTGCGATTAACTTGTTAAATTAATCGTTTGACAGCACTAAACATATTTCAGTACGCTGATCACTTTTAGTAATCGGTAGTGTTGCTTTTTATATAGGATAATGCTAGATTACAAGCAATATTGCCATCACATTATTCTACTACAGTATTTAACTTGCAGTATGTGACATCACAACCGCTGACTTACAAGCTTTTCAGTTTCTTTTTTTTAAGTTTTGGTCAATGATTTCACGGCAATTATCACAATGATAATCATAAACTGTGTGTAAATACACTTCACGCAAACATTTAATACAAGTTTCAGCCAATCAGACGACGACGGAGCGGCGCGACACACTGACGTTGCTGACCAGCGCCATCTTGTGGTGAACGTGTTTCTAACAGGAATGACCCACATTCGGCATTCATTTCAAAATAGGAACAAATGTTTTCTGTTTTTTAAAACGATTTCTTGCTGAAGCTGCAAACCAGCCGAATGGGTATTTGATGGGATTTTTGGAAGCCGAAATATCATGTGAATTGGAGAGAAAGAGAGAGTAGAGAGAGAAGGAGACAGAGCGAGACAGAGACAGTTAGAGAGAGAGTGAGACAGAGAGAGAGCGAGACAGAGACAGAGAGAGAGAGAGAGAGAGAGAGAGAGACAGAGATGAGAGGAGACGGGGAGAGAGAGAGAGAAAGAGACAGAGGGAGAGAGAGAGAGAGAGGTACACGGAGAGAAAGAGTCAGAGAGAGAGAGAGAGGGACACGGAGAGAAAGAGTCGGAGAGAGAGGGGGGGGCACGGAGAGAAAGAGTCAGAGAGATAGACAGACAGAGAGAGGAAGAGAGAGAGAGAGAAAGAGAGAAAGACAGAGACAGAGAGAGAGACAGACAGAGAGAGAGGGAGAGAGAGAGAGGAACACGGAGAGAAAGAGTCATAGAGAGAGAGAGAGAAAGACAGACAGAGAAAGAGAGAGAGAGAGACAGAGAGAGAGAGAGAGGGACACAGAGAGAGAGAGAGACGAAGAGAGAGGAGAGAAAGACAGAGAGACAGAGAGAGAGGGAGAGGGACGAAGAGTAAGAGTAAGAGAGAGAGAGAGAGAAAGAGAAGAAGAGAGAGAGGGACATGGAGAGAAAGAGTCAGAGAGAGAGAAGAGAGAGAGAGGGACACGGAGAGAAAGCGTCAGAGAGAGAGAGAGAGAGAAAGACAGACAGAAAGAGAGAGACAGAGGGAGAGAGAGAGAGAGAGACACAGAGAGAGAAAGACAGACAGAGAAAGAGAGAGAGACTGAGAGACAGAGAGAGAGAGAGAGGGAGGGAGAGAGAGAGAGAGACAGACAGAGAGAGAGAGGGAGAAAGAGAGACGGAGTACTTGACACTTTACTTGACACTTTACTTTAAACTTAGCGGTATAGCGGTATTAGCGGTATTAGCGGTATTGAGTTGAGCCACGATATGGATTTTGCAATATCGTGGATACCGTGGCACTTTCATGAATTTACCTTTTATACACGTATATAAACACTTTAATACAATAAAATACATTTGTTTCGTTATAACTTTCAATTACGACACAGATACATTGCTAATCGAATACAGGAAGCGTAAGAAACTGAATTAATAGATCAGCCGCGAGGCGCATGTATCGCGCATGCGCTGTGCCGCTCCGTGTCTGTAACGTGGCGGTTTTTTAGAGCGGCTGTTTTAGTGAGCGCGACACCCGTAAGACGCGCGCACGAGAACATTCTGCTCGTTTTATTTTGGTCAAAGTCTGTTCTCGATTGTTAATCTTGGTTTCACGCAACTTTAGATTCAGCCGCAAGAGAGAGAGAGAGAGAGAGAAAGAGAGAAAGCGAGAAAGCGTGACACACGCTGTTTCGTACTTTATATAAAATAAGGACACCCCCCCCACACACACACAATATCGTGATATATTACCGATACCGTCTGTACTGTACTGTACACTTTACTGTACTCTTCACTTTACTCAACTGATGTTTGCTGTATTTGGTTGTTTTTTGGTGAGGCTTTAATATGCGTCAGAACAACAATACTCCGGCCGACTGCACGTTTGCTTTGTCCGAATTAAAAATGAAAAAGGAGCTACACGAGTATGAAGACATTTCACAAATAAGAACAGCGTTATCAAAACCAGTCGAGAGACTTGTTGTCCTGTATTTCATATTGGTTTTACAAAAATGCGTAGATTTACTTGTGTTTAGTTTTAAACAGGTGTGGCTCTTTTGGACTTCATTTTTCACCAACATGTCGTGTTTATAGCTCTCTCAGCCAAAAAGAGTTATGAGTTATACAAGTTATTTTTTCATGAAGGTCGCTATTTAATTTATTTATCACAAGGTTACCTATTTAATCATAATACTATAGCCAGTAGGTTTGGGCGGTCTAGCGGTATTAACGTGAATAGCGGTATTGAGATGTGCCACAATATGGATTTTGCAATATCGTGGATACCGTGACAATTCACGAATCTGTCTTTTATGTAAGTATATAAACACTTTAATACATTCGTTTCATCGATACATCGCTAATCGAACACAGAACAGCTGAGTAAATAGATCTCTGCGCATATTCTTCTTGTTTTATTATGATCAAAGTCCGTTTTCGTTTGTAAATCTTGGTTTCGCGTGCGTGAGAAAGAAAGCGTGACAACGTTTACAAACGAAGACCAGAAACAATTTAGCCAATTATGTTATCACGGTCTACTGAAATGTAATGGCCCCCCTCCCAATACCGCAATATAATACCGATTCTGTCTGTACAGTAGAAAATACCGCGATGTGAATTTGAACTCTAATTAAAATTCTTAAACTAATTAAAAACTCTTAATCGACTTTCGTCTCTAAAGACGCTAAAAATGAGTTACTCGTGTTATTAATGGTAGTCGACTGATTGTGCTTTTGTGATTTATTTATTCACCCCCCCCCTGATGATGAAGTGGGCGTGTCCCTGACGAACGAACCCGCCTTGTTCTTCGTTTTCAGACGCTGGACGAGCCGCCGTATCTGAACGTCGGCACCGACGTCAGCGCCAAATACCGCGGAGCGTTCTGTGAGGCCAAGATCAAGACCGCCAAGAGACTGGTGAAAGCCAAGGTCAGCACACACACACACACACACACACACACTAGAGGGCGCTCTAAGACCACGACAACATAATCGATTGGTTTAGCACACTAGGGGTTAACACAGCGCGCGAGAAGGTTCCGTACACAGACGAGGACATCGGGACTCAGGAGGAAAAAAAGAATAAAATCTGGTTTCCTGTTCTAGCCGTCTGTATAATGGCGTTAAATGGACGTTCATCATCATGTGTGTGTGTGTGTGTGTGTGTGTGTGTGTGGCAGGTGACGCTCAGACTGGACTCTTCCACAGCAGAAGTGCACGACGAGCAGATCCGCGGGCCACTGAAGGTCAGAGCTTTCGTTCGCTTTCTCTTCTCTCTCTCTCTCACTTAGAGCTGCGCGATTTTTTTTTTTTTTTTTTTTTTTTTTTTTTGCGACGCGAATTTTGATTTTTGCATTTGATACTTGTAAGTACATAAAGCCAAAATTATGAGTACAGTATGTTGTTTGATGCTTTGTGATTATTCTAAATATTAGAATGTAAATAATTCTATTTTATTCAGTGTGTGTGTATCTTAGATTTTCATTTTGATTGTTTGTTCCCTTCTTTTGCACCGGAGTATTGTCCCCAATTTTATTGTAACTACGCGATACAATGACAATAAAGGGATTCTATTTTATTCTAAATAACAAAGAATACAAATGGAAATTAACTTAACCACTTGGTCATTTGTTTTTAATTTAAACTTGATAATAAACAATGAAAAATTAATTCTGACTCGTTCAACACTGAAAACACTCTCTGATGGCGTGAACATGGTGAGAAATGGTGAACAATTCTTAATTAAACTTAATTTAATTCTAAATATATGTCTTCTTAATTAGCCTGCATGTAATCAATACCGAACTGTCATTAATTAAATTAATTCGGTACAATTCAGAAACCTTTTGACACGTTTATTGCTTTGTAGCATCGATCGGAGCGTATATTTACATATATTGAATTTTTTCGTATTTAAAAATGCATATATTTGATGTTATCTAGCTTGTGACGTAAAAGCAGGGCTACTTTTAAAAACAAGCACGAATAAAAACGTTCAAATAAAAATCGCTTTCCTCTTTTCTCTTTTTTTTTCCCCCTCTCGTTTTCCGCGTTAAGGCCGCGCAACCGCACCATTTAATCTTAAGGTGGACCGCTAGATTTCCAAACGGTGGCTTTTATAGCCATTTCTGATTGGTCAGCAAGCCAACCACGCCCGATTCAGCCGTTTGGATTGGCTAGACATTATATCGCTTATGGTAGGGTTGAAAGCTCGTTATCGATGCGTGGTTTCAGGTGGGGGCTTCGGTGGAGGTCAAGGGTCATGACGGCGTGTATCGACAGGCCGTGATCAACAAGCTGACCGACGCCAGTCTCTACACCGTCGGTGAGTTTCTGGGGAATTCAACGGACGACTTTTCTCAACCCATAAAACTGTTCTAAGAAGAAAAAGGATTTATTCTTAGTAATTTCTTAACGATTCCGAAGAAATGACACACTTCACTATTCAAACTCGTTGTCTGTTTCAGCAAGATGTCGCTTCGTTTGATCATCGGACTAGAATTGCTTCACAAAATCATTTGATTATAATTGATCATTTTTCCTTGATAAGTTGATTACTCTTTTACCAAATATGTACACTGCATCTGAAAAAAGTTTATACAATTGTCATAAGTTAATGTAACAACGTGGCAATCGCTGAAATGTGATGTTTTATTAAACTTCAAAGTTGGAGAAACGCTTCATTCTGATTGAGACATCGCTTGACATATACATTCTACCACAAGTGTACGGTGCTGGAAAAACTTGAACACGGACCTTGAAAAGTGCTCGAATCCGTTTCTCGATTCGATGATTGAGATTGAGATTGTGAGACAGTTAACCCTTTACTGCTGGCTAGCAGACGGTAAACTTTAAAACATTTTTTTTTTTCGATTCAACATATTTATAATAAAAATATTAAAAAAAATGAAGAAAAAAAATTATTATAATTTTAAATTATTTTTTTTACGTTATTTTAAACGTATCACCAGAAGATACATTGTGTTACTGTTCTCCCCCCTAGACCTCAAAAACTAGTTTTTTATAAAAATCGGAAAAAATCAATTTTTCAAAATCTGGAGCGGCTCTCCTAGTGGTCACTGCTGTGGAAAAGCAACGGAGCAGATAAGTGCTGCCACCTGGTGATCACATTATGTATTACAAGTGTATGTTTGAATGGATCAAGTTTTTGGAACAATAATTGTAATTTAAGGCCCTGTAATCTGACAATAAACAAAGTGTGTCAAGTTTGACACAGAACGCAGTAAAGGGTTAAAACGGTGAAAAGCGCCCTACAAATACTCATTATTACTATTATTATTATTTATTGAGCATGAATTTAAAATCGAAATTGTGACGCCTCTACGCATTAGACTAGCTTGGTTCTCCTCGTAAACATCTCGCACTGCCGCCGACACAACTTGCGTCCAATTCTCCGCCATTTTCACTAGAACTGTAAAATGCACCGATATTTCGGCATTGAAGACCACGACAACATGGCCGAGCGATTTTTAGCACGTCAGGGGTTAACACACAAAGATGCGTGGCGGTCTGTACACAGACGAGGACATCGGGAATAAGTTGGAAAAAAAAACTTTATAATGACGCGAACAGTTAAGTGTGTGTGTGTGTGTGTGTGTGTGTGTGTGTGTGTGCTTCTCAGTGTTCGACGACGGCGATGAGAAGACCCTGCGCCGCTCCTCCCTGTGCCTGAAAGGAGCCCGACACTTTGCCGAGAGCGAGGTTTGATTATCATTATAATAAATAAAAAAACCATATAAAAAAAAACTACTGATGACTAAAATGATACTAAAATAAACGGGCAATATGTGTTTAATCAAATTGAGCTTAATTTGGGCTAAAAACTGTCTATCAGGAGGCAAACATTAAGACTAGAAACCTCAGCAGATATATTGATCTATGATTATTACCAATAGACTTGCAAAGATAAAATGCGTCGCTCTCAAACGTTACGTTTTATTCACATACCGTATAAACGCACACTCGTCACGATCAACATGAGCATCTTTTAAACTATACGTGTCCTTGCCTTTCCTGCTTATGAATACTAATAAATAATGCACAATATTAAACACAGTGTTCAGGCCTTATAACCGTACAATCACCAAGAGTGTCTTAAAATGAGCATCTTTTAAACGAAATATGTTCTTGACTTGTCTTTTTTTTAACAAAATAAAGACCACATAATTTTATGTCGGATGTTTTTTAAACATACCCGGCCATGTTTGATTATTGCAAATAATCCACGTTGGCATTGATCCGCTGGCTCAATTAACTTCGCGATATTTTTAACTGTTTGCGTCACCCTATTATCGCGAAAACGATGTTTTTCCGATATGTCGCGCAGCCCGTCGTGTGATTTCTCGCCTTCCCCTCAGACTTTAGACCGTCTGCCGCTCACGAACCCGGAGCACTTCGGGACGCCCGTCATCGGGAAGAAGGGAAACCGCGGAGGGCGGCGCTCCCACCCCGTGTGAGTGACATAAGCTCCGCCCCCTGCTCTCCTGATAGGGCAGTCCTCAAACCGTTTCTCTTCCCCGCCTCAGGCCAGAGGAGGAGCTGTCGTCTTCCAGTGAGGAGGAGGAGGAGCCGGAGGCGGAGCAGGAGGCGGAGCTGAACGAGGAGCTGTACGGTAAAGCGGTGTACGTGGACGTCGTCGTCAGCAGCGACAAGAAGAAGCACGGCGGGTTCCCGGCGCTGGTCAGTCTTCTCTCCGCTTGAAGTTTAGAAATATTTTTTAAAAGTACTTAAGTAGAAATGCTCACTTTTTTTTCACTTTGGAGCGTCTCCTGCTTGGCTTGTTTGGTGTAGTCATATAAAAAAAATGTAACTGTTCAGGTGACATATTTGTTACATCTAGCATAAAATGAATTGAAATGCACGTTGTATCACTGGTGTTACGCAAAATTTGTAGTCAATTTACACTTGTAATACGTAATTTAATCACCAGGAGGCAGCAAATAGTCGCCCCCAGGGAAGGAGAAAAGTTTTTTCATATTTTTATTAATAGGTAGTTCTGGAAGTCTAGGGGGAGAACAGTACAATTTTTGATTGTCGAGGTACATTTTTGTGATTGAAATTTTAACTTTTACCTCAAACGCACGTTGTATCACTGGAGCTACTTTTAAAATAACATAAAAAATGTTTGTTTTTTTTTTAACTATTTTTGTTAAATAGAACTATCATGTAGAATAAAAAAAGCCAACTTTTTAAGCTTTTCTTCAGGGCGCCTGCAGTAAAGGGTTAAAAGTTTAGTTCAGGGGTGCTCAATAGGCGGACTCCGGTCCGCATCCGGACCCAGACGCGATTACTTTTGGACCGACGGCAAAACATCATGCTACTCTTGTGATCATAATCCAAAGGCGTTTTCAGTGGATCACGCAATTTTTATTCTGCATTGTTCATTCACACACACGCACCAACGCAAACGAATATATTTCTAAATGTGTATAATTCATCTTGAATGGTTGTGCTCGTTTTAGCTGCGGCACTTGTCCAATCACAGCCGCTGTAAGAGCAACGTGACAACTACGTCGTCTGTTTGCGCTCTGAGTCTGGCGGCATTAGTTACTTAGAACACGGCCGCGGCGCGTATTAGTGCGTACTAGTCGCTCAGGTCTTCAGGGTAGCCAGAGCCAGGCGAACGGGCGCTCTGTCGTTTGCGTAAATCGAGAGATTATTTTAACCTTAAAGAAGATGGCGAGCTCAAAGCTGGCCGTCGATTAGAAAAGAAAAGTTGACTTTTAAAACTGCGAGTTTAAGAGCGAGTGGACAGAATAATATGCATCTGCGCGAAGCAGAAAACCAATGTGTTTAATCTGCAACAAGTCGGTCGCAATCGTCAAAAGTGATCGTGAAATGCCATTATTAATCCAAGCACGCACAATTTGAACAAATTACCTTCCATTGAACAAAAAACATTTGAATACTTCTGTAAATTGCACATTTTTATCTGTATAATTACAAACCGCACAACATATTTTGTACTTGTACCAGTACTTGAAAATTGCACGTTTTCGTTACTTGTTTTTTGTAAAAATGCACAAAATGCACATTTTTTTGTTACTTGTTTTTTGTAAAAAATGTATGTCTATCTGTAAAGGATGAGTAGAGAAAGCAATTTCGACTCTCTGCACGTCCAGTATGTACAGCAGAGTTGACAATAAAGCTGACTTTTCACTCCACACATACACACACACCTACACACACACACACACACACACACACACACAGGCCACTAAAGTCTCACATGTGTCCTGGGACAACACAAGACACCTTTCTCTAATGCTGAAATAGTCAATGAGTGTGTGAGTGAAGTGGTGACTGCTCTGTTTGAAGGGACTCCAAAAGATAATTCACAATTCAAATTTCAAATTTATGAAGATGTTTTGGGTCTTGCAAACCTCACACAAGGAGGGATTACATTTATGAAGTAGTGTCACATGTTGTTTCTATACGGATGACGTGCCATTCACATAGCGGTTCATATTTGCAACTTGACCGATATTTTTCCGGACCTCAGACTGAACGGAAATTTTGTAAGTGGACCCTCCAAGTTTGTAATCGAGGACCCCTGGTTTAGTTAATGAGGGGGAAAAAAATGTAATTAAAATTAAAAAGTGTTATAAAAATAAAACATTTACATAGTCTACTTAAACAAAATCTACATATAAACAAAAATGGTTCAGTTGACATATTTGTAACACCCACTACATGTTTTTGTTACAAAGATAGTGTTCGGGACAATTTGAAGTCAATAAAGATGAAATACTATTTTGTGTCTCTGCAACAATGAGACATAATACGAACACACACACACACACACACCGTTTTTGGGAACTTTTTGGTTTCTGATCCTTATATTCATAATAAAAGTCCCCCGGGTCGACTTGACCCGCGATCATTATTGCTGTTCCTCTGAAACGAACATAACAGGAGGGTTAAATAAATAATGAAGACTGTCTGTAAATGTCGTTCACACTGGTCTTGTGGTTGAAGGTGGTTTCGTCAGACTGTCACGAGGATGTGGCGCTGAAGAAGGACCAGGTCTTCCTCCGCTCCTTCAGGGACGGGAAGTTGTGAGTAGCCGACTAGAACTTCATCCCCCATGATGCTTTGCACGCGGTGCGGGGTTGCGTCTTCACTCGTACCCGTCGTCCTGCAGCTCAGCTTAAAATTCATATTGCTGTGTTTTCTACTGTACAGACGGTATCAGTATTTTATTTTTGTTTTTTAAGACCCTAAATCCGCTTAGCGACTTTGCGTTGGTCTGGGACTGAGAAAAGCACAATATAGATAGATAAACCTGAACTTGAATGTAAAGAAGAGTCTCAGAATTCCTTATCAGGACATGTCATTGTTAGGTGCAAAGAGACAGTTCCGGGAAGTTTGCGAGACACTTGGAAAATGTCAGCTTAACTTTTTTTCATCTGCGATTCAAACTTACTTCATACTTACTTCAGTAGGCGTTTAAACATTTTAAAACGCATTTTCTCCAACACCACCCAACGCCAACAAAGGCGGAAATAGTCTCATTCGTTTGTGCTTTTATGGTTTTTCAGATTACACTGATTCCTTGTGATGACGTCACGCAGCCACCCGGACTTTTCTAACGTGAGCTGGACTCGTTAGAGAACTCGTTGCACGGCGAATGACACCATCTTTGTTTCTTTTTTTTTTTTTTTCGAAAAATTGAGAATCTCTGTGGGGCGAGTGACGTCATCAGAAGGAATAATTGCAAATCTCGAAAAACGTATAGAATTTCCCTCAGGGATTAATAAAGTATATACGTAGCTACCTACTCACGTAAAACCAAGATTTACAAACGACAACACACTTTGATCAAAATGAAACAAGCGTAATTTTCTCGCGCGCGTCTTCAAACCCAAAACAGCCGCTCTCATCTCTTAAAGGCACAGCGCAGACAACAGAGCATCGCTTTTTTCAGTCTGCTACACTGCGTTCTGTGTTCGATTAGCAATGTCTGTCTCGAATCTGTTCCGTCTCGCAGTTACACGGCCTTGCGGACGGATGTCCGGGAACTTGATGAGGAGAAATCGGCCAAAGCGGACGTGAAAGCAGGTGAGGCGCGGGAATGTTAGCGGGGCTGAGTCGCCGCTCATCGCGCGCGCGTGTGTGTGTCAGCGCTAGACGCGGCTTGGCAGTTCCAGCGGAGCGGCGCCGTGCCCGGAGCATGGAGGATGGAGGTGAAGGACGAGAGCTCCAGCAGTGAGGAGGATGAGGACGGAGACAAGGAGGAGAGAGGCGGAGGAGGCAGCAGTGCGGAGGAGGACGAGGAGGTGAGGGAGCGCGTGGACGCGCGGAACACCTGTGTGTGAGACGTGTGTTCTCGAGCAGGAGGAAGTGGAACCCATTCCTGAAGAGAGGGAGAGCTTCCTGCAGCAGCTCTACAAGTTCATGGAGGACCGAGGTGAGGCGGATTTCAACTAATGTTAACCTCCTGGGTCCTGACGTCCTCGTCTGTGTGCTGATTTCGAGTATTTTATTTACCGTGTTTTCTTGAATATAAGCACCCTTTTTTTCTAATTTTAGTGGAGTGTCAGGGTGTGAGGCGAGCGTGTCAATTTCTGGTCGTGAATGATCGGACCGTTTTTCCCCCTTTTTCCTGGTTTTATATGCGGTTTACTTGGTTTTAGACAATTTATGGCTGTTTTCTTTCCCTCATTCCCCTTCAACATTTGCCCCAATAAAGTGGCTTTTTTGCCCCGATAAAGCATCACAAATTTGCGTTATGAGATATGATTTCTTTTGAGACTTTGTTTTATTCGGGACCATTTTATTTACCGTATTTTCTTGAATATAAGCACCCGTTTTTCCACACTTTTTTGTGTCAGTGTGTGAGGCGAGCTCATCAATTTCTGGTCGTGAATGATCGGACCGTTTTTCCTGGTGTCTTGTTTTCTTGGTCGTTTTTCCTGGTTTTACATGCGGTTTCCTTTGTTTTTTTAGACAATTTATGGCTGTTTTTTTCCTCATTCCCCTTCAAAATCTGCTCCAATAAAGCGGCTTTTTTGCCCCGATAAAGCATCACAAATTTGCGTTATGAGTTACGATTTCTTTTGGGACTGTGAGATTTGGCCCAAAAAAGCGGTTGTCCCGTACTTGTATTTGCATAAATACGGTATTTCTGTCCAGATCTGTTGCCAATTTTTTTCCTCATTCCCCTTCAAAATTTGCCCCAATAAAGCGGCTTTTTTGCATCGATAAAGCAGCACAAATTTGCGTTGGTACTTTGGGATTTGGCCCAATAAAGCGGTTGACCCCTCCCCCTTTATGTGGTGGCCCAATTAGGCGGATTGGACTGTACATGTGTTTGCTTAAACACGGTATTTCTGTCTACATCCATCAGCGGAAGAGTGAATATCTGACGGATGTTCTCCACAGGGACTCCCATCAACAAGCGGCCAGTGCTGGGCTACAGGAACCTGAACCTGTTCAAGCTGTACAGACTGGTTCTGAAGCGCGGCGGCTTCCACAGCGTGAGTGTCTCGCGGCTCTGCCGATGCCACCAGGGGGCGTGGCGTGGTCTCATGTGGGCGTGTCCGTTTCAGATCGACACGGGCTCCGTGTGGAAGCAGGTCTACCAGGAGCTGGGCATCCCGATCCTCAACTCGGCCGCGGGCTACAACGTGAAGTGTGCTTACAGGAAGTGCGTCCCCTCACGCCCCCTGGCGCCGTCCCGGTGCTCACCACGGGTTCTTTCTCCTCAGGTACCTGCAGGGCTTCGAGGACTTCTGCTCCTCGGCCGGAGTCACCTTCCGTATGGACTTGCCGTATAAAGCCGGCGAGAAGTCAGCGGCCACTCCCAGCGCGTCCTCGGCCACACCCAGCACTGAGGAGCAGAAGAGCACCGGGGGAGCCGACGCCCCCTGCAAGGTTCTCCAGCGTCTCCCTGATCCGCACACGTGGTGCACTCGGACGCCTGACCCCGTCTCCTTCTGCAGGCCGAAGCCAATGGAGGCCGAGGAGAGAAAGACCAGCCTCGGGAACACGAGGACGGAGAGGGAGAAGACGAGTGCGTGAAGAAGGAACCCTGCGAGGACCCAGGAGGCGACGACGCGTCACGGTGAGAGAAACCGTTCTAGGTTAAAAAGCGTGTGATTGATAGGTTCGTGGCGCTTGTAAGATATGGGATTGAAACCATACACTAGAACCACACTTTACAGTAGAACCACAGTTCACACTAGAACCCCACATTACATTAGAACTCCAGATCACACTAGAACACCACATAGCACTATAATCCCACAATACATTAGAATCCCACGTTACACTTGAACTCATTCACCTTGCGCTAGAACTCATCATTACACTAGAACAACTTTAGAACCTTGATCACATTAGCACCCCAGATCACATTAGAACCCCAGTTCACACTAGAACCCCACAGTACATTAGAACCCTATGTTGCACTAGAACCCAACAATACATTAGAACCCCACCTTGCACTACAGTCCCATGTTACAATAGAACGCCAAGTTGCCCGAGAACCAGACATTATATTAGAACCCCACCTTGCGCTAGAACTCATCATTACACTAGAACAACTTTAGAACCTTAATCACATTAGCACCCCAGATCACATTAGAACCCTATATTGCACTAGAACCCCACTTTGTGCTAGTACCCCACCTAGCACTACAATCCCATGTTGCGATAGAACCTCACCTTGCACTTGAACCCCATGTTCCATTAGAACCCCACAATCCACTAAAACCCCCCATTATATTAGAATCACACATTGCACTAGAACCCCACAGTACGCTAGAACACTAGAACAACATTAAAACCTTAATCACACCAGAACCACAGAAATACTACAACACCACAATACAATAGAACCCCACCTTGCGCTAGAACCCCACCTTGCACTTGAACCCCACCTTGCGCTAGAACCCCATGTTACATTAGAACTCCACAATCCACTAGAACCCCCCATTATATTAGAATCAAACTGTACGCTAGAACTCATCATTACACTAGAACAACATTTGAACCCAAATCACACTAGAACCCCAGAAATACTACAACACCTATTACTACACCTACAACTTAAATACTTAAATACTAAAACATTGCATTAGAACCCCACATCACACAGTGATGTCACTTGGCATGACCATATTTGGTGTTCCCTGTATAAGCACACGCTGCTGTGTTTTCCGCGTTTGTTTAATGCCGTGTGACTTTTACGATGATGGTTTAAAATGTGTTCAAATACAAACTGGACATTGGGAACATTTGTATTATTTAGTTGTTTTTTTTTATTTTACGCCAGCAGTAATAAACTAATACACGAATTAATACTGTGTGTCGGAGCGGAAAGTACTGGATATTATTTTTTTTCTTTTTCTTTCTAGTCTCTCTCTCTCTCTCTCTC
>CM051500.1:27828767-27840458 GCA_028031935.1 Paedocypris micromegethes
TCTCGCGGCACTTCTCCGCCGCCGCCAGACGCTTGGCCAGCGCTCGACACTGACACACACACACACACACACACACACACACTCGTGATGAAGATGATGGATTTCTGACACATGACGTGCGTTTATGATCATCAGAAATGGTTTAGTGACGGATTCATTTACGGTTTATTTAAGAGTAACCGAAGAGAGAGAGAGTGAAGATTCTGGTGAGAGAGAGAGAGAGATAGAGAGAGACAGTGAAAGAGAGAGACAGTGAATGAAAGAGAGAGTCAGAGAGAATGATTTTTTTACGTTTATTTAGGAATAACTGAAGAGACAGAAAAAGAGAGAGAGAAAGAGAGAGAAGGAATGAGAGAGAGATAGAGACGGAGAGAGAGAGAATGAGAGAGATAGAGAGACGGAATGAGAGCGAGAGAGAGAGACGGAATGAGAGCGAAAGAGACAGAGAGAGAGAGAGAGAAAGAGAGAGATGGAATGAGAGAGAGATAGACGGAGAGAAAGAGAAACACAGAGAGAGAGAATGAGAGAGATAGAGAGATGGAAAGAAAGCTAAAGAGACCGAGAGAGAGAGAGAGAGAGAGAGAGAGAGGGACTGACCGAGAGAGAGAGAGAGGGACCGACCGAGAGAGAGAGAATGAAAGAGAGCAAGAAAGACAAGAGAGAGATAAAAGAAAGAGATTGAGACAAAATGAGAGAGAGAGACAGACAGAATGAGAGAAAGAAAGAGAGGGAGAGAGAAAAAAAATGAGAGAGACAAACAGAGAAATTGAGACAAACAGAAGGAGAGTGAGACTGAGTAAGAGACAAAGAAAGAGAGACAAGGAGAGATTGAAACAGAGAGAGAGCAAGAGAGAGAGAGAGACAGAATGAGAGAGAGTGAGAAAGACAGAGAAAGACAAAATGACAGAGCGAGATTGAGAGAAAGATAGAGAGAGAGACAAAATGACAGAGTGAGATTGAGAGGAAGATAGAGAGAGAGACAAAATGACAAAGATTGAGAGGAAGATAGAGAGAGAGACAAAATGACAGAGTGAGATTGAGAGGAAGATAGAGAGAGAGAGGAAGATAGAGAGAGAGACAAAATGACAGAGTGAGATTGAGAGGAAGATAGAGAGAGAGACAAAATGACAGAGTGATATGGAGAGAAAGATACAGAGAGACAGACACAGAGAGAGAAACAAAATGACAGAGAGAGTGAGATGGAGAGAAAGATAGAGAGACTGTGTGTGTGTGTTCAGGTATCAGTTAGTTCTCTATATGACAGACAGTACAGCTGTGATCAGGAGGCCGTGATTGGTGACGTGGGGCGTGGCAGGTGATGCTAACGCTAACGCTAGCGCTCACCTCGGCGTGGAAGTGAACGGTCTTGCTGTCGCACGTCTGCAGCTGCGTGGTGAGCTCAGAGACGCGCCTCATGTAGTGACGCTTGATCAGGCGCTCACGAGACTCCTCCTCCTCCTCCGCCTGCTGGACACACCCCTCGGGCGGGGCCGAGTCACTCACACTCTCGCCGCCGCACTCCACCGTCAGGAGCCCTAGCTGAACACACACACACACACGATTATGAAGAAAAAAGAAAAAAAAATACACTACAACACCGCCACCTAGAGGACAATACACGTCAGTGAAGGACACCGCTCTACAAACAATGACCACGCTTGCTTAATAATAATAAAAATAATTGAAGCTTTATCAGTCCCTCAGTGAATCGAGATCGCGATCTTTTATCGATCTTTTAACAATCTTTTAACGATCTTTCAAACGATCTTTTAACAATCTTTTAACAATCTTTTAAGATTGTTGTGGGGAAATGTTTTCTATGCGGCGATTTTATGAAATCAGATTAGTGGCAAAAACATCAAACGTAAATTTCGAAGAAGCGACCGAAATTGCTTCACATTTACGTTTGCTTTTTTCTTTTCCCCCGCTCGCAATCTTCACACTTTCAATATTCAACCCTGAAAATCAACTTATAATGATTCTTTTGTAGGCGGGGCTAATAAATAGTACATTTAAGAAATTTAATAAAAAAAAAAAGTGTCCTCAAATGTTTGCTGTGTGTGGTTTGCTTCAGAAATTAATCGATTTTCAGGTGATTTTCACCATTTAATGATGGTGAAGGGGTAGAATCGAGATCGCGATCTTTTTTCGATCTTTTAACAATCTTTTAACGATCTTTTAACGATGAATCGTGCAGTTCTAGTCGGAGCAGATTTGATCGCACTGTAGTGGTTTATATTAACCACCGTTAATGATGGTGAAGGGGTAGAATCGAGATCGCAATCTTTTATTGATCTTTTAATGATCTTTTAACGATATTTTAACGATCTTTTAACGATTATTTAACGATATTTTAACGATGAATCGTGCAGCTCTAGTCGGAGCAGATTTGAATGTACTGTAGTGGTTTATATTAACCACTGTTAATGATGGTGAAGGGGTAGAATCGAGATCGCGATCTTTTATCGATCTTTTAACGATGAATCGTGCCAGATTTGAACGCTCTGTAGTGGTTCATACGGGCAGGAACCGTGTGACGCACCAGGCTGGAGTGGTGCAGGCTCTCGTGAGGCTCGGCAGCATCAGCATCATCAGCATCATCCGCATCATCATCAGGGGCGGGGCCGAGCCGAGCCTCCAGGCGAGCGATGCGCTGACTCTCTTTCTGCAGCCGCACCTGCCCCAGCTGAGCCTCCAGCAGCCAGTGCTCCTTCTCCTGCTCCAGACGGAAGATCTTCTCCTGGCTCTGGGCCACCTGAGACACACACTCAGCTGACAGAGGGGCGGGGCGGGGCGGGGCAGGGGCGTGGTACCTGCTGCATCAGGCCCTCTCGACTCTCAGTGGAGCTGGTCAGGACGTGGCGGTTGCTGAGCGCTTCCCGGTACGGCACCGACTCGGCCTGAGCCTGAGGAGACACCGCGCCAGATGGTACTTGAGTATCAGTATATTCTTTTACAAATTCACACTAGTGCGTTGAGGCACTTTACAAATTCTCAGAACTTGAACTTCACAACGCTCCGAACACACAAAAGACAATCTAAACGCCTTAATAAATAAACCCGACACTTTCCCTTGTTTGTATATTGTGGTTGTATGTATATTTTGTCAATTGCATTTTTCTTGTGTTATATTTAGACCGCTTCTTGCCTTTTATATTTTGAACCATATTATTAATATATTGTAGTCGTTTATATCGGTTAATCAAATGACTCGGACTCGACTCACACTCTACTCGACTCGACTCACACTCTACTCGACTCGACTCACACTCTACTCGACTCACACTCTACTCTACTCTACTCACACTCTACTCTACTCACACTCTACTCACACTCTACTCACACTCTACTCACACTCTACTCACACTCTACTCACACTCTACTCACACTCTACTCACACTCTACTCTACTCCTGTATTTAAGTGAATATAAAAGCACCCCCCTGATTTTTTTTTAGGCATATTATTAAATATAAATATTATATCTTTGATAAATATTATAATGATAAATATTATCATTAGAATAGTGAATAATAGATAACCAATAACTTTTGATATGTATTGCACAGACAGGCCAACAGACAAGTCTACATATAAATTATGCTTCTTAAGGAATGTAACAAAAGTAAATGAATAAAATTAACAAAAGTAAATTATTAACAAAACTATCACTGCAAATGCATAATCTACAATGTATATGTGCACAGTGAAAATAAAAGCTTGCTATCGAAAAAAGTGGTGCTTATAAACGAAAACGCTTCGGCTATGCAAATGCCAAAAATGTCAAAAAATTTTACAAAGCCAATGAAGAAAAAGTAAACGTCCAAAAAGCGGGAAATTAACCAATATGACCAGCGAACCCACCCACCCACCCACCTTACTGACTGACTGACTGACTGACTAACTAACGATCTATCCATCTATCTATCTATCCATCTATCCTATCTATCCATCTATCCATCTATCCATCTATCCATCTATCTATCTATCTATCTATCTACTCTACGAGCGTTGAAAATTCGAAAAAAAAAAAAAAAAAAAGGGTTGCTTAAAAACGAAAACGCTTCGGCTACGCAAATGCCAAAAATGTCAAACGAACGTTTTTACAAAAACCAATGAAGAAAATTGAAACGTCAGAAAAGCGTGAAATGAACCGACCTGACCAGCTAACCCGGTTAACACCCGCGTCGACTGACCTTCCTGAGGGCGGCGAGGTATCGCGCGGCGTGGCGCTTGTTCCGCATCACGCTTTCGGCCTGCAGCGGGTTGACGCCCCCTTGTGGACTGTAGCCGGAAGACGAGGCGAAGAACTCCAGGTTGTTGCTGAAGAAGGTGTGGATCTGACGGACAGACGGGCGCAGGTGAGGCGGAGCCACGGCGGGCGAGAGGCGCCGGGGCCACACCCACTTTACTGCAGCTGTGGGTGAGGGCCGCCAGCGAGGACAGCAGACACTGGTTGGTGGTGTGGAGCTTCTGAGGCAGCGACGGCAGCTCCTGCTCCAGCGACACCTTCCGACTGTAGTGCAGCGACAGCTCTGCCGGGAAAATGTCGCACGCGTAAATGTCTACGAAAATGCCAAGAAATGTTACAACGTAAATTTCTACGAAACAGACGAAAATGCTTCACATCGATTACGTGGATGCCAAAAATTTCAAATGTAAATTTCTACGAAACAGACGAAAATGCTTCACATCGATTATGTAAATGCCAAAATTTTAAAGCGTTAAATTCTACAAAACAAACGAAAATAATTCACATCGACTGCGTAAATGGCAAAAATTTCAAACGTAAAATTCTACGAAACAGGCGAAAATGCTTCACATCGACTACGTAAATGGCAACATTTAAAACGTAAAATTCTACGAAACAGACTAAAATGCTTTACACCGATTACAAAAATGCTAAAAATTTAAAACGGAAATTTCTACGCAACAAACGAAAATGCTTCACATCCATTATGTAAATGCCAAAAAATTCAAACAATTTCTACGAAACAGGCGAAAATGCTTCACATCGACTGCGTAAATGGCAAAATTTTAAACGTAAAATTCTACGAAACAGACTAAAATGCTTCACATCGATTACGTAAATGCCAAGAAATTCAAACGCAAAATTCAACGAAACAAGCAAAAATGCTTCACATCGATTATGTAAATGGCGAAAATTTAAAACGTTAAATTCTACGAAACAAACGGAAATGCTCCACAACGATTACGTAAATAGAAAAAAATTTCAAACGTTATATTCTACGAAATAGACGAAAATGATTCACAACGATTTTGTAAATGGCAAAAATGTAAAGCGTTAAATTCTACGAAACAAACCAAAATAATTCACATCGACTACGTAAATGCCAAAAAAAAAATCAAACGTAAATTTCTACGAAACAAACGAAAATGCTTCACGTTGATTATGTAAATGGAAAAAATTTAAAACGTAAATTTCTACGAAACGGATGAAAATGCTTCACATCGATTACGTTTATTTAATTTTTTATACAACAAATTATCTCATTGTATCTAATTGACTCATTTAAAAAGATAATTGTAAGATTAATCAAAAAAAAAAAAATGAGTTGATAGATTAAAATAACCGTTACAATAAATGAAAAATGAGTCGACAGATTATCAACTAATTTCCCAATTAATCAACTATTAATATAAATTATTTTAGTCTATCAACTCGTTTTTCGATTAATCCAACGATCATTTTAGATTAAAATAATTGTTAGATTAATCTGAAAAATGAGTCAATATATTAATTCGAATCTTATTAATTCGAATAATTATTAATCGAAAAAAAAAAAAAAGATAGAATAATCGAAAAATTAGATAAATAAATCGATTCGAAAATAATCGTTTGACACAGCCCCAGTGTCATCAACCGCCCCGCCCCGCCCGCCCTGACTCCGCCCACCTCTGCAGACGTCGTGGAGCGCGTGCAGTCCGGCGCAGGTCCGCGTGAAGACGGCCTCCACGTTGCCGCCACGCACGGCGCCCGGGCGCACACTGGGCGCGGCCATCAGCCTGACGTACGGCTGGAGCTTCAGGAAGGCGGAGACTAGCCTCTTCACCCCGCCCTGAACCTGCCGGTTGACTGACGCCAGCGCGGGAGAGCAGAGCGACGCCTCACACTCCTCCTCCAGACTGACACACACACACACACACCTGAGAACAAACACCTGGAGGGACACGCCCACACACCTGCGCAGCTGGTAGGGGAGGAGCTTCTGCAGGAAGCCGCAGTAGGACGAGAAGGAGTGGGCGAAGTCCTGGAGCGTCACCAGCGTCTCCTTGGGGAGCAGAGGAGGCGGTTAGAAAGCAGGGAGGGGGCGGGGCGGCGAGGGGAAGGGGCGGAGCACCAGCACAGTGACGGCGTCCTCCGTGATGCTGTGCTGCAGCTGCAGAAGCTCCTCCTCCAGCGGACGCAGGTGCGACGCGCTCTGACGCAGGTGCTGGCACAGCTGGAGAGAGAGAGAGAGAGAGAGAGAGAGGAGTGTCAGGAGGAGGAGTGCACCCAATATTCGCCCAACGGAAAATCTTGGACGGAGACGGCCAAAAAGTGAATTTTTGGTTTTTGGAAGAAGAAGAAGAGGAATAAGAAAGAGAAACAGAGAGAGAGACAGAGAAAGAGAGAGGGAGAGAGAGAGACAGACAGACATAGAAAGAGAGTCAGAGAGAGAGAGAGAGAGAGACAGAGAGACATAGAAAGAGAGAGTGAGAGAGACTGAAAGAGAGAGAGTGAGAGACAGAGAGAAAGAGAGAGATAGAAAGGGAGAGAGAGAGAGAGAGAGAGAGAGAGAGAGAGAGAGACGGAGAGAGAGAGAGAGAGACGGAGAGAGAGAGACAGAGAGTGAGAGAGAGACAGAAAGAGAAAGAGACATAGAGAGAGAGTGAGAGAGAGACAGAGAGAGATATAAAGAGAGTGAGAGATATAAAGAGAGAGAGTGAGAGAGAGACAGAGAGAGACACGAAAAGAGAAAGAGAGAGACATAGACATAGAAAGAGAGACAGAGAGAGAGAGAGATAGAAAGAGAAATGAGAGAGAGAAGGAGAGAGTGAGAAAGAGAGACATAGAGAGAGAGAGTCAGAGAGCGAGAGAGAGAGAAAGAGATAGACATACAGAGAGAGAGACAGAAAGAGAGAGACAGAGAGAGAGAGAGAGAGAGAGAGAGAGAGAGAGAGAGACAGAAGAGGACAGAGAGAGAGAGGAGAGAGAGAGAGAGACAGACAGAACAGAGAGAGACAAGAGAGAGAGAGACAGAAGAGAGAGAGAGAGAGAGAGAGAGAGACAGACAGAAGACAGAGAGAGAGACAGAGAGAGAGAGAAAGAGAGAGAGAGAGAGAGAGAGACAGCGAGAGAGAGAAGACAGAAGAGAGACGAGAGAGAGAGAGAGACAGACAGACAGAGAGACAGAAAGAGAGAGAGAGAGAGAGAGAGTGAGAGAGAGACAGAGAGAGAGACAGAAAGAGAGAGAGAGCGAGAGAGAGAGAGAGACCTTAAAACTGTTCAATTGTTTGAAAAACCTGAGGTTTTTTTTTACTTGCTTGTAAGTTGAGTCAAGATGTAAAAGGAAGTCAAGTTTTGAAAGTTAAGCACTTTATTTGAACATGTATATACTCGCTTATATTTAAAAGTAGCACTGCTTTTATGTCACAAGTTAGATAACATTGTAAATATACGCATCATTTGATTTCACACAAAAATACTTGTTTTTTTCTTATGTAACCTTTCAGTTTGAGTTATATTTTACACTCTTGATTGTTGCAATACGCTTAATGAATATTTGCACAATTTATAAAAAAATTAGATTCATTTATTCTTTGAAACTTTATTATTAATGTATGCATTTGCAAAGTTTTAGCAATGATTTTAGTAAAGTTAGTACACCATCATGGCAATAAATGCAATGGTTCTACTAATAATCGCCATCATTTCTTTCGCGGTTTCGGTTTTCGACTAGGTTTTCTTCTTTTTCGCTTTTCGGCCAAGAATAGTGATGAGTGTGTGTGGGCGGGACCTTGAGGTGGAGGGCTGACACGGCCTCGATGGAGGAGTCTCGCGGGTAGATGAGCGCACGCTGCTCCGTGTAGGAGTGAAGGTTCAGCAGCGCCGACACCAGGTTCTGCACCAGCTCGCGGGCCTGAGACGCCGCCTCACGCGCTCTCAGCTGCAGGGGGAGGAGCCGTGACAGCGGGGGCGGGGCCGGGCGGGGCGGGGCACTCACCTGACGCCTGCGGTCGTGCAGCGGGACGTTCAGGCTGTTGTAGTCGCTCAGCTCTTCAGGAGACGAGAGAAGCGCGTCACACACACACACACACATGCGCGCGAATATAAGTTACAATTTTACCAGCTCAAAAACTTGCCGGGTGCTCATTACCGCTAATTCCAAATATGCGCGTAAATAAGAGCGCTACATTTTCCACATTTCAAGTCGCGGTGCTTCTTACCGCTAATTTCAAATACGCGCGTAAATAAAAGCGCTACATTTTCCACATTTCAAGTCGCGGTGCTTATTACCGCTAATTTCAAATACGCGCGTAAATAAAGGCGCTACATTTTCCACATTTCAAGTCAGGAAAAATCACAAACAAACTGAAATACTTTCATTTTTAAATTGAGTTTTTATCGGCTCAATAACAGAAATAAATAGATATTAGTCACCCTGCGACACTTAAGTAACACGCTAGAGCAAAAAATTGTTATTATTGGAATTAAATAACGCGTTAATTGAAAACTACATTTAAAAAAAACGAGACGAACGAGAATTGTGAATTTAGAATTTGAATTGAGTTCATTTGAATTTGGTTAATTCATGAATTTGACTTGAGAAGTGTGATTTATAGAGGACTGTTTTTTTTTTTTCCGCTGTCAAGTAAATTATTTTGTATAATTTGTATGTCTTTATTTCGGCCTAAATGTAATGTTTGTAATGGACATTGAAACGTACTATGTGGTTTTGTACAAGATAAGCTTCAGTTTTCAAGCCGCTTTGTTGTTGGCTGATTTTAAATGCACTTTACAGGGGGGCGGGGTTATCTTTAATCAGTTCAGGTGTGTGTTTGTGCCCCCATGTTTCATATGGCCTTTGCGCTTAAAAAAGATTAAAAAAGTAAAAAAAAAAAATAGTGTTAATTAAAAACCAAATTGCACGTTTATTTAATTATTACGGACAAATAGTAAGTGAGTTGCCGCGGAGACACTCACGCGTGTCGTTGAAGGGAACCTTCTCCTGGATGACGCCGCTGCTCAGCTGCACTTCACTCTGGACGCGGCACAGCTGCTGCTGACTGGCGGGGAGACGGACCAATCAGAGGCGTGCTCGGTGAAGGGGGCGTGTCTGACCCACCACTGCTCGCTCGTCACCCGACAGCTCCGGCTCTCTCTCTCCAGCGCCTGCACCTGCACCTGCGAGCAGAACGGCCCGGACAGTGGTAAAGATTTTCTTATTTTCTTTTGACCAAAACTAGTTTTAGTCCCGTTTTAGTCATCTAGATTTTTTTTTTGGTTTTAGTCTAATTTACCCGTATTTTCTGGACTATAAGCCGCACCTGTATATAAGCCGCGTCCGCTCTATGAACCATTTTGAACTGGTTCATAGAGCAAAAATAAACAAAAAAAAAAAAGAGAAAGAAAGGAGAAAATAAACGGTATCTACCGTATTCATCTTCATTATCAAAAACTGTAGAATAGCCGCACCTTTGTATAAGCCGCGTGGTTCAAAACCTATGAGAAAAGTAGCGGCTTACAGTCCAGAAAATACGGGTAAGTCGACCAAATTGCAGTATAGATTTGGTCAACGAAAATATAGGCATATATTCTAAATGTTTACCAAAGTTGAATACGTAGTGAACTATGACCATAAAAAATATACACAACGATCTTATTTGGAAAAACATTTTTTTCTTTAACTTGTTTAAAAGAACTTTTCCTTCAGTCCAAATAAACGTATTCTGATAAATGAGGCCTCAACAAAGAGGAAAACAAATACAGTCAAATAAAATGAGCTATGATTGCATTGTTAGTTGCATGTTATAGGATAGCCTTTATTGCCACAGTGCACATATACGATGCGAGTCATATAAACGTACAGTGAAATTATAGCATTAATAAATCTATTCAAAATGTACAATAGCGCAATATATTACACAAGTACATATCGTCACAGAACACAGAACTTTACAGCAGTGGAGAGAATGTGTGGATAGACATATGGATTGTATAAAATGTATGGATATATTGAATAAAGCATGGTGATCAGCAGATGGCGCTTCAGGTGTGTCGTGTTTCTGCCGGTGATTGTTGCTTCACACGCGGCTACAGAGAGTTTTTCGAATGTCCTGATTGGCTCTCGCTGCGTTTGCACCCGCCTTTCCCCGCAAGCTCGGATTATGATTGGACGTCGTCACGAAAGGCATTTTTGCTTCGTTTTTATTCGCTGTGGAAGGTGTCAATAAACGTCGTTTTAGTTTTCGTCCCCGAGCGGGAGTTTCGATACAGTTCTCGCTTCGTTTTTGTCATTTATAATAATAATATAATAATAATAATAATGAGTATTTGTAAGGCGCTTTTCACAGTTTTAACTGTCTCAAAGCGCACATGTAATTTTTATTGCTTTATATGTAAAGCATTATTGCTCTGATGGTGTACTAACTTTACTAAAATCAAGGCATTGCAAAAACATACATTAATAATAAAGTTTCAAAGAATAAATGAAACACATTTTTATAAATTAAGTAATGTTAAATATATTAAATTCATTAAGCATGTTGCAACAATCAAGAGTATCAAAAGTAAAAATAAATGTTCTTCGCACGTATTGTTGTGTAAAATCAAACTGTGCATATTTACAATGTTATCGAACGTATATTTAAAAGTAGCACTGCTTATATGTCATAAGCAAGTACAGTAGCGGTATATAAAAGTTCAAACAAAGTTCAAACAAAGTTCAAAACTTCACTTCCTGTATTCCCGTAAACTAACTGCAATCGCTATTAATTCCACTGCCACCTCGAATAATCTGACGATGTCCTGAGAACCGGGTTTAGGGTCAGTTAGTTACGTACATTCAAATTATGTAGCGCGGCAGTTAGTTAAGGTGGATCGCTGGAATTAAATTCAAATCGGATCCGGAGCGCGCTCCGCCATTATTCTGCTTGCGTCATTCACATTCGGCCGTGTTGTTTCGGTAATAAAAGCGTTTCGGCCGGAAACGGAAAATGCACTTTTTGGCCATTTTCGGCCGCAAATTTTCGGTGGCCGAATATTCGGTGCATCCGAGTTAAAATTCATAATACGATATTTTTTAGTGTACAGACGGTATCGATATTATATCACGGTATTATGGGGGGGGGTTCTTATTTTACATAAAGTACAAAATTAAAACGCAAGTGGAAACCTGGAGAAGCAGCTGTCCTTTAATAATACTGTACATCTATTAAAAGTAGACATTTATTTATTAAAAGTAGACAAACCACGCATTTGTTTGAAAAAACATTTAAATTAAATGGCCTGCGGTCTATCTTTTAAGAGAGAGCGAGAGAGAGATAGACAGTGAGAGTGAGAGAGAAAGACAGTAAGAGAGAGAGAAAGACAGAGAGAGAGTGAGTGAGAGAGACAAAGAGAGAGAGAGAGAGAGACAGTGAGAGTGAGAGAGAGAGAGAGACAGGGAGAGAGAAAGACAGTAAGAGA
>CM051500.1:27848350-27862365 GCA_028031935.1 Paedocypris micromegethes
AGAGAGAGAGAGAGAGAGAGAGAGAGAGAGAGAGAAGCATTTAGTTTGAATTCCCGGCATTGTTAAGGCCTGTAGAACACGGGATGTGAAAGGCAGGCGCTGTGGGGAGCCGTGCACACCTCTCTCACCTTGGAATACTCCTGCGCCAGCTTACTGTATTTACTCTGCAGGTCCGTCACGCTGGCCATCGCGCTGAGGGCAGTACTCGCGCTAGTAGCGGTGGAGTAGAGACGCCGTGGCTCATTCACACCTCCTGACAACACGACAGTTTGATAGTCACGTCCGCCTTCACTGGTCTTCGCACGAATCCTCTGCTTTCACGCCGCCACTGAAATCGTCGACGTTTTTGAAGCCTCGCCGACGAAGTCATGTGACCCGGAGGAGCGCGTGCGCGCGCACAGGTTTCAAAATAAAAGCACGCGGCTATGACATGACGGCGACTTGAAATGATAAAAGGACCGTGGTAAAATGCTGACAATAACAACAAAGGTTGTATTAATAATGTACCGCAACTTTAAATAATAATAATACACATTTTGTATTATCATTTTATTTAATTATGCAATTAAATTTCGTATCTGATTATCCATAATATCGGCTTATTGCTGAATGAATGATGGCACATTTATTTGACCCAATATTATTTCATATAATTATATCATTTAATCCAAGCGACTTAAAGAGTTTTGAGCAGAGGTGTAACAGAAGTGTAAAGTACTTGAGTAAACATTAGGATTTTTTGTAAATATTGTAAATATTTTTTTTACTGTTTTTTTGCATGCATCTGGGGAATTTGTCATCTTACTTTCTGCTTGTATATTAATTACTTTGATCGGAATGTTACAGTGTTCAGTCAAAGGGCAATCATGGATTAATTCAGTATAACGATTATTTTAACTGTAATTATTGTGTAATATTAGTAATTAAGTGTGATGTCTGTAAGTAAAAACGTGGTTCTAAACAGCCAAGTGCATACCATACGTATAATAATAATAATAATAATAATAATAATAATAATAATAATAATAATAATAATAATAATAATTGAACCTTTATTAGTCCCTCAGTGGGGAAATGTTTTCTCTGCATTTAACCCATCCGATCAGCCACGAACTCAGTGTTATTTACTAATAACAGAAGTAGACACATAAAATGTTCTAGTCACACAATTAAAAAAACAAAAAATATTTTATGCATGAAGGAATGAACGAATGATTAAGTAAATAAATAAAAGCGGTTGTCATAATTAAAATGACTTTCTATAATCCCGCTGCAGTGACGTCAGTGTCCACTAGAGGGGGATATAAGACACGTGACACGTCACTGTGGGAGCGAAGAAGAACTCACCTGTGCTCCGGTTAAAGGTGAATGTTCAAGTTACTGCTGCACGGAAATAAAACCAGTAAATATTTTTTTCCCTTTAATTATTTAAATACAAAGTGACGGTTTTGAAGTAGTGATCAGAAGTAAATCAGAATTCAGAGTAAACGATCTGAATGTGTTTTCTGTTAGAACCGCTTGTGCAAATGAAAGCAATAATTTCTATTTTCATTAGGATTAACACTTTTAAATGCCAAAAGGTAAGGGACGTGTATACAGCGCCAAGGGGGCGGGGCTATGGAGAGCGCGATGACGACATCACGTAACATACAGGGATCGCAACTTACAATATGTTTTCAGTTATAATGTTCAAAGTATGTTCACCGAGACATTAAAAACAAATAATAATAATAATAATAATAATAATAATAATGGCTAATAATAACAATAATAATAATGATAACAATAATAATACTATTTATAAGGCTGGCTAAAATATTTGTCGTTTTTTGCTTTAACTGTCAAAACATGGAAACAGTACATACAAAACAAATAAACTAAACAAAACATAGCTTATTTCTAATTTAAAATGTTGCAATTTACTAGTTCATTTTCTTTATTACATATGGGCATTATGTTGTATATAATATTGTTGTGTGTAATACGTTAGTGCTTACGCGTTTGAAATCATAGTATTACATTGGAATGTGATGCACTTGCATTGTTTTTACAGAATTTAGTGAGAGAGAATCAAGGCCAAATGACCCAAAGTTTGATTTTAGCATTGCATTGTTGAAATAATATTTCACCATTTGTATTATTTTAACAGATTGTAGTTATTTCCTGTAGATTACAGTCAATTACAAAAAATGACGAAAAATCAGCTAAAAATACAGTACAAAACACGTCCCGTATTGATTCAAAACACAATGTACTTCTGAGTAATGTTTGTAACTGAGCGCAATTTCAATCTCAAATACGGGATGATTACGTATTTCATGGGACCGAGTGGCGACCCTATAATCTGATCATGCGTCATTTTACACCTGAGAAGAAAAACAATTTGAATCTGAAAACTGTGTTTAAAAACCATTTTCAGATTCTTAGCCGGATTCAACAAGCAACAGATGATAAATGGACAGAGATCAAGAATCTGTGTTAACTGTTTGATCAAGGTGAGTGGTTCAGCTAAAAGTTCTCGAAGTTTTTAACACTTGTGGTATTAAATCTCACATGATATTTATCAGACCTCAGTGTGTGTCATAAAAATCACATTTAAAATCAGTACAAGTTGTTACGTCCCCTCGTGGTCTAGGGGTTTGAGGGGATTAACATAGAAATAATAATTTTACTCACAACCAAGGAAAACAGCTCAACACAGCACACACACAACCAGATGGTAACGAAAATAACAATTTATTAGAACACAGGTGGAAGGTTTGAAAACTCAACAAAAACCTAGGGAATAACAACAAACAAAAATTCCCTTGATTCCCTTGAAAAACCACTGAATGATCTTCACACACGTTATTTATTTCTCTTCTGTGTTGTTCAGGGCTGTAAATGCAGATCTAGTTTGAAGCGTCTGTTGAATTAGACTGAACAGTTTCTGTCGTGTTATTGTGATGATCTTCATCTGATGTTGTGTGTCAGTTTCTCTCTCGTCAGACTAGAACACGTGAAACTGATGATGGAGACACAAACATCTAGTGGAATCCAGAAGAAGAGATCAGACTCACCAGATTTCAGTCACGTGACCATGAAGAGTGACCAGTCGATGGATCAACCAATAAAGTTGAAGGAAAAACATGAATCTCCTGATCTACGGTAAAGACTTTATAACCAAGTGAACTGAAGTTTAAACACGAAATATTATTGTTGTGTGTAAAATGTGAAAGCATCTTTTATCAATTCTGATTCTTTCTTGAACAGAACAGAATAGAAATTGACAGAATAGAATATTACTCTCTGGCATAGCAATGAAACGTCTGGGTTTCTTGCGTAACCCCGTACCCTGAATGTCGGGGAATGATTCATCTCTCAGAAAAGCTGACTATGGAACATCCGAAGGGTCTGATTTGCTATTTCAGCTCTTCAAAACGCCAATGAATTAACATTTAGTGGCTGCATAATTTTGCATGCGTCAACATTTGAACCGGAACCGGTAGTATTAAAGGGACGCACACAGTATCTATACGTCTCTATCTATCTGACAGTATCTATCTGATTTAAACTGGCAACAGAAAGGGACGTCTCATTCCCTGATTTTCACACGCAAGAACAAGCGTTCCTTTCATGGTCAGTTTCACGAGACGTCCGAGGGACAGGAGCGCAGGTCGTCCGCAGCACAAAAGTGTGCTTAGTGCAAACGGTAGCAGCAAATTACCTTGTCAGGGGCAACCATGGATCAGAAAGGGCTTCAACCCTACAGGGGACCCTCGCCAAGGCTGAGGGGGACCTCCATCTAAAGTACACTTGCCCTGTTGTGAACAGAACAAGGATAGGGAGAAAGAATTTCTTCGTTCTTGTCCTGCCCCCTTAAGCGAAAACACCAGTGTCAGGCCTCTCGTGAGGGCGGCCCGTGTAAACGTCATTGCCTGAATCTGAGGAGGCACTGGAGTTTGTCTGTGATGCCTGTTTCCTGGTGACATACCTGACAAGAGGAGGCTCACAGGAATGGAGGTCTCTCCTGGGGCTACTCCGCAGGTTTACACCCTGTTGGTATTGCCCCACACTGCAGAAAGGATTTGCATGGATAATGACCCACTACCCAACTCGTAGAATCGGGTTGGGTGTAGCCCAGACGGCAGCTCTACATATATCTGCAAGAGAGACTCCTCTCGCCGTGTACGTCAAGGCCACACTCCTCGTAGAGTCCGCCCTGAAGTTAAGCGGGCAAGGCAACTTGTGGACGTCAGATACTTGTGATTCTCTCAGTTTGGTACGGAATGAACGTACTGGGCAGAACTGATGACCAGTAAGCTCTTGTCCCCCTGAAAGGAGAGCCTGCAAGGTCAGTTACCTAGTCTCTGAACAGGGTAGTGGGACATTGGGCACGTAACCTTGCCTGTGCCTCGGCACTACGTGCCAATCACCAAGTCACGCACTGAGGTTCTTTAGAGAACATCTCTAGGTTCACTGACGTTCGTCTCACTGACGTTCAGAGACTGGATTTTGTCTGCGCCTTTCTGCTCTGCCAGGTCCAACCATTGGTTGAGTTTCCCTTGTCGTCCAAGCTGTGCGTGCCACCACTTTAGTCGCCCCAACCAAGAGGTTGGATGAGGTCGTGCACATCCTGAGCCAGATCCAGGGTCACGTTTTCTTCTCCGAGTTCACAAAGTAACTGGGTCTGAGAGTCGACCACTGTAGACAGGGCGTGAAGTGCAGTTTGTCTGGGCAGAGCAGAACCTTTGGCGTTCACAGCTGACGTCAATACGCCTGCTTATGGAGGGTAACTTGGGACGATCCCTCCTAGAACCAGGGCACTTGGGACACAAGAGTGTGACAAAATGTGAGCCTGCTGCAAATGGCGCCTGCCACATTTTGATCAGCACGCTGTGTTGTTCGGGAACAAAGGGAGCGTAGGGGTGTCTGGTTTTAGGACGGACGATTGCCTATGGAACCAATCATCTACCTGTGAAGATGTCGACCGTAGAGGGGATTCCATCTTCTGATTGCGCTTCAAACAGCGTCTCGGCAGACGCGACGAATGTAACTTTCACGATTGAGTGCAGATCAAGAATCAGAATCAGAAGACTTGCAAAAACTAGACTCAATCTTTAAAAAGAAGTGCCTACCGCTTTAGGAGCTCTTTCTTGCGTCAACATACACAGGGATATCTTTCTCTTCAGGGTTTGTAGAGAAGCAGAAACGGCTGCAAAGTACTGCAGAGATCCAATGCTTGAGCCTTTTCCCGGAAGTTTTGAAGGCGACGAGAACATACGACCAGCTTAAATCAGAAAAATAATGTGCATCTCTTTTATACTACTGGTTCCGGTTCAAAGGTTGACATATGCAAAATCATGCAGCCACTGAATCCGAATTCCTTCGTTCCTTCGTCCAACTCTCTAACAGTTTGATCTCAACTGACCAGTAATAAAGCAGCTAGTCAGTAACATCTACAGACTTCTGGTCTTCAGCTTTTCTTCAGCTCTTCTCTTCCTCTGGCAGTGCGAGTGTGAATCCTCTGGAACGGAGCCGTGTGTCCGTGACTGATCAATCTCTCAGTGGCTCAACAACATCTGAAAAATCTTCAGCTGAACGGAGGTGAATCACTCTGAAGCTTCTCTCACCTCAGTGTCTGTGACTATTAACATCAGTCACGCTTCTTTCTTCACATCAGACTGAGATCAAATCTGCTGGAGAAGTTTTCCCGTGTGTACCAGGGAACAGCGCTGAGAGGAAACCCAACACTCCTGAAGGAGATCTACACTGAGCTCTACATCACAGAGAGCGAGAGAGGAGACATCAGTCAGGAACATGAGCTGAGACAGATGGAGATTCAGTCCAGGAGACCCACAGCAGAAGACACGCCCATCAGATGCTGCGACATCTTCACTCCTTTACCTGGACAAGACCAAGCCATCAGAACTGTGCTGACAAAGGGAGTCGCGGGCATCGGGAAAACCGTCTCTGTGCAGAAGCTGATTGTGGACTGGGCTGAAGGGAAAGAGAACCAGGACGTCCAGCTCGTGTTTCCTCTTCCTTTCAGAGAAATCAACCTGATGAAGGACAAACGGATCAGTCTTCTGGATCTTCTGCAGCTCTTTTTCCCTGAAACCAAAGGAATGAAACTATCCAGAATGATGAAGAACGGTAAGATTGTCTTCATCTTTGATGGTCTGGATGAGTGTCGTCTGTCTCTGGACTTTCACGGTGGCGTGAGGTTGTGTGACGTGTCTGAATCTGCTCCACTGGACGTGCTGCTGATGAACCTGATCAAGGGGAACCTGCTTCCCTCGGCTCTCCTCTGGATCACCACCAGACCAGCAGCAGCTGATCTCATTCCCCGACACTGTGTCCATCGCGTCACTGAGGTACGAGGCTTCACTGATCCACAGAAGGAGGAATATTTCAGGAAGAGGATCAGAGGTCAGAGTCTTTCCCACAGAATCATCTCACACCTGAAGTCGTCCAGGAGCCTCTTCATCATGTGCCACATCCCAGTGTTCTGCTGGATCTCAGCCGCTGTTCTGGAGAGAATGATGAGAGAGTCCGAGAGCAGAGAGATTCCCAAGACTCTCACTCAGATGTACACACACTTCCTCGTCCTTCAGACCAACATCTCACACCAGAAGGACTATGAGGAGAGTGTGAAGAGTGAAGAGATGATTCTCCGACTGGGGAAACTGGCTTTCCAGCAGCTGGTGAAGGGGAATGTGATCTTCTGTGAGGAAGATCTGAGGGAGTGTGATGTTGGAGTGACAGAAGCATCAGTTTACTCGCGATTGTGCACTCAGATCTTCAGAGAAGAGTCTGGCTGGTTTCAGGGGAAAGTTTTCTGCTTTGTTCATCTCAGCATCCAGGAGCATCTCGCCGCTCTATATGCTCATCTCACCTTCACTAACAACAACATCAGTGTGTTTCACCAGATCAACAAGGGTTTTTTCTCTAGGTCCTGTGAGCAATATACAGTAAAGTCATTATCTGAGGTGCATCTTGCTGCTGTGACTGAAGCCTTCAAGAGGGAAAATGGACATCTGGATCTTTTCCTTCGTTTTCTTCTGGGTCTGTCACTGGAGTCTAATCAGAGTCTCTTACTAGAAACACGGTCACAGACGAGAAGATTCTCCTACAACAAAGAGGAAATAGTTCAGTTCCTCAAACAGAAGATCAGTGAGAATCAATCAGCTGAGAAAAGCATCAATCTGTTCCACTGTCTGAATGAACTTGGTGATGATTCACTGACGCAGGAGATTCAACGTTATTTGACGTCAGGAGAAATGAAGCGAGTCAGACTGTCTTCTTCTCAGTGGTCGGCTTTGGCGTTTGTGTTGCTGACGTCAGAGCAGAAGATGGAGGTTTTTAAACTACGACAATTTATTGGAGGAGAAACTCCAGCAGATGAAGTTCTTCAGAAGCTTCTTCCTGTCATGAAAGAATCTTCATCAGCTGAGTAAGTCACTGACACACACACACACACACACACACACACACACACACACACACACACACACACACACACACACACACAAACGAACCTTGTGTAGATGAACTGTAGTTGTTCAGTAGAATTTATTAGAGTAGATTTTTTTTTAGAAACTAGTAGATTAGTAGTAGATTTTTTTGTTGGTTAATTTTCTCTCTGAAGTTTGTTTGTTTATTTCTTTATTACCATGGTGTCAAACTGTCAGTAGATTTAGTTTCATAATGTTCATATACTTATTTCAAATGTAAAATATATATCTTTGTGGTGATTTGTTTTGTGTTTTGCATTTCTATATACAGTGATCTTTATAATCTTGATGTTTCTGAACTGAGAGACTGAAAAGTGTCGTTGTTCTTCACAGTTTTAGACGTTGTGGAGTGACAGAAGAAGGTTGTTCTGCTCTGACTTCAGCTCTGAGATCAAACTCACGTCTGACTGAACTAGATCTGTCTGATAATAATCTGAGAGACTCTGGAATGAAGATTCTCTCTGATTTACTGAAGGATTCTCACTGTAATCTACACAAACTCAGGTAATGCTGCTATCAGAAAGTAGACAAATGTCAGATAAAGCAAATAAAAATGTTTAGAAAATAAAAGTGAATTATTAAATCCCCGTGGAGTGATGTGCAGTGATGCAGAGTCAGGGATCGTACTGACACTAATGACAACACCATAACAGAACATAGACCTAGACTCGGGACCAGGCAAAGGCGTAGACCGGGACCCTCAGAGGTGTCAGGCAGCGCAGACTTGGGACCCTCAGGAACGTCCGCAGCTTCAGCAGACTCGGGACCCTCAGGAACGTCCACAGCTTCAGCAGACTCGGGACCCTCAGGAACGTCCACAGCTTCAGCAGACACGGGACCCTCAGGAACGTCCACAGCTTCAGCAGACACGGGACCCTCAGGAACGTCCACAGCTTCAGCAGACACGGGACCCTCAGGAACGTCCACAGCTTCAGCAGACTCGAGAACCTCAGGAACATCCACAGCTTCAGCAGACACAGGACCTTCAGGAACATCCACAGCTTCAGCAGACACAGGACCCTCAGTAACGTCCACAGCTTCAGCAGACACAGGACCTTCAGGAACATCCACAGCTTCAGCAGACACGGGACCCTCAGGAACATCCACAGCTTCAGCAGACACGGGACCCTCAGGAACGTCCACAGCTTCAGCAGACACAGTCTCAAAAACGTCCTCCTCAGAGAAGCTTGGTTGTGGCGGCAGGAGTGTATTCAGCAAGTGCTCCGGTTCAGGACCGCGATCAGCGTGCTCAGACTCGGAACTCCTTGCTGACCTAGTCCATTAATAGTGGACTGGCACAAGGGAGTCTAGACACGCATTCATTTAGCTGTAGACCTCAATAAACAGGTTCCTTCTGCAACGGGTTTGGGAAACGTTGGGCCTTCAAACTGCTCCATAAGAACATCAACCAAATACTAAAATATCATGTTTAGGAGGAGATCCAAATCATAATGTTTACTGATGTAATCCAGCACCTCCCCTTGCTACAGGCAAAAGACAAAGCCGTCACAAGATGCATTGGTTGAAAATGAGGAGTGGAAATTTATGAAAAACTCACACTAAATATAGATAAATGTGCTGCAGTTTTTTTCTGGTGCCATTAAACTTGTCAGGGACGCTTTTGAGTCAAATCCAGAGGGGCAACAACAAAGACAAGAACCGAGTATACAGGCAGAGATCGAGACCAGGAAGACTAACCAGAACTAGAACCAGGAAAACAAGAAATGGCAATGATGAACAATGAATTGTGCCGATACACAGACGTGCCTGTCTATACATTTTAAAATAAAATTTGCACAATTTACCGGAAGTTAAAAACTAAAATTTTCATTTACAGTTGTGGTTTCCAGGTGAAGCTGAAAATTGTTTCAGTCTTGAAGTGTCAGTGATTTGTGCTTTATTATATTGATGTTTCTGAACTGAGAGACTGAAGAGTGTCGTTGTTCTTCACAGTTTGAGATGGTGTGGTGTGACAGAAGAAGGTTGTTCTGCTCTGACTTCAGCTCTGAGATCAAACTCACGTCTGACTGAACTAGATCTGTCTTGGAATGAGAATCTAAGAGACTCTGGAGTGAAGATTCTCTCTGAATCACTGAAGGATTCTCACTGTAATCTACACAAACTCAGGTAATTCTGCTCTCAGAAAATAATGCAAATATCATGTAAAGCATAAAAAATATTTAATAAAAAACAAATTGAATAGGGACTTTAATAGATTTAGTGTTCTTTTATGAAATATAATTATTTTATTTGTGAAGTTAACACTAATGTTACAACCCTGCTCCCTGGCTTCCCCTGGCGGCTGAAGAGGTAATTGGCCAGCGGACAGTTTACAGCTAATTAAACTGACCTCATTATCTACCTCAGGGGTTGGGAGCTTATGACTCTCGAGTCATGAATGGGTCTTCTAGTGGCTGGACGTATTTCTTTTGCAGTAGTTTTTCAAGCCGCGCGTTGTGGGGGATAAATTCATCACGTAACGTGGGGTGAAATAGGTTAAACTTTGTAAAATAAGTTAAAGTTTAAATAGATGCCCTCCTGATTTTTTATTTTATTTTATTTTTGTTTGATTTATTGGAAAATGTATTTGTGTATAATGTATATGTCTGAGTTAATTTGAAGTCATTTGAATTTTTGGCAAGACATTAATGTGCGTCAGAAGAATAATACTCAGGCACAGGTGGGGCAGCGACACGGGGGTCCCTAAAGAGTTGAAGCTACCGCTGGATGTGCACTGTGAGACTGTGAGAGTGTCGTTGTTCTTCACAGTTTAAGACGTTGTGGAGTGACAGAAGAAGGTTGTTCTGCTCTGACTTCAGCTCTGAGAACAAACTCACGTCTGACTGAACTAGATCTGTCATGGAATAATGATCTGAGAGACTCTGGAGTGAAGATTCTCTCTGATTCACTGAAGGATTCTCACTGTAATCTACACAAACTCAGGTAATTCTGCTCTCAGAAACTACACAAATAAAAGATTAATCGTAAAAGGTTTAGAAAATAGAAGTGAATTGTTACAATCCCCGCACAGCAATGTGCAGAGATGCTGAGCCAAGGATTGTATTGACACTAAACGTACAATTAGGGCTCACATGTGTCCACATGCACAGCACGAGAAGACGAACAGCATAGTATTCCAACAGGGGTTTATTGAGAATCAGGGTCAGACTGGCGGTAGTCGGCAATGGCAAACGGGAATACAAGGGCGAGGCAGAGACAATCCAAAAACAGGCGATGGGTCGGTAAATCAGAATCCAAACGAAGTCCAAAACACAAGGCGAGAGGCAAAAACGGGAACAAGATCGGTAGCCCAAGACACGACTAAGAAAACACTGGATGAATGGTATGAAAGCACAGACGATCTGGCAACAATCTCGCCGGTATCTTGCAGACAGTGTAAACTGGACCTCCGTCAATAACCTGGGGAGGAGGTGGGGTAGGAGTGGGAGGCACCAGCAGACTCGTGACAGCGGCTGATGTGAAACGTAAGGTGGATTCTCATAGCCCTAGGCAAGGAGAGTCTCACAGAAGATGGATTAAAGACCTTATCAATTACAAATAGCCCTATGTGCTTCTGAGATAACCTACATGACGGAGTTCTTAACGGGAGGTCTTTTGTGGACAGAGAGACTTGCTGTCCACTTGCATAGACTGGATCGGGGGACCGGAGACAATTGGTTGCGTCTTGTAACGGTCTTGAGCATGTAACATGGTACGGCGGGCTCTTATCCATGTGCCTTTACAGCGACGAATTAGGACGTGGGCTGAGGGGATGACGGTTTCTCTTTCGAGAGCAAGAAAAATAGGTTGGCTGGTGTCCGTATGCGCATTGGAATGATGATATACCAGTGGATGAGCAAGGTAAGGTGTTGTGGGCACATTCCACCAACATGAGCTGTTGACTCCGAGACGAGGGGTTGATGGACGACAACAGGCAGAGTCCCGCCTCCAATTGCTGGTTTGCCCATTCTGTCTGGCCGTTGCTTTCAGGGTGATGTCCCGATGATAAGCTAACCTTGGCCCCAAGGAGACAGTCGAACTTGTGCCAAAATCTCGAAATGAATTGCGGACCGCGGTCAGATACTGCGTCCTTTGGGAATCCATGTAACCTGAAGACATGTTGAAGTATCGTTTAGGCGGTCTGTTTGGCCGAGGGCAACTTGGGCATGGGAATGAAGTGCGTTCATTGAAACCTGTAGAAACGATCGATCACTGTCAACACGACTGTGTTACCTTGAGATGGGGGTAGTCCTGAAAAAAAGTCAAGGCCATGTGAGACCACGGCCAATGAGGTACTGGAAGGGTCTGAAAGAACCCGGGAGGAGGACGATGAGGGCTCTTATGCATAGCACAGGTGAGGCCACGTATTCCCGCACGTTCTTGCCCATAGACGGCCACCAAAGTTGAAGCTGAAATAAGTTTCAGTCTTGAAGTGTCAGTGATTTGTTCTTATCTTGATGTTTCTGAACTGAGAGACTGAAGAGTGTCGTTGTTCTTCACAGTTTGAGATGGTGTGGAGTGACAGAAGGTGGTTGTTCTGCTCTGACTTCAGCTCTGAGATCAAACTCACGCCTGACTGAACTAGATCTGTCTGATAATAAATTGAGAGACTCTGGAGTGAAGATTCTCTCTGATTCACTGAAGGATTCTCACTGTAATCTACACAAACTCAGGTAATTCTGCTCTCAGAAAATACACAAAAAAGATACACAAATAAAAGATTTCATAATAATTTGAAAATAATACATTTCTATTGTTTTGCATTTAGTATTTAATGGTGTAAGTAGCACAAAAGCATTTCATTTTATTTAGTTTTAGTGAATCTCACTATACAGTAGTTGGGTAAATAATATTTCAAGATTTTTGGGGGGCTTTTTTGTCAGGGTTGAAATCACAGGCAGGACCCAAACGCAGCAGAAACGAAGTCGGAACTCCAACTGAAATCCTTCCCAGAAACAGGGTAGCAAAAATACCAAGCAGCGAATGAAAACTGACACGGGAATACCATTTTAAACATTTTTTTTATTTTATAAAATCTTCATATTTTGAAGAGTCACTCTCTCATTGGCCACTTCTTAGAGAAGCACGTCAGCACCAGCTGATGCCTCTTATTGTTTTCTTCCCCTTTATTTACCCATCAAGCTTTGTGCTCTTGTTTCTTATGTCTTGTCCAGCGGTCTGATCGTTTGCCAGTGTTCTAAGATTTTTAGCTTCCTGTGAGAAATTCCTTCCTTGCGCTATGCGCATGCGCGTTAAAAAAATACACACTGTATTTCGCCTTCTTAGCAGTCAGCTTGTGCCAGTAATTATTCTTTTAATATCCTTTAAGCGATTAAAATGTCACTGGCGGCCACGCCCGCAGCGAGCTGTAAATGCAAAGCAAAACCAAATAAAACAGTAAAGATCGGTAACAGAGCATGACACTTAAATAAAATGGACTATTTATTGCCTGAAGTAAAAATGTTTTAAAAACAAAAACAAAAAAACAAGCTACAATAAAGGAAACACAATTGGATATTTAACAAAATCTGCACATTTTATAGGTGGAAAAAAACAATACACAATTTAACATACAGTTTTAGTTCCAGTTGCAGCAGAAAATAGTTTTAGTCTTCACTCAGTGATTTGTTCTTTATTATCTTGATGTTTCTGAACTGAGAGACTGAAGAGTGTCGTTGTTCTTCACAGTTTGAGTGATTGTGGAGTGACAGAAGAAGGTTGTTCTGCTCTGACTTCAGCTCTGAGATCAAACTCACGTCTGACTGAACTAGATCTGACTCTGAATAATCTGAGAGACTCTGGAGTGAAGATTCTCTCTGATTCACTGAAGGATTCTCACTGTAATCTACACAAACTCAGGTAATTCTGCTCTCAGAAAATTACTAAGAAACAAAAAAAAAACATCACTAAATTAAAAGAAATTACAATTAGATAGTCTATAAAATCTGCATTTCCCTTTCATAGTCAGGTCACTTTGACGTCTGTCAGTTACCTGACTATGGTATATCAGAATCCAAGAGCTCACGTTTGTCAACAAACATGGCGGCGCGGCGTAGTCTACGGATTTCGTAGATTTCCATCGTAGATTGCATGGAAGGTTGCCCCGCTTCGGTCTCCTGGCGGGTTTCGGATAATTCCGAATCTTCGGATTGCGGCAGGATTGAGACGCCGGGGCTGAGTTTAGATGTTTCATCTCGAATTCACTACACAAGCGTGAGCTCTCCAGTAGTTTCCTGATTCTCAGACACGTTACTGGATTACGAGCGGCCATCAGTGTTGACATCGGTGAACGCCGCACACTGTGCCCAGATGATGTGCTCTTGCTCTGCAGTGAGGTAAGAGCGCATGGTTTCTGTCTACGATTTGTGGTTATGTTTTCTCGGTTCGCACGTGTTTTCGGACTCAATCACTAGTCCGTTGAAGTCACGTTTCTTAGCGTTAGATCCTTGGGGAGCAGTCCAGCTAACACTGGTAGCCCCAATGTTCATTTTCTTACAGGCAAGATGTCAAAGGATTGGT
>CM051500.1:27862473-27970922 GCA_028031935.1 Paedocypris micromegethes
ACCGAACACTGGTAGGACCGGCTGAGCCGGCCGGGGTGAGTAGAGTGGTGAGTAGAGTAATTTGTTCCCACTCACTCACCGGTCAGACCGCCACCACACTTCACGCCGGGGCCTCTTTTCTTACAGGCAAGATGTCAAAGGATTGGTGAGGCTAGATGTCGATCATGGTGGCCTGGAGCACCACCAATGGCTACGCCGACTGTGGAGTGTTTCTGTTCCACAGGTTCAGCATCAGACAAGCCCGGTCTGTTGCTGTTTTTGCGGCCTTCTGCTGAACACGCTGAGGACGCCCGGAGACTGCACCGCTGTAGGGAGACTCGGTGCTCGGTGCTAGCCAACTTGACTGTACAAAGACAGACACTCTACACTCACTCCCTCCACCCCTCCCCCGTAGGTCGAGACGTCCGCTAACACCGGACTCTGCCTGCGTGGTAGAAGGCCGGAACTCCAAAGTGCTTTGGCCCACCGGAGACTCAGGCATGGGGTCACTCTTCCTTCCACGCCGAGCGCCTGGAGAAAGAGAGACCCCCCCCCCATCAGACGGGTCGAGGCGCAATCTCGGATAAGCGCCTCCCTGTTCTCCTGGCCGCCTACGAGCTCAGACGGGTTTATTCCGGACTCTCTCGCCACACGGCCAGAGGTCAGCAGCCCCAAGCTCTCAATGGGTCACACCGTGGAGACTCTGTGCACTGTGGAGAGTTTCACACCCGGTTTCCGGGTCCCGTAAACTTCTAGAGGATCCTCGGCCACATGGCGTCTGCCTCCACGGTGACTCCGTTAGGCAGACCACACATGCGGCCCTACACATACACTTCAGTTTTGAATCCTAGACAAGGTCCCAAGTCGAGCCTGGCGGCTTCGGAGATATCGGTTCCTCGTCACACCCGGATGTCCCCACCTGCTCCACCCTTGGTCAGAGATGAGCTTCCTACAGGCTGGCGGTCCCCTAGGAACTGTCACTCATCGTGTTGTGGTATCCACGGATGCAGCCGTGGTCGTCCGCTGGTTGGGTCCTTACCTCCAGTGGCACATCAACGTGCTTGAGCTAGGACTGAAGCGACTGGTCAGACAAATCCGAGGGAAGCGGTACTTCAACCGCCATAGCGGTCTGAGCTTGCACGCTTGATCAAGCTCGCCCGTTGCCTCTGGATGTGGTGTCTGCCGAGACTCAAGTCGCTGACTCAGTTCACATTCCAGGCATCCTCAACACAGCGGCGGACAGAGCCTGAACCCTCAAGTGGTGACAAAGGGTTGGGTCAAATTCGGTCAAGCACAGATAGACCTGTTCGCTTCAGACAAATCGACCCACTGTACACTCTGGTTCGCATCTGTACAACCTGAAGTGGCAGGTGCCGCTTACTTTCGTCACTAGGTGCAGCCAGTAAAACGAAAAATCCACTGAGTTGCCCCGTCGGGACGATTCTCTCGTTTCTCCAGAAGAAACTTGAAAAGAACCAGGCCCCTTCTACTCAGAGAGTCTGTTCCCCCAGATGGGCGAAGAAGCGTAAGGCGGAGTCTCCCGGTGCCATCGAGTCCAGACTAGTTGCCTAGTTCCTGGCTGTGTTCCTCTACAAGAGCGATACTCATATGACACCTGTGTTTCCTGAGGAGGTCGAGTTGTAGGGCTATGCTCTCCTCCCTCTCCCGAGCTTTAGTCTGTTCATGACAGACACTGGGCTTCTTCGATGAGTGACGTTTTTGCGGCAACTCAACGCAAGACTTTGCACCAAGGTGAGGGGTGTTCTCCATCGACCCTGGCGAGGGTCCCCCAAGGCAAGGGTCGAGAGCCTACAGATTCCTTGGTTACCCCGGTGGAGGTGAGTGCTATTACCTTTCGGGCTAGGCCCACCTCTAGATGCTGTGGAAGATCCACTAACTACTCCTTGCCAAGTGGGCCGGAGGGGTCTTTTCGATAGGATGCTATCCTGGATCTGACCTGTTGTATTATCCCATAGTCAGGTAACTGACAGACGTTGAAGTGACCTGACTATGAAAGAGAACGTCTATGAATAGGTCAGGGAACGAGAGGTCTCTTTCCACAGCCACATTCAGGTTATGCCGCTGGAAGTCTGCGTTGGTCCAACCGGCATCAATCAGCGAAAGGTAACGAGCATGATGCACGCACCACCTTTTATGCCACCTGGTACAGGTCAAAGGTGACATGCAAATTCATGCAGCCATGAACTTCACAGTTCATTAGTTGTATAGTTGGCAGGCCATCCGATATTTGTGCTTTATTATCTTGATGTTTCTGAACTGAGAGACTGAAGAGTGTCGTTGTTCTTCCCAGTTTGAGTGGTTGTGGAGTGACAGAAGAAGGTTGTTCTGCTCTGACTTCAGCTCTGAGATCAAACTCACGTCTGACTGAACTAGATCTGTCTGATAATGATCTAAGCGACTCTGGAGTGAAGATTCTCTCTGATTTACTGAAGCATTCTCACTGTAATCTACACAAACTCAGGTAATTCTGCTCTCAGAAAATACACAAATATGAGAACAAGCGTAAAAAAAAAATCATAAAATAAAAACTAGCAATTGTTTTAAATGTAGTGTTATTTTTCAAAAAGATCATTTTTTTAATTTGTGAAGGTGCATTAAGACATTTAATTGTTTTTAATGTATTGGCTAAAATGAAAACATTATAAATGTAGAAAAAGTTATTAATATTTATATTTAGAATTTTAGTTTCAGTTGAAATTATCTGAAAGTCTTTAAATGTCTGTGGTTTGTTATTAATTATCTTGATGTTTCTGAACTGAGAGACTGAAGAGTGTCGTTGTTCTTCACAGTTTGAGAGGTTGTGGAGTGACAGAAGAAGGTTGTTCTGCTCTGACTTCAGCTCTGAGATCAAACTCACGTCTGACTGAACTAGATCTGTCTGATAATGATCTGAGAGACTCTCTGTAATATAAAATATAATTAACATGGAATTTTGTGAATATGAGTTGTGAATATACAGTACTGTAGTTGCACATTTTTGTTTCATTACTTTTTTTTACTTATTTTTTATTGTGCATAAAAACTTTGTGTGTACATTTTATTGTACGTGTCTCTATTTCTCTCTTTACTGTTACTGTGATGTGAAATCTATCAGTGTGTACAGTGTTAACAGTAAAATCTGTTTGAAAGCACTTTCTCACATTTAAAATTTGTATTGAAGAAAATTCACTGTGCTTTATTGCAATCCACATTGAGACAAAAAAGTCCGAGATTAAAACGAACATCTACCAGAGTCTGTTGATGCAAATTGTCCACAGAAATTAATCTCATTATTGTAAGAAACAATGCAATGTTGTACCACCGGTGCAGAATTAAACAACATCTTCCACGTAATACGCTGACTTCTGTGTTGTCTTTCAGTTTGTCTTCAGAACCTTTTTCTGTCAAGGACCAAAATCGACAATCAAATATGAATGACAAAGGAAACAAATGTACATATTGAGAGAGAGAGAGAGAGAGAGAGAGAGAGAGAGAGATAATTACTGTATAGTGTTTAAAGGTACCCATTTAGTGTTTCCATTTCTCAACCCTTTTTTCAGGGTGTAGGATGCAAATGAGTGGGTGTCCTCAATGTGTCACTGCACAGTCATTGGTCAATTTGTGAAGACTAAATAACACAATGTGAAGATTCAGCCACAGAGATAAAGTCGTTCTTCTCCTTGTTATGGCAAGTTTAGTCCAAACTTTTCAACTGTCATTGCTCTGATGTCCGTGCTTCTTATTCTCTGCGCTTCAAATGCAGCACTGTGTTACACTACCTCCACTGTGGCTTTGGTTTGGTACTATTTGTACTTTGTAAATAGTTTTCTTTTTTGCTCATTTAAAATGCACCGTATTTGATCTGGTACTTTAGTCATTCATTGTTCATTTTGCGTTGACTATATATACAGTGAGCCACGTTTCACCATCTTTCGTTTTGTTTACACTGTAAAAGTATTAATAAATGGATTATGTTCAATATCGGTGTCTTGGTTTTGATCTTTCCACAGCTCAACAGGACACGAGACCCTTTCGGTGTCTTCTTCATCATTAGTTAATACTTAATAAACCATAAACAGCTTTCACTTTAGAAGAGGTCACAGAAACCCTTAACTAACTATTAACAAGCTTCTGAACTCTTCAGGAATTAAAGTATGAGGTAATCATATTTTCATGCGTTGATAGGTATTAAATAACAATGACTAAGCAGCTTGTTCATGAGTTTATTCATTAGATGTTCATCCTTAACAAACGTGTTACTAAGTATATGTTATGCCCTACTCCTACTTTGTTAACAATTAATATGTCTTGTTCATGCTTAGTTAATCCTAAATAAGGTGTAGTTATTATAAAGTGCTACCAAAAATACTGACTCACTAATGTGCTGGGTGGTATTTATTGACAGTGTCCAAAAAGAATACAATCACAGGTGAAAGATTGTATATTTTTTGTACAATTGTACAAACAAAACAGCAACATAATCCCAGCAAGTTATCCAGTATAAAGTCAAGGACAAGTATCCTACCACCTACCCCAGCCCTTTTTGGGCTGTTCCATTGCATTCCACCTCAATACCAAACGACCTGGGTGGAGCTGACAGTGAGGTACGTGGATGTGTCGCAGGTTTGTGTGTGTGTGTGTATGATTTTATCTCATAGAGCAAGTGCTGCGGCCCAATCATGAGGCATAATCACTGACCAACAGGATGTAGTGAAATCCAGTACTGCTTTTGTCAAGTGGCCCTACAATGTCCACGTTCCTTGTTCACGGCACTTCTGAACATATATCACACGTGTTGTGAAATGTTTATGCCTCAGTGTATAGTGTAGGCCAGAAAAACGTGAACTAATGCGCGAGTGGTTTTTTTTGTTGGCCTGCCCATTCAATAGTCTGTGCAAGATGGAGCAATAACATGTGGATACAACCACCCACATAAAATCATTGGTTCGAAACATACAGCACATCATTCAAAACTACATACTCGTCACCGCAACAATTTACCGTGTTATTAGACCACGCTTTACAAAATAAAGGTTTAAATGATTGATCTGTTCTTTGCCGCTCTGCTATATTCCCATGGCACCTTCCAGGCATTTGTTTCAAGGCCCTCCACAGATGAATCTGCTGTTGGAGTGCCCAGATACTTTTCCAGGCGTTGTTGAAGGCGCAATTTTCTTCGGCTTTTAGACACACCCTGCAACAGACCATCATCCAAGTCTGGCAGCGGCTGCAGTCCGGCCCTGACTTTCTTCAGTTCCTGACTTGTGAGTGCAGCACATATCTCCGACGACCTTTCCTGGTCTGCCAACACCACGAGAAAGCCAGGAAAGCGCTTCAGAGAGCGATCAACACCGCCCAGAAGATCACAGAAGGCGTGGGGTCTTGTGGTTGAACGCAAACACCAAGAGAGTACCAGGGTACAAGTGTAACTGCATGACACTTGACGACACGACCAGACTAGTTGGGTGGGAAGTTTATATGGGTGACCACTAGGGGGAGGTATTGCATTGATTTTGTAGGCGGCTGCTGGTCAGAAGACACTAGACGAGACCAGACTGCTGCCAAGATCTCTCGTAACCGATTCCAGAACATCATGTGGCACCTGCGTTTGGATAATATGTCCACCTGCAAGGAAAGAATGCAAATAAAGAGCAGCCGCATTAGCAACCCCATCAATCCTAGCCTGGGAAAAAAAGAGCGAGGTGCCAGATCCAACATGGCTGCAAAGGCAATAGCGCAAGTACTTGTGACTCAAGAGACTTTTCAAGTCGCCCATTCAAGACTCACAAGACTCAAGTGCCTGCACTTCCTGTGAAAGCTAAAGAGATCAAGCCTTCCATCGCTCATCCTGACAGATCACCCAGAGCTCCAGATGCATGTCGGTGAAGCGCAAGATTCGCTCTGGTCCCATTTTAAGCTCATTCAAGCGGTGATGAATCGGATTCAGTTAAGCACAACATCGGTTATGAGCAATCTTAGTTAAAGTGCAAGCATGTTTAGTTCGGTCAACTTAGAGACACATTCATTTGACTTTGGAAAAGTGCAAATAGTTTTTCCTCTTGTACAACGTTGTACCAGAGTTGTACCAGAGTGAAAAAATGCAAAAATGCTGAGTTGCTATAATTGTGGTCACCAAGCGGTGTCGTCTAAGCGCAGTTTTGGTTTCGTCTGCACTTGTTGAGCGCAGCAAATCTTTTAATTCTCAATTTAGCCTTGACTCGGTTGCATGAATTTTTTCTCTGAATTTTTTCTTTATTCTCAGAAGCTAGCCTGCCCCAGACAAGGGTAACAACTGATTATTCTGTTCTACTGAATGTACATGTACAACTGGTTATTCAGTTCTACTGAATGTACAGTACAAAGCTCTATTTTAATAGGTTTCTTTATAATATCATATTGTTGTTGTGCAAGGTATAGAAAATTGTATAAAACTTTGTTTTACGGTTACGATACCAACTGTAATATTTATGACCATATGTTTGCCCATCACCCCTGACGCAACAACAGACCATGCTGTTGGATATTTAAAATTTTAGATTACAGTAAAGAGCTGCTGCTGTTACACAAGAATTATTATGCAGGTTAGCTTATGTGATGTTTTAAGAATTTACATGATGGTAATAAAAAATACTGGTGTTTTTAATATTTATTCTTTTCCATGTTACCGACAGCGCTAAACCAGTGTAGTGTTTTGACCAATATACTGCTAATATTTCATAGATATTTTATTTTTGAAAAAAAATAAAAATAAATAAATAACGTTTGTTAGTGTACATAATGTTTGCATAACATGCATTGCATAGCATAACATACATTGGCCAGCAATAGGCACAAACGCACACTAATTTACTGGCCACTTTCTGGTTTCAGAGCTCAAAACATGCAACGTAAAATGAGCAAATTTGCCCACTTTTTCCCCACAGATGGTACTCTTTTGTTGATGGAAAGACTTGTGTTAGTAGAGGAACTAAAGAAGAAGACAACTAATGTGATCCTCATCAGTCAGAAAATGAGCCTGACATTTTCACTTTGAAGAAAAGAGATGGAACAAGGGGGTTTTAGAAAAGAGATGGAAGACCTCAAGCAGCTTGATCAGCAGGTAACATGTTAACGGCAACCATGCATAAACTGTATGATTTATCAGAACTCTCTTGTGTTTGTGTTTTAATTGCTGATTAATAAATAGCATTGTCTCTAAAACTAACACGTTTCAAAAATTGAACTGATTTGTTAATTGCATGCTAAAAAAAGTAAGTTGATTGATTTGTGAGTAGATGTTTTATTATTTTACACATTGAGCACACAGGTAACCTCATGAGGTTCTGCTCTTGTGATCAGAAGTTAAGGTGAAGTAAATAACACTATACTGTGAACTGTGCTTAATCAGCAATTTTTATTCTCTATTTTTAAGACCTCAAATTTCATGAGTCTCAATTCTCTTAAAGAATTGACAGCAATAGACAATAGACAATAGACAACAATAGACAGCAAACAGTTCTGGAATGTCTTTGTTCCTCCGTGAAGATCCTTCTGCACTGTTTAGAACATGTGTGGAAAGGATCTTTCATTAATTAATTTGCTGATATGGATAAAAATATTGATAAAATATTTCCAAATAACCTTGGGGAAAAATAAAAGATAATACATTTCTTCGCAATATAAAAATTTACTAGGATTTCATTTTTGACTTTTAGCGTTAATCGTTACATGTCAATACACACACTTAATGGCCATTATGAAGATTACTGATAACCACACTAACATTCATCATTTACATAAATTCTGCTTACAAGTGAAAAATTGTGAAACTAAATGTAAAATAGTGTTATTAAATAGTATGCAACCATTTGACAAGTATCTAGTATCTAGCTTTGTATTATTTCCAACTCGTGTTACAGGTCCCCAATTAGAAATACAAAGATATGAAGGTCATAACTTCTATAGTATGCAAACATGTTATAACATAAAAAAAAGAACAGTTTGTATGTACATTGCTTTCACATCCACATTTTTTCCGCATGCAGATTAAGGCAAATGTTCACCATTACAATATTTTAAACTTTATTTAAGGAGAGGGAAGCAATCTTTCCTAAGGCCCAGATAAGCGGAAGAGAATGGATGGATGGATGGATTGATGTTTTAGGTAAACAGTATTTGTTTTTTTTCTATCTATTTAATCTGCTGTGGTTTACCTGTTAAAACTTTGCCTTGGGTTTTCAAGACCCAAAAGAACTGAAATACACTTGAGGCCATTGAGTAGGTGTTTATGGAAATGGGCGGACAATGCTCTGCAAGAGTACAGAAGCTAGAAAACTAAGCTTTTTCTGTGAACGAAATGTTGTTTGAGCATCGTTGAAGTTAAGCAGGTATGTGGATCTTGGTGTTTAAATTGGAAACAGTCAAAAGGTTTTTTAAACAAAAGTTCGGAGTTGTTCAAATGTTAATGTAAGACATCATGTCTTTTTTTTTTGGTGCGCCTAATTTGTATCTATCTTGTATCAGATTCTTTATTGCAGTGAATTGTGTAGGTAAGTATTGACATTGTTAGCAGTGTTACAAATTTTTGAAAGTTGAGCTATCCAGTGTTGAACTGCAGTTTTTAAAGTTGCAGTTTTAAAAACTGGTAATTTTGTACATGTGTATAGGTTGACATGTATTTTGTACATGAAAGATTTGTATCTTTCTTGGAGACTTCGTCATAATATTTTTTTTAGTTTTAATGTAACTTTAACGTAACATACTATTACAAAGTTCAACTATAAAATGATCTTTCCGATGTTTGGTGAATGCATATCATTGCAGGTCTTGAGATTTTGGGAAATGACTGGTGAAGTTACTAAGGTGATTTCATAGTCCATAAGGAGGTTAATATGTATAATATATTGGCTACGGTCCCATTCACATTTCCTCCTTTGTTAGATGAAGTTGTGGACGAAGAAGTATTAATACTCAGACAAGACTTTGTCGTTGTCATAGTCATAGTGATAATCACAGCCATTTACTTAACACCAACAACCAGACGATCGAATGAATAAAAAGCAACAATTCCCTTACATATTCACACACGTGCGCTTTGAGACAATCAGTTTGGAGCTATTTGAAAAAACAAACCATGATTAATACAATGTTCAGTCATGGAAAGAAACTTATACATGAGGTAAATAGTTTTTTACAAATACAAAATCATTGTAAGTATTGACTCGGGGGCTGAATACTTATGCACACTGCACTTTTTAGTTTTGTTATTTGTAAAAAAAAAAAGTTGTATGCCACTTGCTTTTCATGAAACATTCCGTTCAAATATATTCATGTTTGTGTATGTGGAAAATGCATGATGATACAAAGGATGACACGTAACCGGCCTCCATTCCGCCTTCACATCGTCACCTCACTGTCACAGATCAGAACTTTTATGTTGAAATGATCACAGACTTTTATGTTGGAAGTCCATTGTGTCTCTATTTTGTAACTCGGCTGTTTTTCGTCACGCCCTGTCTAGTTCGATCACGGTAATTGTCTCGTTTGCGTCCCAGGTGTTTGTCATGTTGACATCGTTATGTTTTGTATTTATATCACGTCTCTGTCACAGTTCTTTGTCGGTTTGTCGCAGTGTGTCCTGTCACTCGTAGAGTCTTGTTCCTGTTCCTGTTCCTGTTCATGTTTGGATTAAACCTTGGAAGAAAATTTAACCCTTCATGCTCCTGTGATCTCATCCTCGAAGCGCATGTGGATCCACCTTGCCTCGTCCCGGTGACTGTCGTCAATCTGTGACACTCTGTGAATTATTATTAAACACTAATTATAAGTTCTTATAGCACACATATTATCTTTGGTCAATTACAAATAGAATTCAAGTTCTGAGTATTTGCAAGGCGCTTTCCACAGTTTTATTTGTCTCAAAGCGCACGTGTGAATATTTAAGAGAATTATTACTTTTTATTCATTTGATCGTCTGGTTGTTAGTGTTAAGTAAACAGCTATGATTATGACAAGAAAGTATTAATAAATATAGTATAAAAAATCATACAAATGTCAGGATTTCTCGAGTAATATTCAAAAGCCTGTTCCTCAAATTCAGCTTGGAGCAGCTTCAGCGTGTCCTTGGTCAGATAAAGAGAGACGCGGCGTTTTGGCGTAGTTATAAATTTACGTAAGAATCAAATTATCATGGTCGGAAATCTCCCCGCACATACGCAAGAGAAGAATAGGTCAAAACAACTTTTAGATATAGTCACGTATCTGTATCTCTTACAGAGACACAAATATAAAAACAATTCAACGGCCTTCAACCTTGGTATTAGACAGACAGACTGTGTTGGCACGGGCTGCTGAAATAATATGCGTTTTCATATGAGATGAATATTAGCCATAAGATTAAGGTTATTAAACATTACAAATCTTACAGTACATTAACATGTTTGTTGTTTTAATGTTTCAATAATCTAACGTTTAACAACTTTAAACGTTAAAAAAAGATAATGAACAAACAAAACGAGCCCGCAGTTAACAGTTTTACTTTATAACATTGTGTAATTGCTAAATGAAACATTTGTCCCTAAAACTTTCAGAGCAATGCTCACAAGTTATTGAAACACATTGGAAAATAATTACAAGTGCTTTTAGCTAGAAAAACTGAATAATTTTTAGCTGAATAATTGTGATGTGATTTTACTAAGCCATATGAGTTGAGAGAACCACTGAACTGTTAGCTCAACAAAAGAGAGAGTTGTGACTTTACTTAGAGATTTGAGCTGAGTGAACAACTTGAACTTTTAGCTCAACAACAAAAAAAGAGAGTTGTGATACTACTCAATGATTTGAGTTGAGTGAGCAACTTGATCCAAAAGTTGAATAAACTCAAAAAAGCTGTGCAGCAAGTTGCCTTGAAATTTTAAGTTAAGTCAATTTTTTTTTACAGTGTATTTGCATAAATTGTCACAAACTCTGGCACGTTGTTTTGTGGGACTTTTAAGTTGACACCTTTATTTTGAAATGTAGTCACGGACTCTAGATCTTGTACATCACTCTTGTGTTTTGTTTACTTCCTGGTTTCCCCTACCCGTGTCGATTCGTCTGTTATGTTTGTGTAACCCGTGTGTACCTTTTAATTTAAAAAATGGGCATAAAATTTGGGTAGGACCAGTTCTTAGGCTCGTGAGAGAGGTTGAGGAACGTGACAGACACAATGAATGAATGGAGCCATGAGGTTCAAAAAGACATGTGTAATAGAAACAACAACATACATAACTGAAAATTATTGCAATGACTCCATTCAACACAAAATCCAGTTCAGTTCAGGGTCCAAACCACAAGTCAGTTCCATGGGAAAACTGAACAAAAGTCCAAAGTTCGTCCAATATCGGTTTAAATGGGGGGAAAATAAAAAAAAAATAGATTTGCCCTTGAGGTGTGTTTGTTTCCTACCACTGTTTTTTTTTTTTTCATTCAATGTAGATGGAGAAATGAAGGTTCCTTCAAAAATTCACAAATCCTTGTGGTGGCTCGCCATCTCCTTCGTCAAGGAAAACAACTTCCAACTGTCTCCAAAAACCTAGCCTAGATGTTCTGGGATAATTGTGTACTTTAACCGTCGTTTGAATCTCCAAATTCGTTCTCTTTCAGCACATAATCGCTTAATCGGGAAACGTTTTGTTCTGGCTTGCGTATTATTTTACGAACCTCTTCTTCGTAACCATGTGCCGTCAATCTCGCTGCAAATTCACCGCGACTTTTTTTGCGGCATGCCGAAAACCCGACGCGGGCGGATCACGTGACTTTACTCACCGGTAAAACCATATTTGGTACAAAAACAAAATACACACTTCAAAATAAAATACAGTGGAACGAATGAAAGTAATATAGAATATAATTTTTTCTATTTATTTGTGTAGATCAGCGGTCGGAAACCTATGACTCGCGAGTCACATATGGTTCTAACAAAGCTTTCTAACAAAGACAAAGCTTTAAAAATAAATATAAACATACGTTCTCCAGTATCGGTTGCTTGTAGTTGGTGATGTTTATAAGCCCTTTCCAGACAGATGACAGAGTTGTTGGCTGAGAATTGATGTTCCATTCTGTTACGCCCAAAATGGGCTTAATTACCGTATTTTCTGGACTATAAGCCGCACCAGTATATAAGCCGCATCCGCTCTATGAACGATTTTGAATTGCAAATGTACATGTATGTGACTAAATAGATCCTTTCCTAACCTGCATTTTAACACGGCAGCAACTTTGCTGATTAAAAACGGGACAGGAAAAAAGAGAAAATAAATGGTATCTACCATATTTACCTTCATTTTCAAAAAATTGTATAAGCCGCATGGTTCAAAACCTTTGAAAAAAGTAGCGGCTTATAAGACAATACGGGTATATTATTTGTAGGCAGCGACCAGGGAATTGGTGGGCATGTTGGTGGGCACCTGGACGATATAAAAGGCCAACCGCCCCTGGAGAAGACGGCTTTTTGGGCTCTTACAGCTATTGTTCTGAGACATGATTGTGGACCATGTATCTGTGTGGAGGTGAAGCCACTGTGTGTTCTTTGCTGTTTTGGTCAGACAGTTAGGGAAGTGCACTCGGTATCTTTTTATTTTCTGGGTCGTTGTTTTCTAGGGCGTTTAGTTGGGGGATACTAACTGTTTAGTTGATTTATTTCTTTGTTCTTTTGGTCTCTCGCCTCCTTTGTTTTTTACGAAAGAATATTGGCATTACATTTCCGTGGTTGAACTTCGTTTCTGTTCATTTATGTTGCTCCTCAAACCCCATAGACTACTATGGGCGTAACAATTCTGATTTTTCAGCTTTCATCACCTCTTTGCTAAGAGCGCACTCACACTGTCACGAACGCACACAGTTATTTGTGTTTGGACTTATTTTGACACTTTTACTTTGAAATGCCGTCACAAACTCGGAGTCTCACGTGTGGAGATGTTTTGATTTGGGTCTGTGTTGTCATCCTTGTCCAGGTGTTTTGCGTTTATTCAATTAGTGTCCAAGTAGTGTTCGGGTCCAGGTGTAATCACTTGGCGTTAGGTTCTTTGCCAGGTTGTGGGTTTGTTGCAGTTGTTTCCTGTTACTCTCTTGTTTAGTTCATGTTAACAGTCACGTTCATGTGCCTCTTGGTAAGAACATTTAACCCCTCATGCTCCTTGATCTCGTCCAGGCAGCGCATATGAATCCACCTTGCGTTTTTTGATATGAATATGTGATCCCCATTTTGTTCCTTTAGTTTAAAATGTGTGATCAGCGTTTTCAGCTTGACCAATTATCAGTGCCATACTTTTGCCACACAAATCGGTTGTCCCTTTTCCTCAATAAATAAATAAATAAATAATTTTAAATTTTAAATTATGACCGGCTTACCCATTGTTTTCTTTAGTCAAAACGATTTATTACAGTATTTAAATGCTTGTTTATTTTGTGTTGAGTTTACATTAATTTATATTTTACACTTCAATTTTCAATATTACAAGATTCTATACTTGTTCTTATTATTAATAATTGTTAATAATAAAAAAATATTAAAAAATACATTTATTATTTGTGTTTAATCGTGATTAATCACGATTAATTTGTGAAAAGTGCGAATGGAAAAGTGGAAATGGAAAGTGCGATTAACTAGTTAAAAACAAATAACATTTGACAACACTAGAGTGACCAAACGTCCTCTTTTCTCCGGACTTGTCCTCTTTTTACACCTTGTACGGAACGTCCGGACGGATTTTTGAAATTCACGAAAATGTCCGGGTTTTACTATTTTTCATAACGCGCGTTCAGAATCACTCCGCGGATAGGTAAATTGACCGGCGATTTGCACACAGAACACAGGCACTACTTTTTTACGCAAGATGCTGGCTTCCTTGTGTGGACGGGTCTGCGCGGGTCTGCGGCTGCGCACGCACGCACACACTCGCGCGCACACACTTAAACTCACGCGCAGGTCGGTAAAAGTGTAAAGTCTCGTTTCGGGTGCTGGAGACTCTAAGTCTAAGCTCACATTATAAACATCTCATCTCATCTTTGTAAAACTCTTCTATTATTATTCTTCTTATCAAGAGATATTGTTGAAGCTGAATTTCCTAACAGAAGAGTTGTTTTTTTGTCTAATTTTTTGTACATGTTGTTACAGATATTTTTATTGTATTGCCGGAGTTAATTTTGCAAAATTAAAGCATATTAAACTTCAATTATATGTATATACAAAGATATTATATTAAAGATTAAAAAGTAATATTTCAGACTTTTGAAAATAAAAAATTGTTATAGTGTGTGTGTGTGTGTGTGTGTGTGTGTGCGTGTATTATTATTATTATTTTTTTTTTTTTTTTTTCAAAAGTCTAAAATGCTATTATTTTGTTACAGGTTTTCATAGATTTTTTATTATTTTATTAGAAGTTAATTACAGGAGTAACCCTATTGAACCATAAGAAAGCGCGTTCATCAACCTCAGAGAGGACTGTCTGAATTAGTGTCCCGAGGCCGCGCCGATTGTCCTCTTTTTTGGAAATCAAAATATGGTCACCCTAGACAACACTGAACTGAGAGACTGAAGAGTGTCGTTGTTCTTCACAGTTTGAGAGATTGTGGAGTGACAGAAGAAGGTTGTTCTGCTCTGACTTCAGCTCTGAGATCAAACTCACGTCTGACTGAACTAGATCTGTCTGAGAATAAACTGAGAGACTCTGGAGTGAAGATTCTCTCTGATTCACTGAAGGATTCTGACTGTAATCTATACAAACTCAGGTGATTCTGCTCTTAGAAATTACTCTAATATCAGATAAAACATGAAAGCATTTAATAAATAAAATGAATTTAATAATACGTTTCAATTGTTAGATTCAGTTTTATTGTATAAAATGTCATTATTTTATTTGAAAACTTAAAACATTTTTTTAATGTAAGGGCAAGGTTTTAGTGCATTCTCACAATAGTTGATAAAAATAAATATTTCATGACATTTTATGGCTCGAAATGTATTTATTTATTTATTTTTACATTTAATGGATTTACAGTTCCAGTTGGAGCTGAATATAGTTTCAATCTTGAAGTGTCAGTGTCACACTCACGTCCTCGGGGAGGAGCGTGAGTGACGTTGGGATCCAAGACACTGGGATAAGAAACACAAAAGGGTTAAATGGTGACAAACACTGAACACGGTGAAATTCGGGACTCGAGAATACACAGGGGTCTGAAGTCTGACACGATGAACACAGAACTACATTGACGTGCTCTCACACTAACAAGACAAGACCAGAGAAGAGACTAGGCAAACACACGAGTGCATATAGTGTCCAAAACGAGACAAGGAACAGGTGTGCAGTGAAGAATCTGGGTCAGGGGGTAGAGTAGGGGTGGTGAAGAGGTGAGGAGGGGATTTTGTGACAGTCAGTGATTTGTTCTTTATTATCTTGATGTTTCTAAACTGAGAGACTGAAGAGTGTCGTTGTTCTTCACAGTTTGAGTCGTTGTGGAGTGACAGAAGAAGGTTGTTTCTGCTCTGACTTCAGCTCTGAGATCAAACTCACGTCTGACTGAACTAGATCTGTCTGAGAATAAACTGAGAGACTCTGGAGTGAAGATTCTCTCTGATTTACTGAAGGATTCTGACTGTAATCTACAAATACTCAGGTAATTCTGCACTCAGAAAATACACAAGTGTAAGGTGCAATATTTTGTTAGTTGCATTAAAACATTGATTTGCTTTTTTTCATTTGCGCAAAGCTTTTAGTGTAATCTCACAATAGTTTAAAAAAGAAAAAAAGAAAGAAACTCCCATGAAATTTTGGGGCTCTAAAAAAATACCATTCCCTGTCATGGTCAGTGGTAGGGGACATGGACTCGTGTCCATGAGGTTGCAGGTTCGAATCCCCCTACGGCTGGTTCTGCAACTAAGTGTCCTAGGGCAAGACACTGATCCCCAAATGCTTCCCGGGCGCCACGGCTTAGGCTGCCCACTGCTCCGGGTTTGTGTGCATGTGCACTTCACTGGATGGGTCGAAAGCACACATTTTTTAAGGTCATAGTTCTTTTCTGATTGAAGCTGGTCGTATTCATTCACCCTTCAAAACCTCTGGAAGAAGGGTCAAGTGTTGGATTCATCAGTACATTTCAGCAGTTTCTTCTCTTCTACAAACCTGGAAGAGAAAGTCGATGCCAGGTATTTTTGTCGTCAATGGTCTAAAACTCGAAACTCGTAAGAACCCGATTATGTTTAGATGGCTGGCGTCATCGCGCGAGAAGGAGGGTGGCCTTCATTGTTTGGGTGAGGCGCACTGAATGCGGGAACAAACTAAATGGCGACGATGCATAAAACAGCGGCATTAGTTCTCTTTTTTCCTCAGTGGCAGCTTCGGACCTCTTCAACTCGGGAAACTAGGTGCTCTTGACAATATCATGGATGATAAATTGAATTCCGTCCAGGATATTCATAATTTCTCAACGCACAGGGAGAGCTCTGGCAAATTCCCAATTTTACTTGGCATGCATTTGCTCCACAGTTTTACTGATCCACCTCAGACAAATACTCTCGCCCCTCTGCGTGGGTGATCCCAACTGTGAGACTGTGCCACGCCCTACAATTCACCTGTGCACCATCGCTCAGGCTCGGGCACCCTCTACCAGGCACTTTTGCGCTGGTGTCAGGCTTTCGTCACCTTTTACAGCCTAAAAACTAAAATCCACTGAGTTACCCCGTCCGGACAATCTTCTCACTTCGACAGGTTTCCCCTTAGGTCTATAACGCATCGATCTCTGCCTCGCATGACGATGATTCTCTGTTCTTCTGGTGAGTACTCTAAACTGTCAGCATAGCACATGAGGGGTCCCCAGGTACGCCAGCCTGTGTTTCCAGGTGTTTCCCAGTGCCTTCTCAAATTCAAGTGGTGCCCTGCATGCGTCTCACACGGGCGGCCCTCGCAAGAGTCCCGACACCGGTGTTTTTCCTAAGGGAGGTCTAAAAAAAGAGACCTTTACTCCCTCTTTTGACCATAATCCGTTCACGACAGCCCCAAGAGCCCCGTCTGGCAGCCCAACGCTCACCCCAAACTGCATGTTAGATGGTGGTCTCTGTCCACCCTGGCGAGGGTCCCTGCCGCAGGGATGATATCCAGTTGCCCCTGTCAAGGATCATGCACCCACTAAAGTTTCATTCATTGGTGTTTTGAAGAGCTGGAGCTACAATTCAGACACCTAGGATGTCCCATAGTCAGTTTTTCTGACAGACATCTCGTTGCTTTGGATGTCTGTCAGGAAGCGGGATTACGCAAGTCACCCAGACGTTTTATCGTCTAAATGAATTTTTAGTAGGTACTTTTATTGAATAAAATGTGAAAAAAAACAACTAATAATGCAATTTTAGAATATTAGTTCCAGCTGATGTTGAAAGTCTTGATGTTTCTGAACTGAGAGTCTGAAGAGTGTCGTTGTTCTTCACAGTTTGAGACGTTGTGGAGTGACAGCAGAAGGTTGTTCTGCTCTGACTTCAGCTCTGAGATCAAACTCACGTCTGACTGAACTAGATCTGTCTAGTAATAATCTGAGAGACTCTGGAGTGAAGATTCTCTCTGATTCACTGAAGGATTCAGAAGGCAATCTACAGCTACTCAGGTAATTCAGCTCTCAGAAATTGGAAAAATATCAGATAAAGCAAAAAAAAAACATTTAAAATACATTTCAAGTGTTTAAAATTAAGCATTGATGTATGAAAAACAAATATCTGTGAAGTTGCACTATAGCTTATTTTTTTTATTCAGGGAATAACTTTTAGTGCAATCTTACAGCAGTTCAAAATAATTATTACAAGACTCTTTGGCTCATAAAATGTACTTTTTAATGCCTAAAATAAACATAAAAAAAAATAAATACAGTGGTACCCGAGCTACAAAATGAATCATTGCCGAGAGCCGTTTAAGCGTGGACACAGCGCTGACGTCATCAGAATTTCAGCAAGGACGATATAGTGTGCTAAGTGAGTTTCCTGTGAGCAGGAACAAGCAGGAAGTCTCGTGTCTCTCCATCTTTCTCCTGAGCTTAATGACTGTGCATGAACAGCAGAACAAAACATCGCCATTCTGGGAGGAGACAAGCTTACTTTATATTTTGGAAGCAAGATCTCTTAAACGAACTAGTGTTTTTGTTTTTTGTTTTGTTTATTTGACATGCGTGAAGATTAAGCAGCTCTTTCTTAACATGTCTAGACTCTCTCATCACCCTGCAATCTAGCGGTAATAAAAATACACGCATCTTTCCTATCTTGAGTACGTTTCAAGTTTCTTGTTTCGTAACTAGCGAGTTTTCGCTAGTTAAGACATCTGTAAGTCAGGGTACCACTGTAAATAAGTGAACAGAAAAATACAATTTCAAATTGAATAAATTGCTTATTTAAAAAAAAAACACTTTTGGTGTTTGTACCACCTCACTTAGCCCATGAAAGATTACACAATTTTCGTTCATATTAAAGTTCTGCCTTTCGAACTGTTAGCCTTTGATTTGGTTTTATTTTATGAATCGTTCCTCAACCGTTTTGTTTCTCCCACAATAACCCGTTAACCTTCCGCTTTGTTCACCAACAATACACAGTTATATTTCATTTCGTTCACCCACGTTAAATCAGTAATATTTCATTTCACTCTCAATACACCGAGATATTACAGTTTTTTCCCTGACAATAAACCGTTAACTTTACGCAACATCATACACATACAGTACAATACACCCATCACCCGAAAAGAGAAATCGTGAAATTGTCTTACAGGTCCGTGGAAACTGGTTCATGTTCCAAGCAAGCGGGGCAGCCAACTGCTACCCGCTCCAATGTCCCGAAAAGTTCACGGCACTCAAAAACCGCAAAAAGAAAGGTTCACGTTCACCGGCTTTTCCCTGCAGTCCACCCGATCGGGATTGTCCTGTGCCACGTATGGTCCACCGGTTGCGAAAAAAAAACATGCAAAGATTGTTCTTCCGCCACAGCTCCAACAACACGCATTTCTCTCAACACTTGGGCCGCGCTCTCAATCACCCCAACAACACCCACATATAACCCCACATTTCCGGAATCCCAGCTGACGTCACATTTCCGTCTCATCCATTCAACACAAAAACAAACGACTCCACAATTCCTGCCTTATACCCCAAATATAAAAAAGAAATACGTTTTCACCAAATGCTTACATATATCCTGACCATTACATTATACATGGTCAACACAGACAGGGAAAACCATCCATTCTATTATTGTCTCGTTTTCACCACTTTTGTGGCAGTGCTACAGGTTGTCAGTATTAGTTCCAGTTGAAGATGAAAATAGTTGGATGTTTTGAAGTGTCAGTGATTTATTGAACTGAAGAGTGTCGTTGTTCTTCACAGGTTGAGAGGTTGTGGAGTGACAAGAGAAAGGTTGTTCTGCTCTGACTTCAGCTCTGAGATCAAACTCACGTCTGACTGAACTAGATCTGTCTGAGAATTTTAATCTGAGAGACTCTGGAGTGAAGGTTCTCTCTGATTCACTGAAGGATTCTCACTGTAATCTACACACACTCAGGTAATTCTGCTCTTAGAAACTGGAAAAATCTGTGAAGTTGCACTTAAGCAATTTTTAATTTTAGGCCACAACGTTAGTGCAATCTAACAAACAGTGGTACTTATCTTAACTAAATTACAGATAGCATTTTCGTTAAATGGAAATTTCGTTAAGTGGAGTGCATTTTGCATATAAAAGACCTAATCCATTCTTAGGATCTGTAAATTCGCTTTCATTCAATTTGCCAACACACCAGAGTGTACACGTAACACATACAAAATCAAATTTTAATTCATTCATTCATTTTTTATAGTTTGACGCCTTTCATGACACTCAAGGTCGCCTTACAGAAACACAACCACATGCACACACCAATTGCCCGGTGAAATAGCGGCAGCAAATCTGCGCCAATCCATTTCACTCGGGCATACACACCACACACACTCGCACACACCCACACGGCCAGATTAACATGAAATGCATGTTTTTCGGATTAACTAAATTAAATTAACTTAATAGAACTTAAAGCAATTTTTTCCCCCCACATTTAATGCGCGGACTTATCCGGAGGTCCGTCCTACCGTCATGTTGGCTTGGCTTTAGATCCTTTGTGAGCAGTCCAGCTAGCCAGGCAGCCCCAACCATTGCTTCTGAGATTTCATAAGTAGCTGTTGAGAATGATGCACACTTCGCCAGGAAAAGTTCTTCCCTTCCTTATGTAGCAAGGTCCGCCTCGTGAGTGGAGGTGGCAATGACCTTAACCTACCACCAGGGTGGTCTAATCGGACACACCGGTTCGGTATCCCAATGGGCAGGAGACGTGGATAGGGAATCGGTACAAAATGTCTTTATTAAATATTCACAAGAAGCCTCAGGACTCCTCATAAAACGACACTTTAAAAGCAGATAAAACACACATACACACAACCGTACACGGCTTGCTGGACGGGGGATACCCCACCGTCGACCGACTGGTTTTGCCAAGAGGTGCAAGTTCACAGCAACCCGAAAGGACACAGCAAACCCGAACAAACACCCTCTAGTGACGAAGCACAGCACAAATCAACCCGTGTGACACGCCCCACCACCAAAGGGCCACCTGTCGCTCAGATTCGGGGTCCCAATCGTTCGCAGCGCACGCACGCACAATGACTCCCACACACACTTGCACGAACACACACAGCCACTCACACGAGGCTAACTACACTGATGAGAGTCCGTTACGGTTCACCTCTAAAAGCAGTCTGGGTTCACCAATGAAGGCAACAGTGAAGCAGCGACAAAACAGCGCCGCCGGCCAGATCCCTCCGTCCGGGCGCGCTCCCCCTGCACCCAGCGGTCAGCAACATTAAAATCATCACCAACATATCGATCACATTACATACGTACCAATCAAGATCCGACAAAACTGCACGGTTGCTCGCACTCGCGCACCGCACCACGCTTGTGGCGTCACCACGATGCAAGCACAACGTATTCCCTCCAGGCAGAGAACGTACACCCGCAAAATCTACTGGACGCATGCATCAGGTACGTACATAAATCGACAGGCTTTGCCGCGACTTACCCGCCTTGAATCCGCACACACTTTGAGGCAACGCTGCCACACTCCCGCAGCACTTTCTCGGCGCTCACCGCGACGGACCAAGCGGCCACTATCGCAATCATCCACAGGTGATACTCTGAGACCTTAAATCTTTACATCTAGGCCCCAAGAAAATCGTTCGGACTCAGCGGCCTGAGGAACTCTGGACAGAGAACAGCTCGCATACGAGACATTACTAGAGCAAGGCATGGAAGCAGCGCTTCTCGTCGCCGCTCCTCATTTTTGCCTTGCCCTTGCATCACAACCACTTTAACTCATGCAACTCCGCTTCCATGTCTAAATCACCAGGTCCTCACCACCAGTAGAAGGGAGAAGCACGCCCGAAGGATCAAGTTTACCAGACGTGCGATGCTGCTTCGCCGCTGCTCCAACAGAACCCTGGACAAGAAGAAAAACAAAAGAACAAAAGAGAAAAAAAAAAAGAAAACACAACCCTGAGCACACGACTGCCCTACCCACATCTGCTGCTTCACAAAAGGGGCCCTGCCGACTACGCCAGTTTGTAGCAAGGTCCGCCTCGTGAGTGGAGGTGGCAACCGAACCGGCGGCAATGACCTTAACCTACTACCAGGGTGGTCTAATCGGACACACCGGTTCGGTATCCCAATGGGCAGGAGACGTGGATAGGGAATCGGTACAAAATGTCTTTATTGAATATGGGTTTGTGTCAAAATAACGGCACTAACACAAAGTATAGAGGTGGTCAGGAGGACGGCCGGGCGGGCCGCAGCGGAGTTCAGGAGATCGGCCGGGCAAACCGCAGCAAGGGTCCGGCAGACGGCCCTTTACCGCCAGTAAGAGTTCAGGTGGGCGGCCGGACGGACCGCCGAGAAGGTCCGGTGAACGCAGCAAGGTGGGTGGTCCTTCACCGCCAGCAGGAGTTCAGGAGGGCGGCCTGGTGGACCGCTACAGAGGTCAGGAGGACGGCCGGGCGGGCTGTGACAAGGCGGAGCCCGCAGGATCGAGACGTGGTCGGGTGGAGCCCGCTGGATCGAGACGTGGTCGGGCGGAGCCCGCTGGATCGAGACGTGGTCGGGCGGAGCCCGCTGGATCGAGACGTGGTCGGGCGGAGCCTGCTGGATCGAGACGTGGTCGGGCGGAGCCCGCTGGATCGAGACGTGGTCGGGCGGAGCCCGCTGGATCGAGACGTGGTCGGGCGGAACCCGTCAGGAACGAGACCTGGTCGGGCGGAGCCTCTTCATGCAAGGCCTGGTGGATCGAGGCTTGACTGAGCAGAGAAGTGGCTTGACTGAGCAGAGGCGTGGCTTGACTGAGCAGAGGCGTGGCTTGACTGGCAGAGGCGTGGCTTGACTGGCAGAGGCGTGGCTTGACTGGGCAGAGGCGTGGCTTGACCGGAGCTTGACGTGGCTCGACCGGAGCGTGACGTGGCTCGACCGGAGCGTGACGTGGCTCGACCGGAGCGTGACGTGGCTCGGCTGGAGAGAAGCATGACGTGGCTGGAGAGAAGCATGACGTGGCTGGAGAGAAGCATGACGTGCTGGAGCGAGGCATGACGTGGCTGGAGCGAGGCATGACGTGGCTGGAGCGACAGCTACACTTACTCGCTTGGGAATCGCAAACCCGGCGAGCAGCTTCTCGGTGCGTGCGTGGGTGGCTGTGATTCGAGCCGTGAGCTGTTCGAGGTGAGACTGTGTGCTGGCGGCATGCTGTCGTGATTCTTCCGAATAACGTTGTACGCTCTCCTGTAGCTTCTCCAGACTGGTTGGTTCCATCGCTTCCATGCCGGCGGGATCCATTGTCTGGTTGCGTTCTTCTGTCACGGTCTAGATGGCTGTCTCTGGACAGGAGGGGTATGGATCCCCGTGCACGGCACGAAAACAGCCGGGAGACAAGGAGTTAACTCTTCAGTGAAAGGGTTTAATCCAAAAAAAACCGAGACGAAACAAAAACACAACCATACATGACGGTAGAACGCGACAAGAAACCTGTACACAACGCGGACTATAAATACTCAACCTAAAGACATGATAATGACAGACACCTGGAACACAAATGATAAACAATTAGGACAATCGCGGAAGGACAGGGAGTGACGCGAAACAGCTGATTACCAAAACAAAAACACACGCGGGACAAGGACGTAAACAAAGCAGCGACCGCGGCAGTGACGCGAAAACCGGAAGTGACGCGGACCATGGGTTCGCGTCAAAATAACGGCACTAACACAAAGTCTATCCCAGAATTAAGTTTGGTGACACGACGATAAATAAGTGAGAAACACAGGAAAGTCATTGAGTCTCGGTGGTCGATATATTGCCAAGGTTACAAAAGTAACCTAGATGGTTTTTTTACTTTAAAAAAGAGAATGAAATGAAAAAATTAATATACAATTCCAAATTGAAAACAATTTGCATATTTTATAAGAGGAAAAAATAGAAACAAATGAAAAAATGAATATACAATTTGAAATGAATACAATATGCATATTTTATAGGAGGAAAACCGTTATGAGGTAACAGTGATTTGTTCTTTATTATCTTGATGTTTCTGAATTGAGAGACTGAAGAGTGTCGTTGTTCTTCACAGTTTGAGAGATTGTGGAGTGACAGAAGAAGGTTGTTCTGCTCTGACTTCAGCTCTGAGATCAAACTCACGTCTGACTGAACTAGATCTGTCTTATAATGATCTGAGAGACTCTGGAGTGAAGATTCTCTCTAATTTACTGAAGGATTCTCAATGTCATCTACTAATACTCAGGTAATTCTGCTCAAAATCTGCAAATATGAGATCACGCATAAAAAATCTATTCTATTTATCAAATCATATTCTATTCAATTCTAAATTTTAATTTGGTGATTATAGAAAATCTAAATGTTTTTCAGTGAAGCTGCGCTAAAACATTTAATTGTTTTTAATTTATTGGTTAAAATGAAAATATTTTAAATGTGGAAAAGTTATATGCTTTTAATTTTAGAATGCTATTTTCAGTTGTTGCTGAAATTGATTGAATATCTTGAAGTGTCAGTGATTTGTTCTTTATTATCTTGATGTTTCTGAACTGAGAGACTGAAGTGTCGTTGTTCTTCACAGATTGAGACGTTGTGGAGTGACAGAAGGTGGTTGTTCTGCTCTGACTTCAGCTCTGATATCAAACTCAAGTCTGACTAAACTAGATCTGTCTGAGAATAATCTGATACTCTGGAGTGAAGATTTTCTCGGATTTACTGAAGGATTCTCTCTGTAATTTACTAATGCTCAGGTAATTCTGCTCAAAATCAGCAAATATGAAATCACACATAAAAAAATCTTATTCTCTACAATTGTACATTTTAATGGTTTAAGTGATTATATAAAATCTAAATATATTTTTCAGTGAAGCTGTCATAAAGGGACAAGTCTCAATATGCAGTTTAGATGTTTATTGTTGTGAAGTTCATCAGGCTAAATTGTGGTCGAGAACATGCACAGGGTCAAGGGCAGGCAGCAGCAGGATCAAAACGGGAATACAAGGTCCAAAACACGGAGGTAACTAGAAACACTGGAGACAGAGAAAAAGGCAAGGGTCGTGGCATAGGCAGGCGTAGGCAAAGCTTCGCCTCGATTAGGCGGCTTGCAAGTCCTTAAATAGTCCTTGTGATTGGCGGCAGGTGAATTCACTTTCTGGACCAGGCAAAGGAAAAGGCGAAGACTCTGGAGCAGGCGAAGGCAAAGGCAAAGACTCTGGAACAGGCAAAGGCAAAGACTCTGAACCTAGAACTTCAGAAGCGGCAGCAGCAGACACGGGTTCATCCGCAGCAGAAGCAGACACAGGTTCATCCGCAGCAGCAGACACAGGTTCATCAGCAGCAGCAGTAACAGAAGACGCAGGTTCATCATCAGCAGCAGCAGCAACAGAAGACGCAGGTTCATCTGCAGCAGCAGACACAGGTTCATCCGCAACAGCAGCAGCAGCAGAAGACGCAGGTTCATCATCAGCAGCAGCAGACACATGTTCATCAGCAGCAGCAGCAGACACAGGTTCATCATCATCAGCAGCAGCAGACTCGGGAGCCTCTGGAACGTCCACAGCTTCAACAGACTCGGGACCCTCAGGAACGTCCACAGCTTCAGCAGACTCGGGACCCTCTGGAACGTCCACAGCTTCAGCAGACTCGGGACCCTCTGGAACGTCCACAGCTTCAGCAGACTCGGGACCCTCTGGAACGTCCACAGCTTCAGCTGACTCTGGACCCTCTGGAACGTCCGCAGAGAAGCTCAACGGCGGCGGCAGCAGCCATTCCTCCCGAAAGCTCAAGGCAGCGTGAGAGTTTCCTCCTCCCAAAAGCTCGGCGGCGGCGGCGTGAGAGTTTCCCCCTCTTAAAAGCTCGGCAGCTCAGCAACATGCTCTGGCTCGGCGACATGCTCTGGTTCGGCGACACTGGGTTTGCTGGGAAAAGGAGTGATTTGGCAAGACGCTTGTGTATGTTCCATGGATAGCCAACACGTTTAACAAAAAAATCAATGAAGCTGCTGAATGTCATTGTCTGTAACTCTGTGAGGCTGTAGTTCTTACATGCCCAGTCCAAAGCCTCTCCCCTCAACAGAGACACAATAAACAGCACTCGGGAACAGTCGGTTGTGTACCATGCTGGATTTGCGTTCCATATGCTGCTACATTCAATTACAAATCCATGGCATGTTTCTCTGCTGGTCATTATCGCCAGAGGGTTTGACTTCACTCACCCAACATGAACTCTCTGTGGGCTTTATGGCTGCTGAGACTCTTGGTGGCGAAGCTTTCTGTCATGAATGGTGGTTGCAGGAAAGAGGGTCGAGTCTCAATATGCAGTTTAGATGTTTATTGTTGTGAAGTTCATCAGGCTAAATTGTGGTCGAGAACATGCACAGGGTCAAGGGCAGGCAGCAGTAGGATCAAAACGGGAATACAGGCAGAAGGTGGTAACTTGACGGAGGTAACTTGAAACACTGGAGACAGAGACAAAGGCAAGGGTCGTGGCATAGGCAGGCGTAGGCAGGCGTAGGCAAAGCTTCGCCTCGATTAGGCGGCTTGCAAGTCCTTAAATAGTCCTTGTGATTGGCGGCAGGTGAATTCACTTTACGCACGCCCGACTCGGTAGACGAGCACACAGTCACCACAGAAGCTGCGCTAAAACATTTAATTGTTTTTAATTTATTGGTTAAAATGAAAATATTTTAAACGTGGAAAAAGTGAAATGCTTTTAATTTTAGAATGTTAGTTTCAGTTGTTGCTGAAATTGAATGAATTTCTTGAAGTGTCAGTGATTTGTTCTTCATTATCTTGATGTTTCTGAACTGAGAGACTGAAGAGTGTCGTGTTGAAGGAGCGTGCGCGTGTGAGGGCGCGTGTCGTGTGAGGGGGAAGGTCCCCGTGCTACTTTTCTCCCTCCCGGCATGAATCAGAAACTTTATTTTTGTTTGTAAGGTAAAAGCTGATTTTTTACGTAACTAAATTCATCTACATGGTCAATATCTCAAGAATGACTTCAGATGAGTGATTCGGATGCGTTCTAATTCGTTGCATAAATTAAACCAACGGCCGTTTGGTAACGAATAAGTGAAATGTTTGTCGTTAATCAGGTGATGTTGTTTATGGGTTATTGACTATCTGCTTTTTATTTGACTTTCAGAGCTCAAACAGAAACAATCATGTTCTAGAATCCAGCCACACAACTCTCACTGGGAAAAACTCGCGATCCCAGGGAAGGTCGTGTGTTGCTGTTATTATTGATAAGATGAGATAAATCTTCAGATTGGAAAAATCCACAGTAGAGGTAAAGTTCTCCAATCACTCGTGAACTCTCCTCAACGCTATATTGCCTGTGGCCAAATTATAAATCTAATGTTGAACTGCGACCACGAAAGAAATGCATTTCATTTTGTGTTCTTTGTTTGTTTGTTTGTCTGTCTTGTCTGAAACTTTTTGTGTTACAAACTTGGAACCAAGTAGGAATTTTTTTTCTTGTTGTTTTTTCTTTTGAACTTTGAAGTGGGGAATTTTTCAAAAGATGTTTTACATTTTTGTTCAAGAACAGGCCTGAATGAACGATTTTTTTTGAGTGAAAGAAATCTCTCTGGATTGGTGACCAGCCATTCATAGACCGACCAGCCACACAGCACCCCCCCCCCCCCCCCCACACACACACACACACACACATGTCAAGTCAAGTCAAAGTTTTTTATATAGCACAATTTAAAAACCACCACAGTGGACCAAAGTGCTTCACAAGAAGACGGAGAAGAAGAGGTAGAAGAGAGGCAGTTAAGATAAGAATAAGAAAGTAAAACAATAATTAGATAGTAAGGTAAAGGGAGGAAGGCAGATAAAAGAAACAAAGCACTTTATGCGGCAGTGCATAGAGGGACAATACTTATAGTGGCATTTCGAAGGCCTGGGAGAACAGGTGAGTTTTGAGTCTTGATTTGAATGTTAAGATGGACGGGGCAGCCTTATGTGAGGAGGAAGAGTATTCCAAGGTTTCGGGCCGACCACAGTGAATGAGCGATCACCCCGACATTTAAGTCGAGTCCTGGGGATTTTGAGGAGCCCTTGGTCGTTTGACGCAGGGTTCGTGATGAGGATTGCGGAGATAAAAGTTCAGTCAGATAGAGAGGTGCTTGGTCATTGAGTGCCTTAAAGACAAAAAGTAGGATTTTGAAGTCAATCCGGTATTTGATGGGTAGCCAGTGTAAGGAGCGTAGAATAGGGGTGATGTGATCGTATTTGCGTTTGCCCGTCAGGAGTTTAGCGGCAGCGTTTTGGACAAGCTGAAGGCGTCCGAGTGTTGACTGAGTGATGCCGGGTGGAGTGAGTTACAGTAGTCTAAGCGTGTCGTGATGAAGGCATGGATTGCTATTTCCAGACAGTTTGGTGGTAGGAAAGACTTGGTCTTCGCTAGAAGTCTGAGGTAGAAGAAGCAAGTTTTGACCACTGAGTTGACTTGTTTGTCAAACCTGAGATGGCTGTCGAATAGGACTCCCAAGTTCCGAGCGCAGTTTGTCACAGAGGGCGATAGGTAGGAGGGAGCTAAGTTGCACACAGTTCTTTCGCTTGGAGTGAAGACCAGGACCTCAGTCTTGTCTTCATTGAGGCTCAGGAAGTTGCTGACCAGCCACAGTTTTACCTCTGCTAGGCACTCCAGTAACGGCTGCAGATAGTTACTGTCGGTGCGAGAGAAGGGCAGGTAGATCTGCGTGTCATCCGCAAAGAAGTGATAAGCAACGCCGAATTTTGTGAGGATGGAAGCAAGAGGCAGGAGATAGATTGAAAAAAGGGCTGGTCTGAGGATTGACCCCTGGGAAACGCCGCAGTTGAGTGGTGTTTTGGAAGAATTACAATTCTCGATGTTGATGGTGAACCAGCGGTTGGACAGATAGGAGTGGAACCAGGTTAGCACATTAGCTTTAATGCCAACACAGTGCTCGAGGCGCGTGAGGAGGGTGTTGTGGTCGATGAGGTCAAATGCGGCGCTCAGGTCTAGGAGGGTGAGTATCACACATTTTCCAGAGTCAGTGGCCATGAAGATGTCATTGTCACTTTGAGGAGAGCAGATTCTGTGCTGTGCTGTGTTTTAAAGCCAGATTGGAGCTTTTCGAATATTGCATTATTGAGAGGTGTGATTTGAGTTGGGCCAGAACAGTTTTTTCCATAATTTTGGATATGTAAGGGAGGTTAGAGATGGGACGGTAATTTGATAGAGTAGTTGGGTCGAGGTTTGGTTTTTGAGGTAGGGGGTCACGGCTGAGGGCGTTTGAGGGCGGGTGGAACCGAGCCAGAGAGTAAACATTTGTTGATCACAAGTACCAAGCCTGGACCAACAATGTGGATTAACTGCTTCAGGAGGGCAGCGGGAATGGGGTCAGAGGGGCAGGAAGTAGGCTTGAGATGGTTGACTATGTCCTTGCATGAGTCGGCGGTCAGGGGAACAAAATCAGACCAGGTGGATGAGTAGAGCGGTGTTTCTGATACGGAGAGTGAGAGATTGGGAGGTTTTTCTTGATTGAAGCGATTTTGTCAGAGAAAAATATGGAGAAATCCTCGCATAGTTTGTCAGATGGCTCTACAGCATGATTGGTGGGTGGGTGAAGGACAGAATTTATGGTTGAGAATAGGATTTTAGTGTTGTGGGCATTTTTGATTACGGTATTGGAGAGGTACTGGCATTTAGCGTTTTTGGCGGCTGCTTGAAAGGCAGATAACGAATGTTTAATATTATCAAATGAAACCTGTAGTTTGTCCTTCTTCCACTTGCGTTTGGCCTTCCTACAGCTTGCCTGAGTGCTTGGATGGAGTTATTTACCCAGGGAGTTGGCCTGGTCTTGTGTTTCTTTTTACGCAAGGGGGCAACGGTGTCCAGTATCCTGAGGCATGTGGTGTTGAAAAAGCTAAGGTGGTCAGTTGCATCCAGATGGAGTAGTGGAGATTCGGATTCTAGCAGGTCGCATTCATTTTGATATAATTCTAAGAATGAGTTGATGGAAGACTCGTTGAGAGAGCGACAAGTGCGACCTCTAGTGGTGACGGGTGGCGGGAGTCCAGCGAGAGTCACAGAGAAAGTAATAGGCAGGTGGTCAGAGAAGGAGGCTTCACGGAGTTCCAGGTTGTGCACAGAAAAGCCAAAAGTAAAAATAAGGTCCAGATGTGGCTATGTGCGTCGGCAGTATTGTAGTTAATTAAGAGAATCCAATAAATTAGAAACTCGGAGGTAGTTCAAAGCACAGCAATGGTGTTAAGCAACAGAATTTTGTCATGGGATAGCACGAGATTTCCAATAAGAGCAGTACCGTGATGAAGCATTGGCTGTGGGCAATAGACCAGAGCAACAGCATCGGATCGCTAAACGAAAGCTTAAACACTACCTCGAAGCTGCTGCACGGGTGACTTGAAGCGGGCGGGAGGGGTACGCGTTATTGATAACTGAGACTAAACCACCACCGCGCCTGGACAAGTGCGGCGTATTTAGATAATGACAGTGCTGTGGAACCAGGTCAGAAAACGCGTCATCCTCACCTGGCCTCACCCAGGATTCCGAGATGCATAATAGGTCCAGAGAGCGAGTGGTGAAGAAGTCGTTTAAGATGAACGCCTTGTTTACCAGCGATCTGGCATTGATCAGGGCCACTTTTAAGGTTGTGTTTGCCTCCGTTTGCACAGATTTGATGATCGGGCGAAGGTATTTGTGGTTTATTCTACCATGATGGGGTCCGCGAGTTATAATCCAGCGTGGGGGCGAGAGGATAGGTGCCGATGACATCACAGGGCGAAGCCATCGCCTAGCAGCTGGCGTGACGCTCCATCCGTAATGGCTGTGAACCTGGGCCTCGCTCGGTGGAATAAAATAGTTGAAGTCCAGCTTTAACATCCGTTTAAGGCGGGTCGCTTTGCCCCCGCGAGTGCCGCGCCGTCTTCGTCACACATTCACATTTGCATCTGTGAGAAGGGCAGGGGAGAACGCAAACATTTGCATCAGAGGTGCAAGGAACAATGTGAAGAGATTTTTGTTTGTTAACTCTGTATTCAGGTCCACAGGATTGCAGAGTGAAGAAAACTAAAATCTTTTTTGCATTGTCATTGGCAAATTTTAACATTTATTTCCCTCCACAGATGTAACAAGGCAGATAAAGTGAATGATTATATATTTGTTCAACTAACGTACACTAACCACATTTTTCTCCAGAAAATGCTGAATGTAGGTGGACAGTAAGAGAAAATGTTTGGAGTTGTTATTATGTGATGATGATTTATGTTATTTTGAGAAACGTTGGGGTTGTTTTGGTGTTGTTTTTTGTTTGTTTTGTTTGTTTGTTCAAAAGTTCTTCAGGAACAAATTGGAGAAGTTCCTGCCAGCAGAAGGCCAAGAAGAAACAGGAGGACGAAAAGGATCCTCCACAATTAATCGGACAATCAGATAAGAAATTCAAAACAATTAAGAATTAAATACAGAGATAAAATAATTTTACATTAACTACTGATGTTTAATGCCATTTTGACTGCTACATTGGTGGGACATTCTGGGCGTTTTTATTCATTTGTTTTGTAAAATATATTTTCAATATGGGCTATATCTTTTGAAATTTGAATATCACGAAATTATTTGTTGCCCGCGAGTTATTAACTGCGGACAAAAAGAGGGGATATAGATAATTGTGATAAACATTTGAGATAAAGATAAGTGTGACAAAATAATGAGATAAAGGATCTGTATTTTTAAATTAAAATAAATGTTTTATACTTCTAAATTAATCCCAAATATTGAGACGAATGCTTAATATGTGTTCAGAACGACCATGCCAAAGCTAAAGGCTGAGCAACGACATATTATCATAGAGAAGTGATGAAATGCATAGTAGTATCTTTTGACCAATGATAATATAAGGATTGAAGCTTTTCTATGCACAAAAGAAAATTTTAGATGATCTAATGATACATTTAAAACGAAAGATTAATATAGATTAAAGTAGTGATTCCGTACAAAACAATATCCTGGTTGGATTACTTCTGACAAGGACTCGCCATAATTCTGACAAGGACTCGTCATTGACTTTAAAAGATCACGCAGTAGCTTTGTAAAGAATTACAAAAGAACAAGAGCATAGAACTAGAAACGGTAATGTGACCTCTGAGTACGTAATCTGTGTGACTTTTGCTGCTGTTCCGACTGATTTTCCCCACAGTGGATAACCACGAGATTGAAGGCGGAGCCTACGTAAATTATGCCTTTACTGATTTGCCTCCGTAGCCATTTCTGTTTGGTGTTTCATAAATAAGATGTTTCCAGAAATGTGTTGGGTGCAGGTCAACTCAGGACCTAAGAATGGAGCAGACCAAGAGTGGAGCAGAATGCGGATTCCTTCCAAATCTCGTTGGGCTCCTTGACCTTGGCGTGAACCATGCTGTGCCTGAGCTGCTTGACCTTGGAGTGTCCCATGACCCGACAGAAGACACCAGTTCCTTTCCCGTTACCCATCCCCGAGCCAAAAGAAGACACCTGTCCTTTTTCCCCATTACACCTGCCAGAGCCAAAGATGGACACCTGTTTCTTTCAGTTATGATTATGATTTACGCATACACTTTCATTTTGATTTAGTTTGTTATTTTCTTTTACTGATTCACGCGAAAGCACACACTATACATTCTCTATCCGACTATGTTTGTTTGTTTGTTTTGGTTTAAGAAGAATTGTACAACTCAAACTCTGTACTCTAAATATTGTTGATGACATGACATAATAATATTTTAATCTATGCAGCTGGGCCAGAAATCTGGTAATCGTCTGAATATTTCGTCAGAAATTTACCTGGGGCTTTTACCCTTTTTAAAAAAGGTTTTTCACCCAGGTTCCGCTGCTAAAACATCCAAGCATTCATAAGATAATATTGTTGATCATGTTTATGCTAATTAAGCATAAAAGAGGGGATTGAATTGAATTGAATTGAAAAATCCTTGAAAAGTCCCACAGCGGGGAAATTTCACGTCACAACAGCAACAACAAATCCAAACAAATAAATAAACAAACACCACCATAACGCACTGCACACATCATAATAAACAAACAAACACAGACCATAAATGAACAAGTAGCGCTGCCCGTCATAAGCATAGTTACAGTCACCAGTTTAAATTTAAATTCAAATTGTAGAGTCTAATCGCAGCAGGCAGGAAAGATCTGCGATATCTCTCCTTCACACAGTGGGGCTGAATCAGTCTGCCACTGAAGCTGCTCTCCAGAGCAGACAGTGAGTCCACCAGTGGGTGAGAGTCCAGGTCCAGGATGGATGATGTTTATCCAGGACTCTTCTCTCACACACCTCCTGCACTGTGTCCAGAGTGCATCTCAGGACAGAGCTGGACTTTTTGATGATCCTGTCCAGTCTCTTCCTGTCTTTGGCTGAGATGCTGCTGCTCCAGCAGACCACACCGTACAGGATTGCTGATGCCACCACAGAGTCATAGAAGATCTTCAGGAGTGACCCTGTCACTCCAAAAGACCGCAGTCTCCTCAGGAGGTAGAGTCTGCTCTGACCCTTCCTGTACAGTGCGTCTGTGTTGTGAGTCCAGTCCAGTTTGTTATTCAGATGGTGTCGAAAGCGGCAAGTCGAGGAGGATGAGGACAAGGAGGTCGTTTATGAGTGCCGTTTCGATGCTCTGGCTAGAGCGAAAACCAGATTAAAATGGTTCGTTAAGGGAATTATTAGTGAGGTGATCATGTAGTTGGGACCCGACGATCTTCGCCAGAGTTTTTTAGAGAAAAGGAAGATTAGAAATAGGCCAGAGGTTAGTGAAGTTGAAGGGGTCGAGGCCAGGTTTTTTCAGGATTGTGGAGACTGCAGCGGTTTTGAAGTGAGTGGGAACAGATCCAGACAAAAGCAAGGAGTGGATGATGGTGGTGATATGAGGAAGCAGAGAGGGGAGGCAGGCCTTGATCAGAGATGTGGGAAGGGGATCGAGTCGACACATACTGGGCTTGGCTTCATGAATGATATTTGAGGTTTCAGAGGCGCCTGGGAGGTAGAAATTTGAGAAGGGCTGAGAGATTTAGGGAACCACAAACAGAGAGACGACTGAGGAATTGGTTGATTTTATCAGTGAAATAATTAGAACGTTTATTGCATGTATCAGAGGAGTAAAAATTGGGGGGAAGGAGTCGGGTGATTGATGAATCTTTCTGAGCACAGAGAACAATATTTCGGAATTGTGGTGCAAGAGAGTTAAAAATGTTTGTGAGATTGTTCTTGAACTAGTCAACTAGCTCGTCGAGGGTTTGTGGAATGACCGGGAGAGGCGTACAGTCAATGTAGGAACAGAGGGTGGAAATATTGACCTGCTGAATATTACAGAACTTGATGAAACGGGGAATTTTAACAATGGATAGGCAGAGAGGGAGATGGAAGGCTATGAGGAAATGGTCGGATTCAAGCTGTTCATCAGCTGAGCAGTTGCATGGCGCGACACCAGAAGATGTGAGCAGTTATCGAGATGGATGTTGAAGTCTCCCAGCAGTATTTTATTGGGTGAGAGGGTAGAAAGATATGTAAGGGGAGAACTGAAATCGTTTAAAATCTTTGTGTGGCTTGGGTGGGCGGTAAAATAATGTAATGTTAGTGGGAGTAGGGCCGGGTAGTGTGAGGACGATGGATTCAAATGAGTTGCAGGCAGAGTTGTAAAGTAATGAAGTAATACCACTTTGGTACCTTACTTAAGTAGAAATTTGGCTTACTTTTACTTTACTAGAGTATTTTTATGCTTATCTGTACTTTCTATTCGTTACTTTTTCAAAATTAGCCGCGTTACTGCCGTTTCATTTCGGTTAGTTTTATTTCTGTGTTGAATCAATGTAAAAAAAAACATCCAGACAAATTACGCCATCCGGTTATGGTAAACTTGATTGTGGTTGGATGAGACGTAAAAACACGTATCATTTCGACCCCCTATTGGTTTGTGGGCGGTCCATCACACCTGCGAAGTGTGAGGCGCAGTGACCGTGTGTAAAGTTCAAGTTCAAGTTCTGAGCATTTGTAAGGCGCTTTTCACAGTTTTAACTGTCTCAAAGCGAACAAAAGCTCCATTCTTCTCACTGTGTAATATTGCACTGACAAGACATTTCAGTTAGTATCTTTGTGAGACTTTGAGAGAGATAATTTATCTTATACTAGAGATAAAGGAGATAATGTAATGTTGAAGCAAGGTTTTCGAACATAAGAGTTCATATTTAGGTCCTTATTTAAAAAGACCCTATATTGTTAAAGGTTTTTACAGATTTATCAACCTCCAAGAAGTCTGTTTGATTTGTGTCTTGAGGCGGCGCAGATTGCACAGAAGCTCTGTAATAAATAATAATAAAATTAATTTTCAATGTAATTACAGCAACGTTTTAATAGAACAATATAGTTCTATAATGGCATTTTTTTCTAGCATTACGTTTACTTTTATACTTAAAAGCAGTTTTATCAGTATTAGTAATGCTACTTTTACTTTAGTAAAATATTGGGCATTTTACTTTTAAAAAAGTACTTCCACAGAAGCACTTTTTTTAACGCAGTATCTATACTTCTAACGAAGTAATGAAGGTGTCTACTTTTGACAACCCTGTTTGCGCTATAATTGTTCTTTTAATATCCTTTAAGCCAATAAATATATTTTATTGCATTATATGTATATTTATAATAAAATTTTAAATCATAATAAATGTAACCCTTATATCTCGTCATTTTCACTCCAGTCCTTCGGCGTGGGGTTTCACAAATAAACGGGTGGATCACACGGTGGAACAAATAATTTCAAAATTAATTCCAAAACAAATAATTTATTCCAATAATTTATACAAAAATCACAAGTTCACACCTTAAAGGGGCAGGGTCCTTTTCCCACAAGTCCTTACTTACCCTACCATACCAATAGCAAATTAAACGGTAAACATACAGTAAATTAACAATAACTTAATAACATAAAATAGATCAATACCACATTATAAATAGACAAATAGAAATGCTCGATTTCCTGACTTGACCCTAAGTGAGCACGTAACTGCTTGCGTTCCGTTCATCAGCTTTTAAACACGTGATTTTCTAGATAAAATGCCTAAATATGAAAACTGTGGCCCACAAGACGTAGTTTGCCCATGCCTGTTCTAGAATATAGAAATGTTTTTTAAAGTGTATTTAATTTTATAATTTACAGTTCCAGTTGAAGGGGTAAATAGTTTCTGTTTTGAAGTGTCAGTGATTTGTTGATTATTATCTTGATGTTTCTTCACAGTTGTTGTGGAGTGTCAGAAGAAGGTTGTGCTGCTCTGAGATTTAACTCACGTCGGACTTTACTAGATCTGTCTTATAATGGTCCGTAAGACTGATTTGAAGATACTTGGTAACATGAAATGTCCTTAATATGAAACTTTGGTAAGTTGTTTTTATGATTACAAGGGTATTGTTCAGTCCTTTTGTCCTCTCTTTATTGTTTGTGTAATTGCCAGTAAAATCACCTTTTTCACTAATTGTTCAACTAAACAGTCTGTACCAACATTTATTATCTGGAGTTCAGTTTTCAAGCGCTTTCATGCCTTTATATGTTGTATCAAATAAACGCCTCTGTGTTAAGAGCGCTGTGGTTATTACCCCTGTTACTACAGAATGTCACAGTGATAATCACAGTGATCCCAGGCCAGTGATGGTAAATCGTAAATGTGTGAAAATATTAACACCTGAACATTAAAAACAAACTTTTGTTTGCAGTCAGTCATTTTTACAACTTTTTTTTTTTTTAATTCAACAGACATATCTAATATAATTTGTGTTTTAAAGGGTGGCATTGATACATATTTTGGCTAAAATGTTTGTCATTTTTTTGCATTAACAACTAACCAAACGTGGAAACCGCACATACATAAAATAGCTACAGACATCAGCTAGTAAAGATTTTATGTCGCCTAATGGTATTTCTAATGTAAAATTATAGCAAGTTGCATTTTACACAGTGTGTGGAAGCCAGGCTAAATGAGATAAAGTTTGATTTTAGCCCTTCATTTGACTGTGATTTCGCAGTTGTTGGCATGGCATACTCCGTTATTATTAAACACTTTTATCATTGTCATAATTGTTCTTTATTTCATATTCAAAACAGTAAATTATAATATTGTGACCGACTCGATTCGATGCTCAAATGCTTACAACCGGCCAATGAACAGACAAGTCATGAATTTGCATGTCACCTTTGAACCGCATCAGTATAACCGCGGTATAAAGGGACACGCGCACCATGCATAGTATCCTTTCGTTGATTAAAGCGATTGTACAGTTAATACAGTTATTACTTATTTTGCGCATATTAATTATGTTTTTGATTAAACTTTTCGCTAAAATACCAGCAAAATGCTTATCGCATCAAATGTCTCTCGGGGCCCCGCCTCCGTCTACACTACATTGGATCAGTCCATAATGCGCGCATGTGCAGAAAGGCAAAAAATGAAAATAGCGACAAGAACATTAAAACAAAATGAAACGAAGCTATCTTAGTGGGTCCGAAAAGAGGAAGAAGAAAGAGGAGAGTAAAAAGTTCATTTCAACTCTACACACACCGCATCATCACTCAGCCGATTGATCATCATCATCACACCCGCTCACAATCTAAACTTCATTCTTTCTTCTATCTTTCCTGTATAACAAACACATCGCCCAACAATCGCGGCGTCCCAACAAAAACATCCCGCGCACTACGTGTGTCACGCGAGCTCGTCTGCGTCACGGAAACTCGCGCAATAATCCGCGATAAATTAACACGATATGGATCTACTTATTGGAAGATTTGCTGAGGCCAAGGCATGAAAGATCTAGCACTGCCATACAAGGGGTGAAAAGAGGCACAATAATAAAAAATATTGGTTGGTTTTCCCTGTCTGTGTTGCCCAGGGGCTTAATGTAATGGTCAGGATATGTGTATGTGTTTTATGGAAAGTGTTTTTCTTTGTTATTTTTGGGGGTATAAGGCGGAAAATGCGAAGTCGTGTGTTTTGGGGCCTAACGGATGCGACGGGAATGTGACGTCAGCAGGGATTCCCGAAGTCCGCGGGGATTCCGGAAATGTGGGGATTTATGTGGGTGTTGTTGGGGTGATTGAGGCGCGGCCCAGGTGTGGAGAGCATTGCGTGTTGTCGGAGCTGTGGCGACTGAGCGATCTTTGCGGACATTGCTTTTACACAACCAGGGGATCAAACGTAGCACAGGACAATCGCGATTGCGTGGACAACAGGAAAAAGCCGAGCTCTGAACGCCCAACAGTCCCAACCCGCCCACTGACGGGTGGCGCAGACGACCTTCGGCGGACGGCTGGACGGTCTGCCAACTCGGAGACTGGTGGCTCGGAGGGCTCGGAGACTTGTGACTCAGAGGGCTCGGAGACTTGTGACTCGGAGGGCTCGGAGACTTGTGGCTCGGAGGGCTCGGAGACTTGTGGCTCGGAGACTTGTGGCTCGGAGGGCTCGGAGACTTGTGGCTCGGAATGCTCGGAGACTTGTGGCTCGGAGGGCTCGGAGACTTGTGGCTCGGAGGGCTCGGAGACTTGTGGCTCGGGGGCTCGGAGGCTTGGAGGCTTGTGGCTCAGAGGGCTCGGAGGCTTGTGGCTCGGAGGGCTCGGAGGCTTGTGGCTCGGAGGGCTCGAAGGCTTGTGGTGACTCGGAGACTTGTGGCGACTCGGAGGCTTGTGGCCACTCGGAGGCTTGTGGCGACTCGGAGGATTGTGGCCAATCGGAGGCTTGTGGCGACTCGGAGGCTTGTGGTGACTCGGAGGCTTGTGGTGACTCGGAGGCTTGTGACTCGGAAACTGGTGCCTCGGAGACTGGTGACTCGGAGACTGGTGACTCGGAGACTGGTGACCCGGAACTGGAATGTTCAGGTGGCCCGGAACTGCATGATTCTGGGACCAGGGAGAGGAACAAGCGGTACCCGAACACGCACAGGGACACTACTAGGAACCGGAGGCAACTGACCACGAGGATAAGATACCCGAGGACGTTCGTAGGCCTCTGAGAGCTCGGGGACCGGCGGCTCTGAAAACAAAAACCCGGACTCGGAAAACTCGGACTCGGAAAACTCGAACTCGGAAAACTCGAACGTGGAAAACTCGAACGCGGAAAAATCGAACGCGGAAAACTCGGACGCGGAAAACTCGAACGCGGAAAACCTAAACTCTGAGAATTTAGACTCAGCAAACTCTGGTTCGGATAACTCAGTCTTGAGGAACTTGGACCCGGTTAACTTGGACTTGGAAAACACGGACTCTGAAAACTCGGACTTGGGACATTCGGACAGGCTTGGGAAACCCAGGTCCAGGAACTGCTACATCGGTAGGAGCTACTGGAGGACACGGAGGACTCGGACGTGGACGGTAAGGGCGGAACAAAGAACGTGCAGACAACGGATGGAACGAGGGAGACCGGAGAGCGAGGGAACGAAACGACAGGGAACGAAAAGACAGCGAACGGTAATGAAATGTCCGCTGCCTCCGTGACCGCCCGGACCGCGATCCGGTACTAGGCTGACACGGCGCCAGGGAATTAAAAAATTACGGGGGTAACTCGGATAACACCCACGGCGACACACGAGGGACACTCGGAGAACAATCGAGCAGATTGCGCGAAGAACAACCTCGCAGAGAGACAGACGGACGTACCCGCCAAACATCCGGCGAACAAGCACGCCAAACACATGGCACGCCAGCACGCCGAACCCCCGGCGAGCACGGCCGACGAACTCCCGGAGAACGAGCACGCCGAGCGTCCGGCAAGCACACGCGCCCAATCTCCGCCGACCGCGCGCACCGGACTCCCGGCAAACACGCACGGCGACCACTCGACGAGCATGCATGCAGAGCACACGGCGAGCGCGATCGGCGAATGCCCGGCAAACGCTCGCGAAGCATACCCGGCGAACGAGCGCGCGCCGAGCACCCGGAACACGCACAGAAACACACTCGGGAAAAAATTCGGAAAATGCACACTCGGGAAGTATAAACTCGGGATCAACAAACTCAGAAGACGGGGCTCGGTAACAGTCCAGGAGGCAAGTCTGGAGAGAGGAGATGGGGCAGAGACTCAGACCTGAGGTCAGCAGGAAGTTGCAGTCCCCACAGGTGATGTTCCGGTAAGACTCCACCACTGAGCCTCCCCTCCATAATGTTGTGGTCTGATCTTCTGTCACGCTCACACTTGCTTTCAGCAAGAGCAACGACGGGACCAAACACTGGGATGTGGAACAGAAAGGGATTTAATGAAAACAAACACTGAACACGGAGAAAACTAGAAACTCGAGAAAACACTGGGGTCTGACACGAAGACAACAAAGCAACATCTATGTGCTCACATACGGACGAGATCAGACAAAGGGTAAGGCAAACACACAGGTACATATAGTGTCCAAAACGAGATGTGAAACAGGTGTGCAGGGAAGAATCTGGGTCAGGGGGCGGAGTCTGTGATTGTGAGGAGGTGATTAGGGGATCTTGTGACAGTTTCTGTATAATTGACCTGTTGCTTTGTGTGTTGTCTTAGCACCCCAATAGTGGACAACCTCTATTTGCTATATGTGTATATAAATGATTTATAATTATAAGCAAAAATACATACAAAAATACAGCAACCCGAGCTACACTGCGGTCAGATGCAGGTGGCGTCGAACAAACGTCAAACACGATCCACTCTTTGCTCCACGGAAAATTCAACTTTAAGGTGCTTCCATACGGAACTATCGACAAGCAAAAGGTCATTTTACTCTCTGTGCGAGTCGGATGAAGGTGGCGTCGAAAAAATCCTCTTTGCTCCACGGAAAATGAAACTTTAAGGTGCTTCCAGACGGAACCGTCGACAAGCGAAAGGTAGTTCGCTTACTGCCGGAGCTCTACCAGTCTGAAATACCACCTGAAGGCCAAGCACCCGACTGCGCCAGCGAACGAGGAGAGGCAATGCACTAGTGCGGAGAACAATCACCGAGTGCACTCAAGCGAGGCCGGTCAGTACAGCGCTTTCTGCCCGGCTAACGAGCCTTTTGGCCTGGTGGATATCCACCAGCTGCCGGCCCATAAGCGTGGTGGAAGAAGGCGTCTTCTCCAGGTAGCCACGGGCGACCCCACTTACAGGCTACTGGCCAGGCGGACCATCATGAGGAGAATTCACGACCAGCATGCCGCCGAGAGAGTCACCAAAGGAGGCACGTTGGGTAGCGTTTTCCGGCAACCACTGGACCTCCATAATTAACGACAACTACCTGGGTATGACTGCACACCTGGTCGACTCCGGCTGGGAACTTCACTCCTTCACATTAGGTAAGTCAGGTTCAGTGTTTTTTAAATGTATTTATTTTTTTCAAATTGACATTATCAACCAGTTTCGACAACCACACTGATTGTCTGTTCATTAGGCATTAGGCATAATCTAGATCAAGACTTTGCCCATCCCTAATATATATATATATATATATTACCTATTTGTGCGTTGTGTGTTGATTTGTGTCATTCAAGGGCCCCATGCCGACCTTTGCTCTTAAACCCGCCCCTGCATGTTCGTTCCGAGCTCGCACCTCGGTTCTGGCATGTTTTGGACAGTTATACTCTTTGAGCCGTGATAATTTTGAGGCGCTATTATGTCGAATCGTTAAAATTTACATCTTTACTATACATGTGTGAGCTCTCTGGCAAATTCCAGATTCTTCGGATGCGTTTGCTAGATTCGAGTGTTGACTTTGGTGAACATCCGCACTCTGAGGTAGAGGATGTGTGCTGTCTCTGGTCGATTTTGTTGTTGAGCACCAGTTAGCTCAGGGTGATCGCTTCCCAAGGTTTCATAACAGGCGGTTGAGAAGCGTAGTCTTGCGCGCACACGGCTTCTCCAGCTGGACTTTCCTCACTTCCCTAACGCAGTCGTCCGGAGTGAGTAGAGTGAGTTTCATTTACCGACAGAGGTGACCTAACTAAAGTAGAAATTTGGCTTACTTTTACTTTTCTAGAGTATTTATTTTTCCACTTACTTTCTACTTCTACATCTTAAGTTTTTTAAGCAACTATTGGTACTTTCTATTCATTACTGCATTACCGGTTAGTTTTATTTCCATGTTGAATTGATATAAAAAAACCATCCGGACAAATAACGCCGGTAAATGATTGTGGTTGGATGAGACGTATAAACACGTATCATTCCGACACCCTATTGGTTTGTGCGCGGTCCATCACACCTGTGCATCGCGCTTTGTCGGCGAAAGAATTAAGGAGAGGAGAGGCGGCTTTATGGATTCGATTAGTGTCAATACGTTTAGAGCCCAAACTGCGCCGCGGATGCGGATCGCTGCCTCTGTTTGTTTCATTCGTGTTTTTGTTATTAAATCATTTATTATTTCAAACTGTGTGCCGCCTCCTCTCTATGTTCGGTCCAAGCCCTTAGACTGGTTATTTCTTCCCCTAGCCCTGTCAGACCCAAAATTAGAAAAAATGGAAAAAATATTTTTGACCTCACTGATATTGTTTTAGGGGGCCTCTGATGTAGAAAGTAAAGAATTTTGACATTTTTTATATTTTGGTAATGTTTTAGAAAATTGTTGTAATTGTACAACATTGGGCCTATGTGGAAGCAGAATTTCTGCATTTGTCGTCACTTTGTCTGAACTGGTTTTTGAAATTTAAGCATAAACTTGCTGGCTTCATTGCAGATAATACATCTACACAACAATCTTATATTTTACAGTAATTTATTCATGCATAATGTCAATGATAATCTTGAAAACCAGTGAAACACTTTTTCAAATCAGTGAAACACAGCCGAACATTTCACCTGCTTCACAGATTCTAGTTTCACCCACAGTTTTAATCCCCTGGGTTTAGCTTGCTACACATATATTGTTTAATATTACTAAATCCTTTTAGAAGGAATCATCATTTCATTCACAGATTTGTGCTCTTCAGGAACCGCCTGATGGCATTTCTGTCTGAAATAATTTAGCCATGGAGTCAGACTTAATTGTTGGTCCCTTTTGTCCATCTCAGACAGAGTCAGGTTGATGATGAAGTGGAGTGATGTCAATAGAGTCTGGAATCTGTTGTGGGACGTCACTTCAGAATCAGAGCCGTACAGTGTATCTGTCTCCCAATACATACAGACTTTTGCACTAAGCACATCTTCAAATACATGTCATGTAACATCTCAATTTCCCACATATGTTGTCATTGGTGTCTTGAAGTCCTCATGACTTGAACCTCAAAGGGTTTTTGGTTTTCTTTCTCCATTTCATCTGGAACTTCTGGAATTCCACCTTGAGTAGCTTGCATCAGTGCTATTTGACTCCATGTCAAAACCACTCTCCATTTTGAAAAGATTATTTTCAATATACTCGCATTCTGAAATCAGAAAAGTGTTTTCATTTTTTGTTTACATGGTAAATAATACATATAGCTTTACATTGCAATTGATAAACTGAGAGAATAGGCATGGTAATACTGGATGTAAAGGATAGAGATCAAAGTGCAATGTGCCAGTCAATCCTTCAATGCAAATGCTGTACAAAAGTCTCTTCAAATCATCAAAACAATATACATTTTTCAAAACAAAAGAGACACATTAACTCCCAAGGAACTTACAGATTTACAACAATACTGTCTGAGTGGCCAATTACATCTCCAATTACATACTAAAAAGAAATTGGTCCCACCCTTTCCTGACTATTCACACCAGTCCCAGAGCAACAAAAAAACGCTACCCCTTCTGCCCAATGTTGTAATTTTACTTCAAAGACTTAAGAAGCTATAAATCACTTTTGAATATAGATTTCTAAAATAATTCAATTTAGTTGTGTTTAAGACATTCCAATAAACACAGAAAAATATATATAAAGGATTTATACTATACTTAGTTTTGATAAATCCAGTCGTAAAAACAAGGGGATCAGCTTGATGGAAAATTTTCAGGTAGAGTGAGTTCAGGGACGGAAAAACTGGATCTATGAACATTTTTCGAGCTAATAGCTATTATGTGGCATATAATAAAACCAAATGAATATCTTAATGTAGGTTGGAGGGAAGAAAAACAATGTTGGCCATTTTAAAGAATTTTTTAAAGAAATGTTGTAATTTTACAACCGTGGGTCTTACAGGGCTAGACTAACAGCCTATTGGGCAACCAGGGTTTTGGGCCGTAACATAGATATTGTCTCAGTGTGAGGCGCAGTGACCGTGTGTAAAGTTCAAGTTCAAGTTCTGAGCATTTGTAAGGCGCTTTTCACAGTTTTAACGGTCTCAAAGCGAACAAAAGCTCCATTCTTCTCACTGTGTAATATTGCACTGACAAGACATTTCAGTTAGTATCTTTGTGAGACTTTGAGAGAGATAATTTATCTTATACTAGAGATAAAGGAGATAATGTAATGTTGAAGCAAGGTTTTCGAACATAAGAGTTCATATTTAGGTCATTATTTCAAAAGTTTTGTTACAAGTTTTTACAGATTTATCAACCTCTGAGAAGCCTGTTTGATTTGTGTCTTGAGGCACAATAGTAGTTTTATCAGTATTAGTAACGCTACTTTTACTTTAGTAGAATATTGGGCATTTTACTTTTACTTTCACACAAGTAACGAAAGTGACTACTTTTGACAGCACTGTTTATCGGACATACGCCATCGCACTGCACACGTTTTGTCTATGTTGTTTTGTCTCTGCGAGCTGACGAAGCGGTGAGAGAATTGTCCCCGGCTTTCTGGGGAGGCCGATGTTGACCATGAAGGTGAAGAGCACCACCAATGACATCGGCGGCTGTGGGGAGTTTTTTCTTCTCCACTGGTTCAGCATCAGACAAGCCCGGTCTGACATGGGTTCCCTGAGTGGTACAAGATGTGACTGAGTCCTGTCCACCTTGCAGGTTAAGGCAACCATTACCAGTGTCGCGTGGTGACAGTGACTGTGGGTCGAGTTCGGTCAAGCACAGAAAGACCTGTTTGATGAATCTACCCACTGTCAACTCTGGCTGCGTTAACCAAAACACTTCTCTGTATAGACACCTTTGTGTCACACCACTTAAGGAAGTATGCTTTCCCCCCAGTTACCCTGATTACCCAGCTCCAGGGTCAAGGAAGGTGGGTCATCAGGTCATCTTGATCGTGCCCCTTTGGACTGACAAAACCTGGATGTCAGAACTCATGGCTCTGGTAACGTCCCCACTGAGGAGCTAACTTGAGAGCTGACCTCCTCTCGTAAGCACAGGTCTCACTCTGGCATCTCTGACCAGACCTCTGGAACCTCCATGTCTGGCCGCTGAACGACCGAATGATTTTAGCCAAAATAAGTGATTTAATTTAGTTCCAAATTTAAAATACTCCGACAGATTTGGCGGAGCGTATGAAAACGTGTACTCACAGCATGCATTCTTTCAGCATCTGCCGAGCAACAATGCCCCCTACCTGCAGTTCCTCCAGACTACAGGTTTTCAAAAACAACAGTCAAACAATAATAAAATAAATAATTGAAAAGCTCAATTTAAAGGATACACATGAAAACATAACTCCGTTACAACGGAGAAAAGAAAGAAGAAAAGAAATTATTAATGATTTGAGACGTAAATAAAACGGTTTAGTGAATTAAAATTGAAATGAAAAAAAGAATACGATAAACTTGTCTCTGCAAAACCAACCGGTGCGAGGCGTGAGCGGAGCTGGAGAACAAACAAAGCAACAAAACAAAACAAACTAAACCCCCCAAACAAAACACAAAATGAAATCTTCAGCACGCAGCCACCTAGCTACACTGACTAGCTACATCAAAAATACATGTTTCAGCTTCCGCTTCTTACCTTATGTGTCTATACACACAAGAACTTGGTACTTTGGTGGAATGGGAGGAGTTCCACCAGCAGTCATCCTGCTCAAAAGACACTCCCCCAAATAATTCCAAAATACACATCCCATGCGTGTCATGCGAGATGTAACAATAATAAAACATCAAGTGGAAAAAAGGTTAAAATACAAAAACGAAAAGTACAACCCCAAATGACACAGACATTCACTATAGAACTTGAGAACTTGAGACTAAAGAAGAAACAAACAGTACTTTACACAAGAAGACCACGATCTGCCACCTGAAGACTTGCAAAAACCAACTGCTGAGCAGGAAAAACACACTCCTTAAATACACAGTCTTGACAAGTTACACCTGATCCAAACGACTAGAAGCGAACCAGGACAAGAGACCTCTAGAGTCCTAGAGCACTTTACACTGAGAGCGGTTGGTCGCCTCAGACAATCGGTGCTGCGTTGTTTGTGCACTGTAAAAAATGTAACGTGCTATTTGCGTAAAAAAACGTTTGGTAACATATTACACAAACTATATTTAAGCAGTTTCTCAGAGATTACTTTTAAGTAGAACATACTTGAAAAAAATAATGTAAGAAATCTTGAAATATTCAGCCTGACATTATTAATTTACAATAAACAAATCTTAGTGGATTGTGCTCTTTAGTTTGAGAATATTAAACCAAATTTTCTCGATTTTTTATTACTAATGATTTGAATACTAAACACTCAATTGGCAGAAAAACATTTTCATATATTTCCTCACAAAGAGATTCCACTCAATCTTCAGCACAAGAAGCCTCACATGGTCAGAGATTTAGACAGAGTGAATTACACCTCAACCTCATTCTGAAGAGCAGCAGACACATTGATGGTGAGATGGTTATTTACATTATTTAAGCATATATTGTCATCTTTTAGGATAAATCGCTTCAATGTATCCTTTTTATAAAATAACAGTTCATGTTATTAATGTAAAACAATTGAACCAATTCTCTTAAAATAAACGTGAAATTCTAATTTTCCCAATTTTTTTGCCGAAATTGTTTCTTAAATTGATAATACGCCCCAATAATATGCACTGGTTTGCTTAAAAACAAGGTGAAATTTACATTTAGATTTGTTATCACCAAAATGTTCTCAATAACACGGAACAACACTTTTTGTTTCATGATTAATTTTATACAGTGTGATGAGGAGTGTATCGCGAGAGGAGACGGACAGGGAGATTTTTCCTGAACACAGAAGGTAAAACAGGGTGAGAAATGCTCAGAAATATCATTCGACTCAAAACAAGTTTCCACACACTGAGGCTTGTACATGGGAAGATTTAATGAAGTGTTTCTGAGAAATAATCAACTTCCTCATTGCCAGAGAACTATGTTTCTTGAGCAGCGCACACGAAAACAAAAAACCTGTTTATCTAGCTGAGGAATCTTAGTTCATGTCACTGTTAGTGAAGAACTCACTGCTGCTCCGGTTAAAGCTGAAGTCTGAAGTTACTGCTGCACCGAGAGAAAACAAGTGCGTAATCATTTTTACTTGTTTTAAAATGAATTCAATGTGACAATTTAGTAATTGCGTTGATAAAGTAATTAGTGAGAAGGTTTGGATTGTGTTTGGTTTTAAAACTGTTTATGCAAATGAAAGTGAAAGTAATTATTTCCATTTTCAAATGTGCACTTGAAGAAAATCATTCCGAATCTGAAAACTGTTTTAAATCTATTTGTAGATTCTTGCACTGGAATCAACAAGCAATCTGTGTGAACTGTTTGATCAAGGTGAATGTTTCAGCTCGAAGAGTCGAACTTATTATGAGTTATGGAATTAAATCTCAGTTCAGAACAACGTTGTTGATAAAAACTGAAAACGCTAATAATAATCTTCACACCAGACGAGCAGTTACTGATCTACACCAACTTTCTCTGATAACAAACACATTTGATTATGATAAACATTAATACCATGGCACCTGGAAAATCACATTTTTGAAGGAATTACAGTATTTTGAAGCGCTATCAGTTGATCACATTACTACAAACAGCTTTTTATATTTCCCTCTGTGGTGATTAATTATGATGAAATTATTGCATCCACATATTATTTATTTCTCTTCTGTGTTGTTTAGGGCTGTAAATGCAGTTCTAGTTTAAAGCGTCTGTTGTATTAGACTGAACAATTTCTGTCGTGTTATTGTGATGATCTTTATCTGATGTTGTGTGTCAGTTTCTCTCTCATCAGACTTGAACACGTGAAATTGATGATGGAGACACAAACATCTAGTGGAATCCAGAAGAAGAGATCAGACTCACCAGATTTCAGCTGCGTGTCCATGAAGAGTGATGCCTCAATGGAGAAACCAATAGATTTAAAGGGAAAACAGGAATCTCCTGATCTACGGTAAAGACTTAAGTGAAGTGAACCGAAGTTTAAACACTAGAAACTATTGTTGTGTGTAAGTATTGGATTTTTCTTGAATAGAACAGAATTTATATAAAAAAATATTCCTTTTTTGGAAGTGTACCAGTATAATGCAACAATAAATTGGTAGTCGTTCACAATAAAGACAAAACAAGCTTTATATAAGATACTGAATACAACATCTTTGAGGAAGTGGAAAAGCGGGTAAAATAATACTCACATCTCTGTAGCAGCGGAAAAAACTCAGTGTTTAAGTTCTAAGTTCAGATTGAACACACTGATCAGTGTAGAAACAGATTCACACAACTGAAGATTTTACATTTAACCTGAAACCTTCCAGTTACTAATCCAACTCTCTAACCGTTTCTCACAACTGACCAGTAATAAAGCAGCTAGACAGTAACATCTGCAGACTTCTGGTCTTCAGCTCTTCTCTTCCTCTGGCAGTGCGAGTGTGAATCCTCTGGAACGGAGCCGTGTGTCCGTGACTGATCAATCTCTCAGTGACTCAACAACATCTGAACAATCTTCAGCTGAACGGAGGTGAATCACTCTGAAGCTTCTCTCACCTCAGTGTCTGTGACTATTAACATCAGTCACGCTTCTTTCTTCACATCAGACTGAGATCAAACCTGCTGGAGAAGTTTTCCCGTGTGTACGAGGGAACAGCGACGAGAGGAAACCCAACACTCCTGAAGGAGATCTACACTGAGCTCTACATCACAGAGAGCGAGAGAGGAGACATCAGTCAGGAACATGAGCTGAGACAGATGGAGATTCAGTCCAGGAGACCCACAGCAGAAGACACGCCCATCAGATGCTGCGACATCTTCACTCCTTTACCTGGACAAGACCAAGCCATCAGAACTGTGCTGACAAAGGGAGTCGCGGGCATCGGGAAAACCGTCTGTGCAGAAGCTGATTGTGGACTGGGCTGAAGGGAAAGAGAACCAGGACGTCCAGCTCGTGTTTTCCTCTTCCTTTCAGAGAAATCAACCTGATGAAGGACAGACGGATCAGTCTTCTGGATCTTCTGCAGCTATTTTTCCCTGAAACCAAAGGAATGGAACTATCCAGAATGATGAAGAATGGTAAGATTGTCTTCATCTTTGATGGTCTGGATGAATGTCGTCTGTCTCTGGACTTTCACGGTGGCGTGAGGTTGTGTGACGTGTCTGAATGTGCTCCACTGGACGTGCTGCTGATGAACCTGATCAAGGGGAACCTGCTTCCCTCGGCTCTCCTCTGGATCACAACCAGACCAGCAGCAGCTGATTCCATTCCCCGACACTGTGTCCATCGCGTCACTGAGGTACGAGGCTTCACTGACCGACAGAAGGAGGAATATTTCAGGAAGAGGATCAGAGATCAGAGTCTGTCCCACAGAATCATCTCACACCTGAAGTCGTCCAGGAGCCTCTTCATCATGTGCCGCATCCCAGTGTTCTGCTGGATCTCGGCCGCTGTTCCGGAGAGAATGATGAGAGAGTCTGAGAGCAGAGAGATTCCCAAGACTCTCACTCAGATGTACACACACTTCCTCGTCCTTCAGACCAACATCTCACACCAGAAGGACTATGAGGAGAGCGTGAAGAGTGAAGAGATGATTCTCAGACTAGGGAAACTGGCTTTCCAGCAGCTGGTGAAGGGGAATGTGATCTTCTATGAGGAAGATCTGAGGGAGTGTGATGTTGGAGTGACAGAAGCATCAGTTTACTCGGGATTGTGCACTCAGATCTTCAAAGAAGAGTCTGGCTGGTTTCAGGGGAAAGTTTTCTGCTTTGTTCATCTCAGCATCCAGGAGCATCTCGCCGCTCTATATGTTCAGCTCACCTTCACTCACAGCATCAATGAGATTCATCAGGTCAACAAGAGTTTCTTCTCTCGGTCATGTGAGCAATATATAGAAAAGTCATTATCTGAGGTGCATCGTGCTGCTGTGACTGAAGCCTTCAAGAGTGAGAATGGTCATCTGGATCTTTTCCTTCGTTTTCTTCTGGGTCTGTCACTGGAGTCTAATCAGAGTCTCTTACCAGAAACACGGACACAGACGAGAAGATTCTCCTACAACAAAGTGGAAAGAGTTCAGTTCCTCAAACAGAAGATCAGAGAGAATCAATCAGCTGAGAGAAGCATCAATCTGTTCCACTGTCTGAATGAACTTGGTGATGATTCACTGACGCAGGAGATTCAACGTTATCTGACGTCAGGACAAATGCAGCGAGTCAGACTGTCTTCTTCTCAGTGGTCGGCTTTGGTGTTTGTGTTGCTGACGTCAGAACAAAAGATGGAGGATTTTAAACTACAACAGTTTATTGGAGGAGTAACTAAAGCAGAGGAAGTTCTTCAGAAGCTTCTTCCTGTCATTAAAGAATCTTCATCAGCCGAGTAAGTCACACACAAATGAACACACAGTTATTTACTTGAAGCTTGTGTAGATGAACTGTAGTTGTTCAGTTGAAATGTAATAGTTTTTTTGTTTTTGTTGGTTCGTTTTCTCTCTGAAGTTTGTTTGATTATTCATTAACAGAGTGTCAAACGGTCAGTAGATTTAATATAATAATGTCCACGTGAAAAAATGTATTGTAACATGTTCGGAATATGTTGTGTTCAGTATTTTGTTATGATGCGCGGTTCATGTTTATTAAGTGCCTTTATGTTTATTTAGCGACTTGTTTTATGTTGTGTCACCATTGGCTCCGGTCTATTCGGGGGTGTGGCAAGCCGGGGGTTGGATTACCGCTGTTCGTGTGGGTGTGCGGATCCGGGTGTCATGGATCCAGAGTCACGTGACCATGGACTCTTATCCTGAAATCGCGATCGGACTTTTATGTTGAAGTGTACCGGGTTGCCGCCATTTTGGTTTATCCACATGTTAGTGCGATCATTTGAAGACCAGGTGTTTTATATCTGTGATTAATGACAATTATCCTGTGTATTTAAGCACGAGTGATTCCCGGTGTTAGTTGCCAGATTGTCTGTGCTCTTTGCCAGCTCTCCAGCGTTTCTCTAGTCTCGTCCTGTCTTGTATTTTTGCCGATCCTGATCTTGTTTCTTGACCCTCCTTTTTTTGCCTGCCGATTCTGGACCTTTTGTGGATTATTTGTTGCCGAACTTCTGCCTATCTATTTGGTTTACTCCTTGCCTTGTCTCTGCTATACTACCTACCGTCGATGATCACTTGCCTGCCCGACTCTGATTAAAGCCATTGTATTTGTTCAACCTCCTGCTTCCTCATCCATTCTGTGCATGTGGGTCCAACGCCTACGGACTGTGACACCGGGATCGTGAAGAGGAGTGCTTGGCGTGGTTGTGGCCGACAGCAACCATTAATAAAACCCTTGTAAATTATCTGGCCTCCTCATTGCTGACGAACGCTACAGTATGTTTGTGGTGATTTTGTTTCTGTGTGTGTGTGTGTGTGTGTGTGTGTGTGTGTATTTTGCTTTTAGAAATAGTTCAAATTGCTAATTTCTTCATCAGTGTCAGTGCTTTGTTTTTTATTATCTTGTTGTTTCTGAACTGAGAGATTGAAGAGTGTCGTTGTTCTTCACAGTTTGAGTCGTTGTGGAGTGACAGAAGAAGGTTGTTCTGCTCTGACTTGAGCTCTGAGATCAAACTCACGTCTGACTGAACTAGATCTGTCTAGAAATGATCTGAGCGACTCTGGAGTGAAGATTCTCTCTGATTCACTGAAGGATTCTGACTGTAATCTACACAAACTCAGGTAATTCTGCTCTTAGAAAATAATGCAAATATCAGATAAAGCGTACAAAATATTTATTAAATAAATCCAACATAATAAACTTATATTGTTTTAAATTTAGTATTGTTGTATAAGATAAAAATATTTTAATGATGAAGTAGCACAAAAGCATTGTCATTATATTTAAGTTCAAGTTCAGTGGCTTTTTCAGCTCTTTTCACTGTTGCAACTGTCTCAAAGCCCATGTGTGAAAATGTAAAAAATGTTTGATGCATTTTATTCACTTGTTCGATGGTGTTAAGCTGATGACAATGACTGACCAGTGAGCAAACACATATGCGACAGTGGCCAGGAAAAAATAAACCCTCTCGAACTGTAATGAATGAACTCAGTGACCTGAAGAGTTTATCTGATGAGGAAACTGATTACTTTCCAGCTGCAAGTCATTCGGAACCTTCTTCTGTGCAAAGTCGTGTTTTGCCCTGGTGAACATTTCTAAGCTTTATCCGTGTGTGACACAGCCTGTTTCAATCGTCTGATCATTAGTTGCCAGTCCCTGACTCCAGCCTGCCTAGACCTTGATTCCTGTTTTCTCGTTGCTTTATGTACGTGGATCCACCAGAGTTTGACTCTGCTTTACAGCGCTGTCAGGGCAGGCAGGAGTCAGGTGCTGCAGCAAAGAATCACGACACGGTTTCCACTGTTCACAGTTTCCTTATCAGCAGATGAACTCGTTTTTGAGTCACTGAGTTTATTCATTACACGGACAGAAAGCGAGGAAAATAAACCCTGGAGAAAATCGGGCTCACTGATGCCAGTCTCCTCTGGCCTTCTAACACTACAAGATCCGTGCGTTGGTTGTTCCAAACCATTTTGACAATGGTTCCGGCAAAGTTGAGGGCAAAGCTTTAGTGAATCTCACTATACAGTAGTTGGGTAATAAATATTTCCAGATTTGTTGGGTCTACGAGTCAGGGTTGAAATCACAGGCTTCGCCCCAAATGCAGCAGAAACGAGAGTTTATTCCAAAGAGAAGAGCAAAGTCGAAACTCCAACTGAAATCCTTCTCAGAAACAGGGTAGCAAATAACCAAGCAGCGAATGAAAACTGACAAGAAAGGGAATACCATTTTAAAATGTGTTTTTTTTTTTTAAATCTGCATATTTTAAAGGATCACCGTCTGATTGGCTGCTGATTAGAGAAGCTCGTCAGCACCAGCTGATGCCCCTTATTGTTTCCTCCCCTTTTTTTACCCATCAGGCTTTGTGCTCTTGTTTCTGATGTCTTGTTCAGCGGTCGGATCCGTTTGCCAGTGTTCTGAGATTGTTTGCTTCCTGTGAGAAATTCCTTCCTCGCGCTATGCTCATGCTCGTTAACAAAATACACACTGACGTAAAACAAATACACACTTAAAATATGTCACTGACGGCCGCGCCCACGGCGGACTGTTAATGCAAAGCAAAACCAAATGAAACGGTAACGATCGGTAACAGAGCACGACACTTCATACAATGTACTTTTTATTGCTTAAAATAACAATAAAAAAAATTAAAACTAACTAAAATATTGGAAATGTGATTGGATATTTAATAAAGTCTGCATATTTTATAGGTGGAAAAAACATTTTAATTTACAGTTATAGTTCCAGTTGAAGCTGAAAATAGTTTCAGTTTTGAAGTGTCAGTGATTTGTTCTTTATTATCTTGATGTTTCTGAACTGAGAGACTGAAGAGTGTCGTCGTTCTTCTTCACAGTTTGAGTGGTTGTGGAGTGACAGAAGAAGGTTGTTCTGCTCTGACTTCAGCTCTGAGATCAAACTCACGTCTGACTGAACTAGATCTGTCTTGGAATAATCTGAGAGACTCTGGAGTGAAGATTCTCTCTGATTCACTGAAGGATTCTCACTGTAATCTAGCCAAACTAATTCTGCTCTCAGAAAATACACAAATCTCATTAAAAGCATAAAAAACATTTAATAACAAACAAAGTGATTTGGAACTTTCAATTGTATTATATTTAGTGTTATTCTATGAAATATAATTATTGTATTAGCTAAGTTAACACTAATGTTACAACCCTGCTCACTGTCTCCCTCTGGCGGCTGAAGAGGTAAACGGCGGCGGACAGTTTACAGCTATCTAGGTCCTTGTACTCGTTATCAGACTGTGGTTATCAGTGTTTGTGTTTTGAGTTCCCACACTCCTTTTCTGAAACCTTCCTCAGTTTGGAAATTAAAACCTTCGTTGTTGAACTCTGTCGTCATATGTTTGTCCAAATCGTAACAACTAAAAGTCAAAACAAATAAAGCAACTAGAATAAAGAAAATGTCTTTTTAAAAAAAAATTTTTTAATCTGCATATTTTATAGGTGATTTAAAACTGTTTTTTTTTTAGTTCTAGTTGAGGGTTAAATAGTTTCAGTCTTGAAGTGTCAGTGATTTGTTGTTTATTATCTTGATGTTTCTGAACTGAGAGACTGAAGAGTGTCGTTGTTCTTCACAGTTTGAGTCATTGTGGAGTGACAGAAGAAGGTTGTTCTGCTCTGACTTCAGCTCTGAGATCAAAGTCACGTCTGTCTGAACTAGATCTGTCTCTGAATAAACTGAGAGACTCTGGAGTGAAGATTCTCTCTGATTTACTGAAGGATTCTCACTGTAATCTACACAAACTCAGGTAATTCTGCTCTCGGAGATTACAGAAACGTCCGATAAAGCATAAAAAAATTTAATAAAAATACTAAATAAATAAAAACTTTTTTGTTTTTTATTTAGTTTTATTGTATGAAAGATAATTATTTTATTTCTGAAGTTAACACTAAAACATCTTTCATGGCAAAGTCAAAGGAAAGAAAGTAACTAATATAAAGAAAAATAAAAATCTAAAACGTATTAATATTTTCATTTATTAGTTTTATTTTTATTATTTTATTGTAATATTATTTTTTTTTGTAATTTTTTTTATTTATTTTTTAATATGTGGTTAAACGTGAAAACTTAAATTTACAGTTGTAGTTTCAGTTGAAGCTGAAAATAGTTTCAGTCTTGAAGTGTCAGTGATTTGTTGTTTATTATCTTGATGTTTCTGAACTGAGAGACTGAAGAGTGTCGTTCTTTACAGTTTGAGAGGTTGTGGAGTGACAGAAGAAGGTTGTTCTGCTCTGACTTCAGCTCTGAGATCAAACTCACGTCTGACTGAACTAGATCTGTCTGTGAATAATCTGAGAGACTCTGGAGTGAAGATTCTCTCTGATTCACTGAAGAATTCTGACTGTAATCTACACAAACTCAGGTAATTCTGCTCTCAGAGATTACAGTAACGTCAGATAAAGCATAAAAAGTTCAATGGCTGCATGAATTTGCATGCCACCTTTGACCTGTACCAGCTGGTATAAAAGGGCGGTGGCGTGCCACATGCAATTACCTTTCGCTGATTGAAGCCGGTCGGGCCAACGCAGACTTCCAGCGGCACACCCTGAATGTGGTGGCGGAAAGTGACGTCTCGTTCTCTGACTTATTCAGGAAACAGAGGTTACGCAAGTAACCAAGACGTTCCCTTTCATAGTCAGGTCACTTCGACGTCAGTCAGAGACCTGACTATGGGATAATACAACGAGCCACATCCAGGGCAGCATCCTACCGAAAAGACCCCTCTGGCTGCTTAGCCGAGGAATCTTTAGTGGATTTTCCACAGCATCTAGAGGTGGGCCTAGCCCGAAGGGTTGTAGCACTCACCCCCACCGGGGCAACCAAAGAACTTGTTGGCTCTCGACCCGTGCGTGGGGGACCCTCGCCAGGGTAGACGGAGAACACTTCTCACAAGTGAGACGTGTTGCGTAGAGGCTCAAGCGCCACTCGTCAAGGAAGCCCAGTGTCTGTCGAAAAACAGAGTCAAGCTTGGGAGAGGGAGGAGAGCGTAGCCCTACTACTCGACCTCATCCCTTTGGGAAACCCAGGCGTAATAACTCTGAGAGTATCGCCTAAGGCAAAAACACAGTCAGAACTAGGTCTACTAGTCTGGACTCGGTGGCACCAGGGAACCCCCCCTTGCGCCTGATTGCCTGTCAGGGGAAACAGAGGCCGGGGCTTCAGGGGTCTCGGCCCTCCGTAAGCCTTGACCCCTAGTGTGCTGAGCGAACTGGGCATGTTCCTAGCCTAACTCGAGGATAGAGGAAACACTAAGATAGGAGGCTGGCCCCAAGGCTGGGGTTGGCTACTGCAGGCCTACACCGTGTCGGTATTGCCTCTCCACTGCGGATAGCACCTGCGTGGATACCGACGCCTTATCCAGTTCGTAGAACCGGATAAAGGCATTGGGTGTAGCCCAGCTGGCAGCTCTGCATATGTCTGCTAGAGAGACTCCCCTTGCCACTGCGATCGAGAGGCCACGCTCCTGGTGAAGAGTGCTCTCACGTTCAGCGGGCAAGGCAACTTACGGACGTGATACGCGAACTCAATCGCGTCAACGATCCAGTGCGAGAGTCTCTGCTTGGTGACGGCATTCCCTTTCTGTCGACCACCATAGCAGACAAAGAGCTGTTGCGAGCTTCTGAAGCTCTCTGTGCGTCGTAGGTAGGTGCGTATAGCGCGTACTGGGCACAGTGGGTGACCGGCCAGGTCTTGCTCCCCAGCGGGGAGGGCCTGCAACGTCACTACCTGATCCCTGAAGGGGGTAGGGGCACTTTGGGCACGTAACCAGGCCTGGGTCTCAGCACTAGGTGCGAGTCTCCAGGACCAAAGGTCAGGCACTGAGGATCTGCAGAGAACGCCTCTAGGTCCCCGACCCGTTTCACTGAGGCCAGGCTAGTCAAAGCGAAGCCTTCAGTGTGAGCAGCCTGAGACTCGTAGTCTCCAGCGGCTCGAAGGGGGGAGAGCGGAGGGTCGCCAACACCAAGCTCAAATCCCACACCGGGGTCGGGGGAGGTCTGGAAGGGCGGAACCTTCTTGCACCTCTTAGAAACCTAGTCGTCAGGTCGTGCCGGCCTACCGTCTTCCCCTCGATGAGGTCATGTGAGGCGGATATCGCGGCCACATAGACTCTCAGAGTGGAAGGGGCCACGCTTTCCTCAAGTTTCTGCTGGAGAAACGAGAGAACCGTACCGACGGGGCAACTCAGTGGGTTTTCGTTTTTCTGGCGCACCAGGTGACGAAGGTCTGCCACTTCAGGTCGTACAACCGTCTTGTGGAGGTGCACGAGCCTGAGCGATAGTGTCCTGTACCGACTGTGGCAGATCGTCTAACGAGGTGACCCGTCCAGCGGCCAGACATGGAGGTTCCAGAGGTCTGGCCGCGGATGCCAGAGCGAGCCCTGTGCTTGTGAGAGGAGGTCCGCTCTCAGGGGTAACTGCCTCGGAGGGGACGTGACCAGATCCATGAGATCTGACGTCCAGGTCTTGTCGGGCCAATAAGGGGCGAAAGAGAACCTGATGACCCTCCTTCCTGACTCGACCCAGTAGCTGGGGAATCAGGGTAACTGGCGGGAAGGCGTACTTCCTCATGTGGTGAGGCCATGGGTGGGCAAACGCGTCTACACCGAGTGGCGCCTCGGTTAGCGAAAACCAGAGTGGACAGTGGGTCGATTCGTCTGAAGCAAAGAGATCTATCTGTGCCAGACCGAATTCCTCCCACACCTCTGTCACCACTTGAGGGTTCAGCCTCCATTCGCCAGGGGCGGGACCCTGCCTCGACAGTGCATCCGCGGCTGTGTTGAGGATGCCTGGAATGTGGACTGCCACCAGAGACTGAGTCTCGGCAGACACCACAGCCAGAGGCAACGTGCGAGCTTGTTCAAGCGGTGCGAGCCCAAACCGCCTTGACGGTTGATGTAAGCTACTGCAACTACGCTGTCTGACTTGACCAGCACATGCTTCCCTCGGACTTGCCTGAGCAAGTGTTCAATCCGAGGTGCACGCTAATAGCTCGAGCATGTTGACGTGCCACTGGAGGCGAGGACCCGACCAACGGCCGGAAACTCCACGCCGTTGCACACTGCTCCCCACCCCGTGTTGGATGCATCCGTGGGTACCACAACACGACGGGAGACGGTTCCTAATGGGACCCTGCCGTAGGAAGCTCGTCTCTGACCAAGGGTGAGCAGGCGGAGACACTCGGGTGTGACTAGGACCCGGTATCTCCCCAACCGCCAGGCTCGTTTTGGGACTTTGTCCCGGATCCAAAACTGAAGGGGCCGATGTGTAACTTGCCTAGCGGAGTCACCGCAGAGGCAGACGCCATGTGGCCTAGGATCCTCTGGAAGTGTTTACACCACACCGGAAGCCGGGGGTGAGCCCTTCCAGTTGACTCCGGATGTTGGCGGGGAGTTCAGGTTGAGCCCGAGAAAGGAGATCTGCTGACACGGGGTCATAGTGCTCTTCTTTCTGTTGAAGCGTAACCCCAGCCGGCTCAAGTGCCTGAGCACCGCATCTCTCGCATCTCAAGATTGAGACATGAAAGTACGCGTCTTGAAGGTTGATAGCGGCGAACCAATCCTGGGGTTGCACTGCCCTCAGAATGTCCCTCTGGGTCAGCATCCTGAACGAAAACCTGTGAAGGTAGCCGTTCAGGGACTTCAGATCCAAAATGGGCCGCATACCGCCGGTCTTCTTGGGGACCACGAAGTACGGGTGGTAAAGCCTGCTCCTCGTCTCGGCTGTTGGGCACCACCTAGATGGCGCCCTTCGCTAGCAGCGAGGAGACCTCTGCCCTTAATACGAGAGCGTCTCTCAAGCCCACATAAGTGGTGAGCCAGAGCCTGCTCCTCGACCGATTTGGTGAGTTGGGGGTCTCTCTCCCCCACGACAGAGGAGAGCACAGGAGTCCTCTGTTCCTCGGTAGGAGTGGAGGGAATGTGAGTGTGGGTGCTCTGTGTTTTACTGTGAAGTTGGCTAGCACCATAGGTGGTAGCCCCACTTCTGTGTCCACCTGTGGATGGACTTCGACAGTGGTGGCTCGATCGTCGGAGCTCAACCATACTCCCTGCTCTGCTCCCTCCACTCCGAACACATCAGGATCGTAAGGGAGGCCGTTTGGCGTCCCTTGATGACCTGGATTCGAGGGGGCCGCCCTTCTGCGGTGAGATCTGCTGCGGCGGTGGTGCCGGGGGCCGAGGGACCTCAGCCACAGTCACTGTACGTCGCTTGCGCTTTCCAGCTGGAGATGCTTTCGCCATGGGCCTGGAAAAGACATGCGAAATAGCTTTAGTCTGCAGATGGAGGGTAGAGAACTGTAACATAGTTGCCCCACCGTGTCGCCGAAGAGGCCCGACCCAGAGATGGGCGCGTTCAGGAACTGGTTCCTAACTGCGCACGGCATGTCTGATAGATCGAGTCATTGGTGGCACTCCTGGACCACCCGAGTTGCCATCGACGCCCCTGTCGTACGTGCTACGCACTTCCTGAACCAAATCAGGGGGCGCTGCTTCCTCTCCGAGCTCCGCCAGCAACTGTGCTTGGTAAATGGCAATAGCTGCCAGTGGGCGGAGCGCGGATGGGGTTGGCCATTGCAGGCGTAGCCCCTTAGCGTTTAGCGCGTACAGGAACTTCGCCGACCTGCCCGGAAGCCTTGGACGGTCTCTCCAGGAAGCGGCCGTTTTCGGACACAAATGGTCGTGATAGCCCGTTCCGTGGAGGGAAAGTCCATATAGCCCCGGGAAAGACCACCTTAGGAAGTGAGGAAGGAGTCGCTACCAGTGCACGAGCGTGCCACTAGGGGGGGGGGGTCGCCATCTACCCTATCTCCCCACGAGCGCGCCTCACCGGATTCTGCGGGTCGGCCATTCTCGCCACGAAAGGGCGCTGTGGCTGCAGACGGGGTTTCCCGAAAGAAAATCCCGCCTCTTCCGCAGTGTCACGATCGGCATGCGTTCACACACCGAGCACGAACTCAACACAAGCGCCACATCCGCATGCGCCGCACCCAAACAGCGGATGCAGCGCTCGTGCTCATCCGACGGCGACAGCCACTTACCGCAATCAGAAGATTTGCACAAGCGTGACTCTATCCTTAAATTGAAATTGAAATTGAATTGAAAAATCCTTTATTAGTTAGAAATTTCACGTCACAACAGCAACAACAAATCCAAGCAAATAAATAAACAAACATCACCATAACGCACTGCACACATCATAATAGACAAACAAACAAACACAGACCATAAATGAACCTGCCCGTCATAAGCATAGTTCCAGTCACCAGTTTAAAAGGACGTGTCGAACGCTTTGGAGCTCTTTTCAGTTAAAAACTCTTCGCTGATGTAACAAGGAGTTTTCAGCTGCTTCCGGGGTCTTTTCGGAGGAGCGAAAACCAGCTTGGATTACTGCAGAGTTCCAACGAAGAGCCTTATCGAGTTGGTTGCAGAGATGAAACGACGATCTGGCTTCAATCATCTGAAAGGTATTTGCATGTGGCACGCCACCGCCCTTTTATACCAGCTGGTACGGGTCAAAGGTGGCATGCAAATTCATGAAGCCATTGACCTTGACCGTTCATTGGCCGGTTCGTAAGAATGAACGCGAATGGCTGACGCATCCGTTATCCCATAGTCAGGTCTCTGACTGACGTCGAAGTGACCTGACTATGAAAGGGAACATCTTCCCTTCAAAGTCAAAGGAAAGAAAGTAACTAATATAAAGAAAAATAAAAATTTAAAACGTATTAATATTTTTTAATTTATTTGTTTTATTTTTTATTATTTTATTGTAATATTTATTTTTTTTTGGTAATTTTTTTAATTTTTTTTAATAAGTGGTTAAACATCAAAACTTAAATTTACAGTTGTAGTTTTAGTTGAAGCTGAAAATAGTTTCAGTCTTGAAGTGTCAGTGATTTGTTGTTTATTATCTTGATGTTTCTGAACTGAAAGACTGAAGAGTGTCGTTGTTCTTCACAGTTTGAGAAGTTGTGGAGTGACAGAAGAAGGTTGTTCTGCTCTGACTTCAGCTCTAAGATCAAACTCACGTCTGACTGAACTAGATCTGTCTGATAATGATCTGAGAGACTCTGTAGTGAAGACTCGCTTTAATATAAAATATCATTAACATGGAATGTTGGTGAGTTGTGAATATACAGTGCTAGTTTCTAGTTTCATTACTTGTAATTTTTATTTTACATACAAATTCTGTACATTTTATTTTCTTTATAAGCATTTTATTACTCTTTATTTCTTTCTTTACTTTTACTGTAATTGTGACGAGTCTGTCTGCTCGTCACCACCTGTTATTCATTGTCTCTATGTGTTGCGTGTCACTCACGGACTTCAACCCCCATCATTCCCTGTGCACTATGTTTCCTTGTTTGTGTCAGTGGATGTAGTCACGTGATTTGTCGGTTTCACCTGTTGATCGTTTGTACCTCGTTTGCGTTAATATTTAAGTATCACCAGTTTCATTGTTTCTTGTCGGTCAATGGTGTTACACCAGTGTGTTTATGTTCCCGAGTTCAGTTCCCAGTGTTCCCGAGTTGGTGTGTGTATGTATGTGCGTATGAGTAAAAGTCCTATTTAATGTTCACCACGGTCTCCGGCTCCTGTCTGCACCGAAGAAGCGTGACAGATTGACCGACCACAACCGAAGCAGGGCAAAAGAACCATTGAAACCATGGACGATTTTATTGATCAGGTTATGAATTTGGAGAGTTGCCCGGAATCAACGTTTTCTGCACAGTTACGGATGATCATGGGAATTTGCGCCAGACAACATGGAGTGACCGAGGCAGCGCTGGGGGAACAGTGGCGCTTTCTCAAGCCTGCGGAGATTTGGGCTCTGCCTCTCTGGACGCCAGCTGCCATGATCCGAGATGCATGAATCAAGATGTTCTCGGGTCAACGGTGTGCGTGGAGGAAAAAGACTCCTAATCTGCCCCGGGTGAGGACCTCCCACCGTTTCTTTCACGCATGTTCGGATCCCCTGCTTCCGGTCCTGGTTCCTACAGGTGGAACAGAACTAAATCCGAACTGTCTGCTCATTTCACGTGTGAACCTTCTCCGCGCGTACGATCCACGCGCGTCACCGCGGAGTTTGCCGTCGCTGAGTGTGTCGTCTCTGAGTGTGTCGCTTCTGAGTGTGTCGCTTCTGAGCGTGTCGCTTCTGAGCGTGTCGTTTCTGAGTTTGTTGTTTCTAACTTTGCAGCCACTAACGCCACCGGGTTAGCTGCTAGCGTTACCGGATTAGCCGCTAACGCTACCGGGTTAGCCGCTAACGATACCGGCTTAGCCGCTCCTGCGATAGCCGTTCCCGCGTCCGAGTTTCCCGCGTCCGAGTTTCCCGCGTCCGGGTTTTCCAAGTCCGCGTCCGAGCTAGTCGAGCCCTCGTTGGCTGAGCCCTCAGAGCCCTCGTGTTCCGCATCCGAGTTTTCCGCGTCCGAGTTTTCCGCGTCCGAGTTTTCCAAGTTCGAGTTTTCCAAGTCCGAGCCCTCCTTAGCTGAGCCCTCAGAGCCCACGTGTTCCGCGTCCGAGTTTTCCGCGTCCGAGTTTTTCAGGTCCATGTTCCTCGGGTGTCGCGTCTTCGCGGTCAGTTGCCTCCGGTTCCTCGTCGCGTTTCTTGGCGAGTTCGGGTACCGCGTGTCCCTCTCACTGGTCTTAAAGCCCACCAGGCGTCGCTGCGGCTCCACGCCGTCATCCAGGCGTCGCTGCGGCTCCACGCCGCCCACCAGGCGTCGCTGCGTCTCCACGCCGTCCACCTGTCGTCTGCGACCCTCCCCGCCGCCCGACAGAGTTCGCCAGTGGCCCGCCCGGCCTCCCGGTCTCCGAGCCCTCCGAGTCACAAGTCTCCGAGCCCTCCGAGTCACAAGTCTTCAAGTTGACGGCTTCCGAGACTTCACCAAGCGTCACCGCGGTCCCACGCCGCTCACCAGGCAAGCAAGACAGTCCCACGCCGCTCAAGAAGCGTGACAGTAATCTGAAAACTATTAGTGTGTAATTAACAGTAAAATCTTACTTTACACTATCTGCTTTACACACTGAAACAAACACTGAAATATTCAAAGTATATTGAAACAAAATGTTCACAGAAATGAATCTGATTTTTGTCAAAAACCGGTGCAGAATTAAACAGCATCTTCCACACAATACGGTGACTTCTCCTGTGTCGTCTTTCAGTTTGTCTTCAGAACCTTTTTTTCTGTGAAGGACCATAATCAATATAATCAAATGTGATCAACAAAGGATATAAATGTAGGTATTTACGTATCTGTCTTATTCACCAGTTTGTGACTGAATAACCGGATGAAAACGCCGTAACTCGAACTGCACACGTTCTCCAGTCAGATACACTGCAATGTAATTACTGTCATTAAAACACTTTCACACTGAAAAAGTAACGTAGCGGATTACTGTGCATTTTTAGATCATTTAATTACAGTACATGTACTTGCATTACGTTGAAAAATAATTAAAGATTATATCAAGATTTCTTCAATTTATCCTCTTATGGTAAAAGTATAGTTTTCCGCTTCAAAGTCGTTGTAGTGCTGATGGACGTGATTCACGACAATTTACGACATGAATTAAATTAAGTTACTTATTCAGGTATTAAGCTACCTTTGAGACACAGTAATTTGAAAAGTAATTTAATTACAAAGTTGTAAAGTAATTTGTAATTCGTTAAAAAGTAACTTACCCAAAACTGATTGTAGAGCTGCACGATTAATCGTTAAAAGATTGCAATCTTGATTCTGCCTCTTCACGATCTGATTCCAGCATTTATACGATTCTGCCTATTATAACTCTCTGATCAATCGGCTGAGTTTCGCTTGATGCGCGTGAGCGGTCTGACAGAATGTTTATGTTTATTTTTATTACGCTTAATGGTGACATTACTTTTACATTATATTTTCCATTCCATTTATTTGAACTCTAAGCAAAGAGTAATATGTGTTATTATTGCTGTTTGACAACCTTATTTTCAGGGTTGAATATTTAAAATAATAAAATATCCAAAAGAGTCGTGATAAGAATCGTGGTCTTTATTCTCAGCAAAATATTGTGATTCTCATTTTATCCCGAATCGTGCAACTCTAACTGATTGAGTAGTTCCTCATCAAGTCTCATCATCCAAGACCACATCTCACTGTAATCGTGTTCAGTGTTTTGACAAGGCGAGTGTAGTTTGAAAAATTGTGTGCTAGCAATTGGAAAAAACTGTAAGAATTGAAATAAAAAAATAAAAGAGCCATCTGAGGAGATTGTTGTGCTGCTGGAGCCCCCTGGTGGCCTCGGGCTGCTCCGCATCAACTCTTTCTCTTCAGCAGACCAGACTCGTGAGGTCACGTCGGCCTCGTAGCCGGTCTGAAGAGGTTTATAACGGCCTACGTCTCCTTATCGCACTCGTCTGAGCTGGTGGAGTCTAGTTAAGGTGATTGAATGGTGTTCACGATCTTGACATCTGAGCCCTGGACATTCCCCGGCGTGTTCCTCGGAGTTCTCGCGCTCCACGTCAAGCCATGGCTTCCTTTCATTTCAAGATTGCGGCGTGAGAAGTCCTAGAGCTTTCTGCTCCACACATTTCTAATTATCTACGGCTTACTAAGCATTTATTGAGTGACATAAACTGAGAAAACTGTCTGAGAGCGCAAGCTAAATATGCCGAGAAACAAAAAAGCAGCGGAGATCACTGACGATGCGGGTGAATGGCAAAACAGCCTGCTCCACGCTGTCGAAAGACAACGAAAAACTGAAGGCCGAAATAGATGACCTGGAAAACTGATCGAGGAGGAACAACATTTGTGTGATTGGCATCCCCGAAGGCTCCGAGAGATCGAATCCCTCTGCATTTATCGAAGCCGTGTTACTGGATGTTTTCGAGGAGCAAAGTTTCTCCAGAAAGCCTGAGGTGGATAGGGCTCACCGCTCGCTAGCTCCCCCGCCGAAACCCAACCAAGCCCCCAGACCATTCATCCTGCCACTACCGCATCACTACCAAATGAGGGAACAGATTCTCCGACTGGCGAGGGAAAGGGTTAGGACAAGTGCTATATAAAGGAGGGCGTATACATTTCTATCCAGATGTGAGTGCTGATGTCGTTAAATGGAGTATGACCTCTAACCAGGTTAAGGCCCAACTGAGAGGAGCTGGCATCGAATTCGGCCTGCTTTTCCCTGCACGCTTGCGGATTAATCATGATGGAACGAGGCATTTTTTTGACTGTCTTTCGGGTCTTTTTTTGACTGACTTTTTTGACCCGCACTTTCGTGAAGGGAATTATCCCCGCGTCAAACAGTGAGTAAGTGATCGCGCCAGAGATTGTGCTTCTACTTTGGCCTTATGCGCAAGCTGAATAACTTTTTGTCTCGAATGGAGGGAGAGCTGAAGAGACTCATTTAGACAGTGTTTGTAATTAGTAGGCTGTTCAGTCCAATGGAGCAGAAACTCAAGCTGGTGAGTCATGGTTCTTGATATGTCAGCAGATGTTTGGTGTTTGGGGTTGTCGAGGGCATCAAGGTTCGTGATGTGGGGACTGCTAATACACGGCGGGGTAATTATTTATTTCTTCCTTTTCTCTCCTGTCTCTTTTGGGTCCCTTACAGTGTTTATTATATGTTGCTATGTTGTTCGGAACCAAGATGTTTAAACGGCTTACTATAACGGAATTTATGCTTGTCCATTGTTCACTCATAGTTACTGTTTGATAATATGTCTAAGTATAATAAATGTGACATTAATTTCATTACGTGGAACGTGAAGGGGATGAACAACGTTATTTTTTCAACGTTTTTAGTTTACGGCAGTTAAACGCAGACATTATATTTCTTTAGGAATGTATTGCATTTTTGTGGACCCTGAACAGCGAAATTATTGATGTATTATTTTAAGCCGTATTACTGTACTGTGTAACTGTATTGTTAATATATGTAAAATATATATATATATATATATATGTGTGTGTGTGTGTGTGTGTGTGTGTTTTTTTTTTTTTCCTTTTTGCTGTGTGGGTGGGCGGTGGGTTATTGAATATAAGTGTGTAAATTTAAAACTCAATAAAAAAATATTCAAAAAAATAAAATATTAATCTAGAAGACCAAGACCATTTTCTTGATTATAGAAGTATTTAACTAAAATTTCAACAGGTCCGGTTACACAATTTCTTTGGAACCAAATGGTCCAGAACATTATCCATTAATTATATCATTAACATTATCCATGATTATATATTGCAGCAAAGTGTGCATATTCTTCTTAGCCTATTAATACTTATCAATAAGCTACAGTATACCTATCAATTCTCCACAATTCAAAATAATCCAGTGCAATTCAGAAACCTTTTGTGTGTTTGTGTTCAAGACAATTTGACTTTAAGAGTTTTTTCAATTGGAAGGCTAATCGAACAATGATGAGCGTTATAAGGCAAAAACAATTTATTAAATCAAATACATAGACATTTTTTAATTTCAAATCCATATTAATGTAGGGTGCCATGTTCTATAAATTCACGAAAATGTCCGGTTTTCATGCTTCTTGAAAGAAGCATTACACGTTCGCCAGCCGTGCTTTAAATGATTTGAGAACGGAATCGCGCGTCCCGTTTTGAGACACTGCATTGTCCAGTTTTTTTTTAATCATTTTTTAAAGCAGCATCTCACGCGAATCATCACACACGCATTTTATGAAGACGTAACCTTTTCTACTTTTGATTGGGTAATACACGATGTAATCGTTAGTTTGATTGGTCTTTGTAACTGTCTGTGAGGAGGGCGGGGCTTAGAGAGAGAGAATTCAAAAGGCTGATGTTTCTCCAGGTTAAACCTGCGAGTCTTTCAGAGCTTGTTTGTTAGGTCAGACACATGAATATTCATTTATTACCTGAAACGTTATAATTTAAATATTAATAAACAAAATAATTCCCATGTAACGAAAATGAGCTAATAAATTAAATTATATATATATATTAAATTAAAGTATCTGTCGTATAAAAACTTTATAAATGACAACTGCCCACTAATATTGCTCACTAATAGATTGATATGATTGTCATTATTAAATATATTGTTGAAGCTGGATTTTATAACAGAAGAGCTGATATTTAGAACACGATTGCGAATGTGTTCTAAAATTAATTCATTAATCTGTTTATTTATATATTTATTAGAAAAGAGTCTTGGACTGTTCTTTTGATGCAGACTTAATTTTTTACAAAAATGGTTTATTACAGAAGTTAGTTTTGCACCATTGAAGCTTATAACCTACGAGAAGCCCGTCTGAATGAGTCTCGAGGCCGGTTCTCCTCTGTTGATTTGTTTGTTTGTTCAGATGCGACTCGGCCTGAGGACACAAGGCTGATGTAATAACCTTTCGCCGTGACTTATATTGCTGTGTCTGTCTGTCTGTCTGTCTGTTCTCCAGGCTTTTCTGTCTCTGTCTGTCTTTCATCACTGAAGACCGCATGAGGTGTTACGCTGCCATTGTCATAATGTGTCTCTGGGGTAAGATTACACACACACACACAACCACAGACACACACACACACCTAGCAGTGTTCATTTAGTCGAAAAATTTTCACGTTGACTTTTTCACTAGAACTATATAAAAGCTCCCGCTCAGGGACAAAAACTACAACTACATTTATTGACACTTTTGTCAATGAGTAAAAAGTAAATGAAAATGCATTTTGTGACGACGTCCAATCATAATCCGAGCTTGTGGAGAAAGGCGGGTGCAAACGTGGTGAGAACCAATCAGAACACAGAGTCTTTTAGCAGAAAAAAACAAAACACTCAGATATATGGATTCATCACGCCACCTTAGAAAAACCATCTGATACTAACAATCACGGGCAGAAACACAACACACCTGAAGAGATTGAAGCTTTTCTTTATCAACGTGCAAACATTTGTTACTTATAAACGTGATGCAACTGTAATTGTACTTCATTTCGCTGTATTTAATTTCCTCTCTGTTGAGGTTTCATTTGTGAGAATACATTTAGTTAGATTGAAAGAAAAGTTGATAAAAACAAGTTCAAGAAAGAGAAATGTTTTTATAAATAAGACATTTGTATATATTTTAGATATATTTAGCAACTTTCGTAAACATATGTAAACAAGAAAATATTTCACCTCTTTTTTCGTTGACTAAATCTATGCTGCAATTGAGTGGACTAAAATGCTGTGGTCTTTAGTCGACTAAAATTAGACTAAAGCTAAAAAAAAAATCTAAGATCACTAATTTGAGACGAAAACAAAACTGAGTTTTTAGTCGAAAGATTAAAACTAAATTAAAAATCTTTGTCAAGATTAACACTGACACCTAGTGCTGAAGGTCTTCACTTTAGTGACACCCTACGGCTATTGTCCCGTTTTATACACACACACACACACACACGGTGAGTTGTGGTCCAGACTGAGGCTGCCCACTGCTCCGGGTGTGTGTGTGTGTGTGTGTGTGTGTTGAGACGATCTCACTCACGTAACTTTACTCGCGCGCTGATCAGGTGCTGTGATTGTGTTTGTAGGTGTTGCAGCTTCCCAAACCGATCTAAAGGTCGACGCCTGCATGAGTGGCGAGAAGCTGCTGATGACCTGCACTTACACTGCGGCGACTCCTGCGGTGACAGCATTCCCAGTCTGTTCCTTCAAGACAGGAGGAAAGGTGGTTGCTACTACCAGCACTGTAGACACAGAGAAGGCAGATGGCGACTACTCGCCCTGTGCCAAGATCACACTGGTGGACGCTGCAGGTAGATGTCAGATGAACTCCACGTGTGTCCTGGAGGGAGCTGTGCAGTGCAGCATCAAACAGGGGACGGCTGATGCGGTGGAGTCTGCGGCTACAACTGTGGTGAAGGGTAAGACAATAGTAACAATAATAGGTGTGTATAGTCTCTGTGTTCATTTTGCTGACGATATATTTACCTCAACGACACTTCATCTACGAATAAATAATTTAAAAACATACTAGTGAAGCATGAAATAGTTTGAGCTTTCTGAATCATCTTTGTGACGCTCTATAAATCATTCCATAATAAATGACGTGATCCGTAGGAAGTGTGACCTTCTTTTAGGTAAGAAACAAAACTCCTGAGCGACAAAATATATTCCGCAACAATAAATGCGGCTAAAAGAGGCGATTCTGCAGGAGGCGGCGTCTTTACCACAAAGTCGCCTGCAGTCGTTCGTTAAGCTTCAGACACTTTCAGACTCTTTTCTGCTGTCGTTGGATCAAATTAGATCGAGTTCAGTGATGAGATTCAGCAAATTTAAATGTCTTATATTGTGAAGCAAGTACAAGTAATTGCAAGTAACTGATAAAAATACTTAAAAATGAGCAGTAATTGGTTACTTTGCTTTTTCAGTGAAAAAGTCGTTTTAATTACAGTAACTCGTTACACCTTGTGTAACACTGGCAACAATCACAGGCAAAAATACACCTGAAGCGCCTGAATAAACAAGATCTGTGTATATATTTTGAACATTCATAGTTAACTTCATGTTCAGATTTCTAAGACATACAGATTTCTTTAGTAAACTTTTAGAATATGTTTTTGTTGACTAAATCTATACTGTAATTTAGTTGACTAAAAAAAATGAAGATGATTAATTTGGGACTAAAACAAAACAACTATGTTTTCTAAACTAAATAAAAAATCTTTGTCAAAACAAACAGTGGAAAACTGACTAGCAACTCTTTTTTGGGCAAACTTATTAAGCCTAAAACTTTGACATGTTGTACATAAACAAATTGTTAATCAAAAATGAAAATCGATAATCAAAATGTATGAATTATTATCGAGGTGGCTCGGTGGCTCGTGGTCTTTCTGGTCTTTCTCGGCCTCACGGTCTATTAACACGCGATTACAGGCGTTGGCACATTTCCCCACAGGTGTGGACTTGAAATGTCTTTTTCAAACAAATCTATAAAACAAACGTTTCTCTGTTTCAGGCAAGACTCCGCCCTGTTACTCAGCCGGCTGTGTCCTGCAGCGCAGTGGAGCCACTCTGTTGGTGACTTTGCTCATCGCCCCGTTATTGATTGAGCTCTATTAAAGCTGAGAATTAGTCTCTTTCAATCAATACATGATCATTCAATAAATGAGTGACGCATCCACCGTGGTAGTTTGGTTTATTCTACATTGAATTGCACACTACAATCTTTCCGTTGGTGTCATGTCATTCCACGTGGCCCGCGAGAGCTTCATTGTTTTGAGTGTCTAAAAATAAATGCCAACAAATAAATTAAGAGCGTGCGTTGGCCAAAAACTACATTTCCCACAATGCCTATAAAAGCTAATAATTTACAAAAACTTCATCTTTGAAGAATCTGGCGGAGCAGACAGGTGAAGGAAGTGATCGAATTATATACGTATATCAAGACCTACAGAAATTCAATGGAGTGATAGTGAAATAAGCAGATGAATGATGCTAACGTGTTGATCACTTACACTTTATACTTGCACGTAAAATACAATGTGAATACAGTATATACGTTTTTTTTTCTGAAATCTGTCAGACCTTTTTGGCAGAAATACATTTTGAGTGTAGAGCGCCATCTGCAGGAAATTATCATAATGTGATGCTTACTGCCAGAACGAATTTGGGATGAATAAAAGTTTTTGAATTAGAATTGAATTTGAAAAGATGCAATGGAGGCATATATAATTGTAGGGTGACCATATATTTAGATTTTTTTAAAGGGGGCGTGTCTTCGAGACAAATTCAGACAGGCCTTTTAGAGGTTGATCTGTAAAAACTTACATCCATAACAATATTAGTCTTTTGACTTTTTTATTTAATAAATAATATGAAATAAAGTTCTAAAACTCTTCTGTTAGAAAATCCAGCTTTAACAATATGTCTAATAATAGCACGGTGTCTGTAAGTGTTTTGTTTTCGGATTTGTTTTCACCATTAAATGTTTGTTTCCTGTTACAAATGGACTTTATTTTTGCATCTCCGCACCCAAAACGTAAAACACTACCGGACCGAGCTTTTCCCGACTGATGGACAAATTGTTCATCCAGGAACTGCACATTCATGTCCTACATGTTTTTGTAACATCTTTATTAGGGGGCAGTACTTTAAAAGTTGAATGTGTTGTTTTTTTTTTGTTTTTGTTTTTTTTTTTACAATTTTTTTTGCTTCATTTTTATTAATGTGTTTTCAATTTTTAATACATTTAAACATATTTATCAATTAATAAAATGTAACATTTTGTTAGGATCGGAAACTGATGATGTCATAACGTACAGTACGTAGCGGACATCATTCATTGATATGCACAAATGTCGGTGTCGTCCACCTGTCTGCACGTTGATTAATGCCGGAATTGTTTTGATTTTCATTAGGACAAGAATTTGTCTGCTCATACAGGACTTTCCGTTTCACTGACGGCGTTTCTCCGGACAGATTTAACTTTTTAAGTCCCGCATTTCCAGTGAACGTTTCTGCATTTTCCGAGTTTGCCCTGTAGAGGTCGCTACACAACCGCTCATTCCATCACATTGTTGAAGAGTCTTGTTGAGATATTATTTGGATCTTATCTGATGTTTAGAGTTGTATATTTTATGTATTATTTTTATATACACACAGTTAAAACTGTGAAAAGCGCCCTACAAATACTCATTATTATTATTATTATTATTATTATATATAAAATATAAAAAATCTTTTATATATTTTTAGAATTATTGTATCTGGGGCGGGGGATTATCTGCCTTTTAAGGTGATATATCTGTATATATATATATATATATATATTATATATATATATATATAATATAGTTTTATATATAGTATTATAGAGAGAGAGAGAGAGAGAGAGAGAGAGAGAGAGACGGAGAGAGAGAATACAACCTTTACAAAATCATTTCTTTGGTATGTGTTGTCTGTGTATTTGTTCAAGCAACACCACATGTTGTTTTTTTTTTTCTACACAGTGTGAAAAGTGACACAATCCCAGCAAAATACTTCTTTTATTTCTATATAGTGTATGGATACACTGGACACAGGGATTTTTTTTTTTTTTGCAAAGATCGATTTACATGACATTTCCAACACTCAAGAAAATGAAATTAACTCTGAACACACATCCAGCATAAACAATGCAAATAAACTGACCAAGAACGGACTTATGATAGAAAAAAAAAGTATAACAAACGAAAAAGTTCAAACTTTTTAATGTACTGTATTACAGTCCAATAACTTTGAGAGGGTTACACACACGGCGACATATTCTCATGAATTATTATAAATACTGTACTTACACACTGATGGGGATAAGCCTAATTCCATTTCTGGGTCACGGGGAGTTGGAGCTGATTGCTTCTATATATTTTACAGCCTCAAATAGCAAACACTGAGAATATCGCTGCTCTTGCTTTTCCTTTCAAAGACAGTAAAAAAAAATTTTTTGGTAAAGTTTTTATCGGTAAAAGTCGGTAAACAAATTGTAGCCACTACACTGGGTTCACGAATCCTCGTTCGTTTTGATGAATGTGTCTTTAGAGGGGAAAAATAAGACCCTGCCCATATTTTGAACTGTCTTTTTTTACCTCAGGAACATCTCAAAGATACGTCACATGCTCTCCCGACCGGATGCAGAAAGACTGACACATGCGTTTATGACATCACGGTTAGATTACTGTAATGGTCTTCTGAGAGGTTCTCCTGCTAAACTAATAGATAAACTTCAGTTAGTTCGGAATGCAGCTGCTAGATTACTCACCAGAACAAAAAAGTATAGCCATATTAGTCCAGTGTTAATGTCGCTACACTGGTTACCTGATAAACATCGCATTCAGTTTAAAATTCTCTTAATCACTTATAAAGCACTAAACGGTTTAGCTCCTCTATATCTCAGTGAGCTCATCACTTAGTACGAGCCTACACGACTGCTGCGCTCTCAAAACTCCGGCCAGCTTATAATACCGCAAAACTCTAAAATCTACAAGGGAGAAAGATCCTTTGCATACTTAGCACCCAAACTATGGAATGCTCTGCCTAGCACAATTCGAGACTCAGAATCAGTGAGTCAATTTAAGTCTAGACTGAAGACGTGTCTCTTCAACGAAGCATATATTGACCTGTTATAATAACTTACAGAAAATATTAATATATTGTATAGAAAGGCTGCCTAGTTAGTGCTCGGAACCGAATCACACCTGCACCTCAGAAAATTGTCAAAATCTAAATTATGGTACTTCAAGTTTTTCTAATTGCTTTGTTTTTTTGTTTTTGTTTTTTTTTCCTCCCCTCCTCTCCTGAGCGCCAAGTGTCGTACCACCGGAAACTCCTAGGAGCTTCGGGTTCATCTTTTCTGTGGTACCTCCTGAACCTCTGTGGACCTGATGACGCTGTTGGCGTGGAGAAATGAAGTCGCCTCTTTCCCGCACTGCTCTTTGTCTTGTCATAGTCACAGTGATAATCACAGCCATTTACTTAAACACCAACAACCAGACGATCAAATGAATAAAACGCAACAATCCTCTTACATATTCACATGTGCGCTTTGAGACAGTTAAAACTGTGAAAAGCGCCTTACAATCACTCATATCATATTATTAAATACAGTAAAGAATTAAATGGAATGATTATTCCTGCTGTTGTTTAAATAGTTTGATCGTAGTTAAGCTACTTTTCCCGTGTTGTTGTAGCTTAGCTTCGCTACATTCCCAGAGGATAGCTTCACTGTAGCGAAAGCTACATTTATTGCAGGTTAGCCAGTAGCTTAGCTTACTACATTTTATAAGTAGCTTGCCCAACACTGCTTTCATATGTGCATGCATTTATTGAAAATGCTGTCATTCCTGTATCCTCCAGAAACGACACTGTTCAGCGTTTTATATTATGTAAATTAGCCTCGACCCAAGCGCCAATTTAGGCTAGTGATGCTAGAGCATATTTGTGTTCATATATTTTGAATGTATCTTTTCATTTGTGTATATGTAAAAGCCTTTATTTATTTTGTGTTGTATATTTTGTATTACAGTTTGACAGAGTGTGTTCAAGAGACATTAAACGCGACGAGAGTCACAAGCAGTGTCCACAAGCATGAGTTTATTTTTTTTTTATAAAATATATTACGAAATTATGCATGACACTAAATAATAACATGAATTAATAACTAATTATTATTTATTATTAACTAACTACTATGAATTAACTGGTTATTTGAATTACTTATGCATTTAATTGGTCACGAGGAGGCGCTGTTCTGCTGGTGTGAAGTGTTCTGCTTTTGTCGATGTGAACGAGCACTGATCCCAACTATCTACACCTGGCTTAACTTAGCGGAAATATATAAATATATATATATATATATATATATATATATATATATATATATATATATATAGGTTTTATATATAAAAACCAGGTCTTTTTGCTTGAAAATGACAAAATCAAAGAAATGATTTTAGTAATTTTAGAAATATGTATTGAAATACGGAATAAAATTACAACCTAAATTAAATATAACATTTATTTCAAATTGAACAAAAGATAGATATATGCAACACTTTCCAACTTTCATGAAAATGAAATCAACTCAGAACCAGTGTTGGGTATCTACTTAAAAAAAAGTAACTAATGACCTATTACTTGACAATTTTGTAATTAAATTACTTTTCTAATTACTGTGTCTGAAAAGTGACGTAATTACTAAATAAGTAACTTGAAATAAGTAACCAAATACTTGGTTAAAATTAAAATTTCTACAAACCTTAATTAATAAAAAAAATAATAATTTAAAAACATACCAGTAAAACATGAAATAGTTTAGCCTTTTAGCTTTCTGAATCATCTTTATTACATTCTACAAAACATTCCATAATAAATAAAGTTATCCGTAGTAACGTATACGTATCCGTGTCTTTGTAGTAACGTGTCCATTGTCTTATTTATTATTATTGTTATTTTATAAGATTTCATGTCCATTAATAGTGAGAGTTTGATAATGTAACAGGAGATGTGTTTCCAGCCCCGCCCCCAGAAGGGGGTTGTCACGTATATATTTTACCGTGACAAAAAAAAAAACATGGATGTGCGTGTTCTCCTCATCTTTGACTCGCTGGTGTGAAAACAAACAGAGGTTTTCATTCACGTTCTGAGATGGCCGACAACGTTATGACGAGACCAGAAACAAGCGGCTGCTGCTCGGCAGAATCGACACCGTTGATGGATCCGCGAAAGAATCATCCGTTGGGACTTTGGAAACGATGCAGTCATTCAGAACGACATCGTGCTGGATAAATTTCGATCATTACGTTGCATTTACGACAATGAAAAATGTCTGGTAACCTTCCAGTTGGTGGATCCCGGAGATAATGTTCGTTTTTGCAAGTCGATTGTTCAGATGTTGCAACAAGGCCCACCTGTATGAAGAATGTGAAAGGTTGTTATTCGAGGAGCAGTGTGGCCATATAATGTGTGAGCGGTGCTTATCATCAGCCTCTGTTAAAATAAATAAAATGATGTTGTTTTAATGTGTCGCATCTCTCTACGTTTCTACTACCGCAATCAGATGTTAATATTCCTTGAATTACCTCATTAAACAACAATAATAAAAAATATAACAAATAGCGCTGCTCTTTCAATCATATCAAATAATGAAATTGTCTGAAAAAAAGAACAACTGTTCTTTTGTTTAAGCGTTTGTACGTCTTGCATATCTAACATACGTTATTCAGTTTTTTTTATATTTTAAGCGAGATTTTGTATGAGACACATATAATCAAACGCTTTATCGTTCTTTATTCGCAACTTGCACATTTTAGAGTAAAAAGCACAGGGCGTTCAAAGAGCATCTACTTATAAAAGTTTGGTAACATATCACACATTTTATTTTTAAGTAGTTTTTATAGGTTTGCTATTTCAGGTTGAATATTTTGTAGCAAAATCACGTAGAAACCTTGAAATATTTAGCCTGACATTATTAATCTGGCATTTCTTAGTGGATTGTGCTTTTTAGTTTGAGAAAATAATACCCTCTCAATAATCACATAGTTTTTGATTATTGAATGCTTGAATACTAAACAGTCAATTGGCTGAAGAATACAGTAAGTTGCCTCACTGAGAGAGCGAACTGAGCACCGCTCAGTCTCGCGTGGTCAGAGATTTAAAACAGAGTGAAATCCTTGAGCCACAACCTCATTCTGAAGTGCTGTAGACATGTTGATGGTGAGACGGTTCTTTACATTTATTTAAACATATATTGTCATATTTTAAGATAAATCACTATACATGTATCCTTGATATAATGTAGCAATCAATGTCTAAATGTTTATGATTTATTCAACGTTTAAAAGGAGTTAAAGCACTGTGAGCAACACGTGCAAGCTTTCTCATTGGATCTTTTAAGGAACAAGCTCATCTGACGATTTGTCACAGCCAAACCTTATTCTTCTTTACGTTCTCTCTTCATCGGCTGTTCATCAAAACGGCATTTGATCACTCCATGTATTGAGATTCGCATGAAGGTTAATAAAAACACATACCAGTCGAACCAAATTCTCTTAAAACAAAGTGAATTCTCGTTTTTCTCAATATTTTAGCTGAAACGGTTTCTTAAATTAATCCCCAAAAATTGAAAAGACAGGTATCGTTTTCATTTTAGTTTGTTTTTACCAATGTTCTCAAATATTTTAAGAGTAGCACAGAACAACAATTTTGTTACATTTTTTTTTTAAGGATGCATGCAATTTGTTTTAGTAATTACATTCGTTTTTATTAATGAAAATTCCAAGCCTCATGGTTCATTTTACTTTTGCATCAAACAACGTTAGTTCACAATTTTTAAATCAGAGGAGATCATAAAGTAGTGAATGTTAATTTGAAACAAAAGATTCACAAATTAAACTCAGGAGTGGTGTGTTTCATAGAAATGTTGAGACAGGAAAAAATATTAACCAGGAAAAAATTAAGCGGTGAAAAGAGTAAGGTATAGATCAGTGGTTCCCAACCTTTTCTTGTTTGAGGCACCCTTGGAAATCCTTTCAAATGTTCCCGGCACCCTTATAAGGAAATAGATATTTAAAATCTCCGTAGCTTTTTAATTTTTAATTTATTTGTTTCATTTCGAGAGTTTGCATGCAACAACACCTTATACCTAGTCTGAGATGATATGAGAATACTAGTGATGCACCGAAATGAAAATTCTTGGCCGAAACCGAAACAATTGTATTTATTGCTATGATGGTGTACTAAATTTACCAAAACAAAGGCATTGTAATTGCATAAATTAATAACGAAGTTTCAAAGAATAAATGAAATAAAATGTGTTACAAATATGCAAATATTTATCAAGCATATTGCAACACTCGAGTATAAAATATAATTCAAACTAAAATGTTTAACTTGACCTACTGGCCTGCTGAAATGTTGTAAAATGAAATGTTCCTCCATTAACAATTGCATTTAAGTTTAAAGTGCATTCAGAACAACATTTTCTCTGCAGGTCTTAATAATAGTATAAATAGGTTGCTGTTGAGCTTGTCATCTGACTGACATTTGAGAAAGTTTTGAGACTGTTTAAATAAGGCCAATTAAATTTTAAAAAGTTTAAAACGTTTAAAAAAGAATGCATGATTATAACTTTATTAACGCGGGGTTTAAACTTTGAAAAGTAGCAAACAAGGAAGTACAAAATGCCTTTAAAGGCAATACTTGCTCCGCCCACTTTCGGCGTCTCAGACTGTCATTCTGCGGTTCTGCAGTCGGTGGCGTCTCCAGAGGATTCGAACATATTTCTACGGATCGTGCGCAGACAGACTCTAAGCGCGGACTTTTCATAGTTTTTACCGTGGTATTTACCTCCACTTTGGGCGCTTTAGAGCTGCGCTAAAGGATTAGCGTCCGCTACAGACGCATCAGATGAGCTGATCTCTTTAGTTTGCTGCTCAAACGGAGTGAGAAGAGAGAGAATGTCCTCTATTACGAGCCACTGGTGAAAAGTGATCGGCGCTCCGCTATATGCCGCAGCTCTTACGGCCTCTGCTTACGTCATCAACTTTCGGCCGTGTTGTTTCGGTGAAAAAAGTGTTTCGGCCAAAAGTCGAAAATGCACTTTTTGGCCATTTTCGGTGGCCGAAAATTCGGTACATCCCTAGAGAATACTGTTTACACTGATTCTGCCTTAATAAAAAAAAATACAATTTGTTCCCGGAAATTTTGGCGGCACCCTCAAAAGATCTCACGGCACCCCTCAGTGCCGCGGCACACCGGTTGAGAACCACTGGTATAGATAATGAGGGATTGAGAAAAAGATGGTGAAATATAACCACTAGTTGAAAGTTTGTTAAGAGTGGGAGAAGATGCAAATACAGTAGCTGTTGAAGATATGTTTATAGTGTGTGCTGCTACTTTGGAAGAACCTAGAAAACAAAACAAAAAAAAAAACACATAAGAACAAGTGTCATGCTGATGCGTATGAGGAAAAAAGTGGTTTGTTTTGGGAACATTGCACAATGCTAGCACTAGCAAAAGAGTGGGTAAGTGATTCAGCAAACACAGATGTGAAAGAGAGAGAGAGATTGTGGTGTGATCCTGAGCATGTGTTGAGATGATTCATAACAATTGGGGGACATATTGTGTCTGGTTTTTCTAAAAAAAAATGATAGCAAAACATGAAGCAAAGCATGTGGGGTTCAGTGTCTTGCCCAAGGACACTTAGTTGCAGAACCCGTAGTAGGGGAATTCGAGCCTGCAACCTTTCGGACACGAGTCCATGTCCCCTACCACTGGACCACAACTCTCCTCATATACATACAGTATGTTGATGATAGTTCATAGATCCTCAAGAAAAACGGTAAGCATTTTCTTTGGGGCTGTGGAGAGGAGACAGTGGCAAAATAAAGACAGAAATAAATATGGTGACTTTGTGTTTCAGAAGAAAGAAATTGTGTTTAATACTCACAGGCCTCAAAAACACGATTAGTTTCTTTTTACATCCGAATGCTTTTAGGTTTCAAACATTTTAAATGTGTTTATTAAGGTTGAAGATGTGGTTAAATAAGTGTTTATCAGAGATAATACTGTGTTCATGTTCAGAAAAACTAAGGTGATAAAGTGTTTTACACCCTGGTGTCGTGTTCGAGGATAATGAGGGGGGTGGGGATTGTCCCCCACTTGGCACCCCGCGGCTTATCAAATGGGGGAACTACTCTGATCGTGACATGCTAAAGATAAAGTTTTCCAGATAATACGCGTTAGATGACAAAGCAAAAAGCGTTTGACTTTGTAATCTCAGGGTGAATGCCACCATCGTTACAATTTGTACGTTTGAAGAAGAACTGAGAACTTTGAATTGTTTGATTTAGATAAATAAAACAAAGCTTAATATGTACTTCATCGATTTGATTTGGTGCGTGTGTGTTCTCAGGGGACCTTGTTTTATTCAGTACATACGATGTTACACTCGTTTTACAGTGCAGTAATCGTAATTTATTTACCTTAGCATAAAAAAAAGTCTGACAGAAACAAAAAAGGGGGGCTCCGCTTTATAAAATCTCGTTTGTAAAAAATAACACGTCTGTGAAACTGGTTTAAATGGTCGAAAACAAAATTAAATCGAGTCTGTCTTTGGTTAAGATTTTTACTTTTCTTATCAAACTATTTGGAGTAAAAAGAACAAAACAAAAGGGTTTAAAAACGAAACTCACAATACTATGCGAACAATGTTTAGAATCTATGATGGTCTCTTTGTAATCGTTTGGAAAAAAGGTTTTTTGTATTGGTACAAATCGATATAGGTAATGTGACATATTGGCTGTCGGGTCTAAAAGGCATGTGTCTGGTTTTATTGTCATGTAAAGGTTAGGAAATCCTTAGGTGGACGGTGTCTTCTGAGAAATACGTTTTTGAACTCAGCATTAGCAGAAAATTAAATGTTCAAATTCTAATAGCTTGATGTGGTTTTGTAAACACCCTCTGTTAGTGTTTCATCATTTTGATTTGTTAGTAATTTATCATCAGGTCAGCTATGTGCACAACACATGTATTAGCCGTACTCTTTTTACGTGAATGTATACTCGTTATAGTATTCGTTGGTGTAGAAAGAAATCTGACACACAATGGTGTTTCCCTACTTAAAGATGTATGACTGTATGAAGATGTTTTTAGAATTGATTGACAATACACGGATTGTCTTTTTTCCAGGGTTTTCTTGGATGCATGGGTTTTTATGATGATACATTTTTTATTCGTCACGTGTGACTAAATGATCATTTTCCTTACAGATGCCTTGTGTTGTTTACAATTAGTACGCTGTTGTTTACTATTCATCTTTTAATTTAAAATCAGGAGAGAATGAAGAAAGTATGAGATCAAGAGATCTTCACTCACACAGAGGACAGATACAGATGGAGAACACGAGTCATGATTGAGAAATATTGTGATATGGCAAATTAAATGAATAGTGCGAGGATGATAGTGTGAGTATGAGCCACTGATGGCTACAATTCAACAGGAATGAAACAGACTGAAGCTAGAATTGGCATTAACGAATGGTGACAAGGTGTAGTTGTAGTTTGAAAGATGCATCAGACACGCATACGTACATATGGAAATATACAGTATATAAATTCAGCTGAATGTTTTATCAGGAGTGTTAATCTTTGATTCTCTAAATTGCTACAACTTTACTCAAGAAAAAGCTGAAAATGTGTTTGTGACATAACCGTTTATTTAACATATCATATTTAGTTCTTTTCAACGGGTATTTTTTTTTTTGTAAAATCCGTAATGACAAAGATTTTATCGGTAAAAATATATAGTTTTAAGAAAAAAAAAAAAGATTAACGTGTTTGGTGAAAACCTTCACATATTTACTTGTATAAGCTTACGGTGCGATAAGCTAATAGTATGTTGTGGTTTATAATATCTAGTTTTATCGACATTAGTTTTTATCTCGTCCGATAGTTTTGAAAAAGACGAAAAATGCGTATTTGTTTAAAAATCATATAGTTTTGCAAAAAATAGCGGGAAAAAGCTAAAGTAATGTTTTTTCCAGCGCTGAAGTTTATCGTGACGGTGTACAAGCAACGACCAGACCGTAACAAAGGTCTAGAATGTTTTACGAGCATGGCCGGCCCTGGGATTTTCTCCGTGATAACCCACAGTATGGGGTCACCAGATCCACTACTGATGACTACTTGAGTTTATTACGTTCAAAGCATCTGCAGATTACACCTATTAAACTAAATGAAACTTAAAAACAAATAACAATTGATTGCGTGAAAAACGTAAGACAATCACTCTCCGTAAATCTGGTTTTTCATAGTGTAAAAAAGAATAGTTTCTCATTTTAAAATGATCTTCTCTTAAATAAAATGTTCGTATACGGTGAGCGTTGATTAATGTTAAAACTAACCCAATCTAGTTATGTTTTTTCTTAATCGTTCATTGTCTGTTAACATATAGACGGAGGAATGTCTCGATGTAGCGTTTTATTCACGCAAAGATCTATTACGAATAAAAGTATAGGCTGGATCAATTGTAGGTCAGGCCACTCGCACGCCTGAAAAAGCGACGCGTTTGACGAATGCTGCCACAGTGATTGCGGTTTATGCTAAATACCAGGAGTTTTTTCTATCTTTTAACTTTTTCTATCATCCTGTTCTATCATCCGATTCTACATAGGTTTTAAACACCTCGTTATTTTATTCGCTCAAGAAATCTATTACGTATAAAAGACGTTTGTCAATCGCAGGGTCAGATCATAAGCATGAAAAGCGAGTGATGCCGGATACAGATTGTGTTAAATGTCTGGTTTATTTTCTATCTTCTAGTTTTTTCTATCGCCCGTTCTACCCAGGTTTTTTTTTACACACAGTTATTTAAAAAAACGTGTTTCATTTATGGGTTTTTTTTTCTATTTTATTACAACATATCCTGAAGTCGTATTGTCATCTCTCAATACTTATAATGACTTCTCATGTATTCAACAAAAAAGCAGTTATTGTATTGTCGCAATACTTATGCTGCTTCTATTTTACGAGCGGTGAAACATCAAACAAGAAAAACACACACACTCAGCAGGAAGATGTTTTGAATACGTATTTTATTATGACCAAACATTGTACACAGTTTTGCTTCCAAAAAAAAAACATACAAAACTCAATACGGGACGTATTCTACGATTGTGGTTTCAGAAGAAAACAATGTCTTTCTGACCTCCGAATAGCGTTCAAACTCTGAACACCATCGAAAGAACGTATCGATGTGTTCAAACTGATTGTCAAATTCGCGATATTCGTCAAGCGGAAGCAGCATTTTCAGAGGTGTTTTTGTGATTTCGCTTGCACCGCTATGTATGAATATATATTGGGGGTCGCCGGGAAATTTTATTGGATCATAGCTTGCCAGGTAGACACCGTCTTCTCCTCCGACCCAACGAGCGTTTAAGGGCTGATCCGGCTGGATTCGGATGCGTCTGAGAACAGTTCTAAAGGCATTCCATTCAGTCTCATGAAAGCAAATCGTGTCATCTTGGTCCTCCACCGGATCATTTGCACTACTCAATCTCATAGCGACCCAGCGCTCGATTTTGTGGAACTTGTATCTGAAAAACAAAAATATAAGTGTTATGCTCACGTTTTTTTCTTCTTCTCAATGACACGCATTATCCTACAAAGTAATAATATCCAAGACTCAAACGCCTCACCTCAGGGTTTGTCCGAAGATGTTCACATCTCTGGTGATTACCTTCCTCTTGCATGAATTAACTTCGGTTTTCTCGAAGCAGAAGGATATGCGAGACTACACGTGGTAGAAACGGGCCAAAAGTCGTCTGTAGAAAGTTTGCAGCGTTCTGCAAAATTCTCGCGGAAACATTTTTCAAAGACCTGTTCGGGTGAACTGCAGCCATCCATTCTGAGCGTGTCGATTGCAGAAAGATTGCAGAGGTTTTTGCTAAAATGTCTCGGAAACATTTTGGAAGTTCATTTTTCCCGCCGGTAGCGTTCCACGCCTCCGCTCCACGCCCCTCCACTCACACGGGAGCGAGGGCGGCGCTAGCCGGCCCCCCACGCGCACGGACACACCCCCAAAACACACCGGAAAAACCTCATTTCGTATTTTCATCTCCAAGAGCTCACATCTCCCCCGGACCTCGACGCAACTCTCGTTTTTTCCTCTTGAACATTTTGCTGTTGCACGCTCTGAAAACATCAATTTCATCCTATTTGCGAGAAAAGGTAATACACACACACACACGCACAAACACACACACGTACAGAGCAAAACTTTTCACAAAGTCTTATTTTCCTATTTCACAAACGCAACCACACTACAACACACACACACGCACACACACACACGTACAGAGCAAAAGCTTTTTCACAAAGTCTTATTTTCCTATTTTCACAAAACTCAACCAGATCACACACACACACGAGCGCACAAACACACACACACGCACGTACAGAGCAAAAGCTTTTTCACAAAGTCTTATTTTCCTATTTTCACAAACTCAACCAGATCACACACACACACACACACCTACACACACACACACACACACACACACACTGATCCAAAGTTCATCAATAAATCACCATGACCTCTTCATCACCTCACATCACCACCCCCTCCTCAACTTCGTGTATTGGGTGTACCAGACATAGACACCCAAAAGCACACTCCCTCCCACACACATGGACATCTGGAAGTCATTAAAAAGCAATCAATCAAATTTTTGTCATTTGCTGGTTATATATTTACTACTTAAGCGGAAAAATAAATACTCTAGAAAAGTAAAAGTAGGCCAAATTTCTAGGTAACGAAGTAGTATTACTTCATACTTGACACCTCTGCTCATACGCATAGATAAAATGATGTGTTGTCCTACCTCGCGCTATGCGTTATCGGAGTGTAGTTCTGGTGTTCTGTAATTTTTCTCTGCCCGGTAGGACATTTATGCGCGAGGTAAGGTAGGAAAATCTAAGGGGTAGGAAAAATGGACAGAACAGTGGCTTTACTGGATCCATCTGTAAACAGATGCCGGCAGATCCAACAAAGAACTCCCAAAAAAGCCCCACTTCAATAAATACGTTTACAATGCATTCTGGGAAATGTAGTTCTGTACTTAACAAATGAAATACATAACACAAAGATGCCAATTCCCCGGAGAGGCGGAAATAAGTCGGAAATACTGATCTTATAATGCCCACGACCCCCTAGATTTTTTCTAATCTTCACTCACCCTAATAACGTCATGCGTGTAATATAACCTTTATTTAACCAGGTAAAAGCCCATGGAGAGAAGGGTGACCTGGCCCTGGGCAAGTGGTCAAGAGGTCAGCATATTTTTTATTTATTTTGTTTTGTTTTAAATTTATTTTCTTTTCTTTATTTTTGTACAGAAATAGCTAAACACCGAAACATTCAATACAAGGCAATAATTAACTAGCATATTACCAAAATAAAAAATGTTCAGTTTAAAAATAGAAAACATCAGATTTGAAAACACACGCACTGACCAATTGGTCTTTTGTTGTTTGGCAGATTAAGAGAGAGTGTAAAGTCTCAAACTGAATTAGTCCAAGGTCCAGAGGGAGCGGCAACACTGAATGGTATGATATAATAAGAAAATAAAAATGTAATGTATGTGCTTTTGGAGCCCCCTGGTGGTCACGGGACACTGGGCAGCCGCTTAGTTCTCCTGTGCCAGCTGGAGTCGCCACCCGTCCCTTGAAATACAGAATCGTCCCGTATTTTAGTCTATAATTGCGCGCCACGTTTTAAATCAGTACTGAATCAGTGGGTTTCATCATGAATTTTTCATCGCCTCGTGTAAATCATGCATTTGTCGCATTTTATGAAGATGCTTCTTTTCTGGTTTTGATTGGGCGATACTCAACGTCATCATTACGTCTTGATCAGCCTTTTATATAAGATCAAGTTAGTCTTTTTTTTTTTAAATATTTTTTAAAATCTAGTCATTTTTTGGAAGTTGCCGCTTTCTACATGTTAATAAAAATATATATTTAATATTAATCGAGTAAAGCCATGTCAATGGCTGAAATCACAGTGAAATGAAGGGCTAAAATCAAACTTTATCTCATTTGGCCTGGTTTTCACACACTCAAATTGCTCTTTTGCTGGTCTTGTAAAAATTCTTGTAAAAATAAACATGATTAGTTGCTATGATTAGTTGATTTGCTATGGTCAGACAGATACATAAGCATTAATTTATTTCATGAAACATTAATGTTAAGATAATGCCTACGTTAAGAAAATAAACTAGTAAATATCAACTTTCTATATTTTTTTAATTAGAAGTAGGCTATAAAAACTTTACTATGCTGTTTCCATGTTTGGATAGCTGTTACTGCAAAAAATCGACAAATATTTAAGTCGCTCAATAAAGTACGATCGCTTTGTCATAATACCGCAGCATTGCGTCTGGTTTTCTGTGTTCAGAAAGTACCAGTACAAAATAATAACAGTAAATCATTGAAGATAGTAAAGTAACACGTAAGTAACAAGTAATGTGACAATAAAGAAACAAGTGCAAATAATGTGACAATAATGTGTTAAACGTGCAACATAAACTGAATCTGTTACAAATAAAATCAGCAACACCACAGCACTGACTAATGTTCAAAGTGCCATAATAAATAAAACAAAACAAAAAATCTAATCTGCCAGTGATTTAAATGGAAAAAAAAATATCTGACCTTAGACACAAAAAAACAAATAAAAATTGAAATACAGATTTGTTTTATAGCAAACTGAATAGCAAAATCCAAACGCCGGGTTTTGAATAAAAAAAAAAAGACTAATTAAACCATCTAGACATTCTATAATACATGTGAAAAATCATAATGAAAAAAATAATTTGAAACGTGCTGGGACATACACATCTTTTGAAAGCTTTAAAAGAATATCATGTGATTAAGTCTGATTCTGTATATAAGACACATACTAACTGATAAGATCTGTCATTCTGTCTTTCAAGGCGGTAGTTATGGGGAAAAGTTTGCTTGCTATTATAACTCGGCCACAAATTAAAAACACAAATTAGAATTATACGGCGTTCTACTCTGATGAAAACAGTGCGCCCCATAGTGGATAATCCGTGAATTGCAGCCCATTAAAAAAAAATATGAATTCCAAGCTTTTTATGCATTTTTTTTTATGCATTCAAATTATTCTACGGGCCTGATCAAACCTTCACAGTAAATTTAACAGAGTAAAATTTACTCAATTTGAAGAAAATTTAACTCTATGTCGGATAACATTTGGTCCCTCTCTAATAAGAGTAAAAGTTACTCTAGAAAAAGAGTCATTTTTTAGGAGTTATTTATACTCAAGTTAGTGTAAATATTTTACTCTGCTCTGTTATTTTTAACTCTGATTAGTGCTTTTTAAAATTCACTCTCTGCTTTTCCACTCCGTTTAGAGCCTCATGTGTCAGGACGTAAGAATAAAAAATTCAAAAAACAAGTGCAGGAAAAGAGTGAACCCAAAATGCAGAAAAAATCCAAAATCAACTCTGATGGAAAAACACTTTGGTTTAATAGTCCAAAAATCTCAATCCAAAAAATTCAAACACAAAAAATCATCTGCTAACATCTTTTAAGAAGGGGAACAAAAAACAAGTCAGAATCCAAGAAGGCAAAATCCACAAGTCAAAACTACAAGTCAAAAATCCTACCCTTTACATACAAGGAGGAAATCCAGATCAAGACATGGCACCGTCGAAGTAGGTCAAACATTGAACAGAGAATACAGGCAAGAGCCCTACTTATATACCATACAGGAAACAAGGCACAGCTGAAAACAATTGAACTAAAAGCACAACAAAAATTAGGAAATGGCGGCATCTACTGGCCGGAAAGGTCCATAACCCTGATATCATGAATTTGACTCTTTTACCATTTTAACTCTGTCCAGAGTAATTTCAAACTCTACTCCATAGTTGTTATTCATCAATTATGAGTAAACTATAAATATTCCATTCCATCAAGAGTTATTTCATTGTTGCTTTTGCATGAATCAGAAACAAAAATTATCTCACGTGTTTATTTTTTGCATCCTTTTGCAATCATTTTTACATTTCAAACTTGAGATATTTATAAATTAAAATGTTGAAGAATACAAAAACATTGATGCTAAACAAAACAAAATTAAAATAAAAAATCAAATGAAACAGTTTGGCACAATAAACAAATCAGAGTCACAATCATAAGACATAACAATATCAAATAACCTATAGTGCAAAATATCATTAATGTTAAAAACAAAAGGTGCTTTTATGGCATGTGCAACTTTGAACGCATAAACATGTTCACATAGGCATAATGTTTTCAGTGCAGTTGTAATTAACAATACAGATTCTTCTTTAATAACCACATTCTGGATGACTTGGAATACAGGCATATCACTTTGAACATGAACACAAACTGCTAAACCTGGATGAAAAGTGACTCCACAGCGCTGGACCCATTTCACATTAAGGACCTTAGTGCGCAGGGGCACTCTGAGCTTTTCAGCAATCTCAGCACCAACTTCCATTTCATGTAATGGGACCATTTTCCCAGGACCCAACTTTGTTTCATTAGGCTCAAATGTTTGCCAAATGTATGACATTTGGCACTGGTGTTTCTTTGCTAAGGTTTTGGTTACATTTTTGAAACTTTTTAGCTGCTTTTTAAATGTATTGTGCTTTGCTTCGTACCGCATACACCAGGAGTGTATCAGTGGCCCAATCTTCAACATACAGGTTGGATAATGCACCATAAAATGGTGCTTTGGTAACAGGTTTCTATCAGGATACAAATGCTTAAACAAACTGTGGTGTTCTACAATCAGGTGTTTCAAATAAACAGTTATGCCAGTTGAAATTACTGAGGAAAACACAATATTTACTATTTGAACCAATAAAATATACAAGTACCAGTGCTGATCATTAGGACACACAAGATCTCCAAAAATGATTGGCAGAAAACGTAGCAAACACCAGCTCTGATTAGCATTTAAACCCAAATCATTGGAACCATCTTTTAAATTTACACCGGGTGGTTTGTTGCTTTGTTCCATAAAGCCATAGTTGAAACACTGAATCCGTCTGTTTACTTCTGATGATGTGGTGTAATTATCAATTAGGTGCTGAATAAGTAATTTCGTCTCATATTGACCAACCCCCTCTAATATGTCGTGCATAATATCAACAGAAAAATTTGCAGTGGTGTGGAAATATCGCAATGAATTTAAAAGGCAGGACCTTTTTACTCCCATTACGTAAGGTAAATAGGGATTCATTTCCATTCTTTGACAATGTTCGGAATGAAGTTCTTCAGTTCGTAATGACATGTTTGTGCAATCTTCACTGAACTTGATCTGAAAGTCTTCTTTTTCAAGTAAGCAAAAGCGGCAACAGTACCTAGCACTAAATGATTACACAAATCCAAATAGGGAATGGATCCCAAGGTTGTCGCCAGTAACCTGGGCAATTGTTCCGTAAATTGTATGATCGAAAAGAGGAATCTGAATGCCACTGGTCTCTAGTGTTGAGATATCTTTGACAAGTGGTTCAAGTATTTTATTAAAGCCATATGTTTTGATATCCTGGGCATGAAACAAGCTAATTAAATGGATATTTACTAAACTTGAGTTATATTTTGGGGAAATATTTCGAAGGGTAAAATAAATAGCTCCCAATTTATGTATACCTCGCTTTGATCCAAGAGGGTTTGCGCATTCAAACTCATCAAAAAAAAGTTGGATTTGAATAGCATGTCTTTGTGTTGAGAAGAGAGCATGGTTCTTAAAGAATTCTCCATCATGTATATCATAAAGACAATTGGGTCTATTTTTTGGATCTCTTGCCATCATCTTTTTAATGTTAGGGTGCTTGTAAATGGACTGTAATGTCTCTAGTATTGGTATATATACAAATTTATCCCTGTTTAAAAATGTCCCTGTTGTTCTGTTATGACGTGTAGCAAATCTTGTTCCAAGAATGTGTTCAACTGGATCTATTTTTCCCCATTTCTCAGAGAAGTGTGCCATTCTCTTGCTTTCTGTGTTAAATGTCCCAAAAGGATTTTCCCATTTACTGAAAAACTGGTCAATTTGAGACTCAATACTTTTACTTGGATAATCTGAAGAAAAGCTGCTTTTCACAAATTCTTGAGTTTCACTATGAATGTCTCCAATTACTTCTTCGAGTGAACTAACAACATGACTGATAGTGGTCTCAGCAACACCAGCAACTTTAAGTTCAGCCACAACTGTTGCACAACTGTTCACTGTATTTGTTTTTAGGGTTATGTTTTCACGAGTAAACAGTTTTGTCTAAAGTATTAACTTGTGCGTCCCATTGTGAAATGGAGTTGGTGGTGGATGAGCTTGCACCGGAATCAGGACGTGATGGGTCTTTTACTCAACATTTGCTGATATGCTTTCGAAAACCAGAAAAACTATTGTAAACATGAGAACAACCTCTCTGTGAACATTTTAACTTTAAACGTTTTCCAGGACAAAGGCCATGAACTAACTTAAAGTGCCTTATGAGAGAATTGGTGTTGACATGGGCCATTTTACATATTCATAAATCATTGCTTCACTGGAGTATTCTTGCTCTTAACTCTGCAACCCTAGGATTAACTTTGGTAGTTTCCACATCAATGGTGAAGACTGTGGTTTGCAAAAAAGAGTACACATTGGTCAATTCTTGACAGTACGAGGTTCCAAAAACAAAGTGAGCTTTGAAAAGTTCATCAACACAAGCCAGGGAGTTTGAGGCCTTACATGGTAGAGCATGTTTGTCTATTATTTTGAACCAAGACTGGATCCTACATTTCTCTGGTCCAACAGCAAGTAGGTACGGCTGAAGTCTGTCAACAATGCCATCCAAGTGTCCTTGGATACTGGTACCCGTCTGTACAACAAACACATTAGTGTCAATGAGAATCAGTATGTCGAGTCAGTAAGTAAATTAAAAAGTCAAGTCAGTATGTACACAAAAAAAAAACAAATACACAGTTTCTCTCTATAATAATAACAACAACCATTTCAATAATGGACGTTTGGCAGGCGATCATGTCTGAGAAACAAGCGTCACACAGTCAAAGCATACATCCAGAAACATCAAGTCTGATTAAGCTCAATTTACCTTGAGGAATTTCACAAGTAGATCGCATGCTCTTCTTGCTGAGATCTTCCCAGGTCTTTTGTGGCCTTGACTCGAGGGTGGCAAAAGATAAACCAGAAGAAGAATTGAAGACATGTCGCTGTCCCAACCTGAAGACAGTGGACAGAAAATCGTTTTTGGTTTTAAAGCTGGACACTTTTGACAAATTATCCTCCACACTTTAACCTCACTTGAAGATGAAGACAACCACATTAACCACTCCAGTTTTTTTTTAAATATACTTCCTTCTAAAAAGTACAACAGTTAGACACAACAGCTACCTTCTTCTACATTTGCAGCTTCAGCGTTTTGAATGAGGTGTTGGAGCTCACTAGTCTGTGTGAGGCCACGGCTCTGTGCAAGAATCTTCGGTCTCAAACTTGTAGACCATCTCTCCAACAACTTCGAGGAGATCACTTCACCAAACACGAGACTAAAATCTTGATCAATCTACCAAAAACAAAAAAAGCAGATAACACAGTAGCTATAGAAAAATGTTTTTCATGACCAGTAAGTGATTGCAGAACAACAAAAGCACCAGATTCTAAATTGTGAGGCTGCCATGTTTTAAAAATACTGAAGTTTTACCAAGCCTGGTATGTCGAGGAATCGTGGAAAAATTGACAAAAGATCTGTGGATTCTTGGGGATCACGTAGTAGCTTTTGGCGATAGGCAAATGTTGCCCTCATCTTTTCCTTTACCACCAATTCATCAGCTGTGTGTTTCATCAGGGCAATCGCTTCCTGACACAGACATTCATCATTTAACAAGCCGTCTTCTTTACAGGGACGCCTGTCAGCAGTCGGTCCACCTAAAAGTGATCAAAACATTTATTTATTAGCTCTTATTAGAAAATACATGCAGTAGTTAAACATACATGACAGGAATTAATATGTAAAAACACTTGGGGTCATTAATATCTGCCTTAATGTTGATTTTGTTTTTTTATGAATAATCGACATCTTTAACCTGTCTGAGGCTGTCGTGAGCATTTCATCTGTCTCTCAGAAGTCTCTTTCTGTATGGTTTTTATTCTCCACGCCAGGTATCCACTTCCATCTTCCCCATTGTAGTAATACTCCTAACAATAAAGATTTACATCACATGCATAACGCTAGATCAATAATACATGCAAATCACAAAGTTAGTATTTTACTCTTTTGTAAATTCAAAAGGCTAAGGAACAACTATTAAACTTACATAACCCAGCTTGCTCCTTGGGTCAGCCAAGCATGGAAATAGAGTGACTATTCCTTTAGCATAGTTCTCTTTAACATATCTGGGAGGGCTTGTTCTACAAAAGAGCATAAACAAATTACAATTCATTACATAAAAAAAAAATGTAATATACAGAATTATTGACGTACCCATGTTCAGTTGTCAGGCGGGAAACTAAGATCTTAACCATTTCCCGTCTTCGGGCATCAGACAGACTTTTAGTTCTGGAGTATTCCTTCATGACCCGCTTACCTCCAGAGCAGCTCTTCAGAATATTTTCAATCATCTAGGGAAATGTTGAAGAATTGTGCAATATGGAGCAGATTTGAGACATTTCAAAATATTCTATAATACGGTTAAACTTTATTTGTAGTTTTTTTTATACATAAAATTCAGAAAACTTATTGTGAAGCTTACTTGACCAAGGCGACTTTCCTCAGCTTCATCTTTTTCAGGCAAAGTTCTTATCATCCCTGCAGTGTCATCCGACTCTAGTAGTGAATCTGATGATGTTCCCTCTTGAGAACCATCCACTGAGTTTGAGCTTGAAAAATCTACAAAAAACATGTCAGAATAAATAGAAATGTTGGTTTTCTGGTAAAAGTATGTATATGTAATGTATTGTTAATTGGTGTAATGATTAAATGATTTTAGCTTTTACAAATAATTGACAAAATACTAAATTATTTGGTCCAAAAAGTATACCATCAAGCCTGGCTTGGGTCAGGGACAATAATTTCAAGGACACCAAGGTCTGGTTGTTTCACCAAGTACTCAAATGTTTCCTCATCAACCTCAGTCTTTGTTGTATCAAAGACTTCAATTTTTGTTGTAGACAGCTGAAACTTCGTTTCAACTGATGGGAGACAAAATTGTATGAATATGAAATGTTTAATTAAAATAATAACACTTTAACCAATTCATGCATATCCAATACTGATTATTTTGTATAGTGTTTAAAAGAAATCTGAATTAAAACCATTATGTAAGTTTATATCTATATACACTGTATATATTAGACATTGCAAAATTATTAATAATGTAACATACATTACACCTAACATGTAATAATGATACATCTCTCACCAGATTGCAAAAATGTTTCAAATGTAAAAGGAGTCGATGAAAGTAAATATTTGTTGCTGTCCTTATACTGCACTCTTATAAGGTTGTTGTTTTCCATCCTAAAGAAACCAAAAAAGCAAAGTTAAATTTGGTGTAATTACTTTTTACAGTTTATAACTGTAAAAAAATAGCATGACAGGAAAAAAACCTTGTTCACTTGACCGTTTAATGTTTTAAATATTTATTAAAATAGTTCTGCCACAACAAGTAAGTTATGCATGGTTTTTAAAACTTCACTGTACGTAGATGACATTATTAATGAGAGTATTACTACTTATGAAGAGAGTATATGTAAAAAACATGGAATCAAACGAATGTTAGTGTTAACTCTTTACAGAGTCAAATACACGTGCTTCGAAATTCGGCGCTATTGTCGGAATGGTTTAGCACTTTTTAATTGTAAGATCATTTAAATTTGTGGAAACCAAAGCATTCAAGACCCCTGCATTTGTTAAAAAACACCTTGTGGTTCACAAACGATGTATTAAAAGGGCATTGTAACTCTTTTAAAGAGTCAAATACACGTGGTGTTTTTCGAGCCACTTCGCTAGACGGGTTACTCGTCCGAATTGTTTAGTGGACACATATGACAAACCGTTGATTTTATTACTGGCAACTAATTTGTGTTTTTACCTAAGCAGTTTTAATAGTGACAACTAATCTTACACTTTACTCATGCATGGCACAACGCACATTGGCGATTTCGAAAAACACGCAAAATGATCCTGGCTTAAAACAGGCATGACTCGTGAAAGTGACTACTTTGAAACTCTACTTACTTCTCCATCCAACAAATGAACTTGTCGAAAAGCCATACTGCTGCGGCTGCTCCCTTTGGCGTAGTCGTACCTCACCTGACTATAATTGTGGATAACGGACTCTAGGGAGAGTGTTAAGGGGAGGAGTCACAATTACTCTGAATTTTTGCTCCCACTCTTCTGATGCTTTTTATTCAGTGAACTCAAATTAGAGTAAAAATAACTATTTTGGAAGAAAAAAATAAGAACTCTCAGAATTTTACTCAACCGACTTTCCTGTGTTGGCCGTATGGCGGTATGTTTGACACCCCTAGTCTAACGAGAAGTAGTAGCAATATGAATTATAAAGTGCGTAATGGTACATATGATGGTTATCATATGAAAACTATGGGGGGAATATATAGAGGGGTAGATGCGGTATATACACATTATGTACAGTCTGAGATGATGAAATGAATAAAACAATTGAAACGACAATTGATCTGAATTAAGTCGTTAGTTTAATAGTGAAGCATGTGTGATTATTTCAAATCTTGCAAATTGTTCTATAAAATAAAGTCAGTAAGCAATTACCTTTTTTCTCATTTTTGATGGCCAAGTGTAAGGATGGTTCTTCGCAAGAACATTACTGGTTTTACTGATCCGTATCAGGCGTTTCCCAAATCGCGATAGATGTTCTGCCGATTCTCTTTGTCTTCATCCGTCAGACTCAGACGAAATTCCATGATTTCCGATTTTCATGAAATTCCACAAAAATCACAATAACAAAAATCTACACCCTTTCTACTACATGTCCATCTCTTCGGCTCATTGCTGACTCCAGCTGGGCGAGCGCTTGTATGTTCGTAAATGGGTGGTAAATGACGGACATTTCTTCTCAGCCAATCATCACGTTTTCAGTCACAACACGTACCAATCACACACACCAATCACTAGTTCCCTATCGAGCTGTCCACTACTGACACCACAGGTGGGGGGAACAACGTTTCCTGACAATTCAAGTGAAGCAATAGAATGACGCAGTGACAACTGCAGCCAATGGCGACAAAGCACCGCCCCTTGGGCGTGGCCCACACGCCCAAGCGCCTGCGCGTGCCGCCATTTCCTCAGTACAATTTTCTTCACGATCGAGTGAGCATTAGAGCGAGACACGTTGTCTCTTTTGTTAGCTTAGCTTCTTAGCCCTTTGTCTGCTTTGAAGCTATGGATGCTAGAGCTAGCTCTGGCCCCGGGCTCGAGTCTCTTTGTCCCTAGCAGGGAGAAGCCTCGCCCCGGGAGACGGCGATGCGGGAAGTGTTCCGGTCCCATCGAGGCGGAGGACACCCACACGGAGTGCATCACATGTCTGGGTCCCGACCACGCGACACTAGCTCTCGACCGGTCCGCCGCGTGTCGCGACTGCCGTGAGCTGTCGATGGGGACCCTTTGGCGCCGGATCGACCTCGCCAAACAGACGGACGGCCGCCCCTCCTCACCTCCGCTTCCCAGCGTTCGGGCTAGGGAACCGCGCCTGCTCTCCTGGGGCTCGCAGCTGGAGCTCGCGGAGCGGCGTCACAGGACGAGGTGAGTGAGGCGCGTTTCCCGCCTGCGGTGGAAGTGCGACCCGGCGCCGCGACGACGACGACGACGACGACGACGATGAGACGCGCTTTCCGGCAGCGTCGCAGCCGGGGTCCCCGGAGCACGCGGCGCCGAGTGCCGCCCGCGTGCTTTCCGACGAGGACCTCACCGACTGCCTGTCCGAGGCCGTGGCCCTCATGGGCCTCGACTGGCAGGCACCGGCCCCGCCGACGGATTGCTGGCTGGACGGGAACAGGACCAGGTTGGGCGCCCGAGCCGCGAGTCTCCGGGCGGCCCCGTTTTTCCCTGAGGTCCACAAAGAGCTGACGCGCTCTTGGGAGGCCCCGTTTTCGGCCCGCGCGCGCCCGCCGGGCTCTCCCATGCTAACGACAGTGGACAAGGCCGACGACTCCGTCTACAGCCGGATTCCACGGATCGATCCGGCCATGGCGTCGCAGCTTTGCCCCAACGCGCATTGGGGCAACACGTCGCTGCCTTCAAAGCCCTGCCGCGCGACCGCGTCTGTCGCGGACAAGGCTTTCACCGCAGGAGGCCATGCGGCGGCCGCCCTGCACGCTCAGGCGGCCCTCCTGGTGCTAGCGGCTAACTTCGCCCGTCGGCTCCAGTCGGGTGAAGAGGACTCCCAGCTGCTGGATCGTCTGCTGCGGGTGCTGGACCACACGCTCGAGGCCTCGCGCTTGGCCTGCCAAGGCCTGGGGAGGCCATGGGCGGCCTAGTGGTCATCCACCGCCACATGTGGCTCAACCTCGCGGAGGTGAGGGAGGAGCACAGGCGCAAGCTGCTCGACGCGCCCATCGTGCCGGCCAGCTTATTCGGCGACGCGCCAGAGTCGCTGGTGGACGGCGTGGATATGGCCCAGAAGAAGGCCAAGGCTTTCGGCCGCATCTTCCAGCGGCGGGAGCCCAGACCGCAGCAGCCGCAGGCCGCGGCAGACAGGGGGCGCTCGAGGTCGTCGGCTCGCCGAGCGGAGCCTTGGTCCAGAGAACCACTTCCGCCGAGATCAGCGCAGGAGCCTCCGGTCCGCCAGCCTCAGGGCTCACAGCAGCAGAGGAGACGCGGCAACGCTCCCCAGCAGCGCAAGGACGGCCGCCCCCGTCCCGGCGCGGGACAGCCGCAACAGCGGTCCTGACTGTCCGCCAGCCGCGAAGAGGACCGCGCCTCCGGTCGCGACGTCCGTGCGAAGAGGCGCCGACTCTGTTCCACCGGCCGGGAACGGTTGTTTCCGCCGGTTGTGTTGGAGCCTGCAAGCGTTTGTCCGAGTGTTTCGGTACCCTGCAGGCCATTATTAAAGAATGTTGTGTTGGAACGCATGTGTGTCTTTCCTCCCTTGGTAGAGGTAAGTGCCGTAGGGCCTTGCGGCCGGGCATTAGACGAGTGCAGCATCATGAGCGCGACTATCGCGACACGCTGCCACGCACCCACACAACCACGCCCCCCGTCCCAGGCCGAACCGGACCTGCAGGTAAGACTCTCCCCCTCCGACTGCGCTCAGCAGTGGAGGTCCCTCCCCCACGTCTCGCGGTGGGTGCTGGGTATTGTGGAGAGGGGCTATACGCTCCAGTTCGGCCGCAGGCCCCCCAGGTTCCGCGGCGTGCTCGAGACGCAGGTAAGCGAGGCGCACGCTCCGCTGATGTGGGGGGAGATAGCGGCCCTGCTTCGCAAGGGGGCGATCGAGCCTGTCCCGGACGCGGAGCGGGAGTGTGGGCTATACAGCCGCTACTTCCTGGTCCCGAAGAAGGGCGGCGAGATGAGACCGATCCTGGATCTGCGGCCGCTGAACAGGGCGCTGGTCTCCGCCCGTTCGGGATGCTGACCCTGAAGCAGATTCTCGCAATGGTGCAGGCTGGGGACTACTTCGTCACAGTCGATCTGCGGGACGCCTACTTTCACGTCCTGATGACGCAGAGACACCGGAAGTTCCTCCGGTTCTCCTTCCAGGGCAGGGCTTTCCAGTTCAGGTCCTGCCGTTTGGCCTCTCGCTGGCACCGAGGACCTTCTCCCTGTGCGTGGAGGCGGCCCTGAGACCGCTGAGGGAGCAGGGGATGCGGATCTTCTGCTACTTAGACGACTGGCTAATCATGGCACAGTCGCCGGAGGCTCTGAGGAGGCAGACGGGGCAGCTCTTGGCGCACTTGGTAACGCTGGGCTTGAACGTCAACTTCGAAAAGAGCAGACTGACCCCCGCCCAGACAATTCGGTTCCTGGGCGTGGACCTGGACTCGAGGTCCATGAAGGCATGCCTCTCGGAACCCAGGGTGAGCGCGATCAGACAGACGCTGTCCTCGTTCGGGCTGGGACGCCGAGTGTCGCTGAAGCTATGCCAGAGGCTCCTGGGCCTCATGGCGTCAGCTACGTCAGTGTGCGCGTTGGGTCTGCTTCACATGCGTCCGTTGCAGTGGTGGCTGCGCGACAACGTCGCAGCCTCCGCGTGGGACTTGGCCCGGGCGGACATACGCGTGTCACGGGGCTGTCTCAGGACGCTCGTCCCATGGAACGATGGGGAGATGTTGGAGAGAGGGGTGCCCATGGGCAGGGTCACCATGAGGACCGTCGTCTCCACGGACGCCTCCCTATCGGGATGGGGCGGAGTGTGCAACGGGACCCCCGCTTGGGGTCGATGGCCGGAGCACCTGGCGAATCGGCACATCAACCAGCTGGAGCTGCGAGCGGTGTCCTTGGCTCTGCGGGCGTTTTTGCCGCAGGTGCGTGGGCGACACGTCCTCGTCCGGTCGGACAGCACTTCGGTGGTGTCCTACCTGAATCGCCAGGGAGGCCTGGGTTCGAGGGCCCTATACCGCGGGGCCAGGGAGCTCCTGCTGTGGGCAGACAGGGAGTTTCTCTCCCTGAGGGCCATTCACGTCCCTGGGAAATCGAACGTGGGGCCGGACCTCTTGTCGAGGGGCGGTATCGTCCAGGGGAGTGGAGGCTCCATCCCCAGACGGTGCGCCTCATTTGGAGGCGTTTTGGAGAGGCGCAGGTGGATCTGTTCGCCTCGAGGGAGAACGCTCACTGCGCGCTGTTCTTCTCTCTGACGGACGCTCCGTTGGAGGGCGATGCGCTCTCCTCGGTTTGGCCGAGCGGTCTGAAATTCGCTTTTCCGCCGGTGAAGGTCATCCCGGTTTTGCTGGAGCGGATTCGGATGCAGTCGGACGTGGTCTTGCTGGTGGCGCCGTACTGGACACGTCAGGTCTGGTTTCCAGAGCTGGTGGGGATGTCGAGTGGCCCCCCGTGGGAGGTCCCGATCAGAGCGGATCTCCTCACGCAGGCGGGCGGGTCGATATGGCACCCTCAGCCCGAGCTGTGGAAGTTGCAGTGTGGAGGGTGGCCCCGTCCTAGTCCGGTCTTTGGAGCGCCGCGCGCTTGAGACGGTCGAGGAGGCGAGGGCGTCTTCCACGCGTAGACTGTACGTGTGCAAGTGGCGCGTATTTGTCCGTTGGTGTGAGGCGACGGACGTGGGGCCGTGGGATTGCGGCATTCCTACTGTCTTGTCGTTTTACAACACCGGCTGGAAGAGGGAAGTTCCCCTTCCACGCTGAAGGTATACGTCGCGGCGATAGCGGCGCATAGGGGCGATGTCCAGGGCCGCCCGCTGGGTAGGCACAAGCTGGTGGCCGATTTCCTTAAGGGCGCGAGGCGGCTGATGCCGGCCCGGTCCCGGTTGGCCCCTTTGTGGAGCCTGTCCCTGGTTTTGGAGGCGCTGTCCGGAGCGCCGTTTGAGCCCCTTTCGGGGTGTAGCCTGGCGCTGCTGTCGGCCAAGACGGCCTTCCTGTTGGCTTTGGCCTGCGGGAAGCGCGTGGGCGATCTGCACGCTTTTTCCGTTGACCCTTCGTGTTTATCGTTTGGGCAGGATGATTGTGTGGTGAGACTGGTTCCTAGGCAGGGCTATGTCCCTAAGGTTTTGTCCACGCCGTTCTTGGATCAGGTAGTGACTGTCCGTGCCTTCGGCGTGGCGGGCTCGCCCTTGTGCCCGGTCGGGCGCTGCGTGTGTACGTGAACAGGACGGCGGCTTTTCGGTCGACCGACCAGTTGTTTGTGTGTCACTCGGGGGCGACGAAGGGGGGTCCGCTGTCGAAACAGCGGCTCTCGCATTGGATTGTCGACGCTATTAAGCGGGCTTACGTGCTGCGGGGTCAGCAGTGCCCGGATGGCGTGAGGGCTCATTCCACACGGGCGCTGGCGGCGTCGTGGGGTTGGGTCAGGGGCATGTCCTTGCAGGACATCTGCAGGGCAGCCGGCTGGTCGTCTGAGGACACCTTCGCGAGGTTCTGTAACCTTGATGTTGTCTCTTTTGCGCCGCATGTGTTGCGACAGAGACTGGAAGGCGATTCTGCTTCGGAAGGCCGGAGCAGGGATGGGCCTGGGGCCACATGTGTGGCTGGGGCGCTGGCGTGATGGTGGTCTCGGTGAGTCACCAGTCGGCTTGGTGCCCGTTCCCTTGCGGCGGGGATTGTATTGCGTTCCCCACCTGTGGTGTCAGTAGTGGACAGCTCGATAGGGAACTATCTAGTTACGTCTGTAACTCCCGTTCCCTGAGAACGGGAGTTATAGAATAGTCATTCTATTGCTTCACTTGAATTGTCAGGAAACGTTGTTCCCCCCACCTGTGGTGTCATCCGTTCCCATCTCTCAGGGAACGGGAGTTACAGACGTAACTAGATAGTTTTTTTTATTATTATTTTTTTATTTTTAATTTATTATTATTTTTTTAAACAAATTATCTGTAAGCAACCTGTCGTCTTTTTTTTCTGTTGGCTGTTGCTGTCCAGATTTGACGAGAAAACTGCATTAAAATTAGGTATTGTATTAAAAATTAGGCAACCGTATTAAAATTAAGAAACAAATGTTGTTTAAAAACGAATGTTGAGAAACGGACAAACTAGTAATGCTTGATAACTTAAGCAAAAAAATATTAGGAACAGGGCGATAATAAAATAAGAGTTTCTTGCTAAACATTTTTCCTACACGAGAGAATTCACTACATCGTGCTATGCGCATGCGCGCTATACATTTACGTCAAAAATTAATAATAAAAAACGGATGTCTTAAAACGGATCTATCTTTAAATGTACATTTTGACGGTGTATGAATATAAAGAATATAAAGATTTAATGGAGTTTAAACATTTTCAGCGAATGTTCAGAGCATTTTCCATTTGCATGACAGTAAAGCTATTTCCTGCTCGGTGACTTTAGCCCGAGAGTCTCTAGTTTTCATATGCAGGAATTTAATCTAGAACATCACGTGTGTTTTCTTACACGTTAAGAAATCAAGATGATGAGCGCACGCAGTTCCACATGCTCGCTTACTGGAAACCTAAAACATTTCCATCAAATAAAATAAATAGGTAAATAAATAAAATGTATATATTTATTATTTTATATTTTTTCGCTTAAAGGATATATAAATATAATATAGGACACATATTTATTCGCTTAAAGGATAATGTAAGAATAACTGCCGTCATTGCGCCAATGTATGTATTTTACGCGCATGCGCACATCCCGATGTAGAAAGTACTCTCGTGTAAGAAAAGCGACGGCAATTATTCTTTTCACATTCTTTAAGCCGTTAAACATCTCTATAAATATACAACACCGACTCTTTTAAGACAGCCGAGCCAAAAGAGACGATTATTTTAAAAACAGCCGGACTGTGCGTGCGATCCGTGCGCATGCGCGTGCGCACTCCAGACTCGGCCAGCAGAGGGCGCCACCGCAGCGCGTCTGCACTAAAGCGGGGCGTGTCACATCGCACACTCGCGCACTGCCGGGGGGCGGGGGGGGGGCGCCTCACTGCGGCGGCGCGGCGGAAGTGGCAAATCAGTGCGCTAGCTAGTGTGGAACAGGCGGCGCTTTGTTCCCTCCGCGCACGCGCACGCGCACACGCCGACCGTTATTAGCTCGAGCGGCACGCGACGCGCCGCGCCGCGATGGGGGAGTGAAGACGCGCGACACGCACGCATACACACACGCGCGCGGGAGATGGACGCGGAGCCGCTGGAGGAGTTCCTGGCGTGTCCCCTGGTCCGCTGGGTGAGAGAGAGATAAAGAGAGAGATAGAGGGAGAGAGAGAGGGATGAAGAGACCCCTCACCGGCGCGCGCGCGTGTGTGTGTGTGTGTGTGTGTGTGTGTAGGTGAAGACGGTGGCGCGGCTCATGTCGGACGGCTCCCCCCTGTCGGAGTTCATGACGCTGGCGGACGGCGTTTACCTCAACGACATCATGAGTGAGATGTGAGTAGTGAGTGAGTGAGTAGTGGAGTAGTGAGTAGCTAGGAGCCGTGCGTAAGGCTTCCTGGTGCGGGGAATGCGGCTCTCTCTCGCTCTCTCTCCGCCCCGGGGCTCCGAGCTGTCGGGCTTATTACTGTGTTATTACCGCGTTATTATCTGTGGTGCTTACTCGCGGTGTAACTCGGAGTGTGTGTGTGTGTGTGTGTACTGTACGTACAGTCGCCGGTTGTCGGACTGTGTGTAGCTGCTCCAGACTCGCCCGAATGCTGTGAAACGTGTAAAAGACGGAACTAATTGTCAAACCGTCTGTCTGAATCGGTCTGTGCGTGTTTGTTTAACTGTGCCACACATTTCTGTCAAAAAACCCGTGAGCAAACGTGTTCTGATTTCGGAGTGTTTATTATTATTATTATTATTATTATTATTATTATTATTACTACTACTTTCTGTCAAAAACCGGTGAGCAAATGTGTTTTGATTTCGAAGTGTTTATTATTATTATTATTATTATTATTATATTACTACGTTTCTGTCAGAAACCGGTGAGCAAATGTGTTCTGATTTCCAAGTGTTTATTATTATATTATTATTATTATTATTAACAAGATATAATTATGTAGTAGTTACTGTGTGTATATATATTCCCGATTCACCCGAACGGTATAAAACATTTCAAAGACAGAACTGAGTAATGATATATTTTACATTTTTTTTTAATGATTGTTATTGCAGTGTCTATATTCCCAAATCACACAGATGTTGTAAAACATTTCAGAAACGGAACGAAACGAGTCTTTCTTTCCAAACGATTTGTAACGTTTGGATGCTGCAAATCGCCTAATGCCTCGTTGCGAGCATTTTATCATTATTTTTTAATAATGATGATAATAATAATACATTCTAGAAAATATATAATTTATACAATGATGTATTATGCATTTTATTTATTATTGTTATTACTGTGTATATATTCTCGATTCACCCGGATGTTGCAAAACATTTCAAAGACGAAACTAAATGACAAACAGTCTTTCTTAGGAGTTTGTTTTTTAATTGTTTCACACATTTCTGTCACAACCAGTGGATGTGAAGTTGTGTGCAAATGTGTTTATTATTATTATTATTATTATTATTATTAACAATAAAATAAAGCTTTGTAACAATATATATATATATATAAAGTATATATTACACTTCAATATATTGTGCATTATACATATATGTTATATCACATGTCATTAGGACTGTCAAAGTTAACGCGTTAACTCATGCGATTAATTACATTTGTTTAATCGCGTCAAATTTTATTAACGCCATTTTATTAATAATAATTTTATTAACGTTAATAAAATTTATTAAATTTTATTAACGCATTATTAACGCGTCAAATTTTATTAACGTCAAATTTTATTAAACATTTTATTAACCGGAATCGCACTTCCGGGTTTTCCGGCACTTCCGGTTTTTCCGGTTTTTGAGTTTCACTTCAAAAGCATTCAGTATTATTTGTACAGTTTTTTGCAATCAGTGCCATACTTTTGCCACACAAATATACAAATACATATCCGTTGTCTCTTTTCCTCAAAATAAATTACTTATTTCTTTTTTATTTATTATGACCGGCTTACCCAGTGTTTTCTTTAGTCAAAACGGTATTTTACAGTATTTAAACAAGTGTTTATTTTGTGTTGTTTACATGAATTTACATTTTACTCTTCAATATTCAATATTACAAGATTCTATACTTGTTCATGTTATCAATAATTGTTAATACTAAAGAATTATTAATAATAAATTATTATCATTATTATTATTTGTGATTTAATCGCGATTAATTTGGTTGAGGAAGTGCGATTAACTAGTTATTAAAATGTAATCGCTTGACAGCCCTACATTTCATACATTTTATTTATTAGTATTTCTGTGTAGATGTTCCAGATTCGCACAAACGTTGCAAAACATTTCAAAGACAGAACTAATCGAGTCTGTCTAATCGGTCTGAGCGTCATTTTAACCATTTCTGTCAAAAACTCAGTTCAGTTCAAAAAACATCCTCGGAGGGAAATTGCTTTTCCAGTCACAGTTGCTCACAAAAAAAAACAAAGAAACAAAAATAGACATATCGAAGAGAAAAAGAAAACTTACACATTAAAAAAAATGTACATCTGCAGTCAGTGAAAAATACAGTATGACACAATATATAAAACGAATAACTATGCAAAAAAGAGACATGAATTGCATATAACAGACGAGTGGAACATGTAACGCCCCTCGAAACGTGAAAAGTCCCGGCACTTATACAGAGAATCTGTACTGATTTCGAAACGTCGATTATTTTTTAAAATGATAATAGTAATACAATTTGTAAAAACTACAGTTATATAAGAATAAATTATACATTTTATTTATTATTGTTACTGTGTATATAGTCCCGATTCGCCCGAATGTTTCAAAACGTTTCAAAGACGGAACTAGAATAGAATAGAATGGAATGGAATGAAATAGAAAGAACAGAATGGAATGGAATACAATAGAATGGAAGGGAAAGGAATAGAATGGATTAGAATAGAACAGAATAGAAAGAATGGAATAGAATAATATAGATTACAATACAATCGAATGGAACGGAATAGAAAATAAAAAATAGAATGGAGTGGAATAGAATACAGTACAATGGAATGGAATATAATTGAATAGAAAGACTGGAATGAAATAGAATAGAAAGAATGGAATAGAATAGAAATAATGGAATGGAAGTATAACTAGAATACAATAGAATGGAACGGGGTAGAAAAGAAAGATTATGGAAAAAAAATAGAATATGGAAAGAAAATAGAATTTAATGGAATAGAGTACAGCACGTTGGAATTGGACAGAAAGAATGGAATAGAATACAATACAATATAATGAAACAGAATAGAAAAGAAAGAATGGAATGGAATAGAATAGCTCTTTATCCTGTTGAGTTTATGATTTTTTGTTTTTTTATCCGTGGTTGCACCTTGTAAAGCACTTTGTGTAAAAGAAAAGTGTGTGAAAAGTGCTAAATGAATCAGATTTGCTTACTTACTTTATTATCATTGTTCAGTAATATACAATGTTCCTTATATCTGTGTAAAATGCAATTCTAGCATCTTTCTACGGGGCAACACAACTTTAATAACTACAGATTTTGCGTTTCGAACCCAAAACTCAACCAGCCATAAAGTCTCGTTTAATCCCAACACGGAAAAAACTAAAGTGGGATTTTAAAACTGCAGCCAATCAGGTCTTTAAGGCGGGGCCGTGATGTCACAAGCGAGAAAGCTGAAGCGTGTGTGTGTGTTGCCGTGGGAAACGGTGTGAATACTGTCGCGCTAATTAGCCGTGTTAAAGGTCCACATTCACGAAGCAAGTACATGTAAAGAAAAACGTCTAAAAAATCGTGTTTAGGAACAATTTAGTTCGATCTGGAGTTTTTTTTATCTTTTGTTTTGCATGCAAGTATGACATTTTCCTTCAAAAACCTTTTTCTTTTCCAAATTTTCCCTTTTCAAAATGTCGAATTAGCAAGATAAACATTTTAGAAATGTACATTTGATATTTTTAGCAACACAAACGCATTATCGCTAGCTAGCTAATCAGTCTGCGTTCCTCTGCGCTAGCTAGCTAATCAGTCTGCGTTCCTCTGCGCTAGCTAGCTAATCAGTCTGCGTTCATCTGCGCTAGCTAGCTAATCAGTCTGCGTTCATCTGCGCTGGCTAGCTAATCAGTCTGCGTTCATCTGCGCTAGCTAGCTAATCAGTCTGCGTTCATCTGCGCTAGCTAGCTAATCAGTCTGCGTTCATCTGCGCTAGCTAGCTAATCAGTCTGCGTTCATCTGCGCTAGCTAGCTAATCAGTCTGCGTTCATCTGCGCTAGCTAGCTAATCAGTCTGCGTTCATCTGCGCTGGCTAGCTAATCAGTCTGCGTTCATCTGCGCTAGCTAGCTAATCAGTCTGCGTTCATCTGCGCTGGCTAGCTAATCAGTCTGCGTTCATCTGCGCTAGCTAGCTAATCAGTCTGCGTTCATCTGCGCTGGCTAGCTAATCAGTCTGCGTTCATCTGCGCTAGCTAGCTAATCAGTCTGCGTTCATCTGCGCTAGCTAGCTAATCAGTCTGCGTTCATCTGCGCTGGCTAGCTAATCAGTCTGCGTTCATCTGCGCTAGCTAGCTAATCAGTCTGCGTTCATCTGCGCTAGCTAGCTAATCAGTCTGCGTTCATCTGCGCTAGCTAGCTAATCAGTCTGCGTTCATCTGCGCTAGCTAGCTAATCAGTCTGCGTTCATCTGCGCTAGCTAGCTAATCAGTCTGCGTTCATCTGCGCTAGCTAGCTAATCAGTCTGCGTTCATCTGCGCTGCTAGCTAATCAGTCTGCGTTCATCTGCGCTAGCTAGCTAATCAGTCTGCGTTCATCTGCGCTGGCTAGCTAATCAGTCTGCGTTCATCTGCGCTAGCTAGCTAATCAGTCTGCGTTCATCTGCGCTGGCTAGCTAATCAGTCTGCGTTCATCTGCGCTAGCTAGCTAATCAGTCTGCGTTCATCTGCGCTGGCTAGCTAATCAGTCTGCGTTCATCTGCGCTAGCTAGCTAATCAGTCTGCGTTCATCTGCGCTGGCTAGCTAATCAGTCTGCGTTCATCTGCGCTAGCTAGCTAATCAGTCTGCGTTCATCTGCGCTGCTAGCTAATCAGTCTGCGTTCATCTGCGCTAGCTAGCTAATCAGTCTGCGTTCATCTGCGCTGCTAGCTAATCAGTCTGCGTTCATCTGCGCTAGCTAGCTAATCAGTCTGCGTTCATCTGCGCTAGCTAGCTAATCAGTCTGCGTTCATCTGCGCTAGCTAGCTAATCAGTCTGCGTTCATCTGCGCTGCTAGCTAATCAGTCTGCGTTCATCTGCGCTGCTAGCTAATCAGTCTGCGTTCATCTGCGCTAGCTAGCTAATCAGTCTGCGTTCATCTGCGCTGGCTAGCTAATCAGTCTGCGTTCATCTGCGCTAGCTAGCTAATCAGTCTGCGTTCATCTGCGCTAGCTAGCTAATCAGTCTGCGTTCATCTGCGCTAGCTAGCTAATCAGTCTGCGTTCATCTGCGCTGCTAGCTAATCAGTCTGCGTTCATCTGCGCTAGCTAGCTAATCAGTCTGCGTTCATCTGCGCTAGCTAGCTAATCAGTCTGCGTTCATCTGCGCTGCTAGCTAATCAGTCTGCGTTCATCTGCGCTAGCTAGCTAATCAGTCTGCGTTCATCTGCGCTGGCTAGCTAATCAGTCTGCGTTCATCTGCGCTAGCTAGCTAATCAGTCTGCGTTCATCTGCGCTGGCTAGCTAATCAGTCTGCGTTCATCTGCGCTAGCTAGCTAATCAGTCTGCGTTCATCTGCGCTGGCTAGCTAATCAGTCTGCGTTCATCTGCGCTAGCTAGCTAATCAGTCTGCGTTCATCTGCGCTAGCTAGCTAATCAGTCTGCGTTCATCTGCGCTAGCTAGCTAATCAGTCTGCGTTCATCTGCGCTACCTAGCTAATCAGTCTGCGTTCATCTGCGCGCTAGCTAATCAGTCTGCGTTCATCTGCGCTAGCTAGCTAATCAGTCTGCGTTCATCTGCGCCGCTAGCTAATCAGTCTGCGTTCATCTGCGCTAGCTAGCTAATCAGTCTGCGTTCATCTGCGCGCTAGCTAATCAGTCTGCGTTCATCTGCGCCGCTAGCTAATCAGTCTGCGTAATCAGTCTGCGTTCATCTGCGCTAGCTAGCTAATCAGTCTGCGTTCATCTGCGCTAGCTAGCTAATCAGTCTGCGTTCATCTGCGCTAGCTAGCTAATCAGTCTGCGTTCATCTGCGCTAGCTAGCTAATCAGTCTGCGTTCATCTGCGCTAGCTAGCTAATCAGTCTGCGTTCATCTGCGCTACCTAGCTAATCAGTCTGCGTTCATCTGCGCTGGCTAGCTAATCAGTCTGCGTTCATCTGCGCTACCTAGCTAATCAGTCTGCGTTCATCTGCGCTAGCTAGCTAATCAGTCTGCGTTCATCTGCGCTACCTAGCTAATCAGTCTGCGTTCATCTGCGCTAGCTAGCTAATCAGTCTGCGTTCATCTGCGCTAGCTAGCTAATCAGTCTGCGTTCATCTGCGCTAGCTAGCTAATCAGTCTGCGTTCATCTGCGCTAGCCTAGCTAATCAGTCTGCGTTCATCTGCGCTAGCTAGCTAATCAGTCTGCGTTCATCTGCGCCGGCTAGCTAATCAGTCTGCGTTCATCTGCGCTAGCTAGCTAATCAGTCTGCGTTCATCTGCGCCGGCTAGCTAATCAGTCTGCGTTCATCTGCGCTAGCTAGCTAATCAGTCTGCGTTCATCTGCGCCGGCTAGCTAATCAGTCTGCGTTCATCTGCGCTAGCTAGCTAATCAGTCTGCGTTCATCTGCGCCGGCTAGCTAATCAGTCTGCGTTCATCTGCGCTGGCTAGCTAATCAGTCTGCGTTCATCTGCCCTGGCTAGCTAATCAGTCTGCGTTCATCTGCGCTGGCTAGCTAATCAGTCTGCGTTCATCTGCGCTACCTAGCTAATCAGTCTGCGTTCATCTGCGCTACCTAGCTAATCAGTCTGCGTTCATCTGCGCTCCTAGCTAATCAGTCTGCGTTCATCTGCGCTACCTAGCTAATCAGTCTGCGTTCATCTGCGCCTGGCTAGCTAATCAGTCTGCGTTCATCTGCGCTACGCTAGCTAATCAGTCTGCGTTCATCTGCGCTGGCTAGCTAATCAGTCTGCGTTCATCTGCGCTGGCTAGCTAATCAGTCTGCGTTCATCTGCGCTACCTAGCTAATCAGTCTGCGTTCATCTGCGCTGCTAGCTAATCAGTCTGCGTTCATCTGCGCTACTAGCTAATCAGTCTGCGTTCATCTGCGCTGGCTAGCTAATCAGTCTGCGTTCATCTGCGCTAGCTAGCTAATCAGTCTGCGTTCATCTGCGCTGGCTAGCTAATCAGTCTGCGTTCATCTGCGCTGCTAGCTAATCAGTCGCGTTCATCTGCCTAGCTAGCTAATCAGTCTGCGTTCATCTGCTCTAGCTAGCTAATCAGTCTGCGTTCATCTGCGCTAGCTATCAATCAGTCTGCGTTCATCTGCGCTAGCTAGCTAATCAGTCTGCGTTCATCTGCGCTGGCTAGCTAATCAGTCTGCGTTCATCTGCCCTAGCTAGCTAATCAGTCAGCGTTCATCTGCCCTAGCTAGCTAATCAGTCGGCTAACTCGCTGAGATCTCTTGTGTTTACAGTGACACGCGTCTCTCTCTCTCCCTGTGTGTTTGGGCCTCTTCTTCTCTTTCTTCAGTCAGACGGAAGATATGTGATTAGCGGCTCACGCACTCTTCTCCCGCGGCGTCAGGCCTCGGCTAAACCAATCAAACGCGTCCGGCTCTGTCTGTGTGATGCACATGCTCTTGATTGGGCGAAAGTGACGGTGTGTAAAGCTCGAGTAGAGAGCGAGGAGAAGAGCGGGGCGATCAAACGTGTAAGCAGAAGTGTGTGTGGAAGAGGAGGAGCCTCAGGACAGTGTCCCGTGCTCTGATTGGCTGATCACATGTGGTCATTCGTCCAGTCAGACGGCCAATCACGGAGCCGCGTCTCCTGATTGGCCGGTGTGTTTAGGATGGAGTCGGAGCTCAGAAGCTGCTTTACTCGTTTAATAATTCAGCGCAGACGCGCGGGGTTAATCTCTGCAGTCTAGTCTGAGCTGGATTACAGGCCGACGCCCTGCAAGACTCGCTTCAGAGTGTGTGTGCGCGCACAAGCTCCTCCCACTAGAACCACTCACGGGTTTAAGGCGAATTAGAAGCGCGTAAAATTCAAGATGACAACCTGTAACCATAGAGGAGGAGAGAAGAGAGGAGAAGGAATGAAAGAAGAGGTGGTGAGGAAGAGAGACAGAGAGAGAGAGAGAGACACACACACACAGGGAGATAGAGAGAGAG
>CM051500.1:27978439-28024728 GCA_028031935.1 Paedocypris micromegethes
CCGCAGGCGCTGGTGTCGCTGACCCTGGAGCGGGACTGTGGACACGCCCCCTCAGGGGAGTCGCCCAGTATGAGACGCACCGACAGTGTCCAGCACCTCAGTGTAGAGCTAGCCGACGCCAAAGCTAGAGTACGCCGCCTACGCCAGGAGCTGTGAGTTATTACTACCACTCACTCTCTCTCTGTCTCTCTCTTTCTCTCTCTCTCTCGGCCGGCGGGAGGAGCACATCATCTCAGAGAAGACTCGAGCTTACGTGAGATGGAAGGAAAGAGAAGAGGAATACCATAGGGTTGAGAGTAGAAGAAAAAAAGAGGAGTGTAGAAGAGAAGATAGTAGAGGAGAACAGAGAAGAGAGGAGAACCTAACAGAAGAGAGCAGAGGAGAAGAAAGGAGAGGAGTGGAGAAGAGAAGATGGTAGAGGAGAACAAAGAGGAGAGGATAACCTAACAGAAGAGAGGAGAGGAGAAGAAAGGAGTGGAGAAGAGAAGATGGTAGAGGAGAACAGAGAGGAGAGGATAACCTAACAGAAGAGAGGAGAAGAGAAGAAAAGTGAGGGAAGGAGAACAGGAGAGAGAAGAGAACAGGAAAAAAGAACAGAAGAGACGAGATGAGAGGAGATAAGAGACGAGCGGAGAAGAAAAAACGAGGGGAGAAGAGAATGAAACAAAGGAGAAAAGAGAGGAGAGGAGAACAAAGGAAAGGAGAAGAAAAGAGGAAGAGAGGAGAGGAGAATAAAAGAGGAGAGAAGAAGAGGAGAACATAAGAGAACAGAAGAGGAAAGGGGGGAAAGAAGAAGAGAGGACAAGAGAACAGAGAGGAGAGAAGACAAGAGATCAGAAGAGAAGAAATTAGAGGAACACGGTAAAGAAGAGATGATAGAAGAGAAGAAAGCAGAGGCGATGAGAAGAGGATTGGAGTGGAGAAAAAAGGAGAGGAGAATAAAACGGATGAAAAGAGAAGAGAGAAAAGAGTGAGGAGAACAGGACAGAAGAGAAGAAAGGAATGGAGTGGAGAACAGAAGAGAAGAGCGAAAGGAGAATAAAAGAGATGAAAAGAGAAGAGAGGACAGGAAGAGAGAAGAGTGGAAAGGAAAAGAGAGGAGAAGAGAGGAGTGGAGAACAAAAGAAAGGAGAGTATATGGATGTGCGGCAGTAACACACGCTCACAGGATGCAGTGTGTGTGCACTTCTCGTGTGTTAATTCTATTCTGAAGCTTGACGTGTGTGTGTGTGTGTGTCAGCGAGGAGAAGACGGAGCAGCTGCTGGACTGCCGCCAGGAGCTGGAGAACACGGAGGAGCAGGTGAAGAAGCTGCAGCATGAGGTGAGAGCGCTCACAGACGCCCCGCCCACTCCACCCCGCCCACCTGACCCGCCCCGCCCCTCAGAACGCCCAGCTGCAGTGCGACGCCCGCTCCCTGCGCGCCTACCGGGACGAGCTGGACTCGCTGAGGGAGAAGGCGGTGCGCGTGGACAAGCTGGAGAGCGAGGCCGGCCGCTACAAGGAGAAGCTCCACAACGCAGACTTCTACCGGACCCGCGTGGAGGTCAGGCCCCGCCCACTGGCCACGCCCCGGGAGGCTCACCCTGCCACGCCCTCTGCCCGCAGGAGCTGAAGGAGGACAACCAGGTGCTGCTGGAGACCAAGAGCGTGCTGGAGGAGCAGCTGGAGTCCTTCAGGGTGCGCTCAGACAAGCTCCACGAGCTGGAGAAGGAGAGTCTGCTGCTGAAGACCAGGATCCACCAGATGGAGATGGTGAGAGCGGAGCAGAGGACGAGAGGAGAAGATGCTGAGTGACGAGAGGAGGAGAGATGTTGAGGGAGAGGGAGAAGATGAGAGGAGATGAACAAAGAGAGAAGAAATGTGAGGATGTGGGAAGAGAGAGATGAGAGGAGAAGAAGAAGAAGAAGAAGAAGAAGAAGAAGAAGAAGAAGAAGAAGAAGAAGAAGAAGAAGAAGAAGAAGAAATTATAGGAGGGGAAAGATGTGAAGAGGAGAGATGTTGGTTGAGAAGAAAGGAGATAGGTGGTAATAAAAGGGGAGGGGGAGAAGATGAGAGGAGATGAACAAAGAGTAAAGAAATGTGAGGATGTGGGAAGAGAGAGAGATGAGAGAGGAAGAAGAAGAAGAAGAAGAAATTATAGGAGAGGAAAGATGTTGAGAAGAAAGGAGATTAGAAGAGATAAACAGAGATTAAAGAAATGTGAGGATGTGGGAAGAGAGAGATGAGAGATGAAAGAGGAAGAAGAAAATTAGAAGAAGAAATTATAGGAGAGTAAAGATGTTGAGAAGAAAAGAGATAAAAGGGGAGGAGAGGAGATGAACAAAGAGAGAAGACATGTGAGGATGTGGGAAGAGAGAGATGAGAGGAGAAGAAGAAAATTAGAAGAAGAAGAAATTATAGGAGAGGAAAGATGTTGAGAAGAAAGGAGATTAGAAGAGATAAAAGGGGATGAGAGGAGATAAACAGAGATTGAAGAAATATGAGGAATGTGGGAAGAGAGAGATGAGAGGAGAAGAAGAAAGGAGAGATGTTGGTTGAGAAGAAGAGAGAAGAGAAGAAAGGAAATTAGAGGAGATAAAAGGGGAGGAGAGGAGAAATGAAATTAAAGTAGGAGATAGATGATGAAAGGAGAGAAGGTGAGAGGAATAAAGAGAGGATTTGAGAGGACACAAAAAGAGATAACATTATAGAAATTGAAGAGAAGAGGAGAGTTAAAAAGCAGTGGACAGATATGAGAGGAGATAAAAGAGGAGACGAGAAATGTGAGGAGAAGAAGGATGGGGAGAGGAGGGGAGAGGAAATGATATGAGAGAATAGGAGAGATGTTTGGTGAGAAGAAAGAGTAGGGATGAGAAGAGAAAAGAGATTAAGGTAGGAGATAGATGAAGTGAAGAAAAGAAATAAGAGAACAGATTAATGATGAAAGGAAGGGAGGGGAGAAAGGAACGAAGTGAAGAGAGGAGCAAAGAAAAGATAAGAAAAGGGGAAGAGATGAAAGTAGAGAGAAAAGAAGAGAAGGAAAGAGAAGGTGAGGAGAGAATAGAATAGGAGAAGAAATGAGAGATGAGATGAATGATGAAAGGAAAGAAGAGGGGAGAAAGGAGCAAAGTGAAGATAAGAAAGGAGAGAGAAAAAAAGAGACGAACAGAGAAGAGGGAGAAAGGAGGGAAGTGAAAAGAGGAGGGAAGAGAAGATAAGAAGACAGGAGGGAAGAGAAGAAAATAGAGAAGAGATAGATGATGAAAAGAAGGAAAAGACGTACGGCTATAAAGAAGAGGGAGGAAGGAGAGAGAAAATAAGAGAAGAAATGAGAAGAGGGTAGAAAGGAGCGACGTGAAGGGAGGAGGGAAGAGAAGAAAGAAGAGAAGAGATAGATGATGAAAGGAAAGAAGAGGAGTAAGGGTAAGAAGAAAAGAGGGAAGAGAAGAAGGAAAGAGAAGATAAGGAGAGAAGGACTGGTGTGTAAAATGACTGGAGGATTGAGAGTCTTCTCCATCAGAGATCAGACTGCTGAGGCGTCTCTGATGGAGGAGGAGGAGAAGAAGAGTGAGAGTGGTTGGTGTAGAGTGTGTTTGCTGCTGCGCTGCAGTGAAGTGAAGGGAGGAGTGAAAAGAAGATAAGAAGGAAGAGAAGAAAGGAGAATACAAAAAGAAAAGAGAAAGAGGATGAAAGGAAGGAAGAGGAGTAAGGCTAAGAAAAAGGTGGGGAGAAGAGACGAGGGAAGAGAAGACAAAAATAGAGGGAAGAGAAGAAGGGAGAGAAGAAGGAAAGAGAAAATGAGGAGAGAAGGACGTGTGTGTGAAATGACTGGAGGATTGAGAATCAAACTGCTGAGGTGTCAGAAGCCTCTGATCTGATGAGAGGAGGAGGAGGAGAAGAAGAAGAAGAGTGAGAGTGGTTGGTGTAGAGTGTGTTTGCCGTGCCTCAGGAGCGAGACCTGGAGCGCAAGCGGATGGAGGAGCTGCTGGAGGAGAACCTGACGCTGGAGATGGCCCAGAAGCAGAGCATGGACGAGTCCCTTCAGCTGGGCTGGGAGCTGGAGCAGCTCTCCAAAACCACGCCCAAGCTCTCAGAAGGTACCAGCAGGCCACGCCAGCCACGCCCGCTCCCCCTGACACACCCGTGTGTGCACCACAGCGCCCCAGAAGTCCCTGAGCCACGAGGTGAGCGAGCTGACCTCCAGCCAGCTGCTGAAGCTGGAGAAGGAGAACCAGGTGCTGCTGAGGAGCGTGGAGGAGCTGAAGATGTCCACCGACTCGGCCGCGCTCTCCAGCCTGGAGAAGGAGAAGCAGACGCTGAGCCAGCAGGTGAGATCTCACCTCACCTCGTCTCGCCTCAACCTCGTCTGGTTTAGATGTTTGATCATGTGTGTGTTGGTGAAGGTGGAGCAGCTGCAGGGCTCTCTGAGCAGGGCCGAGGGTCTGAGCGCCGACCTGCTGAAGGAGAAGGCTCAGCTGGAGAAGACCCTGGAGACGCTGCAGGAGAATGCAGACAGACAGGTACCGCCGCTCCTGATTGGCTGCTGAGCTCGGGTCGTGTCTGTCAGTCCGGACGTTTCAAGAGAAAACAATCTCTGACTCGATCAATGAGCCTACTGTAATCCTACTGTAAATCACGAGCTTACTGTAAAACCTGGACCTACTGTAAATCACAAAATGTATTGTGAATCTGCAGTTAATCACGAGCCTACCGTAAGTTGCAAAAACTACTGTAAATCACAAATTATACTGCAAATCATAAGCCTACTGTAGTGACAAAATATACTGTAAATCATGAGCCTATGAAAAATCACAAAATTTACGGTCAATCCTGAGCCTACTGTAAATCACAAAATATAATGTAAAACATTAGTCTACTGTAAATCAGAAAGTCATGATCCTACTATAGTGACAAAATATACTGTAAATCTATTCTAAATCATTAGTCTACTGTAAATTACAAAATATACTGTAAATCCTGAGCCTATTGTAAATCACAAAACATGTTGTAAATCTACTGTAAATAATTAGTCTACTGTAAATCATAAAATATACTGTAAATCCTGAGCCTACAGTAAATCACAAAATATGCTGTAAATCTACTGTAAAAAATTAGTCTACTGTAAATCACAAAATAAACTGTAAATCTACTGTAAAGCATGAGGCTACTGTAAATTGCAAAACATTCTGTAAATCCTGATTCTACTATAAACCACAAAGCATATTCCAAATCATGAGCCTATTGTAAATCTCAAAATACACTGTAAATCCTGAGCCTACTGTAAATCACAAAATATACTATAAGTCATGAGCCTATTGTAGTGGTTAAATATACTATAAATCTACTCTAAATCATTTTACTGTAGTTACTGTAAAGACACAAAATCTACTGTTAATCCACTGTAAACTATGTCTGCATTTAAATAAGTTTCATTTTTCTTCAGTATATATACAATTGTAAATAATATAATTTAATATAATTTGTTTAAATAAAATAAAAATAATATAATTCATAAAACAAGTATTTTTCTATTTTTCACCTCATGTTGTATATTATTTGCATACTACAGTGCGTATGTATGGACTTAAAAACCATTCAATACCTCCAGTACTGAAGTTAAGATTAATAGACCATGAAAAGATCAATCACCATAAATATCCAGTCCAGTTTTACCAGTTTTACACACGACGATCTTTCAAGCCAAACAGTTGCTCGTGAATCCATTGATGAAGCTACACTAGTAAAACGAGCCCTAGCTTCAGTTACCACCACCTTCAATCACCCATCAACAACTCTCCAGAAACACAGGAACGAGCAGTTGAACCCTGCAGTTTCTGCAGCAGCTTTATTACATAAGCACTTGTGGCAGGAGCTTAAAGCGGCGGATCAGATGTGGTTAATGAAGCGTCTGATCTCCTGCCGAGAGGCCAGCTGCCGCCGCTGAGTCTCCGTCTCCGTCTCTGTCTGGCAGGTGAAGGATCTGGAGCAGGAGAACCAGCATCTCAACCAGACCATCTCCTCCCTGAGGCAGCGCTGCCAGGTGAGCGCAGAGGCCCGCGTCAAAGACATCGAGAAGGAGAACCGCCTGCTGCACGACTCCATCAAGGAGACCAGCAGCAAGCTCAACAAGCTGGAGTTCGAGCGCAAGCAGCTGCGCAAAGACCTGGAGCTGAGCCGCGAGCGGGCCGAGAGAGCCGAGGAGCTGGAGGCGGAGCTCCGACGTCTGGAGCGGGAGAAGGAGAGCCTGCAGAAGCGTCTGGCCTCCCTCGCCATCACCAGCCAGAAGGTGGAGGTGCTGGAGAAGGAGAACGCCGACCTGGAAGCCGAGAGCCGGAAGCTGAGGAAGGCCTTGGACGGCCTGAGGAGCGTCTCCTTCCAGCTGGAAGCCCTGGAGAAGGAGAACGCCCAGCTGGACGAGGAGAACCTGGAGCTCAGGCGCTTCTCGGAGTCCCTGCGCTCCTCGGGGGCGAAGGCGGCCCAGCTGGAGGTGGAGAACCGCGAGCTGGAGGACGAAAAGTCCCAGCTTCGCAAGAGTCTGGAGCTGCTGAAGGCCTCGTCTAAGAAGAGCGAGCGCCTGGAGGTCAGCTACCAGTGTCTGGACACGGAGAACCAGCGGCTCCAGAAGGGCCTGGAGAACAGCAACCGCAAAATCCAGCAGCTGGAGGCGGAGGTGCGGGACGTGGAGACGGAGAACCAGTGTCTGCAACGGAGCCTGGAGGAGCTGAAGATCTCCAGCAAAGGCCTGGAGCAGCTGGCCCGGGAGAAGGAGACTCTGGAGCAGGAGAACACACAGCTGGAGAAGGACAAGAAGCAGCTGGAGAAGGAGAACAAGAGGCTGCGGCAGCAGGCCGAGATCAAGGACTCCAAGCTGGACGAGGACCACCTACGCATCAGCCAGCTGGAGAAGGAGAACCGCGTGCTGGGGAAGGAGGTGTCCGGCCTGAAGGAGGCCTGCGGACGCGTGCGAGACCTGGAGAGGGACAACAAGGAGATGATGAAGCAGGCCAGCATCGACAAGAAGACCCTGGCCACGCTGCGAGAGGTACGTCTGCTCACTTCCTGCTCCTCTGAGGTAAAGTACGGTTTGTGTTCTGCTGAAGCACTCGTGATGAGCTAAAGAGTCTAAAGTTGTTAGAAAGACTAAGAGCTGCGTCTTCTGAAGGCCCGTGTGAGTTCTAGTGATGGTGCGAGACCTTCAGGGAGGGTCTGAGGGAACATCTGTATAAAATAAGACGCATTAGCAACGAATAGTCTGTGTGTATGAATTTATACATAATAAAGAAGAATTAAACTGGGCCCAAGACTGAGCCCTGTGGTGCCCCATAAGGTTAACAGTGCAGTAGTTGTGTGCAGACGCTGACGATGGTTGTTCTCCGCCCTACGAGCGTTTAACTGGAGAATCGATGGAAAGCCATTAGCCTGGAGGGATTCCAGAACGTGTTGTTTAAAAGCCTAAGAGCTGCGTCTTCTGAAAGCCTGTGTCGTTACGATGGGTCTTGATGGACACACACCTTCCGTTTTATGGATTATCAGCTGTTTATCAATTTACTGGAACAAGTGTATAAAATATTAAGACGCATTAACAACAGATCATTTGCACAGAGCATATACAGTGTATATACAGTGGGACGCCAACTTATGAAATTAACCCCTGCCAAGAACCCAAACATTTCGTTAGCTGAGCTGCGTTTTACATGTAATCCATCTAATCTGTGTCAGGGCTTCATTAATTCAGACAAAACAATTTATAAAGGACCAAATATTGGTAATACATGTCATAAAAACATGCTACATAGAAGTTGTTTAGTTTGCCGTTTGACAGATGTTGATCAAGGTACAGTATCTCACATAAACGGTTGCCGGCATCTTGAAATGATGTCATGCGAATCCTTGAGATTTCCGCAATCTGACGGAAATGTGCGAAAATCTCATGGATTTGCACGTCATTTTAAGACGGCGTCTCTACAAGAGAAAAATAAAATATTGTCATTCTGGGAGAAGACAAGCTTATTTTATATTCCGGAAGCAAGATATCTGAAACTAACGAGTATTTTTTGTTGTTTTTTGTTTATTTGACGTGCGATTTTGACGGTTTTACACACGTCTGGACTCTCGTCTCCCTGCACGCTAGCGGTAAAAAAAGCTCCTGCCGAATAGCGAAAATATTTCAGAACATGGGTGCGACATTTTCACGGCCATTCATTTTGTTACTCTGGATTTTTCGTTGTCGAGGTCATTCGTAAGTCGGGGCACCACTGGATATATGCGAATGAAACTGGGCCCAGGACTGAGCCTCGTGGCGCCCCATAGGATAAAGTGAAAGATGTGACCACTAACAGTACGATAGTCGTGCCGTACACGTCCAGACCCACAAGATGCTTGTTCTCCACCATACTGCTTCACCTACTCCGTTCTCCGGGGGATTAATTAACGCTCAGGCGTAGAAACGTGGCAGGATGTGTCGAGTCTTGAGCATTTGTTGTGTCTTCTCGCAGGAGCTGGTCGACGAGAAGCTGAAGACTCAGCAGACCAACAACGAGCTGGAGAAGCTCAGCCACGAGCTGGAGAAGATGGGCCTGAACAAGGAGGGTCTTCTGGGCGAGGCGGCCAGCACCGACGACAGGTTCCGCCTCCTGGAGCGCCGGCTGGAGTCCACGCTGAAGTCCACGCTGGAGATCAAGGCGGAGAAGATCGCCGCCCTGGAGGCCCGACTGCAGGAGTCCTGCAACCTCAACCAGCAGCTGCGGCAGGAGCTGAAGACGGTGAAGAAGAACTGCGAGGCTCTGAGGCAGCGGCAGGAGGAGGAGTCGGCCGCCCACAGCTCGCCCTCTAGAGGACAGGAGGACATGCAGCGCCGCTGGGAGCTGGAGAGTCAGGAGGCCACGCGAGAGCTGCTGAAGGTCAAGGACCGGCTCATCGAGGTGGAGAGAAACGTAAGCGCAGAGCGTGTGTGTGTGTGTGTGCAAAAGGCAAAATCTACGGTAAAGTGTGAGCCTACTGTACGTATCAAAATCTACTTTAATTCTTCTGTAAATTGTGAGCCTACTGTGAATTGCAAAATCTAATTTAACTCTACTGTAAATAGAAAAATCCACTGGTATTCTATTGTCTATTTATGTATTCTATAAATCTATTGTGAAACGAAAATTCTACAGTAAATTGCAAAATCTATCGTAAATATCAAAATCTACTTTAATTATTCTGTCAATTGTGAAATGTACTGTAAATTGATTTAGTCATACTGTAAATTGCAAAATCTACTGTAAATTGGTATCCTACTGTAAATAGCAAAAATCTACTTTAATTCTACTGTAAATTGTAAGCCTACTGTAAATAGCTAAATTTACTTTAAATCTACTGTACACTGTGAAATATAGTGTTAATTGTGAGCCTACTGTAAAAAGCAAAATCTACTTTAATCCTACTGTAAATTGTGAGCCTACTTTAAATAGCAAAATGTAGTTTAAATCTACTGTAAATAGAGAGTTCTACTGTAAATCACAGAATCTGATTTAGTTATACTGTTAATTGCAAAATATACTGCAAATTGGTAGCCTAAATCTTCTTTAATTCTACTGTAAATCACAAAATCTACAGTAAATTGTGAGCCTCCTGTAAATAGAAAAGTCTACTTTAATTCTACTGTAATTTGTAAGCCTACTGTAAATAGCTAATACTACTTTAAATCTACGGCACACTGTGAAATATACTGTTAATTGTGAGAGCACTGTAAAGAGCAAAATCTACTTTAATTCTACTGTAAATCACAGAATCTACTGTAAACTGTGAGCCTACTATAAATAGCAAAATTGACTTTAATTCTACTGTGAATCACGGAATCTACTGCAAATTGTGAGCCTACTGTAAATAGCAAAAAAATGTGTGTGTGTGTGTGTGTGTGTGTGCAGAACGCCACCCTGCAGGCGGAGAAGCAGGCGCTGCGCAGTCAGCTGAAGCAGCTGGAGAGTCAGAGCAGCCACCTGCAGGCGCAGATCCTGGCGCAGCAGAGACAGAGCGCCACGCTGCAGGAGAGCGGCTCCGCCCTGCAGACGCAGAACGCCAAGCTGCAGGTCAGCCCCGCCCCCGCGGCCCCGCCCCCACCACGCCTCTCACCCTCCGCACCCCCCCCCCCGCAGGTGGAGAACTCCACGCTCAGCTCGCAGGGCGCCGCCCTCATGTCCCAGAATGCCCAGCTGCAGACGCTGCAGTCCTGCACGGAGAGCGAGAGAGACTCCGCACAGCGCGAGAAGGAGGAGCTACGCTCGGCCTACGATCTCCTGCTGCACGACCACGAGAAGCTGTCGGCGCTGCACGAGCGTCAGGCCTCCGACTACGAGGAGCTGATCGGGAAACACGGGGAGCTGAGGAGCGGCCACAAGAACCTGGAGAGCCAGCACCGCGCCCTGGAGAACCGGTACCGCCTCCCTCCCCTGACCAGGCCAATCAGAATAGTCCGGGTTGATTGTTTCAATGACTTCTCCTTCGGGAGCACTAGCTTGTGTGGAGTCACGTGACCTTGCTTCGTCACGTTGTGTTGATATGAGCGTGGAGCAACAAGAGCAGCCGTAAAAAAAAACCCCGCCTAAAGTAGAAAAATCTACTGTTAATATACTGTTAATCACGATTCTAATGAAAACAACAAAATCCGGTTTTAGACTACTGTAGATCACAAAATCTACTGTCAATTGTGAGCCTAAAAAAACACACCAAGAAACACCCAAACACCAAAAAACAGAAAAACTAACTAAAAAAAACCCACTCAAGCACCACAAACCACAAAAAAAAACACCCAAACACCACAAAATCCAACAAAAAACACCACAAAAACAAAAACGTACCAAACAAAACAACAAAAAACACCCAAACACCACAAAAAAGCACAATGTAACACTCAAACACCACAAAAACCAACCAAAAGAAACACCCAAACACCACAAAAACCAACAAAAAACCCCAAAAAACAACCACAAACTACAAAAATCAACAAAAAAGCATCAAAAAACACCCAAACACCACAAACCACCAAAAACACCCAAACCACAAAAACTAACTTAAAAAACAACAAAACACCACAAACCACAAAAAACACCCAAACTCCACAAACCACAAAAACCAACAAAAAAAACACCCAAACACATCAAAATCCAACAAGGAACACCACAAACCACAAAAACCAACCAAAAAAACACCCAAAAACCACAAACTACAAAAACCAACAAAAAAGCATCAAAAAACACCCAAACTCCACAAACCACAAAAACCAACAAAAAAAAACACCCAAACACAACAAAATCCAACAAGAAACACCCAAAAACCACAAACTACAAAAACCAACAAAAAAGCATCAAAAAACACCCAAACACCACAAACCACCAAAAACTAACTTAAAAAACACTGTGATGCAGCCACACGCCCCGCCACCGTGTTTCCGCGTTTCATAATAACGTTTTAAAAATCCGTTTTTTAAAATACTCATCCATAAATCGTAATTGTGTTAAAAAGTTCAATGAATCGAGATCAAAATGGCCTAATGTAACCCTCCGTGTCTGTGTGTGCGCAGGTACTCGCAGCTGCTGAAGCAGAAGGCGGAGCTTGAGCGGCTGGAGAAGGAGCTGAAGGTGGAGCAGGAAAAGATGGTGTCGGACAGCAGGAGTCACCAGGACACGGCGGCACAGCTCCTGGCGCTGAAGGAGGAACACCAGACGTGAGCTCTCCTCCGCTCTCCTCAGCTCTGCTCTAATCCATAGTGGACTTCACGATGATGACGGAATGGACTTTTACAGACTGAGACAGACATTCGGTTGTTCGGATGGTCTGGCTTTTACTCTGATGATGATGATGATGATGATGATGATGATGACTGTGATGGTGATGACTCTGATTACGCTGATGGTGTCTCTGATGATGATAGTGTTGATGATGGCATCTGATGGTGATGATGATGACTGTGAGGGTGATGATGATATTGATGATGGTGTTGATGACGGATGTGATGATGGTGATGATGACTGATGGTGATGATGATGACAATGGCTCTAATGGTGATGACTGGAGATGATGATTGTGATGACAGATGGTGGTGGTGATGAGGATGATGTTGGTGGTGAGGAGGATGAATATAGTGACTGATGATGATGATGATGGATGTGATGATGATGACTCTGATGTTGTTGATGATGGATGTCACGATTGTGATGATGATGATTGTGATGACTCTGATGATGATGATGGATGTGATGAAGATGACTCTAATGGTGATGATGGGGATGACTGATGGTGGTGGTGATGATGGTGATGATGTTGACTGATGATAGTGATGATGACTTTGATGGTGATGATGAAGATGATTCTAATGTTGATGATAATGAATGTGATGATGGTTATGATAATGATGATGGATGTGATTATGGTGATGACTCTGAGATGATGGTGAAGATGATTGATGATGATGTATGTGATGATGGTGATAATGTGATGGTGATGACTGATGATGATGATGATGATGGTGGTGATGATGGATGTGATGACGATGATGATGATAATGACTCTGATGGTAATGATGATAGTAATAATGATGATGGTAATGAAGATGGTAATAATGATGACTCTGATGTTAATGATGATAGTAATGATGATGACTGTTGATGATGATGCTGATGATGTTGATGATGATGACTCTGATGGTAATGATGATGACTCTGATGATAATGGTGATGATGATGCTGATGATGGTGATGAAAATTACTCTGATGATGCTGATGATGGTAATGATGATGACTCTGATGATGGTGATGATAATGACTCTGATGATCATGATGACAGTAATGATGATGACTCTGGTAATGATGATGCTGATGATGGTGATGATAGTGACTCTGATAATGCTGATGATGGTAATGATGATGACTGGTGATGATGATGCTGATGATGGTGATGATAATGACTCTGATGATGGTGATGATAGTGACTCTGATGATCATGATGATAGTGATGATGGTGATGACTCTGATGGTAATGATGATAGTAATGATGATGACTGTTGATGATGATGCTGATGATGATGACTCTGATGGTAATGATGATGACTCTGATGATAATGATGATGACTGGTGATGATAGTGCTGATGATGGTGATGATGATGACTCTGATGATGACTGATGATGGTGATGATAATGACTCTGATGATCATGATGATAGTAATGATGATGACTCTGGTAATGATGACTCTGATGATGGTGATGATAGTGACTCTGATAATGCTGATGATGGTAATGATGATGACTGGTGATGATGATGACTGGTGATGATGCTGATGATGGTAATGATGACTCTGATGATGGTGATGATAATGACTCTGATGATCATGATGATAGTAATGATGATGACTCTGGTAATGATGACGCTGATGATGGTGATGATAGTGACTCTGATGATCATGATGATAGTAATGATGATGACTCTGGTAATGCTGAGGATGGTAATGATGATGACTGGTGATGATGATGCTGATGATGGTAATGATGATGACTGATGATGGTGATGATAATGACTCTGATGATCATGATGATAGTAATGATGATGACTCTTGTAATGATGACTCTGATGATGGTGATGATGCTCCGCAGGCTGAACTTCAGGCACCAGGCGCTGCAGAAGGAGAGCGAGCAGCTGCAGACGGAGCACAAGACGCTGAAGAGTCAGCTGAACTCCGCCCGGCTGGAGCAGACGCGTCTGGAGGTGGACTTCTCCAAGCTCAGGGAGCAGTACCAGCAGCTGGACGTCACCTCCGCCAAGCTCACCAACCAGTGCGAGGCAAGTGCCTTTACGTATCACAGTCACTTGTGGGGACTAATGGGGTTTTAGGCTGAAGGTACGGGTGAGTTTGGGTCAGTGTTATGACTTTGTTGACGAAATATTTTCGTCTTCGTCAATGACATCTTTTCTGTGACGAGAACAAAACGACAACTATGTAGAAACTCCCGCTCAAGGACGAAAACTTTAACTACATTTATTGACACTTTCCTCAACGAATAAAAACGAAGCAAAAATGCCTTTTGTGACGACGTCCAATCATAATCCGAGCTTGTGGAGAGAGGCGTGTGCAAACGCAAAGAGAGCCAATCAGGAAGCAATCAGTCTTTCATCTGGTAATGAAACTTTTTTTTTCCCACCGTGCAACCATTTGTTACTTATAAACGTGATGCAATCATAATGAATTTTATTTGACTCTTTTTCTTTTACTTTTTGTTGATGTGTTATGAGAACACATTTATTTGGATTGAAAGAAAAGTTCATAAAAATAAGTTTAAGAAAAAGAAATGTTTTTCTAAATAAGATCTTTCTATGAATTTTATTTCACGTATTCAGATTTCTTAGACAGGAGTTGTGAACGCTAGAATTGACTTTATTTTCACTATAATTCAGGTAAATGGTGTTGAAATGATACGAGTCACAAGTTAGGCTTGTTAAATTTCTGAGCATTTGTAAGGCGCTTTTCACTGTCTCAAAGCGCACATATAATAATAATAAAGAACAAATCACCTTTGAAGAGAACGTTAACGTAATTAAACCAGAAATGTAAAAACGTATTTAAAACTTTATTTTGTGCCTGAAAAATCTGGGGGTGCTTATATCCGCGTCAATACGGTACTCCTTCAGAGAATTCAGAAATAATATTTAACCTTCTATTTTTTTTTTTTATCTATTTTTCAAGAAAATGAATCACGGGTTACGTCTTTGTTAAAAGAAGTGTAGCTAGCGAAGTGTTTTGCCAGAATTTTCGTTTACTGAGGTGCTTATGTTCGCCTATGAATGGAATTTTTATTTAGAGAAATTTGCATGGGGCTGCTTATGTTTGTGTGAAGAAGAAGAAGAAGAAGAAGAAGAAGAAGAAGAAGAAGAAGAAGAAGAAGAAGAAGAAATGTCCCATCAATGAGCAATTTACATTTTGCCACAGCCACTTTTTTTTTCCCCCGTTGTACTTACTGTAGTTGTAAATATGTTGATTGTAAGTGTGTGTGTGTGTGTGTGTGTGTCAGCTGCTGAGTCAGCTGAAGGGGAACCTGGAGGAGGAGAACCGCCACCTGCTGGACCAGATCCAGACGCTGATGCTGCAGAACCGCACGCTGCTGGAGCAGACCATGGAGAGCAAGGACCTGTTCCACGTGGAGCAGAGGCAGTACATGTGTGTGTCACCACCACCACACACACACACACACACACGCACGCACACGCGCGCGCGCTCACACACACACGCTCTGCCCCGCCCACAGCGACAAGCTCAACGAGCTGAGGAGGCAGAAGGAGAAGCTGGAGGAGAAGATCATGGACCAGTACAAGTTCTACGAGCCCTCGCCGCCCCGCAGGTCAGCTGGTTGATGGTAGAGTTGGAACGATTGATCGGGAAAAGGTCGCGACCCCGATTCTAAACCCCCCCGCCATCTTAATCCAGCGTTCAGCCAGTCTCTGTGTCAGCTTGTGTGTGTTTATTATAATAAACACTATTATATTTAAATATTATATAATAATTATAATTATTACAATAGCAATCATAAATCACGTGAAATAATAATCATTATAGTTATTGTTATAAATGAGAAATGGAGTTTGTTAACTGATAGATATATGTATTAGCATGCTCTTAACATTCCTCCTTACTGTAATTATAGCTTAATAATATTTACAATAATAATAAATGAGAAAGAGCCGAGGCCTGTACTATGAAGCGGGTTGAACAAAGTCGGGATTCGAAGATTAGTTTCGAGTTGACAAAACCACACCTACGCAATCAGGCTTTATTGGTCCCATGAAGCGGCGTAACAACTGTCTCTGTCGACTCAGGCTTTGATCGTTAGGCTAAGATTAGGTCACGCGCGCGTGCACATAAAAGAGTGACGTCTGCACTGAGCAACCAATCGCGTTTGAAATGGAGAGAAGGCGGTCCGTATATTTCTCTGCTGTGGAGCAGGAAATAATAATTCAAAAGTACGACGAGTACAAAAGTATATTTCAAGCACGCAGTAACACGGTCTCTGCGGCCAAAGCAAGAGAAGTTTGCTGGAGAAAAATGTCAGATTGCGTCAATGCGTGCGTAATTTAGATCTAGATACATATACATGTCCTCGGATTTTACTGAATGCATTATGTATATGTATATTTGGTGACCAGACTTTTCGACCTCGGGGCTTTGGACCCGGACGATTGATCCTTAGGACTATTGGACACTCGGATGGTTAGACCCGTGACAATTAGACCCGAGTTTCGTCACGCGGCTTATTAAGAATCATATCTTCATGCCCGTGCGAGCTAGAAATTTGACAAGTGTGAGTAAAAACCCATTCCGATCGAAGTTCGTTTTCGCGACGATTTTCATCCAAGGGATCTTTGCTTAAATAGCTTTCCAAATTGCCGTTACTTTTTTATCCCATAAGCGTGTGGTGAAATACACAAAGCATGCTAAAGAACAGTCCAAACAACAAGAGATATATTAACACATTTTTTCTGTTTCCAAAAAAACGCAAAGCAATACATACTATTTGTGGTACCGTAAGTGCGTGACTTCTACGTGTAACATTTGTTATGTGTGGCTCGAGAAGTTCGCAAAGATATGCGATTCCGTCAGCGGAAAATCTATATCTTTCAAATAGATATGCATCAGGGAAAGCCAAGGGATTTTGCCGGTCCCTAAACACTCTTTCTCTGCAAAGTGCTCGTCTAACAATTTGTGCACCAATATCCACAGGATTTGCAAGACAAGGACAAGCCATTGTAACAGACACTGAAACTTACTTGCGTCACATGTCGCTTTACTCGCACCTAATTGGTCAGTTATCAGTCTGCGATCTCAAATCCAGAACATAGCCTGCCCCGGAGCAGGCTAGCTGTGTAGCGTCAGTTACTATGGCGATGAACACCGATCACAGCTGAGCTACTTTCATAGCACCCAAAACCTAGGATTGGCACAAACTAACCCTAAACTTACCTGGCTAGCCAACTAATCCAGCTTCAGAGTACAGGCCTCTGGTCAGTTAACTGATTGATTTATCACTACAATTTGCGTCTCGTTGTGGTAGTTATAGCATAATAATAAAATGACAAAAACAACAACAATAATATTAAATAATATTCATGAATAATAGTTACAATAATAATAATAAATTGAGAAAGAGGCTGATTGATATATCACTAATATTTAGCATTCTCTTAGCACTCCTCTATGTTAAATATAGCATAATAATAATAATAATAATAATATTAATAGCAATAAATCACTCACTTTCCATCATTCTTTTTATCAAAAGATACAATTAAAGATTGTGTTTTAATTGACGAGCGTCTTTCTGTCAACTTGTGTGTTTATAATAATAAACAATAACAATAAAGACAACAACATTAAATAATAATAATTAATATTATTATAATAAATGAGAAAGAGACGTTAGTTAACTGATTGATTTCTATTAGCATTCTCTTAACACTCCTTCGTTATGATAATTATAGCATAATACTACTAATAAAAAGTAATAACAACTACAATAATAAATAACGTGAAAAAAAAATAATAATAAACGAGAGACGGTTAGTTAACTGATATATATTAGCATTCTCCTAACACTCTTCTGCTATAGCAATTATAGTATAATGATAACAACAATAATTATAATGATACAAAGTAATAACAAAAACAACAGTTTTAAATAGTATGACAAAAATTATAATAACAATAATAATTATCAATGAGAAAGAGACTGTTGGTTAACTGATTGATAGCATTAAAATTAGCGTCACTAAAATGAGCATTCTCTTAACTCTCCTCTATTATGCTAATTATTACATAATAATAATACAATAATAATAATAATACATCACTCACTTTCCATCATTCCTAATATCAAAAGATAAAATGAAAGATTGCATTTTAATTGATGAGCGTCTCTCTGTCAGCTTGTGTGTCGGGGCGGAGCTTCGGCAAGCGCAACCATTTAAATGCAATTCAGAAATAGGTTTGTTATTACTTAAATTTATATGTTATTAAAATATATTTTATGTTATTAATTGTTGCAAATAGAAAGATGATGTTGCATTACTCGTGTCATTTGTTGTTATTGTCACTGTTATTACCTGCTCTAGAACAGTGGAGGTGAGTCGGGCGGCAGTCGAGTTTCAAACCAGAATGATTAGCCCCTCCTACAAAATAATCACCGTTTGATACGCATTTCAAAAGTGCTTTTAAACAGTGCTCATCATTGTTAGCTGTACATTGGTTCGTTTTATTTTCATTACGTTTAATGGCGATTTTTATTTATTTTTAGTTTTTTTTCCCCGTGTGACGTTAGCATTAATGCTGTTATTCGCAGGCGCGGGAACTGGATCGCGCTGAAGATGCGGAAGCTCATCAAGCCCAAGGGCCGCGAGCGCGCGCGGACGCCCAGCCGCTCCGAGTCCAGCGAGGGCTTCCTGGCCCCGCCCACAGACAGCCAGGACAGCTCGTCCGCCGGCTCCAACTCGCTGGAGGACTCGCTCGGGCCTCGCGGTAAGCCCCGCCCCCCCCTGAGGCCGCGCCCCTCTGGTGACTGACGCTCCCGTGTGGCGCAGGTCTGAAGAAGCTGTCCTTCATGAGGAGCCGCGCCCGCGACAAGGACGGCAGGAAGGCGGTATACCGCCGCTCCATGTGTGAGTCACAGCGCCCCCTACTGCTCATGATTTATTAACCACACAAACAGACTGCTATGGTAATTATGGTAGTAATCATAGGTAGTAATCCGCCAAATATGGTCATATTGGTAATTACTATTAATAAGCAATGGTAATAGTCATGATCATAATAATTACAGTATTACAAATGAGAGAGAGAGACGGTTAGTTCATTGATGGATTCATCATTAATATTAGACATTCTCTTAACATTTCTCCGTTATGGTTATTACAGCATAATAATAATAGTAATAAGCAATAACAATAAAAACAACAATAATAAATAATTAGGGCTGTCAAACGATTACATTTTTTTAACTAGTTAATCGCACTTCCTCAACCAAATTAATCGTGATTAAATCGCAAATAATAATAATAATAATTTATTATTAATAATTCTTTAGTATTAACAATTATTAACAACATGAACAAGTATAGAATCTTGTAATATTGAATATTGAAGAGTAAAAAGTAAATTAATGTGAACTCAACACAAAATAAACACTTGTTTAAATACTGTAAAATACCGTTTTGACTAAAGAAAACACTGGGTAAGCCGGTCATAATAAATAAAAAAAAAATAAGTCATTTATTTTGAGGAAAAGAGACAACGGATATGTATTTGTATATTTGTGGGGCAAAATTATGACACTGATAATGAGTCTAGCTGAAAAGACTGATCACACATTATTATCTAAAGGAACAAAAGTCCGACATATGTTCTGTGCGCATCAGTCGTCTGAGAGACTGCAGATCATTGAATTTCACTCTATTCTTTCTATAAGTGCGCTGTGATTTCAGCTTTGCAAAAAAACTGTACAAATAATACTGAATGGTTTTGAAGTGAAACTCAAAAACCGGAAAAACCTGCAAAACCGGAAGTGCCGGAAAAAAACAGAACTGCGATTCATGGCGTTAATAAAATTTGACGCGATTAAACAAATGTAATTAATCGCTTGAGTTAACGCGTTAACTTTGACATCCCTATAAATAATACAAAATAATAATAATTATCATCATCATCATCATAATTACAGTAAAATAAATGAGAAAGAGACGGTTAGTTAACTGATTTGATTTATCACTAATATTAGCATTCTCTTAACATCCCACTATTATAATGCAACATTTGTAATTGCAAATATGTTGTTTGTTTTTATTTGCCGATGCGTAATGCTTCTAATATAGTAATAACTCTGTTATAACAACAATAATACTACTCTTATAATGCAACATTTTTGTGGATATTGCTTGATGTATATTTATAGAATGTAATAGCAAATATTTTTTTTGTGTTTTTATTTGCCGATGAGTAATGCTTCTGATACAGTAATAACTTTGTAATAACAACTATACTACCACTCTTGTGATAATAATGATGATGATGGCGTGTCGCAGCCATGAACGACCTGCTGCAGACGATGGCTCAGGCCGAGGGTCAGTGGTCCAGCAGCACGGATCACCTGGACACGCCCGCATCCGCCAGCGTGACGCGCCGACAGCTCAGGGCGGAGACGGGTACGTGAGTGTGACCCCGGGGTCAGGACCGCCCACTCTCAGCAGCGCTTTACTCCCGCAGGAACCCTGTCCAGCGATGACATCACGCAGATGAAATCATCAGAGGAGTCCAGCTCACGGCTCACCGCGGGTAAGAGAGCGTCGGGGGTGGGGGGGGGGGTTCCAGACCTGGCTGCTGATTGGCTGGCGGGCGCGGGGCCATCTGCCGGCTCCGTGTGAGGTTGATTGTGAGCAGAAGGCCCCGCCCCCCGCATGTGTGACCCCCCCCCCTCAATAAAAAGTGAATTATTGAATTATATTCATTATTGAATTTAAATCGAATTAATTATTATTAATAATAATAATAATAATAATAAAAACCACTGGTATTATTAAGTATTATTCATAATTTTGTTCATTGTCGTTAATTGTTAATGATTATATGAATTGTTCTTAATAGTTATTGATATTATTTATTGATATTGATAATACTTGTTTTTATGGTATACATAATTATGAATCATTCATGTTAATAATAATGAGAAGAAAAAGAAGAAGAATCCTGTGCCGTGATTGGTCGAGCCGAACGTCTTGCTGGATAGCTTTTATATTCAAAAGAGCGTGAAAATGACGTCTGGATAGGGAATTTTGAATAATTAAACATTAAATGAAACAGGTTTGTTAATTAAACTTTTTATTATTAACTTGTTTTTAACCAAAAAAAAGCGGGAAACGGCAAAGTTAATTGCCCATTAGCTAACGTATGTCACGTGTCCAGCCAATTTGAAATGACAATTAAGATATTAATTTATACAATAATATTACATATCACTAATAAGTTAAGTTATTACAAAGTGCTTAAATTATAATTTATTATAAAGTTTGTTCTTTTTATCTCACTATAATCACTGCAATATAACTTACGGGTAAATGTTTGTGCATGTTTAATAAACATTATATGTTTTACCACGTTTGTTTATTTATAAGGATATGCACACACACACACACACACTTTTGTTGTTTATATATAAATAATTTGATAAATTGTGCATGTTTAATAAACATGTTTATTTATTCAAGGATATGCACACACACACACACAAACACACACTTATGTTGTTTATATATATTGAATGTATGAATTATATGAATATAATTATCTACACTTAGGAACAATCATTTCATTCTTACATGTGCGTTGGTGTTCTGCTCTCTGATTGGCCGGCTGTGTGCGCAGCGGCGGCGGTGAACGGCGGCGAGAGCAGCGGAGACCTGGGCGTGGCACCGGACGAGCCCACGGCAGCCCCGCCGACAGGAGCCACGCCCCCTAGCGAGGGCAAGCGCCGGGCGCGGTCCACAAGCAGCGAGGTGGTCTCCCTGCAGCAGTTCCTGGAGGAGGGGCCAGAGCCCGCAAAGGTCAGCTCCACCTCCTCCGCCACCACGCCCACCAGACCAACCCGCCCCTCTCTCTCTCTCTCTCTCAGACCAAGAGCCGCGGCATCCTGCGCTCCGCCAGCGGGAGGGCGGCGGCCAAAGCGGGAGGAGCCAGCCTGCGCAAGGCGGAGAGCACGCGAGTGAAGGGCTCGGCCCCGCCCCGCTCCGCCCTGTCCCAGCAGAGCCGCGCGGCGTCCGTGTCCGAGCGCCTAGACTCCGCCTCCGGCCTGCCGCGCGCCAGCAGCGTGATCTCCACGGCCGAGGGCAGCGTGCGGCGCACCAGCATCCACGACCTGCTGTCCCGGGACGCCCGGCAGCCCGTGCTGGTGGACCCCGCCCCCGCCCCGCCCCGTGAGTACGGCCCCGCCCTCCTGCACAAGTCCGCCAGCATGCCCTGCGGCGGGGAGGAGCCCGAGCTCAGCAGCCTGCAGGCGTTCCTAGGCCCCTCCTTCACCGTAGACTCCGCCTTCTTCGACTCGGTCTTCGGCCAGGAGGCGGGCGGGGGGCGGAGCCAGGGCTTCCTGTCGCTCAACCCCTCCCTCGTTAGCAACATCAGCGCCCCGCCCCGCAAAAGCGCCCCGCAGGAGGCGGAGCCAGAGCCGGCGGAGGACGGCCAGTCGCTGTGGTACGAGTACGGCTGCGTGTGACTCCGCCTGCAGGAGGGGCTTGCGAGACGGACTAACCCCGCCCACCCGCATGCGTGTCTCGTGTCATGTTTGATGGTGATGATGATGATGGTGGTGGAGGTGTGCATGGCTTCATCTCGCCCGCTGCATTCTGATTGGCCGGATCAGAATGTCGCTTGTGTGTGTGTGTGTGTGTGTGTGTGTGGTAAATCTTGCGGCGTCTTGTGTTCTTCTCTTGCAGGTGAGGCAAACAGGAAGTGCCGGAGCGGGGGCGGAGCCGAGAGCTGATGGTGAGGAAGCGCTCGGACTCGCACGGTGTGTGTGTGTGTGTGTGTGTGTGTGTGAATGCGCAAATTCCAAACTTTTGAACAAAACCGAGTTGTTCTGGACTTTTCTACGTTTCTCACACACACGTTCCGTCACTGAATCGCCGTTTAACGTTCCGTGCGTCACATGTGGAAAATGTCATGTAAATAAAGAATAAATAAAGCGACGGAATTGAAAGGGCTTTCTGGGAAACGGAAAAAATAAAGACACTACCAAACGTAAATTCTTGCCAAGCCAAAACACACATCCTGAAGTGAAACGATGAATCTTGCTTTGTTTTTTGGTTTTTTTTTCACGTACAAGATTTTTGCTGAATCTTAAAACTAAGAGAGATTAAGATTCATTTGCTTGTTCAAGAAAACTTGTAAAATGTTCTCACCTCATTGGCAGATTGTTTTACCTGGTTTACCTTTATTTTTCACTCAACACTGTATTCTCTTGTTTTTTCATGTTGGTTTTTATTATTTTTTTATGCCGTGTGTACAGTATTTAAACCGAATCCGGGCCTTGGGTTGAACCACAGGTTTTTTTATTTTTATTCGAAATTTTGTTTTGTCTTTTTTCCCCCTCACTTCCTGTCCGAGAGGTTTTATTTTTTTGTACCTGTCCACTGTCGCATATGTGCTTGCTCACTGCTCACAGTCGTCAGCTTAACGCCAACGAACGAATGAATAAATTGCATCAATCTTTTTACATTTTTCCGTGTTTCATACAGTCTTCAATTCTAAAAGAGATTAAGATTCATTTGCTTGTTCAAGAAAACAGATCAAATTTTCTCACCCCGTTGGCTGATCATTTTACTTAATTTACGTATTTTTTTTACCCATGTTGTTTTCTATTTTTTCATTTTTCTATGTTGATTTTACAGTATTTCAACCGAAACCGGGCCATGCGATGAATACGGGCTTACACACACACTGCAAAAAATGAATCATCGTCAAGCCAAAAAATCTTGAAATGGCACAATAAATCTCGTTTTTTTACATACAAGACAAATTAACTATTTTGGAATTAAGATTGAACGATTAATTTCCTCATTTTAACAAAATAAAACTTGAGTTTCAAGCCTTGTTTACTCATTTTGGGTTTTTTTTTTTTCTTGTTTTTTTTTTTATATCCATTTTTCGCAGTGCACACACACACACACACACACAGAATAGAGCTTTTTATTCGGATCAGACGTTTTCTAAAAACCGTGTTTCAACAGTCTTCAATTCGGTGGAATCGGGGCTCAAGACGAAATTAAATTACTAAGCAAACGCTAAACGAGTCGCATTTTTATATCACGGTTCTTACGGGCGCTTGTGATCCTCGAAAATGCTTGAATTTCAATGTGTTTTTGAGGCTTTGAAAATTGTACAGTGGACTCTGGATAAGTGCACGTCCGGATCAGAACTTGGGCGGTTCTCCCGCGCTGTGTCTGGTTCCACGTCACTTTTGATTGACAGACTCTGAGAGTGAGACAAAGACAGTCTCCTTCTCTCACTCTCTCTCTCTCTCTCTCTCACGCAGGCGCGCGCCACCATCAACTTCTCAGACTACACATCCGCGTGCTCGGTGGAAATCGTGTCTATCGTGTCTTTTTTTTATTATTAGAGTTCTTTAGAGTTATTTAACAAAACGTTTTCAATCTATAAAGCACAGCAATAGCAAATTACAATAACGTGTGTCTATGAGAAACGCCTTTCCCTCCGGCGCCATCTTGGGAGAGACGAGCCGCGCCGTGATTGGTCAGATCTCTCTCTATTAAAATCTATTTCAGCCTGGTCGTTATTCCGGAGCAGTGGACGCGTCGGACCGGAAGCACTTTGATGTAGCACAATTTTAAAAGCTTTTAAAAAATAAACAAAAAAGTTATTTACGTGCGGAAACGCTTCCGGTTAGCTTTCTGTCTGCCGCGCACACGGCGCCCCCTGCTGGCCGTACGCGATTCTTTTTTTTTGTGTGTGTGTGTACATTTACAAAGGCGTTTCCCGGTGTGTTCAAGTCAAACTTTATATTTGCTCGATGTTTCTCGAACGAACTAAAATATTCCCGATGACATGTAAATGTACAGAAGATGTGTAGCTTGAATCTTTGGAAATGCCTATGTCCATTTTTCTACGACGATGTGACGTCATCAACGCCCAAAGCATTATAAATAAATAAATCGATTGTTGTTGATGTTTGACTCATTGACTGACTTTGCTTCATATAAAATTCTATAATCCTCTTATATTTTTAGATTTCTTTTAAAACAAAGTCGATTAAGTAAAAATCCAAATAGGGAATCAAATTGGTGCCACAAATATCAAACCTAAATTTGCTTAAAGAAACGAACAAAATATCACGTTTCCGTTTGCCTTTTTTAATTCAGTTTTCACAGTTTTTTTTTACTTTTTCACTTCAGCATTTTTCCGTTTGTGTGTGTGAACGTCCAGCGTCACGTGGGGGCGGGCCTTACTCTGATTGGCTGGCGCGAATGTGATTGGCCGCTACTGGAAATATCGCCAATCACGCAAACTGCGCGTGACGTCATAACCACGCCCAGCCCAATCGCGTGATGTTTCGTTTAAAAATAACCGCGTAACTCCGTCATTCATTCTGATCTGACAGACTTATTCAGAACATTATAGAATGCCGATTTTTTTCACAGTAATAACAAAAATTAATACATTGTAATACATTAAAAAAAATTATAAAAGTATTTAAAAATGATAATAAAATAAAAAAAGAGAGGGATGTGGATTCAGAAGGTTTTTATTAGTGGCGTTTTACGTCAGAAACGTCACGAGCTGCTGCGTGATTCGCAGTGCAGAGCTTCACACGGGGGGATAAATACAACACACCTGGCCTCTCAACGGCCACGCCCACCTCCTCACATCACTTCCTGTACGCCCTCAAACCACTTCCTGTCCTAAAACGTCCGCCATTCCTCGGTAAAACACCAACACACAACCGTCACTCATGCGAAGAAAAACACAAATCAAAAGGATGATGATGACGAAGGTGGGCGGAGTCACTCGGGCTTGGTCTTCTTCGCCATCGGAAGCGCGGCGTGAATCCGGTCCATCGCCTCCTGCAGCTGAGCCTTCAGCACGGACACGGCCTGATCAATCTGCGTCTGCGCACACACACACACACTGCGTAAACACACACACGCACACACTCACACACACTCACCTGGTGTCTCTGGTGGATGATGGGGGCGCTGAAGGCCGTGATCAGACCTGCGAATGACCGGAAAAAAACCATCGAAATTCAGAACTTGTGATTTTTTTGCCGGTCAATTATTTCGACGTCGGTCCCTTTAAGAAGAAAGGTAGCAAACGTAGCTACTCGTCAGAGCGGGTGGAAACAATTTTACCTCAGGAGTTGCGTTTCTCTGCAAGAAATGACGAGTAAATTCGTGGTCGTACAGTCGCATGACGCGATCAGTAAGATAAGAAGTCACCTCATCGTGCGGCATCAGATTTGTGGCAAAAAAACTGTTAAAGCGAAAAACCGTGCGAAAATTCACAACTTAAAATTGTGACTACTGTCGCTTTAAAAAAAAACGGTAGGAAACGTAGCGGGTGGAAACATTGATAATCTTATTTTGCTCAATTTTTATTTGCTCGTCACTTTACTGAGTAAAGAAGAGTTGAACCCTTTCAGGTTTCAGCAGGACTTTGGATTGTCATCACGACAGTATTTGTCGTTTACATTCAAATATTTGTTTACAGAAGACGCAGGAAATCTTATTATACATAATATTTAGAAGAGAACTGTTCGTTTTCTGGGTAAATAGGACAACATGAAAAAAAATATTTATTCCATTCCAAAATGTTCAAGTTTTTGAAACTTGAAAAAATTCAAGTTTTTTGTGATAAGCACAAAGTAATGTGATTTGGACGCTGTGTGTGTGTGTGTGTGTGTGTGTGTGTGTGTGTGTGTGTGTGCGCGCTTTAATTTCAGTTGTTGATGTTCATTAAATAATCAGATAGTATGTTATTAAACGATCTGTGTGTTTCCTTTATTTTAAAACCAAATAGTGCAACACTCAAATATCTCTCACTTTAATCTTTTATGATCATTTTTTACAACCATACAAATTATGCTAATGTATTAATTTGATTCATCTATGCTAAAACCGCACATTTATTTTATGAACACATTTTATTGCAAAAACTATACATTTAAATAAATATAAATGTAATTAAATAAATATAAAAAGAAATGTAAATGAATCAAATAATCATTATAAATAAATATAAATTATATAAATAAATATAAATGATTCTAAACATAAATCAAATAATCATCATATAATTAGTAATTATTGGTGTTCAAATGATCAATTAATTGAGATGGACACTTTTGGCCTGTGATTGGTCTGTGATTACGGCGATTATCTCACCCAGGATCAGGATTGTGATTCCGTTGAACAGCGCGCCGACGTAGGTGAGGACGTACAGCAGCCCTGCCAACTACACACACACACACACACACACACACACACAGCGCGTTAAGTAAGTTGAAAAATTAACTACTAATTACACTACAATTTTGCAATTTAATTACTTTTCTAATTACTGTGTCTGAAAAGTAACTTGGTTACCGTAATAAGTAAAATAACTAAATTCTTTGTAAAATCCCTTTGGACCTTCAAAAAAATACATCATTAAAAAAAACATACCATGAAATAACGGAGCCTTTCTGCTTTCAGAGTCATTTTTATTACATTCTACAAATGATTCAATAATAAATAAAGGTATCCGTTGGAATTGTAAGCTTCTTTTGGGGATGTTTTAGGTGTGTGTGTGTGTGTGTGTGTGTGTGTGTGTGTGTGTGTTGGGGGTGTGTTATTACCTTAACTTTAATAATAGTTATCATAGTTATCTTAATAATAGTAATCATTAACTTTTGTTCTTTTTCATAAACTTTTGAGCTTCAATTTTGTCTGAAGGGTCAATTTGACCCAAACAACTGAATCGTTATATTTTTTTTTATATGATAATTACACCAAATTAGCGGGAGGAGTTTCAAAGTGGAAAAAATGCTTTTAAGTATTTTACAAATATTTCTGAACTTTGAAAACGAACATTACAGGAGGGTTAATTATTTTACAATGTATTAAAAATATTTGTATATTAAAAAACTACAAATGAACTGTAATCCGTAACTTTTTCAGTAAAAAGGTATTTTAATTACAGTAATCCGTTACTTTACTATTTCAGTGAAAAACGTTTTATTACAGTAATCCATTACTTTACATTGTCAGTGAAAAAGTATTTTAATTACAGTAATCTGTTACTTTACATGGTCAGTGAAAAGGTATTTTAATTACAGTTATCCATTACTTTACGTTGTCAGTGATAAGGTATTTAAATTACAGTAATCCGTTACTTTGCTTTTTCAGTGATAAAGTATTTTAATTACAGTAATCTGTTACTTTGCATCTTCAGTGAAAGTATTTTATTTACAGTAGTGCGTCACTCAGTAACAACAGTGTCTGCGAGTCTCCACCTTCAGAGAGTCCACCAGGTCCTCCACCAGAAACAGGCGGCGCAGCTCCAGCAGGGCGCGGTTGGTGCAGCTCAGAGCCACGTCACCGTACCTCCCCAGCAGATCCTCCGACACCAGGACGTCCCGCTCCAGCACGGCCCTGCGACACACACACACACGCGCCCGTGAGAACCCCCCCCCTGCACACCAGCCGGGACACACACCCACCTGAAGGGATGCCCCTCGTCAGACTTCTGGACGGCCTGCAGGACGCCCCTGTAGATCCTGAAGGTGACGGTGAGGCTGAGCAGGAGCAGAGACAGGTAGGAGACCACGCTGATGACGCTGAAGCAGCAGAGCGACAGCAGGAGCAGGAGACCCGAGCCCAGCACCAGCCCACTGGAGCGCACGTCCTGCCAGTACACCAGCTCCAGCACTGCAACACAACACCAGCACCATCAGCAGCTCCACCATCATCATCATCATCATCATCATCATCAGCAGCAGCTCCACCATCAGCATCATCATCAGATCCATCATTATCAGCAGCTCCACCAGCATCATCATCCTCAGATCCATCACCATCATCCTCATCAGCTCCACCAACATCATCAGCACCAACATCATCATCATCACCACCACCACCATCATCCTCAGATCCATCATCATTAGCACCATCAACATCAATATCATGACCATCAGCATCACCTTTGACCAATGATTGTCCGTCCTCATCATTAGCTCCATCAGCACCAGCACCACTACCACCATCATCATTATCACCACCACCATCATCAGCACCACCATCATCATCATCACCACCACCATCATCATCTTCACCACCACCATCCTCATGACCATCATCACCATCATCATCATCATCATCACCACCACCACCACCATCATCATCATCAGCTCCATCAGCACCACCATCATCATCCTCAGCATCAACACCATCATCATCATCAGCTCCATCTTCAGCATCATCATCCTCAGATCCATCACCATCATCATTAGCACCATCAACATCAATTTCATGACCATCAGCATCATTCACCTTTGTCCTCATCATTAGCTCCATCAGCACCAGCACCACTACCACCATCATCATCATCATCATCATCATCATCATCTTCATCATCATCACCACCATTCTCATGACCACCATCATTATCATCAACATCATCATCATCATCACCACCATCATAATCACCATCATCATCACCACCACCACCATCCTCATCACTCACATCTCTAGATTATCTGCCTTCATCCAAACAAAACTAAACAAACTTTTGGAATGTGTCAGTCTGTGTGTTGTGATTATAACCATCTAATGAGAATCCCAAACTCAACACCTGGTCAAATTATGTTGAGAAAACAATAGAGGGCTGAGACAGACCAAAGATGGTCATAGTGTGATAATCATAGCCATTATACCGTACCCAAATACTAATGAATAAAATACAACAATTCTCTTACACATTCACACGTGCGCTTTGAGACAGTTACAACTGTGAAAAGCACCTTACAAATGCTCAGAACTTGAACTTGAGACATTAACATGAGAGAGAGAGAGAGAGAGAGAGAGAGAGAGAGAGACAGACAGACAGACAGACAGACACAGAAAAAGAGAGACCGACAGAAAGAGAGAGAGAAACAGAGAGAGAGAGACAGACACACAGAGAGAGAGAGACAGACAGAAAGAGAGAGAGACACAAAAAGAGACTGAGTGAGACAAAAACAGAGAGAGAGAGAGACACAGAGAAAGCGAGAGACAGATAGAAAGTGAGAGAGACAGAGACAGACAGAAAGAAAAAGAGAGAGACAGACAGAGAGACTGTAATTACATGGAAGAGGAATTTAACCCTACACTAGCTCGGACACGCCTCCTGTCAGCAGCAGTGACGCTCTCTAAGTTCCATCACAGCTAAACCACTCAGAACATGATGAGCAGACAGACAGAGTGAGAGAGAGAGACAGAGAGAGAGACACAGAGAGACAGACAGACAGACAGAGTAGTGGGTCAGACAGGTAAACCAGAAGCCAGAAGAGAAAGTGAGACGGAGATTTTAGAACACACAGTTTGGAATGAAAGCAGACGAGACAATCGAACAGCGTCACCTCTGCTCCGCCGCTCCCAGAACCTCTAGCCCAGTTATCTACTCACCGGGTCAAAGGTCACCACACTAACCCCCCGTCCCACTACGTCTGCCCCGCACGCGGTCCGTCAGCACCCCACCAGCGCTCAAGCCTTCCCTACCCTGCTGCCTCCAGCCGGAGAAAAGCGACGTCTCGGCCATGCTGCTGCTGCCAGGGTGTGAGGGCCAGAGCTCGCCAGCCCGAGCAGAGTCCAGCGCCCTCGCTTACACACGGCCAATCACGTCGCAGCACTCCACCAGGTCCTGCCCCCTTCGTTCCAATCTCACAATCAGTCTTTCTCAATCTTTATGAACACACACACACACACACACACCCTGAAGCTCGTGAGCAAGAGTCCGGGTGAAGCCAAAGCCCGAGACTGATCTCAACGGATGGAGTCGTTACGGTGTGATGACCAGTGATGCAGCAGGCAGGAACAGCAAGCAGGAGCGAGTGACACGTGCTGGTCAAAGTCATGCCGTGTGATGAGAAGACAGACGTTACCTGGTCGAGGACTGACCATCTGCTCCTCGGTGCTGGTCGGAGGTGGAGCAGGAGGAGCAGGAGGTGCCTGGAGGTCCCAGTCCAGCGTGGCCTTACCTCGAGACGCGGGCGGTGAGTCGGGCGGTCGGACAGCTTGCGGTTTTGCGTCTACGGTGTTTGTGGCTTCCGTAAGGAGAAGCTCTGGTTCCACGAAACCTTCCCCGTCCATGGGCATCTCTGGAGGATTGGACAAGCTGTCCTGCGACAAACTGTCCTGAACCCCCAAGAACTCCTCCATGGCTCCGCGCGGCGGCCTCTCCACAAACTCAAACTCCTCAGACGAGACCTCCTGCTCCCACGCCTCCTCGGCCGCATCCGGTTCCTCGCCGAAGGCCGAGCGTTCTCCTGCCAAGCCGGAAGGTTTCTGCACCACGGCATCCAGCACCGGAGAGAAAGAGTCTGCAGACGGACTCTCGGAATCATAGTGTTCTTGGGTAGTTCCAGGAGGCGACAGCGTCTCACCACCGGAGACGTTCTTCTGAGGAACGCTGGCCTCTTTAACCAGATCAAAAGCGGCGATGCTCGGCTCCGTCTTGGCCTTCTCCGCAGCCTTGGCCTCGGTCTCCTCCGTCATCTCCTTCAGCAGCAGGACCTTGGAGTCAAACCCAAACGGGTTGTTCGGAGACGGGGAGAAGGCCAGGTTGGGAGACTCCTGAGCCGGGCTGATGTCGGGACTTCCTTCTGAAGAGCCTGAGTCCACCTTATCGGGGTTGAGCGGAGACGACTTGAGGATGTCTGGGAGTGAGACGGGACGCTCCTCGACTACTGCGTGCGACTCTACGTGTGGAGGAGGAGACGAGACGTCCTCTGGTTCGTCTCCGTAGTTGGCGTCTTGCACGAGGTCTGGAGACGGACTGCTGGACACCTCCACTGATCTTCTTGCCGTCGGGGCTTCCTCGCGGGAAAACGCGGGACTCTTTTTGATCTCACACACGACGTCCTCGTCGGAAGACGCCGAATCTCTGCTAAACACATCCATGGTGAGAAGATCCCCGTGAGGTCGAGGGCCGTCTGCAGGAGCAGAAGGAGAAACCTGAAGGTGAAACTAGGAGATGCTGAGCTTATGTTCAGCTCTTATCTGCCGTGATGATGGACCGTCTGCAGCTTCCGAGAGTTTGACTGTGATTGGTCGGCTTCGGTTTGTACTTTGCTGAAGACGTTCTGAAGAACTCAAACAGAGGAACCCAAGAGCTCAAGACTCTGAGAGGAAACTTAAGGTTTCTACCAGAATAAAAGCTGTTACTGTATTAGTGGAAAATCAGCTAACTATTCCAAACCAGATTAGTAGTAACGATCCGCATAAGCCGATTCGCTCAAGTTTCTAACGATCGCATGCAGCCGGTCAGTCAATTCCTCTGAGTGTTGGTGACTCAAAAGTCGTAGAAACTGACCTGCTGAAGGCTGAAGGAGAGAAATCACCGCTTCACACTCCCCTGAAAAACACAAGACGGCGCTTGGAATCAGTCACGAGAAACCAGCAAGACAGTCACACGCTTGACATGTTTAAGCACGTTCTGCGTGACACGATAAGAAAAAACGTCAATTTCCAGCCATATGAACATAGACAGAAATGTAGTCGATACACAACAAAACAGACATAAGCAGATGTGGGGGTCTGACCTTTAACCCCAGCTTAACCCGAGGTACCGAATCGTTATCTTTTCTGTAAAATCGTATTTTTTTATTTTTATTACATACGATTTATAGTGATCCAATGGAATGGTGCGTACACCTCGTGTTTGTAGGGACGCATCGATAAGAGTTTCGAGCTCGATACCATATTTTCTGAACTACTCGTATTCGCTAAAAGTCCTTCGATGACAAACGTCTGTTTGAAGAGTTTGCTTTAAAACCAACACAACTCAGGCTGCATTTTATAATTTATATTTACTCTGTAATATTTTTTCTTACAAACTACATGTGCTTCGAGAACATTTTCATCAAAATAATAAAAAGATTTTTAATGTATATTTCTAATATTTTTTTATAATTTTTATTTATGTAGAATTTTGCATACAAAATGCTTTTTTTAAATAAATGTTCTTCATTCCTTTTCTAATAAATGATAAAAGATCAAGCTTGCTTTTCTGGTCATAGCCCATAATCTGAACAACAATGGACATATCATTCCTTTTTAACTGACTCTTTTGTCCCTAAATTTCTGAACTCATATAAAGAAAGAACATTTTTCTTTTTAAAGACTTTTTCAAGTCTTTGCGTTGGTCTCGGACTAAGAAAAGCGCTATATAAACTTGAACTTCATATGACTAAAGTTGATACTAGTACATTTAAATCCAGTTTTTCTTGATGTTGGTGAGTACTAAAATGCAAGTACTCGTTTAAGTACTCAAAAATCTAAAAAAAAAAAAAAATCTAAATTACTCTGAAAAAACAAACCATTTAGGAGCTTTTAAACAAAAATGAAAAAAATGTATAATAAAGCAGGTGTTTGTCCTAGGGGGTGTAATTTTGATAAATGTAATTATTATTGAAACGTTTATGCACGTTTAATAAACCCAATCTAGACTTTTTTTTTTACTTTTTTTTTCTTTTCATTTTTATAGTATTTCCGCCTCTTTGTTTGCTAATAAATGTAGACAAACACATTTTTGGGTTTTAATCTGCCCACTGCTCCGGGTTTGTGTATCATGTCACTTCACTGGGTTAAATGCAGAGCACAGTCTCGACACTGCCCCTAGTGGCCACACTGACACACGCTCTCACTTTACATGAGTTCATCTTCACTGATATGGAATCAGATTAGTGTCAAAAATATCAAACGTAAAAAATTTTTTCTTTTGCTTTTTGAATTTATTTTCCAGCTTCAGCAAATCAGAGTAAGGTCCATCCCCCACGTGAAACTTAGGCCAGAAATCCAAACGAGAAAAAAAAAAAAAAAACAAACGGAAAAAAGTTTCAAATAAAACTATGAAGATTGCAAGCATAAAATTAAAAAAAAAAACCCGTATGTGCAGAAGGAAAAGTAAAAGTGAAGCGTTTTTAGTTTTGATGTTTTTGGCACTGGTTCAATTCATCATAGTATCAAAAGACATTTAAATCATGATAGTAAACATCCGAATAAAAATTGGTTTTGTCCTGAAGTTGTTTAAAAACCAGCTTTGATTAGATGATTCGCTCCAGTAAACCCAGCGATTACCAGTCTGGTGTGATGCTGCAAATGGCAACTTGTACAAATGGAATGTAGAAAACTTGGCTAAAATCATCAGACGTAGAAATGTTATCAGTGTTAATTTCGTTGACTAAATATTTTTATATATATATATAAAATTTAAAAATGTCTTTTATAAACATATTTTCGTCATCTTAGCGCCATCTGCAGATTGAAACTTTTTTTTCCACCATGCAACCATTTGTTATAACATATACAGTACTTATAAACGTGATGCAATTATAATTAATTTTATTTTACTGTATTTTTTTATCTTTGTTGAGGTTTCATTTATGAGAATACATTTATTTGTATTGAAAGAAAAACTCGGAAAAATAAGTTCAAGAAAAAGAAATGTTTTACCAAATAAGTAAGATCTTTGTATATATTTGATATGTTAACTACTATTCCGATTTCCTAGACACAGCAACTTTAGCAAATATTTAGAATATATAGCATTTATATTTTCGTTGACTAAGTCTATACTGTAATTTAGTCTAAAATTCTGTGCTATTTAGGCGACTAAATTGGGACTAAAACTAAAAATGTTAAGATGACTAAATTGGCACTAAAACTAAAACTGGGTTTAAGTCAAAAGACTGACTATGATTAAAAAATATATTTAAATGAACACTGAACGTTATTACGGTCTGTCACGCGTTTTATCGCGAGTAAAAGATTCAACAATAACACAGCTGAACGTTTCACTCGTTCGTTTCGTTTTCGTCTTCCGTTTGTTTCTCGCGGATCCTCCGTGTGTGTTTGCGCTCGCGATCTAAATGAAAAACCATCTCGTCATAACCAGTCGCGTTGTCAACCACGCGCGCGTCTTTGTTCGGCGGATCCCGCGCACAGGCCTCGTCCCGCGGCCGCTCATCTAACCTCCTCCCGCCGCAGCATCCGCCCGTTATCCGCGCGCGCGCTTCTTTGTTTCCCGCCGCCGCCGCAGCATCAGGACCACACGAGACGGAGGAGATACTCACGCGAGGAGGACGGATGGCCGCCGGAGAGAGTGTGTGGATCCGCCGCTGATTGGCTGACGGGCTCGTCCGCGATCAGCTGCTCGGCTGAAGATCCTGCTGAATCAGCTCCTCCTCCTCCGGAGATGCGCGCCACGCCCACTGCCTCCACCTCACTGGATTTGTCCATCCGGGATGCGGACACCTCAGTTGGGGATGGAGAGCTGGTTTCATCGATCTCCGTGATGGGTGGAGAACCTGGTTCTTCCTGTTCCGTTATTATTGGAGAAACTGCTTCTTCTATTTCAGCGATGGATGGAGAACCTGGTGCTTCTACCGGTGGAGCTGAGATCTCCGTTAGGGCTGCTGGACTGGGTTCTTCTATCTCCGTGATGGATGGAGAACCTGGTTCTTCTATTTGTGATGCAGATAGCTCGGCTGGAGAAGTGGGTTCTTCTACTGGTTGGGCTGAGATCTCAGCTGTGGGTGGAGAACTGGGCTCTTCGATCTCCGTTATGGATGGAGAACCTGATTCTTCTGTCTGTGGAGCTAAAACCTCAGTTATGGCTGGTGAACTTGGTTCTTCTATTTTTGGCGCAGATACTTCAGTTATGGATGGAGAAGTGGGTTCTTCTATCTGTGGAGCTAAGATCTCACTTATGGCCGGTGAACTTGGTTCTTCTATTTGTGGTGCAGGTACTTCAGTTATGGATGGAGAACTGGGTTCTTCTACTGGTTGGGCTGAGATCTCAGTTATGGCTGGAGAAATGGGTTCTTCAATCTCTGTTATGGATGGAGAACTGGGTTCTTCTACCGGTTGAGCTGAGATCTCAGCTATAGATGGAGAACTGGGTTGTTCAATCTCTGTTACGGATGGAGAACCTGGTTCTTCTACCGGTTGGGCTGAGATCTCGGTTATGGCTGGAGAAATGGGCTCTTCTATTTGTGATGCAGACACCTCGGCTGGAGAAATGTGCTCTTCTATTTGTGATGCAGACACCTCGGCTGGAGAACTGGGCTCTTCTACTGGCTGGGCTGAGATCTCAGATGGGGATGGAGAGCCCGGTTCTTCCACCTGAGGAGCTGAGATCTCAGGTGTGGATGGAGAGCTGGGTTCTTCTACACGTGGGGCAGACATTTCGATTATGGCTGGGGAACTTGGTTCGTCTGATGGTGGTGCTGATACGGCACGTTCCTCTTCTCTCTCCAGTCTAGTTGCATCGGCTGGAGAGACGACTTCCTCTTGTTTGTCTGGAGTCTCTTCGGCCATCACGGGTTCCTCTGTGATCTGTGGAGAACTGGACGCTTCCTCCATCACCGCACCGGCTTCCTCTTCCTTATTTGGGGAGCTAGTTAGTGTGGTTGTCTCCGCTTTCTCTGCAGGAGGAGTGGGGGTCTCCTCAGGTTTCGGCTTCTCTTTCGCCGACTTTGGACTGGTTTTCGGCATCTCGCTGGTCTTCCTGCTACTCTGCGAGGCGCTGGTCCATAAAACAAGTCAGTAACAACCGGCGCTTATCTGAACAGCCGTGCCTGATAAGAAGCGCGCGCGCGCACACGCACCAGCCGCCTGAAGTGACTAAGCGGAATAATGACACGCCGAGCCAAGCATTTTCGTCCAATGGGAAGCGGCGCATGTGATTGACGTGAGGGAGGACTAGTGGGGAGGCGGGAGCGCCGCGTGGCCCCGCCCCCAGGCGCAGCTGCCTGTGACGCGATTGATGGCCGTTCACGTTGGGAAAGTTTCATATAACGGTCCGTGCGCGCGCCCGCGACCTATCACTAACGAGATACACGTTTCTGGACGTTTTTCCATTCAGCTTTTAGTGTTAGAACCAAACAAACTAACGGGTTTGCGTGTGGGCGTCGTGTTAAATGCTGACACACTTGAAATACCCGTAATATTATCCACACGAGCCGCATATAGATTCTCCAGGCTGTGTGTGTGTGTGTGTGTTGTGTGTGTGGTGTGTGTGGTGTGTGTGTGTGTGTGTGTGTGTGTGTGTGGGGTGTGTGTTGTGTGTTGTTTTTTTTACACATGTCAACTCAATCCGGGAATGAAAATTATACTTGACAGCCAATTAAACTACTGTGAATTTAATGAAAATTAAACCAATGTGTTCGTTTCAGAGGAGCATCAGTAATGTTGGCTGGTCAATTTGACACCAAGCATTGTTTTTGTAATATTACAAACACGTTCAGCTGAAGTTTGAAGTTTCAAAATTAAGAACAATTTTTTAATTTTTTGTCAATTTGACCCCGAATAGTATCTTTGCAAAATAAACATGTAGCGTGGCGTTACAAATATGTCAACTGAATCATTATATTTTATATTAATTTGATAGTAATAATAAAAACAACAACAACAACAAAAATAATAATAATTATAATAATTATTATAATTATTGAATCACCAAAAAAGGCAAGCAGGAGACGTTTCAAAGTGGAACAAAAATACTTTTGAATATTTTTAAAATATTCGATTTTAAAACTTTGAAAACGGGTCAATTTAACCCAAACATAACAGGAGGATTAATGATAACAAAAAAAAATATTATTATTAATTATTATTATTATTATCACAATTATTATGAAATTACTTGATAGCCGATGTAGAAGTGTGTGTGTGTGTGTGTGTGTGTGTGTGTGTGTGTGTGTGTGTGAGTGTGTGGTGAGTGTGGTGTGTGTGTGTGGGTGTGTGTGTGTGTAGTGAGTGAGTGTGTGTGTGTGAGTGAGTGTGTGTGTGTGAGTGTGTGTGTGTGTGTGTGAGTGTGTGTGTGTGTGTGTGTGTAGTGTGTGAGGGATCCAGCGGTGCGGAGCTGTTAACATCAGTATTGCAGCTTTCAGCAGGAAGATCTGAAATAGATGTGCTCTTGGGTTTCAGCCGCACTGCTGTCGCCGTCACTCATCTGTCTTCACCTAAAGCAGAGACCACTGACCATTCCTGAAGAAAAGACACCTTTATCTCCACCGCGTTAAACAGACTGATGGCAAAGAACGGGGATCTTCCAAATGAAATGAAGAAGATAGTCTTTCTTAATTGTTGAAAAAAATGACTTGGATGAGATCGGAAAAGTCTTTCTGAAATCTATTTTTTTTCTTTTTAATTGAGTCTTTTTTTCCTAATTGGGAGCGCAGATGAACATTGGATGCCTTTTTTTTTTTTTTAAAGACTTTTTATTTTCTTTTGCGTTGGTCTGAGACTGTGAAAAGCGCTATATAAATAAAGTTGAACTTGAACTTCCTGACACTTAAGAACACACACGCACACACACACACACACACACAAACACGCATACACACACACATTTGTGCACATTGGAATTATGTCCGTGACATATTTTTATTTGCCTCTTCTCAAGAAATGCATTTAAAATTTTGCCCAACTAAATTCTGTCTTTTGGCTTCATTTTCTTTGCACGATATTTTTCCTTTCTCTTGTTTCCCTTCTTTGTCTTGGTATAGTGACTTTGAGTTGGTCTTGGACTGAGAAAAGCTAAAAATAATTGAACTATTTGTATTTTTCCTCTTTTATTGTATTATTTTTATTACCTAGTTTATTGATACTATTTAATAATGATTTTATTTATTTACCTTTTCTGGCCTCTCGTCACCCTTTCAGATCAGCAGGTGCTTATTCTTTGTTTAATAATCACTGCAATATTGTACGTCTATTTTGTGTTTTCTATGTATTTTTGTGACGATGTTTAAAATCTCAATAAAAATTTGCTAACAAATAAAAAGGAACTTTCCCTCTCTTGGCGTTGAGTTGGTCTTGGACCGAGAAAAGCTAAATATAATTGTTTGTAATTTTCCTCTTTTACTATATTATTTTTATTACCTAGTTTATTGATACTATTTAAGAATTGTTTTATCTATTTACCTTTTCTGTCCTGTCACAACACAAGTCGTCACCCTTTCAGATCAGCAGGTGCTTATTCTTTGTTTATTACTCACTGCAATTTTGTGTTTTCTGTGTATTTTTGTCACGATGTTTAAAATCTCAATAAAAATTTGCTAACAAATAAAAGGAACTTTGTTTCTCTTGGCGTTGAGTTGGTCTTGGACCGACAAAGGCCGTAAAAATAAACTTGAACTTGAACGTGTTGCCCCCCCCCCCACACACACACACAAATAAAACGCGTCTACCTTTTACAATACAAATAAAATACAAAGGAAAACGTCTTGAAGTGCGTGTGAAAGCTACTGGACACCTGCTGGGAAATGAAGCCGTGGCTTGACGCGGAGCGCGAGAACTCTGCGGAACACGCCGGGGAATGTCCAGGGCTCAGATGTCAAGATCATTCAATCACCTTAACTAGACTCCACCAGCTCAGACGAGTGCGATGAGGAGACGCAGGCCGTTATAAACCTCTTCAGACCGGCTACGAGGCCGACGTGACCTCACGAGTCTGGTCTGCTGAAGAGAAAGAGTTGATGCGGAGCAGCCCGAGGCCACCAGGGGGCTCCAGCGGCACAACAATCACCTCAGATGGCTCTTTGGTTTTATTTCTTCAATTCTTACAGTTTTTTCCAATTGCTAGCACACAATTTTTCAAACTACACTCGCTTTGTCAAAACACTGAACACGATTACAGTGAGATGTGGTCTTGGATGATGAGACTTGATGAGGATCTACTCAATCAGTTAGAGCTGCACGATTCGGGATAAAATGAGAATAAAGACCACGATTCTTTGCCTCTTTTGGATATTTTATTATTTTAAATATTCAACCCTGAAAATCAGGCTGTCAAACAGCAGTATAATAACACATATTACTCTTTGCTTAGAGTTCAAATAAACGGAATGGAAAATGTAATGTAAAAGGAATGTTGAAAAAAAAAAAATCACCATTAAGCGAAATAAAAATAAACATTGCGAAGTATGCGGTTTCTGTCAGACCGCGCAAAACTTAGCCGATCGATCAGAGTTATAAGAGTTATCAGCAGTTATAATAGGAAGAATCGTATAAATGCTGGAATCAGATCGTGAAGAGGCAGAATCGAGATAGCGATCTTTGAATGATTAATCGTGCAGCTCTACATTCAGTGTGTTACTTTTTAAAAAAAACTAATTACAAATTACTTTACAACTTTGTAATTAAAATTACTTTTCAAATGACTGTGTCTCAAAAGTAACCTAATACCTGAATAAGTAACTTAACTAGTTTGAGAAGTGACTTTGAAGCGGAAAACTATACTTTTACCATAAGAGGATAAATTAAAAAAAAGAAATAATTATTTTTATTTATGAGTTTAATTATGTTTCAACATAATGCAAGTACATTGTAATTAAATGACCTAAAAATCAACAGTAATCCACTGCGTTAGTTCTTTCAGTGTGAAAGTGTTGTAATGACAGTAATTACATTGCAGTGTATCTGACTGGAGAACGTGTGCAGTTGGAGTTACAGCGTTTCGTCCGGTTTTTCAGTCACAAACTGGTGAATAAGACAGATGCGTAAATACGTACATTTATATACTTTGTCCATATTATGTTGATTTTGGTCCTTCACAGAAAAAAGGTTCTGAAGACAAACTGAAAGACGACACACAGGAGAAGTTGCCGTATTGTGTGGAAGATTCTGTTTAATTCCGCACCGGTGGAAACACAACATTGCTTTAGTTTTTTTACAAAAATTAGAATAATTTCTGTGAACATTTTGCTTCAATGTACTCAGGTAGATGTTCGTTTCAGTGTGTAAAGCAGATAGTGTAAAGTGAGATTTTACTGTTAATTACACACTGACAGTTTTCAGATTACAGTATCAGTAAAGAGAGAAATAAAGAGTAATAAAATGCTTATAAACAAAATAACATGTACAGTAATTTTATGTAAAATAAAAATGACAAGTATTGAAACTAGAAACTAGCACTGTAAATTCACAACTCACCAACATTCCATGTTATTGATATTTTATATTACAGCGAGTCTTCACTCCAGAGTCTCTCAGATAATTAAAGGACAGATCTAGTTCAGCCAGACGTGAGTTTGATCTCAGAGCTGAAGTCAGAGCAGAACAACCTTCTTCTGTCACTCCACAATCACTCAAACTGTGAAGAACAACGACACTCTTCAGTCTCTCAGTTCAGAAACATCAAGATAATCAAGAACAAATCACTGACACTTCAAGACTATTTTTGAAACTATTTTAGATTAAAAAAAAAGTAAGAAGCCTTAAAGCAGGGGTGACCAACCCGTGGCTCTTGAGCCTCTTCAGGATCTTTCACATGACATGTGAAACTTCTTATTCACTTTGTTTTATTTATTAAATGTTTTTGTGCTTTATCTGATACTAGAATATTTTCTGAGAGCAGAATTACCTGAGTTTGTGTAGATTACAGTGAGAATCCTTCAGTGAATCAGAGAGAATCTTCACTCCAGAGTCTCTCAGTTTATTACCAGACAGATCTAGTTCAGTCAGACGTGAGTTTGATCTCAGAGCTGAAGTCAGAGCAGAACAACCTTCTTCTGTCACTCCACAACGTCTCAAACTGTGAAAAACAACGACACTCTTCAGTCTCTCAGTTCAGAAACATCAAGATAATAAACAACAAATCACTGACACTTCAAGACTGAAACTATTTAACCTTCAACTGGAACTAAAAAAAATTAGTTTTAAATCACCTAGAAAATATGCAGATAAAAAAAAAAAAACATTTTAAAAAGACATTTTCTTTATTTTAGTTGCTTTTTTTGTTTTGACTTTCAGTTGTTACAATTCGATGACGGCAGAGTTCAACAACAAAGGTTTTAATGTCCAAACTGAGGAAAAGGTTTCAGAAACGGAGTGTGGGAACTCAACACACAAACACTGATAAACACAGTCTGATAACGAGCACAAGGACCTAGATAATGAGGTCCACCTGTGACGGAGGCTGATTAGCTGTAAACTAGTGATGTGTCCTTCATGAACGATTCGTTCAAAGTGAACAAATCTTTCATATGACTCGGAATGACTGGATCTTCTCAGTGAACGATTCGTGAACGATAGTATCGATCAGCTTGTGACGTGAGCGCCGAGCCGCACGTATGCTCTGTATCGAGCAGCAGCAGCATTACTCGGTACGTTCGTGATTCGTTCAGTCGGATCACTCATTCACCGTTCAATTGATTCACTTGTGACGTGAGCGCGATAAAGCGGTTAAAAGCAAAGGGCAGATGCAGGACGTAGAAAAATCAAGCTTGCTAGGGATTCCCATGATTTTTTATAGATTTGTATGTATTATTGTTGTTCACTGAAGCAAACCATGTTGTCTTTTGTGTACGTATATTGTTTTAGAAGAAAGGCGCGACCACCTTCACAGCGCCCCCTGCTGTAAATGAACCAAATGACCGAATCTCGAAATGATTCGTTCACTTTACTGTTCAAGAATTAAAGATTCGAATCAGTTAAAAGAATCGAACTTCCCATCACTACTGTAAACTGTCCGGCGCCATTTACCTCTTCAGCCGCCAGAGGGAGACAGTGAGCAGGGTTGTAACATTAGTGTTAACTTCACTAATACAATAATTATATTTCATAAAATAAAACTACATTTAATACAGTTGAAGGTTCCTACTCACTTTGTTTTTTTTATTAAATGTTTTTATGATTTACATGATATTTGCTTTATGTTCAGAGAGCAGAATTACCTGAGTTTGTGTAGATTACAGTCAGAATCCTTCAGTGAATCAGAGAGAACCTTCACTCCAGAGTCGCTCAGATTATAATTGTAAGATAGATCTAGTTCAGTCAGATATGAGTTTGATCTCAGAGCTGAAGTCAGAGCAGAACAACCTTCTTCTGTCACTCCACACCAGCTCAAACTGTGAAGAACAACGACACTCTTCAGTCTCTCAGTTCAGAAACATCAGGATAATAAAGAACAAATCACTGACACTGATAAAAAAAATTAGCAATTTGAACTATTTCTAAAAACAAAACTTCCGCACTCTCACACACACACACACACACACACACACACACACACACACACACAGGAACAAAATCGCCAGAATATACATTATTTTTTATACATTACACAATATATTTTACATTTTTTCACGTGAACATTATCAAATTAATTTTGCTGACCATTTGACATTCTGTAGAACAGTGGTTCTCAACCGGTGTGCCGCGGCACTAAGGGGTGCCGTGAGATCTTTTGAGGGTGCCGCCAAAAATTCGGGGAAAAAATTGCTATTTTTTTTTATTAAGGCAGAATGTGTAAACAGTATTCTCATATCATCTAGGACTAGGTATTGTAAGGTGTTGTTGCATGCAAACTCTCGAAATGAAACAAATAAATAAATACCGTATTTTTCGTCCGTACAAGACGCACTTTTTCTTCCCCAAAACTGAGGGTGAAAAGTTGGTGCGTCTGGCAAATACAGAGATCCGCGGAGCGCGGTCACCGCCATCTAAGTGTGCAATACCGCGGTATTACATACGTTGTCTCGCTTTCTTTCTCACGCAGAATCTTGTGAAAGAATGAAACCACTATTTCCAAACGAAAACGAACTTCGATCAAAATAAAACAAGCAGATTTTCTCAAGTGCGTCTTTAAAACCAAAACAGTCGCTCTCTTAAAGGCACAGCGCAGAAAACGGAGCTTCACGCATTTGCGCGTGAAGTACAAACTGTATTTGATTAGCAATGTTCGTGCCGTCAGTGGCGGTTCTAGGCATGGGCGAACGGGGCAGTCGCCCAGGGCGGCATTTTTTCCATGTCACGTGGGGGGGGGGCACGAGCGCGTCCGCTAAGCGATTTTCTATTATATATTCGCGGCGCCCCTGTTTGAGTTTACTGAAGGAGTCGTGCATATAAAATGTGAGAGAGGTGGAAAACAGAGGCTGAGATGCGGCGCACACGGAAACTCACGTTTCTCAAAAATAGAAGCCGGCGGCCGCACTAAACAAAGTCTGCGGCGCGCCCGAGGGGGATAATCTGTTGATTCGAATCTTTAAAGCTATCGGGTGCGGTGCACAATTTAGAAAACAGAGACATAGAGAAAACGAGTAAAATGTAAAGGTGTGCAACAGCATTCTCTGTGTCCCTGTCTTCAATAAAGGACAGTAAATACAGTGTTCGATATACGGTGAAGAAATGTATCCGTGAAACATTGTACTAATATATTTTTTAAGTGAGTGAGATTATTTTCAAAATATATTCATCCAAATATATGGGCCATTTAAAACATGTTCTTAACATATTTTAAAAAATTGTTTTTTTTTGTCTTTATGCGGTATTCTAATAATTTAAATTAATAATGATTGCAAAATCCATATCGTGGCACATCTCAATACCGGTATACCGGCCACCCCTACTTTCACTGTTATACTGACTTTACTGACATACAATTGTTCTTAAACTGCTGTTAACTTTTATACAATTGATATAAAATATTTTACTACAGTATTCAGTTCAGAATCTTTTTTTTCTAGATTTTCCTCCTTTAAAATTGAGTGCGTCTTATATGGCGGTGCGTCTTATATGGTGAAAAATACGGTAATAATGTTTTTAAATATCTATTTTCTTATAAGGGTGCCGGGAACTTTTGAAAGGCTTTCCAAGGGTGCCTCAAACAAGAAAAGGTTGGGAACCACTGCTGTAGAATAATAAACAATCAAACTTCAGGGAGAAAAATAACCAGATTTAACAAAAACAAAAAACATAACTATTACAGTTCTACTAAAAACTTCAGTTCATCTACACAATTGTTCAAACTAAAGTTTCATTCTGAAAGTTTAGTAAACAAGTGTGTGTGTGTGTGTGTGTGTGTGTGTGTGTGTGTGTGTGTGTGTGTGTGTGTGTGTGTGTGTGTGTGTCTGTGTGTGACTTACTCGACTGATGAAGATTCTTTAATGACAGGAAGAAGCTTCTGAAGAACTTCATCTGCTGGAGTTCCTCCTCCAATAAACTGTTTTAATTTAAAATCCTCCATCTTCTGCTCTGACGTCAGCAACACAAACACCAAAGCCGACCACTGAGAAGAAGACAGTCTGACTCGCTTCATTTCTCCTGACATCAGATAACGTTGAATCTCCTGCATCAGTGAATCATCACCAAGTTCATTCAGACAGTGGAACAGATTGATGCTTTTCTCAGCTGATTGATTCTCACTGATCTTCTGTTTGAGGAACTGAACTGTTTCCTCTTTGTTGTAGGAGAATCTTCTCGTCTGTGTCCGTGTTCCTCGTAACAGACTCTGATTAGACTCCAGTGACAGACCCAGAAGAAAACGAAGGAAAAGATCCAGATGTCCATTCTCACTCTTGAAGGCTTCAGTCACAGCAGCACGATGCAGACCAGTTAATGACTTTTCTATATATTGCTCACATGACCGAGAGAAGAAACTCTTGTTGATCTGATGAATCTCATTGATGCTGTTAGTGAAGGTGAGATGAACATATAGAGCGGCGAGATGCTCCTGGATGCTGAGATGAACAAAGCAGAAAACTTTCCCCTGAAACCAGCCAGACTCTTCTCTGAAGATCTGAGTGCACAATCCCGAGTAAACTGATGCTTCTGTCACTCCAACATCACACTCCCTCAGATCTTCCTCATAGAAGATCACATTCCCCTTCACCAGCTGCTGGAAAGCCAGTTTCCCCAGTCTGAGAATCATCTCTTCACTCTTCACGCTCTCCTCATAGTCCTTCTGGTGTGAGATGTTGGTCTGAAGGACGAGGAAGTGTGTGTACATCTGAGTGAGAGTCTTGGGAATCTCTCTGTTCTCAGACTCTCTCATCATTCTCTCCAGAACAGCGGCTGAGATCCAGCAGAACACTGGGATGTGGCACATGATGAAGAGGCTCCTGGACGACTTCAGGTGTGAGATGATTCTTTGGGACAGACTCTGATCTCTGATCCTCTTCCTGAAATATTGCTCCTTCTGTGGGTCAGTGAAGCCTCGTACCTCAGTGAGGCGATGGACACAGTGTCGGGGAATGAGATCAGCTGCTGCTGGTCTGGTGGTGATCCAGAGGAGAGCCGAGGGAAGCAGGTTCCCCTTGATCAGGTTCATCAGCAGCACGTCCAGTGCAGCAGATTCAGACACGTCACACAACCTCACGCCACCGTGAAAGTCCAGAGACAGACGACATTCATCCAGACCATCAAAGATGAAGACAATCTTACCGTTCTTCATCATTCTGGATAGTTCCATTCCTTTGGTTTCAGGGAAAAAGAGCTGCAGAAGATCCAGGAGACTGATCCGTCTGTCCTTCATCAGGTTGATTTCTCTGAAAGGAAGAGGAAACACGAGCTGGACGTCCTGGTTCTCTTTCCCTTCAGCCCAGTCCACAATCAGCTTCTGCACAGAGACAGTTTTCCCGATGCCCGCGACTCCCTTTGTCAGCACTGTTCTGATGGCTTGGTCTTGTCCAGGTAAAGGAGTGAAGATGTCGCAGCATCTGATGGGCGTGTCTTCTGCTGTGGGTCTCCTGGACTGAATCTCCATCTGTCTCAGC
>CM051500.1:28050498-28075689 GCA_028031935.1 Paedocypris micromegethes
GAGTATAACTCTGTTACATGCGTCCCCCCCTCACAAATAAACGTCCCAGTTTATTCATACACATTGATCAACAAGACACTTGACATGAAACAAACATTCAAACACAGATCAACAAACAATGAGTCCAGAACGGGTTAAGTGTCCCTGCGGTAATGTCCAGCGAAAATTTCCAAGGGCAGCCACTCATCCTTAGATACACGATCCACCAGAGGAAGAACGACCTTTCCAACGTCCAGAATCCTCCACGCGCTGGACGAACGGGTCAAACACCTGACGTGCCAACAAGTGATCTCCACAGAACGCCCAGGGAAGTCATCTGTCCGTTGGAAAAAAATAATCCTCGGGGACAGCAGGGATGGCGTGGAAGCTCCGCACGAAAGGTCGTGCACCACTGACGTGACACAGGACTCCCATACGCCGGACCACCCTGGAAGCTGCGCTGAAACACCCCACAGTCGCCGCTCTGGAACATCGTGCAGATCCGGTCCTCATCAACTGGAGAAAACAGGAACTTCTCCGCCGTCAGAAAAAAACACAAGAAAAAAAACTTGCCGTCCTCATCTCTAGTCCAGCCTTGGGATAGAACATCCCACCGCTGCCACCAATGTAACGAAGCGGATTGCTGCCGTTACTGGACTAGAGTGAAGGCCCCGCGCCCCATACACCGCACGGCCCCAACGGTCAGAGAATGGCAAGAACAACTATGTACACATAATTGTCTTTAGACCCGTTTTAAACCCTGCCATAGCACTGAGTCTGCACTTTTAAGAGTTTTTAATGATATCCTTCTGGCAACTGATGCTGGTGACCCTGCAGTCCTGGTTCTCCTAGATCTGAGCGCTACATTTGATACTGTGGACCGTAGTATTTTAATTTCTCATTTGCAGCCCTTAGTGGGCATCCATGGTATTGCCCTTAAATGGTTCAAGTCATACCTAGCTGATAGATTCATGTGCGTGAACCTTGGTTGCTATGAATCTTCCACTGCTCAACTGTGTTACGGTGTCCCCCAGGGATCAATTCTGGGACCTCTACTATTCTCACTGTACATTCTTCCACTAGGTTCAATTTTTTAGAAAACATGGAATCTCTTTCCATTGTTACGCAGATGACTGCCAGATCTACATGCCTTTGAAAAAAGTGGATGCCTGCTCCTTAAATTCACTTCTGTCATGTCTTGATGACATCAAAGCCTGGATGTCCTTAAGTTTTTTAAAATTTAACAGTAAAAAAACAGAAGTTGTGTTGTTTGAGCCTAGCTGGTGTGGTAAAGGTCACCCAGTTGACCTAGGTTCTCTGGCCCAGTTTGAGAAACAGGTAGTCTCTAATCTGGGTTTCAAAATGGATGGTGATTTTAAACTTGACTCCCAAATTAGTGCAGTGGTGAAATCAAGCTTTTTTCACCTTAGGCGCTTGGCAAAGGTAAAGCCCTTTCTGACACGGCAGCAGCTTGAGGTAGTAATCCACGCCTTTGTTACATCGAAGCTGGATTACTGTAACTCCTTATATTTTGGCATCAGTCAGACACTACTGTCACGTCTCCAGCTGGTTCAGAACGCAGCCGCCCGTCTGCTGGTCGGAGCGCGTAAGAGAGAGCACATCACACTCATTTTAGCTTCTCTTCACTGGCTCCCTGTGCATTACAGAGTGAATTTTAAGATCCTTTTATTTGTTTTTAAATCCTTAAACGGCCCCGCCCCCGCATACCTCACGGAACTGCTCACTCGATTTGCTCCAACCAGGACCCTCAGGTCAGCAAACCAGCTGCTCCTGAAAACCCCCTATGTGTAAGCGGAAGCTCCGGGGTGACAGGGCTTTTGCCGTGGCTGCTCCAACCTTATGGAACGCCCTACCCCTGCACATCAGGCAGTCCCCATCACTAACAACTTTTAAGACTCATTTAAAAAAACATTTTTATTCTCTGGCGTTCAACTCAGCACGAAACACAGCATGTTGGTTTTATTGGTTTTTCTCGTCTTGAGTACTTTTAATTGCCGTCTTGTTAAATTGTTTCTTAAAGTCTTGTTGTATATTGTGTTTTACATTGTGTTGCTTTTACTGTTTTAGTTTGTTTTTAGTACACCCCTGTGTACAGCACTTTGTTGTCAACTACAGTTGTTTTAAAGTGCTTTATAAATAAAGTTGATTGATTGATTGATCGCTACCTGCCCTCAGTGACGTTTATCGAATATGTCTCCATAAGAAGGCCCTCTCCATCACTACTGATGCCTCACATCCTGGACACCACTTACTAGGCCCTTGCACACATACATTCATTCCCGGAAAAATACCGGTATTTATCCTGCACGCACGTATGTGTGAACAGACAAATGGAACGGATCGGATGGAACTATCAAACAGACAAATGGAACTATCCGGAACGGATAGTAGTAACGTACCCGGTACCTAGCCGGTATTCTCGGAACATTTCCGGGAAAGCGTGCCAAAGTTCCGAGCGCGCTGACGTCACCCACTGCTCTGAGCCAATCTGAACATTCTGGCGTGGGTCACGTGTTCGTATTTTCGCGCGGTCATTCCGCGCTTTCGCGGGTCTAGCTGTTCAAAAGGTTCCGCCGGTTGATGATGTCACAAAACATTCACTCGTCGCTGTTTACAGAAATCACAGTCGGAAAAGTCGTCCAACTGAAACGACAGCGAAATCAAAGCACCTATAATAATTCGGGCGGATGAAGACATTTGTCACCACATTAAAGGAACAGTTTCTTATGAAACAATTACCCAGTTATTCATGTTTACAAAGGCGCAGCTGTTTTAAAGCGTGTCGCCAGTTGATGATGTCACCGAAAGTACCGGGAGGTTGAAACCACCGTGTGAAAGGTTGTTATCCGTAAAAATGCAGGAATGGCAACGCTTGTGTGAACAGTCTTTGCAGGAAAAAAAGCAGAACGACTTTACTGGTATTATACTGTATATTATACTGACTATACTGGTAACAGACTGAAAAACAGTTTCTATCAGCAAGTAATCAAATGCTTAAATGCATGAACACCATGCCAATCAGCACATCTGCAAGTAACTACCTCATGTTTATTTTACACTATTTAATGTTTAGTTATTTTTACCATTTGAACATAGCTACTGTTTAATTGCTGTATCTTATTGTGATACTGATTTTTTTGTAAACTTATTTCTTCTGCACATATTATCTGTGATGCTGATTACACATTAGTGTAGCAATCTTCGTGGGTTGACCAGGCATCACTACAGAGCGCAGTGGTCAGTAGAGGTGATTCTGACACTCATGTCCCATACACCACACGACTACGAGTATCAGTAATAACAAGCACAACTTGGTTGAAGAGGTGATCTTTATTAAAGCTCTGCTTTAATACACTCCACACACACACTTGGCTTTAAACACCCAAATGCTGGGCCATTATGATGGCTGCACTCTTCATTCCCGGTAAGTTTTCCCATTTTTACAAACAACAGTCAAACGATCAACAAACACAAACTTAACCTAAACTACAACACAACCATGCAAAAAGAACCACACGAGAACACGTATTTACAATGAAAATAACATTTGAAAACACAAACAACCGGACTCTCACACAGCATTGTGGGAAACAAGATGACGTCATCGTGAACCCCGCGGGGTTTGCGCGGCAGCGGCAGCGCGGCAGCGATCGCCACATTATTGTTCTTACATTGATGTTATTGTTAATGTTATTGTTCACTGTACACTGCTGTTAAATGTCTCAATTGCTGCTAGTGTTGAGATGTCAGACATAATTTCATGGTTTTCACTGACAATGACAATAAAGCTCACTTTGTCCAAGACGTCATCCTCTCCGACCGTTGTCCCGCACACCAGCTGTCCTTCATCCTCATCTACATCTTCAGTCAGACCTGACTTTCGCCACGTCAACCATATGAACACTATTAAGTTCCAGTTTCTTTCACCAGGCTTATTCTGTTGTCTACAATTGTCATTGTTCCAAGACTCAAAGCTCAGATCTTACCTCGCCACCTTCGTTGGTGGCTCAAGAGTTATTCCTGCTGTTTTATTGGCAGTTTTAGTGATTACAGAAGCATTGACTTGGAATGAAGGTAAATGTATACATTTATTGAAGTAGTTTGAATGTAGTTAAGCTACTTTTGCCATGTTGTTGTAGCTTAGCTTTGCTACATTTCCCAGAGGATAGCTTCACTGTAATGAAAGCTACATTTATTGCAGGTTAGCCAGTAGCTTAGCTTACATTTTTTAAGTAGCCCAACACTGCCAATTACAATAACTCCCAATTTGTCGGATGCGCTCAACATCTTCTTTGCATGGTTTGAAGCACAGAACGACGGAACTGCTGTTTCTCCACAGCCAATGTGAGGAAAACTCTAAGCAGAGTTGATCTACGAAAAGCTTCTGGTCCAGACAACAATCCGGGAAGAGTGCTCAGGGAATGTGCCAAACAAGTGGCATCTTCAACATTTCCCTTGCAGTTCTGTTGTTCCAACAAACTTCAAGACCACCACCATTGTCCCCGTGCCTAAGAAGACTTCTGTGTCCTGCCTCAATGACTACCGTTCCGTTACACTCACTCCTAAACATCATAAAGTGCTTCTAGAAACTCGTCATGGGGCAGATCAAGAATCTACTGTTACCAACTCTGGGCCTCATGCAGTTAGTGTATGTGACCACTGAGAATAAGACAGTCTGACTCGCTCCATTCCTCCTGACAACAGATAACGTTGAATCTCCTGCGTCAGTGAATCATCACCAAGTTCATTCAGACAGTGGAACAGATTGATGCTTTTCTCAGCTGATTGATTCTCACTGATCTTCTGTTTGAGGAACTGAACTGTTTCCTCTTTGTTGTAAGATAATCTTCTCGTCTGTGTCCGTGTTTCTGGTAAGAGACTCTGATTAGACTCCAGTGACAGACCCATAAGAAAACGAAGGAAAAGATCCAGATGTCCATTCTCACTCTTGAAGGCTTCAGTCACAGCAGCACGATGCACCTCAGATAATGATATATTTTGACTAAATAATCTATTGAAGAAACTCTTGTTGATCTGGTGAATCTCACTGATGTTGTTGTTAGTGAAGGTGAGATGAACATATAGAGCGGCGAGATGCTCCTGGATGCTGAGATGAACAAAGAAAACTTTCCCCTGAAACCAGCCAGACTCTTCTCTGAAGATCTGAGTGCACAATCCCGAGTAAACTGATGCTTCTGTCACTCCAACATCACACTCCCTCAGATCTTCCTCATAGAAGATCACATTCCCCTTCACCAGCTGCCGGAAAGCCAGTTTCCCCAGTCTGAGAATCATCTCTTCACTCTTCACGCTCTCCTCATAGTCCTTCTGGTGTGAGATGTTGGTCTGAAGGACGAGGAAGTGTGTGTACATCTGAGTGAGAGTCTTGGGAATCTCTCTGCTCTTGGACTCTCTCATCATTCTCTCCAGAACAGCGGCTGAGATCCAGCAGAACACTGGGATGTGGCACATGATGAAGAGGCTCCTGGACGACTTCAGGTGTGAGATGATTCTGTGGGACAGACTCTGATCTCTGATCCTCTTCCTGAAATATTCCTCCTTCTGTGGGTCAGTGAAGCCTCGTACCTCAGTGACACGATGGACACAGTGTCGGGGAATGAGATCAGCTGCTGCTGGTCTGGTGGTGATCCAGAGGAGAGCCGAGGGAAGCAGGTTCCCCTTGATCAGGTTCATCAGCAGCACGTCCAGTGGAGCAGATTCAGACACGTCACACAACCTCACGCCACCGTGAAAGTCCAGAGACAGACGACACTCATCCAGACCATCAAAGATGAAGACAATCTTACCGTTCTTCATCATTCTGGATAGTTCCATTCCTTTGGTTTCAGGGAAAAAGAGCTGCAGAAGATCCAGGAGACTGATCCGTCTGTCCTTCATCAGGTTGATTTCTCTGAAAGGAAGAGGAAACACGAGCTGGACGTCCCGGTTCTCTTTCCCTTCAGCCCAGTCCACAATCAGCTTCTGCACAGAGACGGTTTTCCCGATGCCCGCGACTCCCTTTGTCAGCACAGTTCTGATGGCTTGGTCTTGTCCAGGTAAAGGAGTGAAGATGTCGCAGCATCTGATGGGCGTGTCTTCTGCTGTGGGTCTCCTGGACTGAATCTCCATCTGTCTCAGCTCATGTTCCTGACTGATGTCTCCTCTCTCGCTCTCTGTGATGTAGAGCTCAGTGTAGATCTCCTTCAGGAGTGTTGGGTTTCCTCTCGTCGCTGTTCCCTCGTACACACGGGAAAACTTCTCCAGCAGGTTTGATCTCAGTCTGATGTGAAGAAAGAAGCGTGACTGATGTTAATAGTCACAGACACTGAGGTGAGAGAAGCTTCAGAGTGAAGGTTGTTCAGATGTTGTTGAGTCACTGAGAGATTGATCAGTCACGGACACACGGCTCCGTTCCAGAGGATTCACACTCGCACTGTCAGAGGAAGAGAAGAGCTGAAGAAGAGCTGAAGACCAGAAGTCTGTAGATGTTACTGACTAGCTGCTTTATTACTGGTCAGTTGTGAGAAACGGTTAGAGAGTTGGATTAGTAAATGGATAGTTTTTTTAATTTTTAAGACAAAAAAATTTTAAGACAAATTTTAAGCAAAATCTTTAGACGTGTGAATCTGTTTCTACACAGATGTGTATTCATTCTAAACTTAGAACTTAAACACTGAGTTTCTGCCATTGTCACAGAGATGTGAGTATTATTTTACTCACTTTTCCACTTCCTCAAAGATGTTGTAATTACGTAGTATTTTATATAAAGCTCTTTTCTTCGTCATTGGTAACGACTACTAATTGATAGTTGCATCGTGCTTCTACACTCCCAATAAAGAAATATTTTATTGTATCAATTCTGTTCTATTCCAGAAAGAATAAAAAATGATGGTTTCACAACTTACACCCAACAATAGTTTTTAGTGTTCAAACTTCAGTTAACTTCACTTTTGTTATGAAGTCTTTACCGTAGATCAGGAGATTCCTGTTTTCCCTTTAAATCTATTGGCTTCTCCATCGACCAGTTACTCTTCATGGACACGTGACTGAAATCTGGTGAGTTGATCTCTTCTTCTGGATTCCACTAGATGTTTGTGTCTCCATCATCAGTTTCACGTGTTCAAGTCTGACGAGAGAGAAACTGACACACAACATCAGATGAAGATCATCACAATAACACGACAGAAACCGTTCAGTCTAATTCAACAGACGCTTTAAACTAGATCTGCATTTACAGCCCTAAACAACACAGAAGAGAAATAAATAATATGTGGAGACAATAATTTATCACCACAGAGGGAAATATAAAATGCTGTTAGTTGTAAAATTCTCAACTAATAGTGCTTTAAAATACTTCCATTCCGTCTAAAAACTCAGTGATTTTCCAGATATGATGATATTAATGTTCATCATAATCAAACGTGTTTATTCAGAGAAAGTGTGTGTTGATCAGTAACTGCTCGTCTGGTTCTTCTGTGTGAAGATTATTCAGTGGTTTCAGTTTTTATCAGCAACGTTGTTCTGAACTTGTACTGAATTAAATGAGATTGTTATGACACACACTGTGACATTTATGGTCTGATAAACATTGTTTTCATTCTCACATAATAAATCATAAAAACTCTTCTAATAAATGATAATAAATTTGACTCTTTTACTTGAAAGACTCCCCTTGAACGAACCCGTTTCTGCAGACAATTAAAACACAGTTTTGAGATTCTGATTGACTTTGTTCTCAGGTGTAAAATGGCGCATTTGGAGTTTAAAGAATTACTTTCACTTTCATTTGCATAAACAATTTAAAGATAAAACACAATCCGTACCTTCTCAGTAATTACTACATCAATACAATTTCAAGATTGTTACTTTGTATTCATATAAAAAGAGTAAAAGTTCTTACTTGTTTTCTCTCTGTGCAGCAGTAACTTCAGCTTTAACCGAAGCAGCAGTGAGTTCTTCACTAACAGCGACGTGTCAAGATTCCTCCGCTTGGTCAACAGGTTTTTCAGTTTCATTTCTTTTCCTGTAAATTTGTGCTGTTCTGTAATGACTGAACCCAAACACCCAAGAACACAGTTCCCTGGCCATGAGGAAGTTGGTTATTTCTCAGAAAGCCCAGCAGAGACTCCATGTCCTGAGAGTGCTCAGGAGAAACCGCCTGGAGGAGAAGCTGCTGGTAATCTTCGTCGAGAGCATCTTGGCCTACTGAATCACGGTGTGGTACGCCAGGCACAGCAGCCAACAGGAGAGCGCTCCAGAGAGTGACCAACACCGCCCAGAAGATCACTGGATGCTCTCTCCCCTCCCTGGTGTCATAGAACGACTGTCACTCGGGACAAGGCAGGGGTGGACTCACGTGCACAGCCAGAAGAAGATCAGGGAGCACAAGGGGTTAAATGTTCCAAATAGGGTTTATTCCAGGAATCGTGGTCAAGACAGGCTATGGGTCAGTACACAGGAATGTCCAAACACATGAACATGAACTAGACAAGACTTGACAAGACTTGAGGCGAGAGTGACAGGAAATAACTGCTGACAAACTGGCAACGACAATGCAAAACACTAGAACTTAAACACATAGACTAATGAGTAACACAGAACACAAAACAAGGAACACAAAACTAGGTCACAGACAGAGACACAAAACTTCAAAATAAAGGTCCTGCCCGGCTTTAAGCTGGAGGATAACGCCTGCTCTCGCTACCTCAGCAGAGCAAGGATCATCACCATGGACACGTATCACCCCGGTCACCATTTGCTAACATTGACCCAGACCATCAGATTCAGGGACAGTTTCTTCCCCAGAGCTAATCACGCACTGAACACCATCAAGTCAACCTAGAAACACTGACAACTGCACTGAAAGTCACTTTCTACCCCGTGCAATACACCACTGGCACCCGCCACTTTACTCCCTCCGTGCAATTAGCAAATTTTGCTTTCCTATATAACTGTTTACTCTGTGTATTGTTTACCATTTATTTATTTGCTCTCTTTATTGAGCACTTTTTTGCTCTCTTTTTATATTTTATACACTTAATACTAGATATACTATTTATATTTTATCTTATACAATGAACATTTTCTTACATTTTTATTTTGTGTGTTTTCCCTTCTGTTGCACCAAACGAACCCAACCCATCTTCTACCCTGACCCCAACCAACCTCATGTCCTCTCTAACAACATCCATATATTTCCTCTTTGGTCGTCCTCTTGCCCTCTTCCCTGGCAGCTCCATCTCCAACATTTCTACCTATATATTCACTATCCCTTCTCTGCACATGTCCAAACCATCTCAGTCTGGCCTCTCTGACTTTATTGCTAACACAGGTAACGTGAGCTGTTCCTCTGATGTGCTCGTTCCTTATTCTGTCCAACCTCGTCACTCCCAAGGAGAACCTCAACATCTTCATCTCTGCTGCCTCCATCTCTGCCTCCTGTCTCTTTCTCACTGCCACTGTCTCTAAGCCGTAGAGCAGAGCTGGTCTCACCACTGTCTTGTACACTTTTCCTTTGAGTCTCGCTGACACTCTTCTGTCACACAACACTCCTGACACTCTCCTCCACCCGCTCCACTCTGTCTACACTCGCCTCTTCACCTCTTTTCCACACTCCCCATCACACTGCACTGTTGATCCCAAGAACTTGAACTCCTGCACCTTCTTCACCTCCACCCACTGTAACTTCACTCCTCCACCCTGCCCCCTCTTGTTTAGACACATGTATTCCGTCTTACTACGACTGACTTTCATGCCTCTTTTTTCTAGCGCAAACCTCCACCTCTCTAGCTCTTTCTCCACCTGCTCTCTACTCTCGCTGCAAATTACAATGTCATCAGAAAACATCATTGTCCAGGGAGATTTCTGTCTGACCTCATCTGTCAACCTGTCCATCAGCATAGCAAACAAAAAGGGACTCAAAGCTGATCCTTGGTGTAGTCCCACCTCCACCCTGAACTCTTCTGTCTGGCCTACAGCACATCTCACCATCGTCCTACTGCTCTCATACATGTCCTGGACTACTCTGACGTACTTCTCTGCCACTCCCGACAACCTCATACAGTACCACAGCTCCTCCCTCGGCACCCTGTCGTATGCCTTTTCTAAATCCACAAAGACACAATGCAGCTCCTTCTGACCCTCTCTGTACTTTTCCATCAACATTCTCAAAGCAAAAATGGCATCAGTGGTGCTCTTTCGGGGCATAAAACCATACTGCTGCTCACAAATCTCTACCTCCTTCCTAAGCCTGGCTTCCACTACTCTTTCCCACAGCTTCATTGTGTGGCTCATGAGCTTTATTCCCCTTTATTTTGCTGCAGTTCTGCGTATCACCCTTGTTCTTGAAAATCGGCACCAGAATGCTTTTCCTTCACTCCTCAGGCATCTTCTCGCTCTCTAGAATCCTGTTAAACAAACTGGTTAAGAACTTTACAGCTGACTCTCCAAGACACTTCCACACCTCTACAGGCACATCATCAGGACCGACAGCCTTTCTGCTCATCATCCTCTTCAGAGCCTTCCTCGCCTCATCCCTACTAATGTCTGCTATTTCCTGCTTCTCAACATCCACATCCACATCCTCCTCCCTGTTTTCCCTGTCATTTTACTCATTCATCAGCTCCTCAAAATACTCCTTCCATCTTCTCTGCACACTCTCCTGGGTTGTTAGTACATTTCCATTTCTGTCTTTTAAAATTCTTATCTGCTGTACATCCTTCCCATCCCTATCTCTCTGTCTGGCTAGCCTGTACAAATCCTTCTCTCTTTCCATTGTGTCTAACCTGTCATACAGCTCATCATATGCTTTCTGTTTGGCCTTTGCCACCTCCCTCTTCACTCTGCGCTGCACTTCCTTGTACTCCTGTCTACTTTCCTCAGTCCTTTCTAGATCCCACTTCTTCTTTGCCAAGCTCTTCCTCTGGATGCAGTCCTGTACTTCCTTATTCCACCACCAAGTGCCCTTATCTTCTATCCTCCTACCAGATGACACACCCAGCACCTTCCTACCTGTTTCCCTGATAACCTCTGCTGTAGTTTCCCAGTCATCAGGCAGCTCTTCCTGATCTCCCAGAGCCTGTCTCAATCTCTGCCTGAACTCCTCGCAAGCTACTTCATCCTTCAACTTCCACCACTTGGTCTTCTGTTCCGTTTTTCCTCTTTTCTTCTTCCTCCTGACCACCAGAGTCATACGCGAAAATAAGCACCCCCTATTTTCAATTTTTTGAAACTAAAAAACTTGAATGGTGCTTATAATCGCAGATTTCAAAAATCCGCGTATTTTAAGACGCTCATTTTTTGACATTCCAAGTCCGGAGTGTAATGACGGCGCGAGTGCACCGAATGCGCGAGGGCTCAGCCACGGCAGGCTTGCTGTTCTTAAAAGGAGCAGTCACAATTAAATGGAAACATGTAGTCTTTCCTTATATTATTTATTATCAATTTTCAAGTACAGAAGCGTTAAAGTGAACGATGAGAAGGAGGAACACGCGTAGATCTTTCAGAAGGCCAGTTAAAAACTGCGGTCTCGCCAGACGTGCCTGTGAAAACCGCGGACTTCTCATCCGCGCTTGCTTTTTCCCTTGCGTTACTAATACACTGATTACGTTTTATCTTGACACCGGCGAATTAAAACATTCGTCCTTCCTAATACTTTTGTATCCATTTTTTTTAAGCACAACAGCATTAAAGTGAACGGTGCGAACGAGGAACATGCATAGATGTTTCAGGTGGCGTGTTTTAAACTTGTCTTGATACCTGCGAATAAAAGAAATGAAAACGAGTAAGTTCATTTTTTTCCGCAAGACATTGCACAAACAGCTTGTTTTTTTTTTTAATCGCTGCAACAAGTGACTTAATATCCGATTTATAAGAAATTATTTTTGTACCTGTTTTACTCTATGTCTTCGCTGTTTCTCTCAGAGGAACAAGACGCACCGTTCAATTTCTTCAGTTCCGTCCAGTGCGTTGGAAATGCCGGTCTTTGCCGTTGGAAAAACAGTGGCTTTGCACATAACGAAGGGAAACGATTATGTAAACCGATTTACCGCACTAGCTGTACGACTGATCCTCGCTGGATATGGGTTTGCGCCGGTGTAAAGACTAAAGTTCTTTAGCGGTCTTCTGATTGAAGAACTCCTCCGCAGCTTGTGCAGTGTCAAACGAATGTCTGACGGCGTCCACGGTGTGGCCAGTCTGGCTGGGTAGAAGAGGCTGTAGGTGATGTTAGCTTTGCGAAGTTTTCTTTTCACTCCATTGTAAGTTACTTGCATCTTGCTGACCTCTGGACTCATATCAGAGACAACGTGGACCTGTGCTCCTCTAAAAGAATTTTTTTCTTGCGCCTTGGAGAGATCCAGGATCTTGAGATTGTCCGTGTAGTAGTGCAGACGGACGAGTATGGACCGCGGTCTCGGGGCCAAGGATCGATGCGCTCTGTCGATCACCAACGGTGAGTCAAAGTTTTCAGCACCAAGCACTTCATGGAAAAGTTCGGTCAGGAATCTGGTCGTGTTGCCTCCTTCAGCTCCCTCTTTTATTCCCACGAGTCGTAAATCCTGTCTGTGGCTTCTTTTTTTCCAAGTTAAGGCATTTGTCTTGCAGCTTTTTATAGTCATTTGTGATTGTTTGATGCGCTTGTTCCAATGCTGTCATTCGGTCCATCTTTTCGGTGATCGTGTTTCCCATTTCGCTGACTTCATTCAGTTTCTCGAGTACTGCGCGTATGTCAGTTTTCTTTATTCGTTATTCGCGCAAAGTTGAGATGCTTGTTTTAATGTCCTCAAATTATGTCGCAGTTTCTGATTTTATAGGCAATAGGACCGTTTCTCTGGAAGCCTGTAATTCCTTCCTCAGCGTGGTGATTGTTAAACCGCAATCCGGCGTGCCTGCTTCATGGTTCGCCATGTTCTGTTTGTCGGTTGCCAATGGCGTCAGTAGATGTTCATGTATCAATCCACTTGTTTCGGCTATTTCGGATGGCTCAGATCACGATATTAGTGTTAAATATCTGCAGAGCTTCTCAGTCACGTCTTACTCCATAACGTGCTAACCGAAAGCCTCCCGAGAAAGCGATCTTTTAACAATTATTCTTGCAGCTCTACAATCAGTGTTGGGTAAGTTACTTTTAAAAAAAAACTAATTACAAATTACTTTACAACTTTGTAATTAAATTACTTTTCAAATTACTGTCTCAAAGGTAACTTAATACCTGAATAAGTAACTTAATTTAAATACGACTGTTGTAAATTGTCGTGAATCACGTGCATCAGCACTACAACGACTTTGAAGCAGAAAACTGTACTTTTGCTATAAGTAATATAAATTTAAAAAATGAAATTGTTACGATCTCCTCTAGTCTAGGGGTTTGAGAGGAGAAGTAACAAAGTAAAACAAAAGATGGAGTTCGGAAAAAGATCAAAATGTTAAAAAAGAAATTGAATTGTGGCAACACACTTCAGTCCTGTCCCAAAGCGAAGGAGAACACTCACCACAGATTACACAAATCAAAATACTTACTGATACAGGGAAACTTAAAGGCATAAAATGGAAATAACCGGAAGCAATGGCTCAGGAGAGAGCAAGGCCTAAAACAACAAACAAAACAGTTCTAACTAATATTTTTGCATCTGGCTTACCTAACAACAAAAGGAAAAATAAACACAGCAAACTTCAGCAAACTTCCCTCACCTCCCTATCTAACCAAAAACAGGGATAAAGGTTTCAGCAAAAGAAATAGGCACTCTCTCCCTACGCTTCCCAAACTAAGAAACAAACACACACACACACCAAAACTTCAGAGTTCAACAGTCTACTCACCACACCTAATCACACAGCCACTAGTTTTTAACCCCACCGGGTAAATAGGTTTTACACACAGTTATCACAACTAGGATATTCACAACAAACACATTTGGTTCGCTTTGGAGCAGGGGAGAAGTGTGCCTCCCACCAGCCAGGATTCAACTGCTTTTAAAGGTGATAGCTCACTCTCCAACATAATGGCGTAACGAAGGACAGGTGGAACTGCTTCCGCCTGGGAGGAGCAAAGAGAAGAGAGAAAAGCCACAACACAGCACATCCCCACACAGAATATACCATTCACTCATTGAAAATAAACACGTCCCAGGACGTAACAGAAATCATGATGAAAGATTTGAATCTTTCTTGGAGGCTTCATAATAATTTTAAATCAGTCAGGCGTTCCATCATGGCCGAGATTGCAGGTCTCTGTCGAAGTGAGTTGTCCGGAAGCTGGATCCAGGAATAATGCAAGAGCCGACACCGCGTTAGAGGTTTAACACGTGTTTATTTTGCCGTTCAATGCATTACTCAATCACAGTCAGGAAATGCGGATCCTTTATACCCTAAATGACGTCAGATATCGCGTGATTATCAGCAGGAAGCGAGATTTGTCAGAGGACTGACTTACACACGTGGTCTCTATTCAATAACAAAAGATAGACGTTGCTATGGTGATATAGGTCGTAATCAGGTCTCCATTCGACCTTCATGAAGTCTTAACACTAGGAGAGTAAGATAACATTATGAAACACTAATTATACGTTTTATAGCCTAAGTATTATCTTTTGGTCAATCATAAATTAATATAAGTTCTGAGTTTGAGTTCTGAGTTATTTTAAGAAGCTTTTCACAGTTTTAACTGTCTCAAAGCACACTATGTAAATCTTTAAAACAGTTATCACCTTTTATTGATTTGATTGTCTGGTTATTGGTGTCAATTAAATTACTATGATTATAACAAGAAAGTATTAATATAAATATTACAAATATTCAAAGAAATGTGAGGATGTCTTAGTTTAAAAGTTTCTTAACCTTTGACACAGATTTAGCTCGGAGAGGCTCCAGTGTCCTTGCTTTTGATAAGACTCAGACAGAGACTGGAGACGTAGCAGTTTACCGGAATTGGAATTTAGTTCAAGATCAAATTATCTTCCATTAGAATCTTCCCCCACACATCCTTAGAGAAGAATAAGTCAAAACAACATTTAGATAGTTACTAATCTGTATCTCTTTGGAGACACAAGTATGAAACAATTCAACGGCTTTCAGCCTTGGCCTGGCTACGCAGGCTAAAATATAATAAGCTCTTAATATTAATATTGGAAATAAGATTTAAGTTATTAAATATTAAAAATATTCTAACATCAGCCTTGTTTCTCTAGCGCTGTGGTCATAAGGCCGAATACCTCGGTACAATACAATTGATTCTAAAAGAACAAAGTACGACAAACGCGTACATAAACTGAAAAAAAAATTCTTCGGGCATTGAAACACTGAGCACAGTATTAGTACTAGTACTTCTTTGACTGCTTGAATTTATTGGGACTGCGTGAAATTGAAAGTTGCTTATATTTTTGATACTCGGTACAGGTACAAAGTAGCAAAAATGACTAATTAATAAAAAATTTTTGACAATATTTACAAAATGTCCTAATAGTGTACTGGAGTACTTCACACACATGCGTTGTCCTTTTAATGAGCGATTAGGAAAGCTACCCTTGCAAAATCACATTACACAAGCATTCATTTGCTCGCACACATGTTGGGACGGAGTCACGTCTGAATAAACAAACACTCTGTGGAGTAACATCATTCTGACTCACTGCAAAGATGAACAATAGACACATTATAAATAAGAAACAAACTCAAAGGGACCGAGTGCACATCCTTTACCAACAAACTTTTGCGCGCCACTGAAAGGTCTCGAAGCGTCGATTAATTGGGGTGACTATATTTTGATTTCCAAAAAAAGAGGAGAAGGGGCGTGGCCTCGAGACTAATTCAGACAGGCTTCTCGGAGGTTATAAGCTTCAATGGTGCAAAACTAACTTCTGTAATAAACAATTTAGACTTGGACTCTTTTCTAACAATTATAAATATATAAATAAATTGATTAATTAATTAATTTTAGAACACAATCACAATAGTGTTCTAAATATCAGCTCTTCTGTTATAGAACCCTGCTTCAACAATATATATATAATAATAACCATATCTATCTATCTAACCATAATATCTAAGTCCCGCCCTCCTCACAGACAGTTACAAAGACCAATCAAACGAACAATTACATCGTGTATTACCCAGTCAAAAGTAGAAAGCAGGATGTCTTCATTAAAAGCGCGTGAGATGATTTGCATGAGATGCTGCCGTCCAGTCTTGTCTCAAAACGAGACGCGCGATTCCATTCTCAAACAATTTAAAGCACGGCCGGCGATCGTGTAATGGTCTTTTGAAGAAGCGTGAAAACCGGACATTTTCGTGAACTTATAAAACACGTCACCCTAGATTAATATGGATTTGAAATTTAAAAAATGTCAATGTATTTGATTTAACAAATTGTTTTTGCCTTATAACGCTCATCATTGTTCGATTAGCCTTCCACTTGAAAACACTCTTAAAGTCAAATTGTACAATGTCTTGAACACAAACACACAAAAGGTTTCTGAATTGCACTGAATTATTTTGAATTGTCGAGGATTGATAGGTATACTGTAGCTTATTGATAAGTATTGATAGGCTAAGAAGAATATTCACACTTTGCTGCGATATATAATTATGGATAATGTTAATGATATAATTAACGGATAATGTTCTGGACCATTTGCTTCCAAAGAAATGTGTAACCGGTCCTGTTGAAATTTTTGTTAAATACTTCTATAGTCTAGAAGTTTATATTTTATTTTTTTAAATATTTTTTATTGAGTTTTAAATGTACACACTTATATTCAATTAAGGATAGAGAAGATTCCATCATGATTAATCCGTAAGCGTGCAGGGAAAAGCAGGCCGAATTCGATGCTCGCTCCTCTCAGTTGGGCCTTAACCTGGTTAGAGGTCATCCCCCATTTAGCGACATCAGCACTCACATCTGGATAGACATCTTTCAATTTTTGTTGTTGCTCTAACAGTGAGGGTTTCACTGCGGAGATAGACCATTTAAGCTCTGCAAGCATCTCCACCCTTAGCGCCTCCGATCTAATACCGCCAAATAATAATACCTCTCTGATATCTCCCTGGTCCACGACGGCGCCGTCCATGCTGTTTTGCGATTCACCCGCATCGTCAGTGATCTCTGCTGCTTTTTTGTTTTTCGGCATATTTAGCTTGCGCTCTCAGACAGTTTTCTCAGTTTGCGTCACTCCATAAATGCTTAGTAAGCCGTAGATAATTGGAAATGTGTGGAGCAGAAAACTCTAGGACTTCTCACGCCGCAATCTTTCCAGAAGTCTTGGCTTTTTTTTCTTGGCACGATATTTTCCCTCTCTCTTTTCCCTTCTTTCTCTTGGTATACTTGGCTTTGAGTTGGTCTTGGACTGAGAAAAGCTAAAAAAAAAAACCAAATTAATAGTTTGTATTTTTCCCCTTTTATTGTATTATTTTTATTACCTTTTTTATTCATACTATTTAAATATTCTTTTATTTACTTACCTTTTCTGGCCTGTCACAATATAAGTCATCACCCTTTCAGATCAGCAGGTGCTTATTCTTTGTTTAATACTCACTGCAATATTGTACGTCTATTTTGTGTTTTCTATATTTTCGCTACGATGTTTAAAATCCCAATAAAAATTTGATATAAAAAAGGAACTTTCTTTCTCTTGGCTTTGAGTTGGTCTTGGACTGAGAAAGACCATGAAAATAAACTTGAACGTGTTGCCCCCCCAGACAATTAAAACGCATTGTGTCTATGAAGGAAAACGTCTTGAAGTGCGTGTGAAAGCTACTGGACACCTGCTGGGAAATGAAGCCGTGGCTTGACGTGAAGCGCGAGAACTCTGCGGAACACGCCGGGGAATGTCCAGGGCTCAGATGTCAAGATCATTCAATCACCTTAACTAGACTCCACCAGCTCAGACGAGTGCGATGAGGAGACGCAGGCCGTTATAAATCTCTTCAGACCGGCTACGAGGCCGACGTGACCTCACGAGTCTGGTCTGCTGAAGAGAAAGAGTTGATGCGGAGCAGCCCGAGGCCACCAGGGGGCTCCAGCAGCACAACAATCACCTCAGACGGCTCTTTGATTTTATTTCTTCAATTTACAGTTTTTTTCAATTGCTAGCAGACAATTTTTCAAACTACACTCGCTTTGTCAAAACACTGAACACGATTACAGTGAGATGTGGTCTTGGATGATGAGACTTGATGAGGAACTACTCAATCAGTTAGAGTTGCACGATTCGGTATAAATGAGAATCACAATATTTTGCTGAGAATAAAGATCACGATTCTTTTCACGACTCTTTTGGATATTTTATTATTTTAAATATTCAACCCTGAAAATCAGGCTGTCAAACAGCAGTATAATAACACATATTACATATTATCACAGAAAAAAGGTTCTGCACCGGTGGAAAAACACAATTGCTTTGTTTTTTATAAAGATTGATACATTTCTGTGATCATTTTGCTTCAATGTACTCAGGTAGATGTTCGTTTCAGTGTGTAAAGCAGATAGTGTAAAGTGAGATTTTACTGTTAATTACACACTGATAGTTTTCAGATTACAGTAACAGTAAAGAGAAAATAAAGAGTAATAAAATGCTTATAAACAAAAAAAAACATGTACAGGATTTTTATGTAAAATAAAAATGACAAGTAATGAAACTAGAAACTAGCACTGTATATTCACAACTCACCCAATTCCATGTTATTGATATTTTATATTACAGCGAGTCTTCACTCCAGAGTCTCTCAGATAATTAAAGGACAGATCTAGTTCAGTCAGACGTGAGTTTGATCTCAGAGCTGAAGTCAGAGCAGAACAACCTTCTTCTGTCACTCCACACCAGCTCAAACTGTGAAGAACAACGACACTCTTCAGTCTCTCAGTTCAGAAACATCAAGATAATAAAGAACAAATCACTGACACTTCAAAGACAAACTATTTTAGATTAAAAAAATGTAAGAAGCCTTAAAGCAGGGGTGACCAACCCGTGGCTCTTGAGCCTCTTCAGGATCTTTCACATGACATGAGTCAAATATGCACACGATGTTAACTGTTGAAAAATAACTAATATTATCATGTTGGTGTGGTTATTGTCATTAAATCTGGCTGAGCAGAGGTCTGTGTGAGTGTAGCCCAGGTGATTTATAACATCAGCCAATTCATTCGAGATTCTAATTTGAAAATAGATTGTAATGTGAATATGTAGTTTTAAATAACAACATATTAAAATACATTTCCCATAATCGGCGCGCACTCATTCCATTCACGTCACTCACAACACGTCACGTCACATGACTTAAGTTCCGCCCACAGAAAGCGGAAGTAGGAAAGTTTGTAGTGGAGGCGCGAGAAGCGTGAGGAACACGAGAGAAGCGGGAGACACACGAGAAAAAAGCGACAGAGAAGGCGATCGAACACGGCGTGGTTTTCTTATTATTGCGCTGGCTGGGTTTTTTTTGTTTCGTTCCCTTTCCAACTTTGGAATCCTGATTTGTGCCGGGATAAAAGCACAAATGGCGAGCCATCCACGAGTTTGGAACTGGTAGGATTTTTCCGTTTTTTCGTCTTCCCTTTTTTGGATAAAAGGACTGAGGAACCCTGGACATTTGATTTCCGTAGTGGAAAAGCGCATTTATCTTATTTCTTGTTAATGTGAATTGAGTTGTGTATATGTTTCATCGATTGTCGGGGAAATTGTCATTTACGTGAGGATATCTGATTGATATATTTTTTTTTTTGGGTTATTCAATTTGTCACAAAGGGTCTGATCGTTTTATTTCATTTGAATGTATTTTTTATTTGGGTGATTTATATTTAATTGATTTCTGACTTCAGAGTTTAGTCACAGATTATTATTTAAAGTGTTTTTTCTATTTAGTTATTTATTTTGTTTGCTCCTTGACTTGAAACAAATACAAGTTTACATTATTTCAAATTTTGGTTTTTGTGTGTACTTCACTCCCCAGCAGCAGCTAACTTTTCTCCAGTAGCCGAGCTTAACTACTGATCGCAGTCCGAAGATCTAAGCTGAGCCTAAGATATTGACACGTGTTACACCAAAGTGGCGAGCCAGCCAGGAGAAACGTTATAGCTGTTATCGGAGTAAGTGTTTATACTAAACAGAGTTAAAATGGATATTGTTGAACGAGAAGATGTCAATATTAAGAATTCTGTCATTATTAGTGGAATAACCTTAACTGAGGCAGATCAAACATTAGAATTGTATCTCCAGAGATTCGGCTCCATACGACGCAGATTACTAATCGATGATCCACTGTCAGACTTTCATCGTAACGCAATAATAGAATTCTCGCACAACTCCGCCATGTGCAATCTTGAACCTCAGTTGCCTTTAACTATGATGAACCCTTCTGACTCAGATGTTGTGTTTCGTGTGCGAGCTTTGACAAACGTTTATACCCCTGTCACCAGTAGCGCCCAAGCAGCTGTTTCAGGCGGCGGATCCCCTGACGTGGACCATCCTTCAGGAGTCAACACCCAGATGAGTGCAGCTAGAATCGTACAGCAACCTGAAGAGTGCAAGACACCTCCCGTTGGACCAAAAAACCCAGCCAGTGTAACCTTGAATGCAGCGTCACCTTGCTATCTAGATGATGCTGACTCCAGTCGACTGAATCGATACATGTTAAGTTTCCCTTGTCCGCGGCCAATCCTCCTTCAGTCCAAAAGGTAGTGATGGAACACATCATAAGAGCAAGTGATCCAGCATCCTCACACAGTGCTTCATTTCGCCTGAAATCCTTCTCTGGAAGAGTCCCCCGACCAAACAATGAACCTGATTTCGACACCTGGCGAGCAACCGTCGATTATTTTTTAGATAATTGACCCATCCCTCCCTGAATCACACAAGACACGAAAGATCTTTGATTGCCTACTTCCACCTGCTTCAGATGTCATCAAGCACGTGAACCCAAATGCGCCATTGTCCGAGTTCCTGGGACTGCTGGAGTCTGTCTACGGGTCAGTAGAGGATGGAGATGAATTATTAGCGAAATTCATAAGCGCTCTACAGAATTTGGGTGAAAAGTCCTCAACCTACCTGCACAGACTGCATGTAATCCTGTGTGCTACCATCAGACGGGGAGGGGTTGCTGAAAGTGAGCGAGATCGTTGTTTGTTAAAACAATTTTGTCGTGGCTGCTGGGACAATGCCCTGATTACAGACCTGCAACTGGAGAAGAGGAAAGCAAATCCACTTCCCTTCGCTGATCTGGCAATACTCATCCGTACAGCTGAAGACAAGCAAGCATCCAAAGAGGAGAGAATGAGAAAACATCTTGGTGGGACCAGGAACCCATCAATCCCCTTTAAGCAGAGGGCAGTGACCCACCAGCAGTCAGTATGTCCTTACAGTGTGTATGAAGAACAGTCTACAGAGACACCAGCCCTGGGTGCAACAAAGCAGAAATCTCAAGCAAAAGGGAGAAGGCCAAAGCTCTGAGACAACCAAAGAGAGTGCCCTAATGGGGGAGATTGCCGCTCTCCGAAGCCAAATTGCAGACATCCGGAAAACAGCCGATCAAATGGAGGGAGCGAGCAGAAGCAGAATGAGCTTGAGGAGCTGAGAAGACAGGTTGCCGAGCTAAAGGTTCAAGTCTCTACTCCAAACCAGCAACGACAGGCCTTACGTCAGAAGCCATCCAGAAGGTCCACCTTTAAAAGACAGCAGGAGGTCGATAGACAGCCACAGTATAGTGAGATGAGAACCAACCGCCCTCGGCCATGGTATTGCTTTAACTGTGGAGACGATGCTCATATTGCCATTAATTGTGAAAACGCACCAAATCCATCCAGAGTTGATGAGAAGAGGCGGAATTGAGAGAAAGACAGGCTGAGTGGGATTCCCATAACAGAACCATGTCCGCACCTTTAAATTAAGAGCAGTCTCTGTTGCAGGGCAGACAGAGACTAGGAGAAAGAAGCGAGGCCCTAGTCAACATCAAGTGTGTAATAGACATATGGATACTGTAAACCTGAGAAATTACCAGATAGACTGATTGGAATGAAGTGCACTGCACATGTTGAAATCGAGGGAAAAGGAATGAACTGCTTATTGGACACAGGATCTCAGGTCACGACGATCCCCCTATCCATCTACACCAGTCACTTTTCGCAGTGCCACCTGCAGCCATTAAATTATCTGTTGGAGTTGAAGGAGCCAATGGCCAGGCCGTTCCTTATTTGGGCTATGTAGAATTGACAATGATGTTTCCCTCAGAATTCCTTTGAACCAGAGCCGATGTTTCAACCCTGGCCTTAGTAGTCCCAGACCTGACACGTCAGTCTCAGATACTTATTGGAACTAACACCTTGGATGTCTTGTACAGCAATCGTACGCAAGAGACCACTCCAGATTGAAACCACGCCACCATGGATATCAAGCTGTGATCAGAGTCCTAGAGGCAAGACAACAGCAAGCAGGAACAAGTGTCTTGGGCCAAGTAAAAGTCAAGGGAATTGTACCTGAAGTGATAACAGCTGGAAGCACAGTAATTTTGAATGGATGTGTTAACATTTCTAGGCCACAGCCAAAGACGTGGGTGACAATAGAGCCATCGCAGTCATCTTTGCCCAGTGGATTGCTTGTGGCCAGTTGTTTGTACTCCCTACCCCTGAAACGCAATGCCCAGATACCAGTATTGCTGAGAAATGAGACTCAAGTAGACATAACAATTCCTCGCAGAGCAGTCTTAGCGGAAGTGCACGCTGTCCAAAGTGTGGTGGAGAGAGGAAACCAACCGTGTGCTCCATCCCCATCACAATCCGGAATTATACCCGACTTTGGTGACTCTCCCTTGCCAAATGAATGGAAGAGCAGAGTGACAAACCTAGTGAACTCCATGCCAGAAGTTTTTGCACTGCACGACCTGGATTACGGAAACACAAAGTTAAGCATCGTATTAATCTGAGTGATAGCGCCCCCTTCAAGCAGAGGGCCAGGCCAATTCATCCGCAGGATGTTGATGCAGTGAGACGACACCTTAAAGAACTTCTTGATGCTGGCATCATCAGAGAATCTGAATCCCCATTCGCCTCTCCCATCGTGGTGGTGAGGAAGAAGAACAATGATGTACGCCTCTGCATTGATTTCAGGAAGCTGAACTCTCGAACCAAAAAAGACGCCTATGCACTGCCAAATTTGGAGGAAGCCTTCTCCGTTCTGTCCGGCTCCAAATGGTTTTCTGTCCTCGATTTAAAATCAGGCTTTTACCAAATCGAGATGGAAGAAGAAGAAGAAGCTGACAAACAGAAAATTGCATTTGTCTGTCCTTTAGGGTTCTACGAGATCAATCGAATGCCACAAGGTATCACTAATGCGCCAAGTTCGTTTCAAAGACTAATGGAGCGATGCATGGGTGATCTTAACAGAGAACAGGCCTTGGTCTTCATTGACGACCTTATTGTCTTCTCTAAAACCCTAGAAGAACATGAAGCTCGACTCAGACAGGTCTTTGAGCGTTTGAGAGAATATGGACTGAAGCTTTCACCTACAAAGTGAGCCTGTCAACCTTCAACTTCAAGATCCAGTATCGTGCAGGCAAGCGGAACTTGGATGCAGATGCACTTTCACAACGCCCTCATGACAAGCCAGAGGATGATTTTGTATCTCAGAAAGAGCGAGAGAGGATCCAACAATTTACCCTCCATCACTTGCCTGAAACTGAACAATGTACAGTACTACCTTCAGCAATCAAAGTTCTCTGTGAACGCCACCAAGTTTATTGGAATCATCACAACATTGGCCTGCCTTACTCACAACCTACTGTGTTTGAATCATTATCATTCCACATCTGTGCAGTACCACAGGAGTTTCAGCAGGAAGGCGCTCATGGACTCCCAGTCCTTCCCCAAATGTCTGAGGATGACTTGAGAACATGTCAGCGAGCTGATCCAGAACTTAAGAAGGTCATAGAGTACTTGGAGACTGGAAAGAAGCCTAAAGAAAGAGTGATACCTGCAGAGGTGGCCCTTTGGCTAAAAGAGTGGAACAAACTTGAGCTCAAGAACGGAGTACTATTCAGGAGGAGACAAGATCAAGGAAATGTATTGTATCAATTGGCGTTACCAGCAGAACTTCGAGAAAGTGCTCTGAGAAGTCTACACAATGACATGGGCCATCTTGGAATCGAAAGAACTCTAGATCTGGCTAGGTCCCGGTTTTTCTGGCCAAGAATGGCGCTAACAGTGGAGCAGAAAGTAAAAACTTGCCAACGCTGTGTGAGACGAAAGACACCCCCTGAGAGATCTGCTCCTCTGGTGAACATGGTGACCAACAGACCCCTTGAGCTAGTCTGCATAGATTACCTGTCCTTAGAGGCTGATCGAAGCAACACCGAGAACATCCTGGTAATTACCGATCATTTTACTAGATATGCTGTTGCCATACCCACCAGAAATCAGAAAGCTAAGACAGTGGCTAAATGCCTATGGGATAACTTCCTTGTCCATTACGGGTTTCCCGAGAAGCTTCTCAGTGACCAGGGGGCTAACTTCGAGTCAAAATTGATCAAAGAGCTCTGTGACATAGCAGGAATTCGCAAAGTTAGGACAACACCCTACCATCCCAGGGGGAACCCCGTGGAACGTTTTAATAGGACGTTACTCCAGATGTTGGGGACTCTAAACGACAGAGAGAAGACCTGCTGGAAAGATTTTGTGAAGCCATTAGTTCATGCATACAATTGCACTCGTAATGACTCAACAGGCTTCTCTCCATATGAGTTGATGTTTGGGAGACAACCCCGTTTGCCAATCGATCTGGCCTTTGGTCTGCCACTTGACAAACCACCTCCATCTCATTCAAGCTACAGACTAGCCATGGGAAACTCTTCAAAAGTAGCAAAGCGTAACAAGAAGAGATTTGATGAGCGAGTAGTCCCGTCGCATCTCAAAGTTGGAGATCGAGTCTTGGTGAGAAACGTCAGATTAAAGGGAAAGCACACGTTGGCGAATAAGTGGGAGAATGAAGTTTACGTCGTGATCAAGAAAGCCAATGATTTGCCAGTTTACACAGTTCAACTGGAAAACAGAGACGGGCCGATCCGTACGCTACACAGAGACTTGCTGCTGCCCTGTGGGTTCTTGCAAAAGGATGAAGCAGAAGAACCAATGAGGCCAAACCCGCCTCGCAGACCTAGCACTCGAGCCAACCCTCGCCCAGAAAGCAATGAGAACCTGACTGAGAGTTCTGAGTCAGA
>CM051500.1:28077050-28119541 GCA_028031935.1 Paedocypris micromegethes
TTGGATTAAAAGGACTGAGGAACCCTGGACATTTGATTTTCCGTAGTGGAAAAGCGCATTTATCTTATTTTTTGTTAATGTGAATTGAGTTGTGTATATGTTTCATCGATTGTCGGGGAAATTGTCATTTACGTGAGGATATCTGATTGATAATTCTTTTTTTTTTTTGGGTTATTCAATTTGTCACAAAGGGTCTGATCGTTTTATTTCATTTGAATGTACTTTTTATTTGGGTGATTTATATTTAATTGATTTCTGACTTCAGAGTTTAGTTATAGATTATTATTTAGAGTGTTTTTTCTATTTAGTTATTTATTTTGTTTTGCTCCTTGACTTGAAACAAATACAAGTTTACATTATTTCAAATTTTGGTTTTTGTGTGTACTTCACTCCCCAGCAGCAGCTAACTTTTCTCCAGTAGCCGAGCTTAACTACTGATCGCAGTCTGAAGATCTAAGCTGAGCCTAAGATATTGACACGTGTTACATTAGTCCTTAGTTACTGACTGGTTGGCCACCCCTGCCTTAAAGTATCATGAAATATTTATTTTGAACAAGAGTTTTACAATAGTTTTGTTGGACTATTGTGAGATTGCATCTTGAGATTGCATCATACATAAAATAAAACCTTGCCCTTACATAAAATGTTTTAAGTTTTCAAATAAAATAATTATATTTTAAACAATAAAACTGAATATAACATATTTTAAACTTCTTATTCACTTTGTTTTATTTATTAAATGTTTTTGTGCTTTATCTGATACTAGAATATTTTCTGAGAGCTGAATTACCTGAGTTTGTGTAGATTACAGTGAGAATCCTTCAGTGAATCAGAGAGAATCTTCACTCCAGAGTCTCTCAGATTATTCTCAGACAGATCTAGTTCAGTCAGACGTGAGTTTGATCTCAGAGCTGAAGACAGAGCAGAACAACCTTCTTCTGTCACTCCACAACGTCTCAAACTGTGAAGAACAACGACACTCTCACAGTCTCTCAGTTCAGAAACATCAAGATAATAAAGAACAAATCACTGACACTTCAAGACTGAAACTATTTTCACCTTCAACTAGAACTAGAACTGTCAATTTAAGTTTTGATGTTTAACCACATATTAAAAAAATAACAATAATAATACAATAAAATAATAAAAAATAACACAAATCAATACAAAAATATCAACGTTTATAAAATGTATATAACGTTTAAAAATGTTATTTTTTTCTTTATATTAGTTACTTTTTTTCCTTTGATTTTGCCATGAAAATAGTTATAGTGTAAACTTCACAAATAAAATAATTATCTTTCATACATCAAAACTACATCAAAAACAATTGAAAGTTTTTATTTACTTAATATTTTTATTAAATGTTTGTATGCTTTATCTGATGTTTCTGTAATCCCTGAGAGCAGAATTACCTGAGTTTGTGTAGATTACAGTCAGAATCCTTCAGTAAATCAGAGAGAATCTTCACTCCAGAGTCTCTCAGATTATTCCGAGACAGATCTAGTTCAGTCAGACGTGAGTTTGATCTCAGAGCTGAAGTCAGAGCAGAACAACCTTCTTCTGTCACTCCACAACATCTCAAACTGTGAAGAACAACGACACTCTTCAGTCTCTCAGTTCAGAAACATCAAGATAATAAAGAACAAATCACTGACACTTCAAGACTGAAACCATTTTCACCTTCAAATGGAACTAAGAAAAATAGTTTTAAATCACCTAGAAAACATGCAGATTAAAAAAAATACATTTTAAAAAGACATTTTCTTTATTTTCTTTATTTTAGTTGCTTTATTTGTTTTGACTTTTAGTTGTTACGATTTGGACAAACAGATGACGACAGAGTTCAACAACAAAGGTTTTAATGTCCAAACTGAGGAATAAGGTTTCAGAAACGGAGTGTGGGAACTCAACACACAAACACTGATAAACACAGTCTGATAACGAGCACAAGGACCTAGATAATGAGGTCCACCTGTGACGGAGGCTGATTAGCTGTAAACTAGTGATGTGTCCTTCATGAACGAATCTTTCATATGACTCGGAATGAATGGATCTTCCCAGTGAACGATTCGTGAACGATAGTATCGAGCAGCTTGTGACGTGAGCGCCGAGCCGCACGTATGCTCTGTATCGAGCAGCAGCATTACTCGGTACGTTCGTGATTCGTTCAGTCGAATCACTCATTCACCGTTCATTTGATTCACTTGTGACGTGAGCGCGATAAAGCGGTTAAAAGCAAAGTGCAGATGCAGGACGTAGAAAAATCAAGCTTTGCTAGGGATTCACATGCTTTTTTATAGATTTGTAGCTATTTATGTATTATTTGTTGTTCACTGAAGCAAACCATGTTGTCTTTTGTGTACGTATATTGTTTTAGAAGAAAGGCGCGACCACCTTCACAGCGCCACCTGCTGTAAATGAACCAAATGACCGAATCATGAAATGATTCATTCACTTTACTGTTCGAGAATTAAAGACTCGAATCAGTTAAAAGAATCAAACTTCCCATCACTACTGTAAACTGTCCGGCGCCATTTACCTCTTCAGCCGCCAGAGGGAGACAGTGAGCAGGGTTGTAACATTGGTGTTAACTTCACTAATACAATAATTATATTTCATAAAATAAAACTACATTTAATACAATTGAAGGTTCCTACTCACTTTGTTTTTTTATTAAATGTTTTTATGCTTTACATGATATTTGCATTATGTTCAGAGAGCAGAATTACCTGAGTTTGTGTAGATTACAGTGAGAATCCTTCAGTGAATCAGAGAGAATCTTCACTCCAGAGTCTCTCAGATTATTATGAGACAGATCTAGTTCAGTCAGACGTGAGTTTGATCTCAGAGCTGAAGTCAGAGCAGAACAACCTTCTTCTGTCACTCCACAACGACTCAAACTGTGAAAAACAACGACACTCTTCAGTCTCTCAGTTCAGAAACATCAGGATAATAAAAAACAAATCACTGACACTTCAAGACTGAAACTATTTTAGATTAAAAAAAATGTAAAAAGCCTTAAAGCAGGGGTGTGTAACCCGTGGCTCTTGAGCTTCATGCGGCTCTTTAACTAGTTTCATGCGGCTCTTCAGGATCTTTCACATGACATGAGTCAAATATGCACACGATGTTAACTGTTGAACAATAACTAATATTATCATGTTGGTGTGGTTATTGTCATTAAATCTGGCTGAGCAGAGGTCTGTGTGAGTCCTTAGTTACTGACTGGTTGGCCACCCCTGCCTTAAAGTATCATGAAATATTCATTTTGAACAATAGTTTTACAATAGTTTTGTTGGACTATTGTGAGATTGCATCTTGAGATTGCATCTTACATAAAATAAAACCTTGCCCTTACATAAAATGTTTTAAGTTTTCAAATAAAATAATTATATTTTAAACAATAAAACTGAATCTTTTTTTCTTCTTTTTTTGAAACTTCAGAAAACTGAACATATTTTAAACTTCTTATTCACTTTGTTTTATTTATTAAATGTTGTGATGTCCTGAGGAGTTATGTACTGGAAGGCAGGTACATTTCACCTAGATGGCGGAGACAAGATGACATCACAACAAGGACTACAAGTGTCAAAATGGCCACCCAAGGAAAAACTACAAGATGGCCGCCAAGGACCGCATGGCTGGGGGAAACAGCTGAACCTAATCAAGGACAATTAAAAGGGACAGTGGGGCCGAACACGAGAGGTGTGGGAGAGGAGCTGAAGGAACAGTTCATGAAGTGTGCTTACGTCTAAATAAAGGACACATTTGGTGTGAAACCAGGGAAAAGACTTTGGATGTTGTCATTGTGTCGTCTTCTCAACAATCCTGCTGCTACATATGGTGGAGAATGCGGGCGACGCAGATGACGACTGATGCACAAGAGTGACGTGGAGGAGCTTACTAGACAATTTTCCAAGCTAAGTACAAGATCTTCTGAATTTAAAATGGAGGAATTATTGAAGTCAATGATAGAAAACAGCAAAATACAACAGCAAATTCAAGCGGCCTTATTGGAAGAGCAAAAATAGGCAAACCAGCTCAAGGTTCGAGAACTTGAGATGAAACAAGCCCAAGGCTCTAGCAGGGTCCGTGCTAGTGACTTTATTCCAAAAATGGGAGCTCATGATGATGTTGAAGCATACCTGCATGCGTTCGAGACAACAGCTGTGAGGGAGAAGTGGCCAAAAGAGCAGTGGGCAAAAATATTGGCTCCATTTTTAACTGGGGAGTCACAGAAAGCATTTTTGGATTTGGATGTGGCGATAGCTAATGACTACAATGCTTTGAAAGAGGAGATTCTAAGCCGCAGCGGCCTCACCGAGTTTGGAAGGGCCCAGAGGTTTCATGAGTGGAGTTTTATGAAGGAACAACCGCTACGAATGCAAATGCATGAACTCATTCGCTTGACTAAGAATTGGTTGCAACCGGGCCAACACTCATCGGCTCAGATCATAGATATCTTGGTGATGGATCGATTTGTCCGGGCTCTGCCTATGGAGGCAAAGAAATTTGTTTGTCAGAATAATCCCGAATCTCCACAAGACATGGTTGAGACTGCTGAAAGATATCAAGCTAGTGTGGATATGCTGAAGCCTCGACTACCAGGTAGCGCACCGGCCACACAAAAACCCTTGTATAAAGTTGCAACACCTAGATTGGGTAATTCACAAGTGAAGACTTCCAGGCAGCAAGATCCTCCATCAGAGAGCCCCACCTACAAAATAAAGACATGTTATAAATGTGGCGAGATGGGCCACATTTCCTGGCATTGTCCGCAGACGGATGAGCCTATGCCCACCGCAGAGTCATCAAGTGACCCGAGAAAGAATTTTTTTGCTGCACTGTTTGGTAGTCCCGCAGTTCAGGCCATGACGTGTCCGGTGTCTATCAATAACAAAGATGTCGAGGCTTTACTGGATTCTGGAAGCATGATTACCCTAGTGCACAAATCCTTAATCCCACCGAAGCAAATCTCACAAAGGAAGCCGATACCTGTGTCTTGTGTGCACGGAGATACCTGTGACTACCCCACGTCTGCAGTACGTCTCACCACCACCAGAGGGCAGTATGAAATCCAAGCTGGAGTCGTGGATGCATTGCCAGTCCAGGTAATAATCGGCCGGGACTGCCCAGTGTTCCACCTGCTGTGGCGAGATATACAAGCCAGAAGAGAAAGAGCTCCACTGCGATCAAAGGGTAAGAAGAAACAAAAATCAATAAGAGATGCTATTCAAGGAGTAACCCAATGTTGCTTCCCAGTCAATGCGGCAAGAAACCTAGGAAATGAGGAGGAGACACAATCTGCACCTGAGCAATCGGATGAGCCCACTGCTGGAAGTGACAGCCCTCCCGAGGAGACAGTGAGACCCTCATTAACAGGCCAGTATGGGACAGCCCAATTAAATGACCCCACACTCTTTAATGCTTTAAAAAATGTGAAGGTGATAGAGGGGATACAAAGGGAAGCAGCTCCACTGAGATCCACATTTTGCGATACAGAACGGGTTGCTCTACCAAATTAAGGAAGAGGGCGAGGAGACAGTTGAGCAGCTTCTAGAGCCTCAAACCCATCGGGCCACAGTGCTACAACTAGCACATACCCACTTATTGGGGGCCCACTTAGGGGTTGAGAAAACAAAAGAAAGAGTATTAAAACGATTCTTTTGGCCGGGTGTTCATAAAGAGATTGAGAATTATTGCCGCAGTTGCCCCGAATGTCAACAAACAGCTCCAAAACCCCACTTCCGAAATCCCTTGATTCCATTACCCATTATTGGAACTCCGTTTGAACGAGTTGGAATGGACCTCATAGGCCCACTACCAAGAAGTGCCAGAGGGCATCAGTATATTTTAGTCATCATGGACTATGCGACCCGTTACCCAGAAGCAATTTCGCTGCGCCAGGCTACGGCAAAACAAATCGCTGAAGAACTGTTTTTGTTGAGTAGTAGAGTGGGCATCCCAAAAGAAATTCTCACCGACCAGGGAACCCCATTCATGTCAAAGATAATGAAAGAATTTTGTGTTCTGCTGCAGATTAAGCAAACAAAGACCTCAGTGTACCATCCCCAGACAGATGGCCTTGTGGAGCGATTTAATAAAACTCTTACGCAGATGCTTCGTAAAGCCATTGACAAAGATGGTCGGAACTGGGACCAACTACTGCCATATCTGCTGTTTGCTATTAGAGAAGTACCGCAATCATCCACTGGGTTCTCTCCTTTTGAGCTCTTGTATCCGTACAAACCAAGAGGCCTTCTGGATATTGCAAAAGAAGCCTGGCAGGAGCAGCCATGTCCCCATAGGTCCCTTGTTGAGCATGTGGTGGAAATGAGAAGCAGGATGACAGCCATTTATCCTATCGTAAGAGAACACATGGAGAGAGCACAAGCCGAACAGCAGACCATATACAATCGTCCAGCTCAGCCGAGGGAGTTTAGACCCGGAGACAGGGTGTTAGTACTTGTGCCTACAGTGGAATGCAAGTTTCTGGCCACCTGGCAGGGTCCCTTTGAAGTGGTCGAGAAGGTAGGGGAGGTGAATTATAAAGTGAGGCAGCTGGGGAAAAGGAAAACGGACCAGATTTATCATGTGAACCTGCTGAAGAAATGGCACTCCCGGGAGGCCATGTTGTGTTGTGTTGTCCCCAGGATACCAGGGGTCCCACCACGGGATGAGGTCCAGATTGGCCCAGATCTAAATCCACACCAGAGGCAGGAAGCGTTGGAACTGGTGGATCAATATAAAGAGGTATTCTCCCTTGTTCCTGGCCATACACAAGTAATTCAACATGAGATACACACAACCCCAGGGAAAGTGATCCATCAACGACCCTACAGGATCCCCGAAGCCAGGCGAGAGGCTATTAAGGATGAGGTGAAGAAGATGCTTGACCTAGGGGTCATAGAGGAATCCAAGAGCGCTTGGTCCAGCCCGATTGTGCTAGTACCCAAGCCAGATGGCACAATTCGCTTTTGTAATGATTTCCGGAAGTTGAACGAGATATCCAAGTTTGATGCATACCCAATGCCTCATATTGATGATCTAGTGGATAGATTGGGGAAAGCGCGGTTTATTACCACACTAGATCTGACAAAAGGCTATTGGCAAGTACCATTGTCAGCAGAATCGAAGGAAAAAACTGCCTTTGCCACACCAGAAGGTTTATACCAGTATACTCACCTTCCCTTTGGACTCCATGGAGCACCTGCCACGTTCCAAAGGCTCATGAATCGAGTTCTCCAACCCCATCAGCAATTCGCAGCCGCCTACTTGGACGATGTGGTTATTCACAGCATGGATTGGGAAAGCCATTTGGAATGTGTGCAAAAAGTGCTTGATTCCCTCAGAGAAGCAGGCCTTACCGCAAACCCGAAGAAATGCAAGATTGCCTACAGCGAAACGGAATATCTAGGGTACACCACAGGCAGAGGCCTGGTACAGCCTCAGGTTGCCAAGGTGAGAGCAATACAAGAGTGGCCCAAACCACAAACTAAAAGGCAAGTGAAATCCTTCCTCGGCTTAGCCAATTATTACAGGAGATTTGTGCACAACTTTTCCAGCCTTGTTGCACCCCTTACAGAGCTAACAACAAATAAGCATTCCAGAACGATACAGTGGAGCCAAGAAGCAGAAGAGGCCTTTGCCACGTTGAAAAATATGTTGTCTTCTAAACCAATTTTAAAGTCCCCAGATTTTTCAAAGGAGTTTTTGGTGCAGACGGATGCTTCTGAGGTGGGTCTTGGAGCTGTAATTTCACAAGTGCATGAAGGTGAGGAACATCCAATTCTCTTTATCAGTAGAAGACTGGCAAGGCATGAGAAGAATTATGCCACAATTGAGAAGGAATGCTTGGCCATTAAATGGGCCTTGGAAACACTAAAGTACTACTTGCTGGGCAGGAAGTTTGTCTTAATAACAGACCATGCACCCTTACAGTGGATGGCCCGCAACAAAGAAACTAATGCGAGAATCACAAGATGGTTTCTAAGTCTGCAGGCTTTTAATTTCACTGTGACCCACAGGCCAGGACGTTACCAGGGGAATGCGGATGCCCTCTCTCGCAAAGATGTCCTGGTTACAGTGACATCTCCACCAGGGGCCTCAGAGCAGCGGAGGGGGGTGTGTGATGTCCTGAGGAGTTATGTACTGGAAGGCAGGTACATTTCACCTAGATGGCGGAGACAAGATGACATCACAACAAGGACTACAAGTGTCAAAATGGCCACCCAAAAAAAAACTACAAGATGGCCACCAAGGACCGCATGGCTGGGGGAAACAGCTAAACCTAATCAAGGACAATTAAAAGGGACAGTGGGGCCGAACACGAGAGGTGTGGGAGAGGAGCTGAAGGAACAGTTCATGAAGTGTGCTTACGTCTAAATAAAGGACACATTTGGTGTGAAACCAGGGAAAGACTTTGGATGTTGTCATTGTGTCGTCTTCTCAACAATCCTGCTGCTACAATGTTTTTGTGCTTTATCTGATACTAGAATATTTTCTGAGAGCAGAATTACCTGAGTTTGTGTAGATTACAGTGAGAATCCTTCAGTGAATCAGAGAGAATCTTCACTCCAGAGTCTCTCAGTTTATTATCAGACAGATCTAGTTCAGTCAGACGTGAGTTTGATCTCAGAGCTGAAGTCAGAGCAGAACAACCTTCTTCTGTCACTCCACAACACTTCAAACTGTGAAGAACAACGACACTCTTCAGTCTCTCAGTTCAGAAACATCAAGATAATAAAGAACAAATCACTGACACTGATAAAAAAATTAGCAATTTGAACTATTCTAAAAACAAAACTTCCTCACTCACACACACACACACACACACAACACACACATGAACAAAATCGCCATAATATACTTTTTTTTTATACATTACACAATATATTTTACATTTTTTCACGTGAACATTATCAAATTAATATTGCTGACCATTTGACATTCTGTAGAATAATAAACAATCAAACTTCAGGGAGAAAAATAACCAAATTTAACAAACACAAAAAACATATAATACAGTTCTACTAAAAACTTCAGTTCATCTACACAATTGTTCAAACTAAAGTTTCATTCTGAAAGTTTAGTAAACGTGTGTGTGTGTGTGTGTGTGTGTGTGTGTGTGTGTGTGTGTATGACTTACTTGACTGATGAAGATTCTTTAATGACAGGAAGAAGCTTCTGAAGAACTTCATCTGCTGGAGTTACTCCTAGAATAAACTGTCGTAGTTTAAAATCCTCCATCTTCTGCTCTGACGTCAGCAACACAAACACCAAAGCCGACCACTGAGAAGAAGACAGTCTGACTCGCTCCATTTCTCCTGGCGTCAGATAACGTTGAATCTCCTGCGACAGTGAATCATCACCAAGTTCATTCAGACAGTGGAACAGATTGATGCTTTTCTCAGCTGATGGATTCTCACTGATCTTCTGTTTGAGGAACTGAACTGTTTCCTCTTTGTTGTAGGAGAATCTTCTCGTCTGTGTCCGTGTTTCTGCTAAGAGACTCTGATTAGACTCCAGTGACAAACCCAGAAGAAAACGAAGGAAAAGATCCAGATGTCCATTCTCACTCTTGAAGGCCTCAGTCACAGCAGCACGATGCAGATCAGATAATGACTTTCTCTTAAATAATCTAGACCAGAAACTCTCATATATCTCCTGAAACACACTGATGTTGTTGTTAGTGAAGGTGAGATGAACATATAGAGCAGCGAGATGCTCCTGGATGCTGAGATGAACAAAGCAGAAAACTTTCCCCTGAAACCAGCCAGACTCTTCTCTGAAGATCTGAGTGCACAATCCCGAGTAAACTGATGCTTTTGTCACTCCAACATCACACTCCCTCAGATCTTCCTCATAGAAGATCACATTCCCCTTCACCAGCTGCTGGAAAGCCAGTTTCCCCAGTCTGAGAATCATCTCTTCACTCTTCACGCTCTCCTCATAGTCCTTCTGGTGTGAGATGTTGGTCTGAAGGACGAGGAAGTGTGTGTACATCTGAGTGAGAGTCTTGGGAATCTCTCTGCTCTCGGACTCTCTCATTATTCTCTCCAGAACAGCGGCTGAGATCCAGCAGAACACTGGGATGCGACACATGATGAAGAGGCTCCTGGACGACTTCAGGTGTGAGATGATTCTGTGGGACAGACTCTGATCTCTGATCCTCTTCCTGAAATATTCCTCCTTCTGTGGGTCAGTGAAGCCTCGTACCTCAGTGAGGCGATGGACACAGTGTCGGGGAATGAGATCAACTGCTGCTGGTCTGGTGGTGATCCAGAGGAGAGCCGAGGGAAGCAGGTTCCCCTTGATCAGGTTCATCAGCAGCACGTCCAGTGGAGCAGATTCAGACACGTCACACAACCTCACGCCACCGTGAAAGTCCAGAGACAGACGACATTCATCCAGACCATCAAAGATGAAGAGCATCTTACAATCATCACCGGACAGTTTCATTCCTTTGGTTTCAGGGAAAAAGAGCTGCAGAAGATCCAGAAGACTGATCCGTCTGTCCTTCATCAGGTTGATTTCTCTGAAAGGAAGAGGAAACACGAGCTGGACGTCCTGGTTCTCTTTCCCTTCAGCCCAGTCCACAATCAGCTTCTGCACAGAGACGGTTTTCCCGATGCCCGCGACTCCCTTTGTCAGCACAGTTCTGATGGCTTGGTCTTGTCCAGGTAAAGGAGTGAAGATGTCGCAGCATCTGATGGGCGTGTCTTCTGCTGTGGGTCTCCTGGACTGAATCTCCATCTGTCTCAGCTCATGTTCCTGACTGATGTCTCCTCTCTCGCTCTCTGTGATGTAGAGCTCAGTGTAGATCTCCTTCAGGAGTGTTGGGTTTCCTCTCGTCGCTGTTCCCTCGTACACACGGGAAAACTTCTCCAGCAGGTTTGATCTCAGTCTGAGGTGAAGAAAGAAGCGTGACTGATGTTAATAGTCACAGACACTGAGGTGAGAGAAGCTTCAGAGTGATTCACCTCCGTTCAGCTGAAGATTGTTCAGATGTTCTTGAGTCACTGAGAGATTGATCAGTCACGGACACACGGCTCCGTTCCAGAGGATTCACACTCGCACTGCCAGAGGAAGAGAAGAGCTGAAGAAGAGCTGAAGACCAGAAGTCTGTAGATGTTACTGACTAGCTGCTTTATTACTGCACTGTTGATCCCAAGCACTTAAACTCCTGCACCTTCTTCACCTCCACCCCCTGTAACTTCACTCCTCCACCCTGCCCCCTCTCATTTAGACACATGTATTCTGTCTTACTACGACTGACTTTCATGCCTCTTCTTTCCAGAGCAAACCTCCACCTCTCTAGCTCTTCCTCCACCTGATAAATCACTGCAAATCACAATGTCATCTGCAAACATCATTGTCCCAGCTCTCTCCTCAGGATCACTCCTACCCCGTTTCTCTCCCTATCCTCACCATGGTAGTACAGTTTGTATCCTCCTCCAATACTAGATCTTTGCTGCACACACAGTACATCTACCTTCCTTCTCTCCATCCGCTCCTCCGGTATGAAGTTTCTTTAGACGACTCGCATGGTTAACGTTTCACTAGTTTTACACCGGATGTCCTTCCTGACGCAACCCTATCTATTTATCTGGGCTTGGGATCGGCACAGAAGTCACTGGCTTGCAGCCCCTGTGGCTAGATATTTTATTTAAAGCTTGTTTCGTCTATTGTGAACTGCTTCGGCTCCATTTATAGTTTCATGGCACTTGTAGAATGACAATAATATAATAATATTCTATTCTGTCAATTTCTATTCAAGAAAGATTCAGAGATAATACATTTAATGTTAGTGATAGTTTCACAACTTACACACAACAATATTGTCTAGTGTTTAAACTTCAGTTCACTTCACTTTAGTTATAAAGTCTTTACCGTAGATCAGGAGATTCGTGTTTTCCCTTAAATTGCATTGGATGATCCATCGACTGGTCACTCTTCATGGACACGTGACTGAAATCTGGTGAGTCTGATCTCTTCTTCTGGATTCCACTAGATGTTTGTGTCTCCATCATCAGTTTCACGTGTTCAAGTCTGATGAGAGAAACTGACACACACCATCAGATGAAGATCATCACAATAACACGACAGAAACTGTTCAGTCTAATACAACAGACGCTTCAAACTAAATCACGTAAAAAAGATTTTCCAGTTATCATGATACTTATGTTCATCATAATCAAACGTGTTTATTCAGAGAAAGTGTGTGTGGGTCAGTAACTGCTCGTCAAGTTCTTCTGTGTGAACATATTTCAGTGGTTTCAGTCTTTATCAGCGACATTGTTCTGAACTTGTACTGATTTTAAATATGAATTTATTTATGACACACACTGGATCGTCTAAAGTCGAAATATTTACTTTCCCTGTCGTTTACACAAACGGTTCAAACAGAAAACACAGTCAGATCGTTCACTTCTGATTACTACATTTACATAATTTCAAAATCGTCACTGTGTTTAAACTTGAAAAGTAAAAGTTCTTACTGGTTTTATTTCCGTGCAGCAGTAACTTGGACATTCACCTTTAACCGGAGCACAGGTGTGTTCTTCTTCACTCCCACAGTGACGTCACGTGACTCATCTCCCCCTCTAGTGGACACTGCCGTCACTGCAGGACTTTCTGTCTCTTGAGAACCACGTTTATTTATTTATTTCTTTATTCGTTCACTTTTATTCTATTTGTATTTTAATTGTGTGATTAGTAAATTTAATTCAAACACACAATTTCAATGGCCACTAAGCGATGAACATGAATGACATGGTTTTTTTTTTTCATTTGTTTATTACCACGTATTATCATTATATAAGCAGGACGCCATTACACGAGTGAAGGTTAGAAATATTCTAGGGGCCGTGGACATTATAAAATCCGCTTTTTCGCCTTATTTACGCCGTTCAGAGGAATTGACTATTATGATTGACTATAATACAAATTGAACATAAGGTGTTTTTAAACGGTGTTTGGTGCAGAATAAGCGAGTTATAGGACACGACATTAGATGTTTTCAACGTTACCAAAATTGCTAGCGCCGCTCACGTTTAAATGTATAATACGGCATTTCAATAAAATATCATATTGGTTGTAAAATCCATTATTCAATAAAAAAAACAAACAAAGATTATTTATTTGTCATGTGTAATACATACGTTGTTAATAATGAAGGTGCAGGATGATGATGCTGTTAGACTCATGCATTCTCATGTATTTTCTGTCATTTATTTTACAGCGACCTTGAGGGCCTCAAATGGTGCCTTATAAATAAAAAAATGTTTTACTATTTTTTAGAAGTTTTACTATTATTGTTACTATTATGTGCTCCAGATTTATACAATGTGAATAATAAAGTATAGAGAAAAATTTGCCCTAATGCTTCCTAATGCAAATCAACTCAAGGGTTTGGGCCGGTCCTGGTTGGTGGTTAGAACCAGCTAGTGGAACTGTATTTATGCATTTATCAATTACTGAATACAAATACAAAAAATACAAAAACAGTTAATGTTTTGGATCAAGTACCGCTGGAAGTTTTAGTGACAGTATTAGTTTAGCCAGGTAAACTAGTACCCTGGTGTAAACTAATACTAATACCCTCGTGTCAGTAAACAGATCCCACACCAGCTAGTGAACAACGACTTGAATAAATGAATGAACTTAATTAAAATAATAATAATAATAATAATAATAAGGGAAATGTTGCTTTTTATTCAATTTGTCGTCTGGATAGATGGTGTTAACTAAGTGGCTGCGGTTATGACAAGACAAAGACCAGTGAGCAAGCACATACGCAACAGTGGCCAGGTAAAAAAAACCTCTTTAACGAGGAAAAACCCTGGGGAGAACCCGGCTCACTGGTGCCAGTCTCCTCCGGCATTCTAACACTACACAATCAGTGCGTTGGTTGTTCCGCGTCATTTTTAATGATGATTCTGGAACGATGTTTCCCTCCTCAACGAGGAAAGAGGCGGCTCCACTTCTCCAAGCCAACAGCGTCATCAGGTCCACAGAGGTCGAGGAAGCACCACCGATGATTCCGAAGCTCTAGGAGATTCCGGTCGTACGACACTTGGCGCTCAGGAGAGGAGGGAAAAAAAAAAAAAAAAAAAATACAAGGCAATTAGAAAAATTCAAGTACTATAGATTTTGACAATTTTTCTGAGGTGCAGGTGTAATTCGGTTCCGAGCACTAACTAGGCAGCCTTTCTATACGATATATTAATATTTTCTGTAAGTTATTATAACAGGTCAATATATGCTTTGTTGAAGAGACACGTCTTCAGTCTAGACTTAAATTGACTCACTGATTCTGAGTCTCGAATTGGACTAGCAGAGCATTCCATAGTTTGGGTGCTAAGTATAAAAGGATCTTCCTCCCTGGTAGATTTTAGAGATTCGCGGTATTATAAGCTGGCCGGAGTTTTGAGAGCGCAGCAGTCGTGTAGGCTCGTAGTAAGTGATGAGCTCACTGAGATATAGAGGAGCTAAACCGTTTAGTGCTTTATAAGTGATTAAGAGAATTTTAAACTGGATGCGATATTTAACAGGTAACCAGTGTAGCGACATTAACACTGCACACTAAACATTAGACGTCGGCATGACGTGCAGATTAAGTTGATATCGCGTCCGTCGGTTCTCGACCTGATCTTCACGTCTCGTCAACATGTAATATTTGGCCGTCGAAAGATTACTTAATTTTAACGTCGGTACAACGATGAATTTATGACGTCACGGGCACGTGTCTTGCCCGACGTCTTGAAATATATTTATACATATATATTTTTAAACAAATATGGTTCTATGTCAATTTACATCACAAAAAAAATACATTTTAGGTGATTTCGTCCAATGTTGCTTATCTATCAGTGTGCCAATCGTACACGCTAAGTAAACCATTTCACGGTTTGCCAGCACACACAATGCCTTGAAGAATCTCAACGTTTTTTTTTCGCGCGCGGCAAAAACCTAAAAGCTGAACTGCATTCTACTCGATGCAATCCATTATATCAACGTTTGATTTGAGGTAAGTTTGGTTAATTCTATGTGCTGAAAAGTTTTAACGTTTGAAATTACTGTTGTCATTTTAACATCTTTTAATTCAATAAGTTATTTAAGAGTTAGCATTGCAGCATTGCAAACATGAACGATCACATAATCCTTGTTCCAATCGTTCCTCTAGGTCCTGGAGACTTTCTTATTGTTTTTATTTTCCTCTGGTGAAAGGCCCATCCGCGGTGAGTTTGTCAGCAGACGCAGATTTACACTCCGTACACTGCAATGTATTGAATCGCCTTAAATTGCTAAAAGTGTGTTATTAGCCTGTTCGTAACGCGAACCAAAGTTGTTTAAATTGTCTTTTGATAATAAACTAGGTTTTGTGACACAGGGGCTGCAGATGGAAGATGTCGCTCTGGACTGGTGAGTTTGCTTTATTCAGACTTTGTTTCTTCACTAACTCTCACTATCTTCTCAGACGCAGAAGTTGCTGTACTAATGCTGAAGTGTGATTTCTATCAGGTGAAAGTATCTACATGCTTTTTTCTCTTACACTATTGTGTAAAATAAAAACACTGACGCAGACATTAACCCATTTTCTCAAATGTTCATTCAGCGTCCCAGAAAAATGTTTTAAATTGCTGGAATTGCATCTGGAATGGCCTCAACAAACACTCAGGGGAATGGACATGATGGAGGATGGAGCTTCTCCTCTGTGTTACTCCTGTCTCCTGGTAGGTTTTCATATTCTGCAAGTAATGAATGGATCAGCATAGTATTTGAGTTTCTGTGGGGAGTTTAGTAACTATTGTACATTCTTTTCAACAGGTTGAAAGGATCGGAGGAAAGACCACAAGTCTGTTCACAATCCTTGATTGGTACGTTTCTGTGTACATTACAGTGTGTGTGTGTGTGTGTGTGTGTGTGTGTGTGTGTGTGTGTGTGTGTGTGTGTGTGTGTGGTCTGCGCTATGATGCTTTTTGTTTTCTTGTCTACTCTTCTGTTTTCCAGAGCTCTGCTGGTCCTGCTTTTACAGGATTACGGAATATTAATATTAGTCTTAAACAAATCTGAGCTTTTCACAGAGTTAATTACAATGTGTATATCTATTAATTCTTTTAAATATTTTTTTTTGTTTGTTTAGGCTCTTCAGCGCATTTCAATCATAAGGAGTATAAAGACAAGAGGAGTAAAAGGTAAATCTCAAATGTGTAATTTCTACCAAGAAACACTCTTTCAATCTATAAAAGACTTGGACGGGGACATTTTCACATTTGTGTATTGTCCGAGATTTTAATTTCTTTCTTTTTGTACCTGTGCAGGTCCAGTCATGAAGTTCCAGGCTGTACTGAGGACTTCATCAGGCCAACGGCTGCAGACACACTTACACCGTGCACCAGAGGATTCAGGACACCAACTCATTTTATTAATATCTGTTGCATATAGATTAGATTTTTGTTTTTTTACTGTATATCACTGAAATTGTATATAATGTTTGATAATGCAGAGTTCTACATAGGTTTATTTTTAAACTGCTTAATTTGTTTTGATGTGATGAGTTAAGCAAGCTTTTTTGATGTGATGAGTTAAGCAAGCTTTTTTTTTTACACTGCATTATAAAGTTGTATAAACTGTATGATTATGTATGCTATTTAAAAATAATAAATTAATATTTTTTTATTTTGTTGTTCTTGTGTGTGCCTGTAGTTAAATACATAACAGTAGTAATCTACTGTAGTTAAAATATAGTATCGAATGAAGTGAAAAAAACCGTCCATAACGACCCAATTTCAACTATATTTAGACCATAAATACACGTCGCCTCGGCGTTAATACGTCACGTGGACGCGACGTCGGAAAAATCACGTCGTCTGGAGTAACGTTCCTCACCATCTAGGTCACCTGATCGCGACGTCGAATAATAACTTAGTTTTCACGTCGCGTCAACGTGTTTTTGCGCAGTGGGAAGGTTCGCATTTAACGTTAAATAAATATTTTAATGCACCAAATACATTTTGCTAGACAATTATACTCTCAATGTTTCTCAAGTTGTTTGGATGGTTAATTGTGCTTTGCAACTTTGCAGATTGTTAAAACAATTCTCCTAAAAGAAAAACAGCCTGTTGGAATCATCAGAGAGAACAACAGAACTAAAAGCTTCTCAACAGAAGAAAGATGGTCAGTATTCCAACTGCAAATAGGACAGAACAGAACAGATAACTTGTATTTTATGTTTCTTATTAGTGTAACGTGTTTACAGCAAGGAAAAGTAAATGTAAAAAGTTCCCAAAAAATACTTTATTTGAATTTCATGGACGGCAAATTAGGTGACAGTCTTGTGAAATGCTCAGTTGATAATTTGCAGTACCACTGTTTTACTATAAATATGTTTATTTGTCATTGTTTCTGCATTTTGCAGTTCATCGCCACTGAAACAAGTGAGAGAACTTAATGCTAAAGGAATCATTCATCATAAATATTGTTCATGATCCAAGAAGATGCAGCGATTTGTTCACTGAATACCCATTTTTAAAAGCCTGGTAAGATAAAGTTATAATAATAATAATATTAATTTGATTTTATTTTTAATACATTGCACTTGGTTGTTATTTGTGCTTTACTGTGTTTTACAGATTTGTAAAGAGCTGGATTTTTGGTGGGATAAAAAGGCAGTTTTTAAGTGGACAACAACCAAGGACTTCAGCCCAACCTAGAACTTCTGGACCTGATTCATTGATTAGAATCAACTGTGGACGTCGAATCCTTCACAACCGACGGTGAACAGGTTTCTATCAAATGAATAATATTAGTGTGTATACTGTATAGTAGTTAGTTTTTTTTTTCCAAACCAACCGTGTCTCTTAGGATGGGGTTGTGGTCTTGCCTCAATTCTTCTGCTTCACCTAATTCCACCATCAGCTTAGGGTCGCAAGAGACCCAGAAAGATGTCGGCATCTCAAGCTGAGAGCCACATTGTGAAAAAAGGTAAAATTGTCAATTTCCACTTCCAATCACGTTGGATTTGTTGAAAAACTGTTGTGTAATCACTGAAAATGACTGTTTAAGCATTGTCTCGTTTTATTTATAAGCAGGAACTAGCGTAGATGAACATGGGGACTCCAGCGCACCCAGCCCTATCTGCTCGCTGTCAGGATGAAGAAAAGCTGCGTTCATCGATACGACATCATCCTCAACAAAAAAGTTACACCATGCAAGTCAGTGAGTGGTCAAGCTGCCTTCCACCAACTGTTCAATGCCCACTTTGTGCTTGGTGTCTCGTGCGAGAAGGTGCTTTACAACATGTTCGCCTTCATACAAACAACTGTTTGTAATTGACTTTGAGTTAAAGAGAGTCCAAGACTTGCCGAACTTCGAGCCCGATTTCTACATTAGAGGGGATTGACAGCAAAAATTATTAGATTTGTTTGTTCTTGCACTTTTTAGCACTTGCAGTCAACCGAGGTTTTATTTCAAATGTTTTTTTTCATATTTTAATAGCCTTGGGAAAAAAGAACACACATTTTTGGTTCAGTCTCTGAAGGAATTGAAACACATTTCGTGTTAAAGTATTTACAAATAATTGATATTTTGACTTTGTGTTTAATGAGTGATCTTATTATGTACACTAAATGTTAGGTTCTTTAATAAATATCAATGAATTAATAATTCATTCGAGTTTGACTCATTCATTCGAAGGTTTGATTTTGTTCTGATAAAGGTATAAAATGACATGTCACTCCAGCGGTACCTTTTTAGGTGCCTATGCTGTACCTTTCCAGTGGGTAAATTTTTTTACCTTGATATAAAGGTACAATTTAGTATTTAGGGGTACAAATACAGTCCTTTAGAGGTACAGAAATAAAGGTACTAAATTGTACCATTGTCAAAGGTACAGAATTGGACCCTACAAAAGGTACAGCTGGGGCGACAAAGCTTTTGTACCTTTAAAGCTACATTTCTGTACCTTGGTTTTTTTGTGTGCAGTGTCATGCTTCTGGAAGAAACTGCAGGACTGTTCTTGAAATAGAGCAAGATTTTCACCTGTTCCGTGTTGCGATCGTGGTGGGAAGATACGTAGACAGATCAGCTTGTTCAATTGGATCTTACAAACCAGTGAGTAAAACTTTTTACGGAGATTTACAGAATAACTCTGAATAACGCGTCACTTATCACACCGCTCTCAGCTATTATTTGATAATAAAAGCTGAACACACAGGCTTTTATTTGATAAAACGTTATATTACTGAAAATTACACAAACAATACAGAGGACAAAAAGACTGAAAAATCATAAAAACAAAGAAAAATAAAAAATTATGAAGCTACAAAAATGCTTACTATATTCACAACTCACCAAAGTTTTTTTTTAAGGATTAAGGATATTTCATGTTACAAATAATATTCAAAGCAGTAGCACAGATCATTATCAGACAGATCTAGTTCAGTCAGGTATGAGTTTGATCTCAGAGCTGAAGTCAGAGCAGAACATCCTCTTGGTGACATTTCACAACGACTTAAACTGTGAAGAAACATCAAAATATTAATGAACAAATCACTGACACTTCAAGACTAAAACTATTTTCATCTTCAACTGGAAATGTAAAAAAATAATACACTTCTAAAAAACAAATATATATATATTCCAGGGTAAACTACAGCCCGCGGGCCAGATGCGGCCCATTAAACGTTTTAATCCGGTCCGCCGAATTTGTTAAAAATGAAAGTCAGATGTTTTTGTTTAATGGTAATTTGTTATGAAAGTGACGTCATGTTCTGGCCACCTCAGGAAGTAAAAATAGAGTTTTCATATTTAGGTATTTTATCCAGAATCGTGTATAAAAGCTGATGGACACAAGCAGTTACCTGCTCGCTTAGTGTCAAGTCAAGAAATTAAGCATTTCTATTGTAACCCTGGCCATTTATGATGTGGTCTTGACCTATTTTAAGTTCTTGTTAATTTATGTTTAATGTTTAATTTCCTATTGGTATAGTTGCATTATAATTTGAAGGACTTGTGGGAAAAGCACCCTGCCCCTTTAATAAGGTGTGAACTAGGGCGGATTTAGGTATAAATTATTGGAATAAGTTATTTGCTTTGGAATTAGTTTTGGAATAAATTATTTGTTCTAAAATCCACAGTGTGGTCCACCCGTTTATTTGTGAAACCCCACACCGAAGGACTGGAGTGAAAATGACGAGAAATAATTAATTACAATAATTATTATTAATATTTACATTATATTACAAATATATTCTAAATATAAATATATAGCGACAGAAAACATATATATAATGGCTTAAAAGATATTAAAAGAACAATTATAGCGTCATTGCACAAGTCGACCCCAGAGGTTGCACTTCGTGAGAACCCAGGAATGATCATCAATCCAGCTGTGACCTATCATCTTCACTATTTAAGGAAACACAGACGATGAGTGCGAAGTATTGTTTTGCCACGTCCAACATTTCTGAGCGTTTTCCCCAGTTTCCTTATTGCTGCCGACCTGGCCTGTTCTCTGTACCCTCGATCCTTGCTACCTGCCCTGACCTTGTGCACGCCTGACCACGATATTGGATTAGCCCTTTGTTCCTACGTCGTGTTCATTAAAGATTGCATATGAATCTTCCTCAGTCTCCGAGTGAGTCACACTAAAAAGGCAAAATATGTATGTTTTTTATGTGCATAGCGCGAGGTAGGAAATTCTCATGGGTAAGAAAAAATGTTAGAATACTCGGTCCGGCCCCTTTGTCAATTGTTAGAACCAAATGTGACCCGCGAATCAAAAAGTTTGCCCACCCTGTTCTAGAATCATTTAAGCAATTGGCATTTTGATGATTGCATTTTGCTATTCTATGCCTAATCTTATGTTTGCATAATTTCTGAGAGCAGAATCACCTGAGATTGTGTAGATTACAGTCAGAATCCTCCAGTAAATCAGAGAGAATCTCTACAGAGTATCTCAGATTATTAGAGGACAGATCTAGTTCAGTCAGACGTGAGTTTGATCTCAGAGCTGAAGTCAGAGCAGAACAACCTTCTTCTGTCACTCCACAATCACTCAAACTGTGAAGAACAACGACACTCTTCAGTCTCTCAGTTCAGAAACATCAAGATAATAAACAACAACTCACTGACACCAAGATATTCAATCAATTTCAGCAACAGCTGAAACTAACGTTCTAAAATTAAAAGCATATCACTTTTTTCACATTTAAAATATTTTCATTTTAGCCAATAAATTAATATATAAAAATAATATTTAAAAAATATTTAGATTTTCTAGAATAACTTAAAACAATTAAAATTTAGAATTGTATAGAATATGATTTGATAAATAACATTGATTTTTTTTATGCATGATCTCATATTTGCACATTTTGAGCAGAATTACCTGAGTTTGTGTAGATTACAGTGAGAATCCTTCAGTGAATCAGAGAGAATCTTCACTCCAGAGTTTCTCAGTTTATTCTCAGACAGATCTAGTTCAGTCAGACGTGAGTTTGATCTCAGAGCTGAAGTCAGAGCAGAACAACCTTCTTCTGTCACTCCACAACCACTCAAACTGTGAAGAACAACGACACTCTTCAATCTATCAGTTCAGAAACATCAAGATAATAAAGAACAAATCACTGACACGTCAAGACTTTTTTCCTCCTATAAAATTGGCTCCACGAAACTGGCAACCGCGAGTGCGTTCTCCCAACATCTGCGTCAGGTATTTTGAAAAAATCTCAATTCTCTTGCCGTACCGGATATGTTGTTGAACATTAACCAAGATAATCGGCCGGTGCGAGATTATATTGTTGAACAATGCCAACGGATGGCCAGAATCAGCGCTCATTCCAGCCTTCAGAAGAGGTTTTAAACCAGCTTGACGGCTTTATCGAGAAAGCCCTCCCCGTGGCCCAGCAGATGGCAGTGTCGCGCTCCGCAAATGCTTCAAGCACCGCTTCTGAATCTTCTAGGACAGTGAAAAGTATGGAAATTGATTCCTGCCACATCACCCCTGTTGAGCGTACGAGGCAGACTACGCCGCTTTGGATCATCAACGCCCGGAATGCCCGGTACAGCCGCCTCTTAAACCGTTATGTGATAACACCGCTATACCACGTGTTTACTCACCTGTTCGAATGCCTGTGTCTATTCACACAGATTCTTACCATGTGATAGCCCAAGCTTTAGTGGATTCCGGGGCCGCAGGTAATTTTATCAGCCCAACTCTTCTCCGTCGTCTACAGCTTAAACTGTGCGATAACAATAAACAACATCAAGCTCACACCATTCAAGGTCAATCCATGCTCCACGGAAAGATCAGATTCCAGTCACCTCTCGTTACACTGCAGGTGGTATGTTTGCACTCCAAAAGAATTTGGAGCTATGTGGGGCATAGAACGCTTGAGGAAGAGTCATCTCTTCTTAAAATTGGAGAAATGCGAGTTTCACGTCACCACCACGCACTTCCTCGGCTACATCATTTCACCACAACAAATCCAGATGGACCAGGAAAAGATTCGGGCCGTCCGTGAGTGGCCCAAACCAGTTAGTATGCGTGAGCTCCAACAATTTCTGGGATTTTCCAACTTTTACAAAAGGTTAATTAGATATTACAGTCATGTGTGTACCCTCTTGACGAATATCCTCAAGAACAAACCTCCTCGACTAGAATGGACTTCAAAGGCCGAAGGAGCGTTCAACTAGCTTAAGTCTGCCTTCTCTTCCGCACCTGTCCTCAAGCTCCCGGACCCTGAGTTCCCATTTGTCGTGGAGGTTGACGCTTCTAGTTACGGGGTAGAAGCAATATTGTCGCAGCGACAGGGCAAGGGACCTACGCTTACTTCTCAAAGAAGCTATCTGCTGCAGAACGTAACTACGATATTGGAAACCCTGGCTGGAGGGAGCAAAACACCCCTTTGTGGTGCTCACGGACCACAAAAAACTCCAATATCTCCGGGAAGCGAAAAGACTCAACCCTAGGCAGGCCAGGTGGCCTCTCTTCTTCACACGATTTCGATTCCCGTTGTCTTTTAGGCCAGGCACAAGAAACGGGAAGGCGGATGCGCTATCCTGCATTGGGGAACCGCCAGAAGAAGCTGACAAGGGCAAGGACAGGATTCTTCCCGTGAACATTCTTGTAAGCCCTATCCTGTGGGACTTTGACGTTTAGATGCAAGAGGCAGTACAACAGGAGACGTGCCCACCTAGCTGCCCATCTAATCTCCAATATGTCCCGAAGCATGGAGGACACCCCTGGTCGAGGCTCTGCACACATCACTAGGCTCTGAACACCCTGGCACCTCCCACTCCTACGTTTATGATACTGGTGGCCCTCCATGACTCGAGAGTTACGTTAGGGGATGGGACATAAAAGAATAAAAGCACTGAAAAGCATGAGTCGATTTGATTTGGGGTTCCAATTAGGACTGCTTCGGTTTTATCGCAATTAAACTTTAAGAAGTTTGCTCCTTTACGTCCTCCAGGCAGTTAGACATTGTTGTTATGTTTGAAGGGTTCAGTCTGACATATAGTTGTGTATCATCAGCATAGTAGTGGTAGGAAATTTCATTTTCTATTTGGCCAAGAGGCATCAGGTATATGTTAAACAAGGTAGGACCTAGGACCGAGCCCTGAGGAACGCCACAGGTGACAATGTGGGGTGGATTTTGCGTCATTAAGGACCACAAATTCCAGTTTGTTCGCTAGATAGGATGCGAACCAATCCAGAGCAGCATTTAAAAGACCAATTCTAAATTTGAGATGATGTAGGAGAATGTTGTGATCCACGGTGTCGAAGGCGGCCGTTAGATCCAGGAGGATGAGCAGTGAGGCAGAGGCTTGGTCAGCAGCAGTCAACAGGTCATTTGTGACCCTAACCAGAGCCGTTTCCGTGCTGTAGGAGCGAAATCCAGACAGATATTTTTCATAGACTTTGTTTTTTTAGAAATTCATGTACCTGGGCTAAAACTAACGGAAGGTTAGAAATGGGGTGGTAGTTTGATAAGACCTGATGGTCCAGAGAGGGCTTTTTTAGAAGTGGTCGAATAATTGCTGTCTTGAGGCTTAAAGGAACTTCACCATTTTTGATGGACTCGTTTATAATGTTCGTGATGAGGGGTGTTAAGGCATCAATATTAGCTTTCAACAGCGGGGTGGGAAGAGGGTCGAGGATGCAGGACGAAGATTTCATATTCATAATAATGACCTTGGTTTCTTCATTGTTGATGCACCGGAAATGCGGAAGGACCCTTAGCGGTTTTTCAGCAGGTGTGTCGAGGGCTACAGGGTGGTGCTTTCCCACCTCAGAGCGAATTGCATCGATTTTTGTTGTGAAAAATGACTGGAACCTGTTGCATTCTTCTTCAGAGACAGTATTGGTGGGAGTACGAGTATCTTTGACTAGTTTATTAATGACTGAGAAACGTTGATGTGAGTTACCTGAATTTTAATTTATTATGTCAGAATAATATGTTAGCCTGGTAGTGGAAAGTGCTTTGGCATAAGCCTTCTGATGTTCGCGGAAGGCCAATTTGTGCACAGTCAGGCTGGTTGTAATGCAGCGGCTTTCTAACACACGGCCTGCTGTTTTGAGCTGACGTAGTTCGCTTGTAAACCACGGTGAGCTTGGGGGAAATGTACTGTACGAGTTTTGGTTGGAGCATGGATATTATATTGATCGACCAGGCTATCTGTAGAAAGTGCTGATGGATTGTTTGCCAATCTTTTAATATCAGCTCCGAAATTCGACAGGTTTATTGTTTTTTGTTTCCTGAAATTAATAGAAGGCTGAGGTCTCGAGTAGGGGTTGCGAGAAGGAAGTTGCAGTGAGATTACCTTGTGGTCAGAGACTCCAATATCATAGACTACAAGATCAGATATCGGAAGAGTGTTTAAGATGACCAAATCGAGAGTGTGGCCTTTGCTGTGAGTGGGACCTTTAACATGTTGCTCGATGTTGAGGCAGTCCAGCAAATCTGAGAACTCCATGCTGAGTTGGTTTGAGGGATCGTCCGATCCAGATTCAGATCTCCAAGAATTTGTCTGTTGCTGCCAGACAAAGAGGCGATAGTAAACCATGTAGCTCAGCAATAAAGCCTGTTGACTGTTTAGGAGGTCTGTAAATAAGGATAGTTTTCATTGAAAATGGAGGTTTCAGTTTGGCAGTCAGACACTCAAATGATGATAATTCAGGAAGGGGGAGTAACTGTAATTCAAATTCAGTCCGATGTACAATAGCAAGCCCACCTCGACGTCCATTGGGTCTGGCTTTATCTAGGTATGTATAGCCAGGGGGACACAGTTAATTTAGAGTTAAATAGCATTGTGGTTTATGCCATGTTTTCGTGATGAAGAAAAAGTCAAACTTCTTATCCAGGATATGTTGAGAAATTAGTGAGGATTTGCTTGATAGAGACTGTGAATTTTCATGTTTACTCCAGGATTTCGTTTTTGCTTGTGGCCGGAAGCAGCGCTGTAAAGGAATCATTGGCGGTGGTGCTCTGATGACGTAAGCAATCCGCGACGGGACGCCTTGCAGTCCAGAGCGATGGGATCACACTCCGGTTTACCTCGCTTAGCGTTCCTCTGCCCGATCCTCTGTGGATGTACCGACATCTGTGACGAATCCCGAGTCGTTTGATGACATCAAGTGCAAGTGGGGCATTGAAATGAGTGAGGGGATGTAGAGGTGGGAGAAAAAGGAGGATGGGAAAAGCTGAGCGGAACCGGACAGCGCGCAAAGAGGAAGCAAGGAAATATAAACCATGTCTTCCGTCTATCATCATGGGCAATGTGAGATCGCTGGACAATAAGATGAACGAGCTCACAGCACTAGTGAGAGGGGACAACACCTTTCGGGAATGCAGTTTGATGTGTTTCACGGAGACCTGGCTACATGATGATATACCCGATTCCAACATTAATAGAAACGGCTTCAGTGCAGTGCGGGGAGATCGGAGACGAGAGGAGAGCGATAAGAAGAGAGGAGGCGGACTGGCTGTTTATATTAATAACATGTGGTGTCATCCAAGTCACGTAACTGTGAAAGAGAGTGTTTGCAGACCCGATATTGAACTCTTAGCAGTGGGTCTTCGCCCATACTACATGCCACGAGAATTCTCTCACGCCATTTTAATCACAGTATACATTCCTCCTTCCGCTAATACTGCAGTCGCATGTGATCTACTACAATCAGTCACTGCTAATCTCCAGACACGCCACCCAGACGCCTTGTATCTGATTTCCGGCGACTTCAATCAAGCATCCCTCACAAAAACCCACCCCACCTTCACGCAATACGTGGACTGTTTTACTAGAGGTGTTAGGACCCTGGACCTGATGTATTCGAATGTTAAAGAAGCCTACAGATCTTTGGCCCTCCCCCCGCTAGGAAGGTCAGACCACAACCTGGTCCATCTCGCTCCAATATACAAACCCCTGGTTCAGAGACAACCCGCTACTATAAAGAAGGTGAGAAAATGGTCTGAAGAAGCCAATGCTGCTCTACAGGGATGCTTTGAGTCTACAAACTGGGATGCTCTCTGTGAGCCACAAGGTGAGGACATCGACCAACTGACTGAATGCGTCACGGAATATATCAACTTCTGTGTTGATACCTGCATGCCCCTCAAAACAATTCACTGCTTCCCTAATAATAAACCCTGGATAACCAAGGATATCAAAGCGGCACTAAATAACAAGAAGAAGTCTTTTCGATCTGGAGACAAAGAGGAAGCCAAGAAAGCACAAAAACAACTGTCATCCAAAATAAGGGAGGGAAAGGAAAAATACAGGATGAAACTTGAAAATAGCCTTCAACAAAATAACACGAGAGAAGTGTGGAGAGGAATGAGGACAATCACTGGCTACAATGCTGGTAGACAGGCGTTAGAGGGCAATATAGATCATGCGAATGAGCTCAATCTCTTCTTCAATAGATTTTAAGTGAATACGCAAATGCCAACCACTAACAGCTACATTACACATTCATCTGCCCCTCCCCCATGTGGAGTGATCAACACACCAGGAATCAGTGAAACCATCATCATCTCAGAGGATCAAGTTAAAAGAGAATTGAGCAAGCTCAGCCCCACAAAGGCTGTAGGCCCAGATGGAATCAGCCCCAAAATACTGAAAACATGCTCCCCACAACTCTGTGGTGTAATAAAACACATCTACAACCTCAGCATACAACTGGAGAGGGTCCCGGTGCTATGGAAAACCTTGTGTATTGTACCGGTACCAAAGGTTACACGACCCTGTGTCTCCAATGACTACAGGCCAGTTGCACTGACCTCACATATAATGAAGGTTTTTGAGAGATTGATTCTCAGATTCGTTCGTCCACTTGTTAAACCCTTTCTGGATCCACTGCAATTTGCCTATCAGCCACAACTTGGAGAGGATGATGCCATCATCCACCTTCTCCACCGGACCTACACTCATCTGGAGAAACCCAGGAGCTCTGTGAGGTTTATGTTCTTCGACTTCTCTAGTGCCTTCAACACAATCAGGCCCACCCTACTGGAGGAGAAGCTGAAGAACATGCAGGTGAACCCTCCTCTGGTCTACTGGATTAGGGACTACCTCACTAACCGACCTCAGTATGTCCGTACACAGAACAGTGTGTCCGACACAATGATCTGCAGCACCGGGGCCCCTCAGGGGACAGTTCTCTCCCCCTTCCTCTTCACCCTATACACATCTGACTTCAGCTACAATACTAAATCCTGCCACCTCCAAAAGTTCTCTGATGACTCTGTGATTGTTGGATGCATTCGGAGCGATGACCTCTCAGAATACCAGTCAACAGTGGAGAACTTTGTCACCTGGTGTGAGCTCAATCACCTGCAGCTCAATGTCAGGAAAACAAAGGAACTCGTGGTGGACTTAAGGAAGACCAGGACCACCGTGACCCCACTGTCTGTCCAAGGCGAGGCAGTCGAGATTGTCGAGAACTACAAGTACCTTGGAGTACACATAGATAATAAACTGGACTGGACATTAAACTCAGCAGCACTCGTCAAGAAAGGCCAGAGCAGGCTGTATTTTCTAAGGCGGCTCAGGACCTTCAACGTCTGTAGCACCATGCTACATATGTTTTATGAAGCTGTCGTGTCAAGCGTCATCTTCTATGCTGTGGTCTGCTGGGGAAACAGCATGAAGGTGACTGACAGAAACAAACTGGACAAGCTCATCAGGAGGGCTGGCTCTGTACTGGGTGTGAAGCTGGACCCTGTTCATGTGGTGGCGGAGAGGAGGATGCTGTCAAAACTCCACTCCATCCTGGACAACCCTTCTCATCCGCTACACAGTGTGCTGCTCAATCAGAGGAGCACCTTCAGCCAGAGACTGATCGCTGCTAAGTGTTCCACAGAACGCTTCAGGAGATCCTTCATTCCTGCGGCCATCAGGCTGTACAACTCCTCTCCATAAGTGCAGGGACTTTTACTTCGTTCTCTGGTCTTGTGCAATACCTTCATGCTACTATTTATTGTTAGTCACTTTTTTACTTATTTGTATTATACAGAGATTTTTTATGCAGATGTACATTTCTATTTTTTGCTTCTTTTATTATTATTATTATATTTCTCTTTTGTGTATTTTTTATTTTTTTTGTTCGGTTGAGCAACTGTAATCGAGAAAGCAATTTCCCCCTGGGGATGAATAAAGTTTTTTTTTTTTTAATCTTGAATCTTGAATTTACTGTTACGTCCCGTGAGGACGAGGCATTTTTGTTACACAATTCTGCGGTCCCGAACACCGGAGGTGGAGCCAGGGGATGGACGGGCACCCCGTTCGCCAATGTCGGGTTGCCTGAAACGACATTTGTAATGTTGGGGCTGCCTGGCCAGCTGGATTGCTCCCCAAGGATCTAACGCCAAGCAAACAGGATGGTAAGACGGACTACTGGCTAAGTCCGCGCAATAAATGTGGGGAAAAAATTGCTTTAAGTATTATTAAGTTAATTTGTTTAGTATGAGATATATTTATTTACGTGTACGCTCTGGTGTGTTGGCAAATTGAATGAAAGCGAATTTACGGATCCTTGGAAAGGATTAGGGCTTTTATATGCAAAACGCAGGTCACTTAACAAAATTTCCATTTAACAAAAATGCTATCGGCACAAATTTATTTAGTTAGGATAGGTACCACTGTATTGTTAGATTGTACTAGCGTTGTGCCCTAAAATATAAACAAATGCTTTAGCGCAACTTCACAGATATTTTTTTATTACATAAAAAACAGTTAAAATGTACTTCCATTATATAATTTATTAAATGTTTTTTATGCTTTATCTGGTCTTTTTCCAATTTCTAAGAGCAGAATTACCTGAGTTTGTGTAGATTACAGTCAGAATCCTTCAGTAAATCAGAGAGAATCTTCACTCCAGAGTCTCTCAGATTTTTATTCCAAGACAAATCTAGTTCAGTCAGACGTGAGTTTGATCTCAGAGCTGAAGTCAGAGCAGAACAACCTTCTTCTGTCACTCCACAACCACTCAAACTGTGAAAAACAACGACACTCTTTAGTCTCTCGGTTCAATAAATCACTGACACTTCAAGACATTCAACTATTTTCACCTTCAACTGGAACTAATACGGACAATTAAAGTGTTTGCAGTTTTTTCCACCTATAAAATAAGCAATTTATTCCATTTCAAATTGTATTTTTCTTTTCACTCATTTACAGTGGTACCCTGACGTCTTAACTAGCAAAAACTCAAAGAGTGAAAAAGTGTGTATTTTTATTACCGCTAGATTGCAGGGTGATGAGAGAGTCTAGACATGTTAAAAAACATGTTGCTTAATCTTCACGCATGTCAAATAAACAAAAAACAACAAAAACATTAGTTAGATCTTGCTTCCAAAATATAAAGTTAGCTTGTCTTCTTCCAGAATGGCAATGTTTCTGTCTCTGCGTCTGCATCACGCAGCCAAACAGAACCGCTGTTCATGCGCAGTCATTAAGCTCACGAGAAAGACGGAGAGACACGGGACTTCCTGCTTGTTCCTGCTCACAGGAAACTCACTTAGCACACGATTCTGTTTGCATGTTACGCTATATTGCCTGTGCGGAGCATTCTGATGAGGTTAGCGCTGTGTTAGAGCTGAAACAGGTCTCGGCAATGATTCATTTTGTAAGTCGAGGTACCACTGTATTTATTTATTAAGTTGAAAAGAATGTTTACTTTAGGCGTTGAAAAGTACATTTTATGAGCCAAAGAGTCTTGAAATACCGTATTTTCTCACTTATAAGTCGACCCCCCGCTTCAGCTGTGAGATTGGGGTATTCTGTTTAGACCCGGTTATAAGACGGGGGAAAGAACCGAGAGAAAAGTGAATAGGTAGAAATGAGTAGAAACCCAATTTAGTGTTCCATCGGGACACTGAAGCGGCGCCGGGCACGCACCCCCTTCCGAAATGAAATGAGAAGTAACCCTTAAGATATCATCACTTTATTTTTTCACAACTTAAACAACTTCAAATTGTTGTTCAGATGCTCTTTACTCCTATAGAAATGATAAAAATATTCAGACATTCTTGGTGGTAAAAGAAGCATAAAATCAAAGTAACCCTGTTTATTTTGGTTGGTATTAATCTATTTAAGTTATTGTTATTTATGTTTAAGGTTTAATTTGTTATTGCTATCATGGTTGCATTATAATTTTTAAGATTTGTGGGAAAAGTGCCCTGCGCCTTTAAGAGAAATGCAATCAGTTCTCCCGAACAGGTCTGAGTTCTCCCGAGAAGCTAATGCTAATGCTGACTCGTGTTTTGGGAATAAATACTACGTTTGAAATCCACCGTGTGACTTGTTTATTTGTGAAGCCCCACGCTAAAGAGAGACTGGAGTCAGAAGAGCCGCTCGTTTACCTTAGACGAGAGAGAGAGAGACAGACAGATGTTGCTTGTGCTGTGCTCGCGCACTGTTCTGAGTAAAATATTTACTATATCGGTAGACTGCGCGTATAAGTCGAGCCCCCACTTAAAGCCCGAAATTTTTAAGAACAATCCTCGATTTATATTCGAGTAAATACGGTATTTAGTTTGAACTTCTGTAAGATTGCACTAAATGTTTTTCCCTGAAATACAACAATAAAATACAACAATGCTTAATTTCAAAACACTTGAAATGTATTTATTAAATGTTTCTATGCTTTATCTGATACTTTTCCAATTTCTGAGAGCAGAATTACCTGAGTTTGTGTAGATTACAGTCAGAATCCTTCAGCAAATCAGAGAGAATCTTCACTCCAGAGTCGCTCAGATTCTCATTTCCAGTCAGATCTAGTTCAGTCAGACGTGAGTTTGATCTCAGAGCTGAAGTCAGAGCAGAACAACCTTCTTCTGTCACTCCACAACTCAAACTGTGAAGAACAACGACACTCTTCAGTCTCTCAGTTCAGAAACATCAAGACTTTCAACCACAGCTGGAACTAATATTCTAAAATTGTGTTTTTATAGTTTTTCCTCCCCCAAAGTGTACATTATTTACATTTTATTAAAAAAAATACCTAATAAAAATTGTATTCTCTTTAGTTTTGTTGCTTTTTGCTTTTTTGAGGTTACTTGCATAATCCTGCTTCCTTGAAGGTCAAGCAACGAGACGTCTTTCAGAAAACCTGACTATGGGACTTCCTAGGTGTCTGATTTGTAGCTTCAGCTCTTCAAAACACCAATGAATGAAACTTGGAGGAAAATGGAGGGCTGATGATTCCGCAAGCTTACACCATGTTGGCATTGCTCTCCACTGCTGAAAGGATCTCTTGTGGATACCGACCCTCTTACCAACTTGTAGAATTGCATAAAGGTGTTGGGTGTGGCCCTGCCGGCAGCTCTACATATATCTGAGAGACTCTGCTTGCCTCACGGAGTGCACTCGGGTGGCTTCAAGGGGGGAAAGCATGAGGTCTTCAACACTTAGTTAAAATCTTACGCCGGGGTCGGGGGAAATCTAAGAGTGTGAACCCTCCTAGCACCTCTCAAAAACCTAACCAGTCCTGGCTGCCTATCATCTTACCTCAATAAGGACATGCGAGGCAGAGATCTTTACGTCATAGACCTTAAGGGGAAACCTAGAAGGGCTCTCGTTCAGTCACTCCTCGCTCAGTTTCACCTAACCCCAGCCTGGGTTAGACGCGTCTGTGGAGATCACAACACCTTGCCGTCCTGAGTGGCGAGGACGACCCGGTGCACAGGTGAATTGTAGGGCGTGGCACAGTCTCACAGTTGGAATCACCCACGCAGAGGGGCGAGAGTAGCGTCTCAGGTGGATCAGTAAAACTGTGGAGCAAATGCATCCGATGTGCAATTGGGAATTTGCCAGAGCTCTCACGTGTGTCGATAAATTATGATTATCCTGGATGGAATTAAATTTATCATCCATGATATATCACAAGAGCGCCTTGTTTCCCGAGTTGAAGCGGTCCGAAGCTGCCACTGAGGAAAAAGGAGAACTAATGCCGCCCTTTTACGCATCGTCGCCATTTAGTTTGTTTAGAAAACTAGGCACGAGCTCTACATGAACACTGCATTCAGTGCGCCTCACCCAAACAATGAAGACCACCCTCCTGCTCGCCCGGTGACGCCAGCCATCTAAACGTAATCGGGTTCTTACAGTTTTAGAGCTTTCAGGAACAACTTCTCTTTCAGGATCAATTTCTCTTCTGGGTTTGTAGAAGAGAAGAAACTGCTGAAATGTACCAATGCATCTAACACTTGAGCTTTCTTCCAGAGGTTTTGAAGGGAGAATGCATACGACCAGCTTCAATCAGAAAGATACAATAACCTTAAAAAAATGAGTGCTTTTAACGCATCCAGTGAAGTGCACATACACACAGTGAAGTCAACACAGACAGTGTAAGCCGTGACGCCTGGGGAGCATTTGAGGTTCGGTGTCTTGAGACACTTAGATTCGAACCAGCAACCTCACGGACACCAGTCCATGTCCCCTACCACTGGACCACTGAGATTTCTGACAGACAGAAACTGACATTAAAAAACTATTTTTATATATTATTATATATGAAATAACTCAAAATATTTCTCCTTAAATTTGTGTAAAGTCTGAGAGCAGAATTACCTGAGTTTGTGTAGATTACAGTGAGAATCCTTCAGTGAATCAGAGAGAATCTTCACTCCAGAGTCTCTCAGATTATTCTCAGACAGATCTAGTTCAGTCAGACGTGAGTTTGATCTCAGAGCTGAAGTCAGAGCAGAACAACCTTCTTCTGTCACTCCACAACGTCTCAAACTGTGAAGAACAACGACACTCTTCAGTCTCTCAGTTCAGAAACATCAAGATAATAAAGAACAAATTACTGACACTTCAAGACTATTAAATACTTTAAAACAATTTTCAAAAAAAAAGTTTTTACTTTAAAAACTGGAACTAAAATAAAATATGTATAGTTTTTTCCACCTTTAAAATATGCATATTGTATTCAATTACAAATGTTCTTTATTTTAGTTTTACAATTTTTACTTAAGACAAATAAAAAATCCCTGCGATGATGGCGCCACGGACGGCTGCCTCTGTGTTTTGGTGCGCTCTTCTTGGATTTGTTTTAATGTTTTAATTTGCTCAGGTGTGCTGATGCGTCTTCGCTGGCACGGTTTTCGCACTGCGTTACCCCAGATATTTCTTTTCTTCATCTTGTGTTAAGTTGCTGAGCGAGACGTGGCTGATCGACCTCATATGGGACCGACACGCCGAGCTCTTCGGCAAAACGAATGGTGGAATTTTCACCATTAACTGCAAACTTTTCTATTCCCCTCAATATTCTCGTCATGTTTCCATGTCGCCGTTTACATTCCACCACTGAGCAACGTGCTGCTCAGCAAGCACTGCCGGATGAGATTTTGAGGAATGAACAATGAAACCCAGACGGCCTAATCATTGTCCAGGGAGACATTAATAAAGCCATCCTCTCATCTGAACTCCCCAAAAATAAACATATATATTAAATGTTCAACAGAGAAGGAAAGGTTCTGAACCACTGCTACACCGCCATCAGCTGCACTGGGCCTGTCCGACCACATCACAGTGCATTTGATTCCAGCCTACAAGCAGAATTGTAAACTCTGCAAGCCAGCTGAGAGGACATGGAAGAAGTGGACCAATGAAGCTGTAAAAGAACTTCATGAGTGTCCGGACTGGGACGTTTTCCGGTGTACCACCAACAGCCTGGACGAGCACACAGACGCTGTGACGATCATCTTCTGCGAGGATAGCATCATCCCAACACGCACCAGGGTGAGCTACAACAACGACAAACCCTAGTTCACTGCTAAACTCAGACGAATAAAGGTCAAATAAAGAAGCTTCATTCAGGAGTGGGGACACTGACAAGCACAAAGAGACCAGGCTCAGATTCAGGGTGTACTCACACTAGACTAGGCAATGCGTGCTTGAGCTCGATTGTCCCCGCTTTCTACTCCCCCGCTGGCCTGCACTCACTACGATTTTGAAATTGCGCTTCAGTGCGTTTACGTTGCGATGAGTTAAGTGATACTGGTAGTTGCCATTAGATGACGTAGGTTTTCATGACACTTATGTCACTTTCACAGTTGGAAAAGTTGATAAAAATATGAACGAAATAAAAACAGATGTACGGTTTTTTGGGAGTCCAAATTAGTTGAAATCTTTAAGTTATTGAGCATATTGATGCGGACAAATGGCATAATCAAAAATGGCGCACTGATTTTGTAGTGTTAGAATGCCGGAGGAGACTGGCACCAGTGAGCCGGGTTCTCCCCAGGGTTTTTTTTCTCGTTAAAGAGGTTTTTTTTACCTGGCCACTGTCGCGTATGTGCTTGCTCGCTTGCTCTTGACTAAGTCTCTTGACTTAGTTGTAGAACCAGCCGTAAGGATGGAGTTCATGTCTCCTACCACTGGACCACAACTCCCCTTAAGTTAAGTTGCCTCCAGTAAAGTTAATAACCAGCATTTACTAGCGCTGCCCAGCACGATTCAGATCCAGCACTAGGAGAGACTGAGCCCAGGAGTTTCTGAACAATTTTCTTCTTTTGTTTTTACAGTCCTTTTTCCTTGTGCTTTATCTGATATCTGTATATTTTCAGAGAGCAGATATACCTGAGTTTGTGTAGATTACAGTGAGAATCCTTCAGTAAATCAGAGAGAATCTTCACTCCAGAGTCTCTCAGATTCTCATTAAAAGACAGATCTAGTTCAGTCAGACGTGAGTTTGATCTCAGAGCTGAAGTCAGAGCAGAACAACCTTCTTCTGTCACTCCACACCAGCTCAAACTGTGAAGAACAACGACACTCTTCAGTCTCTCAGTTCAGAAACATAAAGATAATAAACAACAAATCACTGACACTTCAAGACTGAAACAATTTTCAGGTTTAACTGGAAGTAATATTCTAAAATTGAAATTTCAATTGTATTCAATAAAGCTACATATTAGAATGCTAATCTCTTCAGTTTAATTGCTTTAATCAATTTAAAAATATTTTTACTTTCCTGGTAAATAAAAATATTTTTATTTTTACTTTAACATTTTTATCTCCCTGGACAATGATGTTTGCAGATGACATTGTGATTTGCAGCGAGAGTAGAGAGCAGGTGGAGGAAGAGCTAGAGAGGTGGAGGTTTGCTCTGGAAAGAAGAGGCATGAAAGTCAGTAAGACAGAATACATGTGTCTAAACGAGAGGGGGCAGTGTGGAGGAGTGGAGTTACAGGGGGTGGAGGTGAAGAAGGTGCTCGGGATCAACAGTGCAGTGTGATGGGGAGTGTGGAGAAGAGGTGAAGAGGCGAGTGGAGCGGGTGAAGGAAAGTGTCAGGAGTGTTGTGTGACAGAAGAGTGTCAGCTAGACTCAACGGAAAGGTGTACAAGACAGTGGTGAGAGCAGCTCTGCTCTACGGCTTAGAAACAGTGGCAGTGAGAAAGAGACAGGAGGCAGAGATGGAGGCAGCAGAGATGAAGATGTTGAGGTTCTCCTTAGGAGTGACGAGGTTGGACAGAATAAGGAACGAGCACATCAGAGGAACAGCTCACGTTACTTGTGTTAGCAACAAAGTCAGAGAGGCCAGACTGAGATGGTTTGGACATGTGCAGAGGAGGGAGAGTGAATATATTGGTAGAAGGATGTTGGAGATGAAGCTGCCAGGGAAGAGGGCAAGAGGACGACCAAGGAGGAGATATATGGATGTTGTAAGAGAAGACATGAGGTTGGCTGGGGTCAGGGTGGAAGATACTCAGGATAGAATGAGGTGGAAAGGGATGATTCGCTGTGGCGACCCCTAATAAGGGAAAAGTCGAAAGAGAAGTAGTAGTAGTAGTAAAATATTTTTACTTTAGATGATAAACGTCTATGGTTACTTGCGTAACATGAATAGGTCAGCGAACAAGACGTCTGTCAGTTACCTGACTAATGGATGTCACATGGGTGCCCATTATGTCAATCGCATGACATTGAAAAAAAATGACGAGGAAAAAAAAAGTATAAATACACTGGCAAGCTTGGAAGAGAGGGGCTAAAAATGAGTTGAAAGGACGGAACATGTAAAAAGCGATTCTTAATCCAGCATTCACATGATTCTGCCAAACTAATTTCCGAGCGGTTTCTCTGTCAGCTGTGTGTGTGCACGCGCATCGGACGAAGCTCCGTCACCGTGCGGCAGCAGTGGTCACGTGTGCTTATAATCTTGACTCGAACGTTGGATGTGAGCCGTGTCGGTATTGCTGTCCACTGCAGAGAGCATCTGCGTGGATGCCGATGCCTTATCCAACTAGTAGAATCGAGCATCTGTTGCGAGCATCTGAAGCTCTCCATACGCTGCAAGCAGCTGCACGCAGTAAGTTCTGGGAACAACGGGTGACCGGCCAGGTCTTGCTCCCCTGTGGGGAGGGCGTGCAACATCACTACTTGATCCCTGTAAGGGGTAGTGGGCACCTTGGGCACACAACCAGACCCGGGTCTCAGCACTGTGTGCGAGTCTCCAGAGCCAAAGGTCAGGCAATGAGGATCTGCAGAGAAAGCCTCCAGGTCCCCGACCCGCTTCACAGAGAGTAGTGCTACGTGTAACGCAGCCTTCCGTGTGAGGAGCTTGAGTCTCGCAGTCTCCAGCGGCTTGAAGAGGGGAGAGGGAAGAGTTGCTAAGACCAAGCTCAAATCCCACACCGGGATCAGGGGAGGTCTAGAAGGGCGCAACCTCCTAGGACCTCTCAAAAACCTAACCGTCAAGTCGTGCCGGCCGACTGTCTTTCCCTTGATGAGGTCATGGGAGGCGGAAATCGCAGCCACATAGACTCTCAGATTGGAAGGGGCCAGGTTCTCTTCAAGTTTTCTCTGGAGAAATGAGAACATTGGTCCAATGAGGCAATTCAGTGGATTTTCGTTTTTCTGGTGGCACCAGGTGGTGAAAGTCTGCCACTTCAGGTCGTACAGGTGTCTATTTGAAGGTGTTGTGCCAGAGCAAAAGTGTCCCATACCGACTGTGGCAATTCATCTAACGAGTCCAGCGTCCAGACATGGAGGTTCAAGATGCAAGGTCCGGTCTGAGGGGTAGCTTCCCCGGAGGGGACGTTACCAGAGCCATGAGCTCTAACATCTAGGTCTTGGGGGGGCCCTCCTTCTTAACTAAACCCATAACCTGGAGAATCAGGGTAACTGGCGGGAAGGCGATCTTCCTAAAGTGGTGCGGACAAGGGTGGGCAAAGGCGTCTCTACCGAGAGGCACTTCGGTTAACGCAAACCAGAGTGGACAATGGGCCGATTTGTCTAATGCAAAGTCCACCTGGGCCTGACCGAATTTGACCCACACCTCTGTTTCCACCACTCGAGGGTTCAGCCTCCACTCGCCAGTCCCGGGGCTGAACTGCTCTCAGAACGGCCATATGGGTGACCATCCTGAACGTGATCTTGTGTAGGTGTCGATTCAGGAACCTCAAATCCAAAATGGGCCGCATACCACCGGTCTATTTGGGATCCACAAAGTACGGTTTGTAAAACCCTTTCTTCCTCTTGGCTGGGGGCACCACCTTGATGGCTGTGAGGTGGGAGGGACTGGCAGGTTCCCGTCAGAGAACTCAGGCAGCCGGGGGACTGACCGAGACTAAATCACTTTAGTTTGCAGCTGAAGGGCAGCCAACTTCTTACACAGCTGCTCTACCGTATCGCCGAAAAGGGCGCATTAAGAAAATGTTTTTCTTCGGCGCTCGGCATGTCTGCGAGGTCAAGACATTGGTGGCACTCCTGAATCACCTTCACCGCCCGTAGGATAAGGTCAGTCAAGGCACAGACCTCGTGGACCAGGTGTGCAGCTCCCCCTCTGAGTTCCGGGAGTGACTGTGCTTGGTAAACTGCAACAGCTTACAGTGCGTGAAGAGCGAAGGTGGTCTGATCGCTGAAGCGTGACCCTTCGCATTCAACGCCTGCAGAAAGCATGCCGACTTGGTGGAGGAACGAGTAGTTGCCAAAACGAGAGCGCGCCACCAGGCTCCTCATGCAGCTTGTGGAAGAAAGGAACCACTTGAACGTCCGCGCGTATCAATAGGGGCACCAATTATTCAACCACAAGGGGGCGGGGCGAGGCGGAGCACCCGTCTCTAAGCTCACTGTGATGCAGGCTTAGTCGTTTAGTCATCGTAAGATGAATGTTTTGGCTTGATGAGAGTAAAAAAGTTGTTTAAATGTATTTTGATTGAAAAAATACTGTTGTTCCCTGCTGTGGTTTTTAAAGGGGTTTTCAATATGTATATCATGCTATTGTAGTGGTACAGCCCAAAAAGGGGGCGGTGTTTGGGCCTGTACAAGCCCAGGGAAATTAACAATATGGAGGTTGGTTGATTGGTACTGAGTCAATCCTGTGGTTTCCTGGCTGTAAGTATTCAATGTTGGATTATGTGCTGGGATGCTGTCCTGTTTTGTTTGGTTTGAAGATATCTTTTTCGGAACATTCATCTATTTTTTCACTTTGGGACTATTTGGCACTTTAAATAATAGTGATGGGCAGTCCAGCTCTTTTCAAAGCATCGGCTCTTCTGGCTCGGCTCTCGTAAAAGAATAGTCTCTTCTGGCTCCCAACCGGCTCCCAAAAACACTCTTATTTTAATATCGCTCTTCTCCATGTATTTGTCGCGTTATTATAACTGTTACATACAGACGCAGTCTCATACGCTCAATCATGCGTTCCCAAAACTTTTTCCAAGTTTTCAAATGTTTATATTTGAAAAAAATCATGTGATCACATTATGTGATGCAATGTTTTCATGTTTTCTTAAAGTTATCTGTACCTCCAAGAATGTTTCAATAGTTTTTATCATTTTTATGGAATTAACGTGCGTCTGAACAGGTGTTTTATCATTTTATTAGCCCGCACACAAATAAGTTTTACTTATTTGTTAGAAGTTAGAAATTGTTGGATTTTCCGCTTAACAATATCCAGACATATTTTGTTAGTGTTACTATTATTCCTTTCTGGTGCACTGCAGTACTAAATATTTTTTTTTCTTTTCCTTTTTTGTCCTTTATTTTCTTCTGCAATATGCGTTATCAGACTGAAGTTCGATACCCATAATTTATCATAAACTATGCCCATGTGTCGTTGCACAAGTAGATACTTACTTCGCCACCTGCAGCGGGTCGAGAAGCCGCAGCGTCTCAATCCTCGCCTAGGGAGGGCGTTGACGAAACGTCACTATCGGCATGTTTTCACACACCGAGCACGAGCTCGACATGAGCACCGCTTTCACGTGTGGCACACCCAAACTGCGAATGCAGCGCTCGTGCTCATCCGAAGATGACAGCCACTTTCCGCAGAAGTTTTGCACAAACGCAACGCCATCCTTAAATGGACGCGTGTACACGTTTAGGAGCTCTCTCAGCAAAAACTCTCGCCGACGTAACCAGGGAGTTGCTGCTTCCGGGAATTTCCGGGAAGAGACGAGTCCGCTGGGAGTACTTGTAAGAGAAGGTTAGATGCACGAGGGCGTGTGTCCCTTTTATACCACCTGCTCCGGTTCAAAGGTAACATGCAAATTTATGCAGCCATGAACTTGACCGTTCATTGGCCGGTTGTAAGACTTGAGGCACGAATGGCGTCCATCCAATATCTCACATTCAGGTAACTGACAGACGTCGAAGTGACCTGACTATGAAAGAAGTAACTATGATTAAAAAAACATTTTTTTATCAAACTATAGTGAGTTTGCACTAAAAGCTTTGCACTGAGATGAAATAAAGTTGAATGTTTTAGTGCAAATCACAAACAAAATGTTTGTAATATTTACAAAAATAATAAATGTAAAACAATTAACATTTATTTTATTTGCTTTGTTTATTAAATCTTAGATTTTCATTATGGCTGTCAAGGTTAACGCGGTGACGCACGCGATTAATTTTAAATGGCTGATTATATGGGATCAATTTAGTGCCAACAAGATGGGATCGATTTAGCTTGAACCGAGCTCAAATCTACATTCGCTCTTGCTCTTGTCCCGCCCACCGTGACAGGTCTTAAAATTCAAATCGGCTAAAGAATAAACATTTATTCCTTCGCGGCAACTAGTCATAAAACATTTCTGAAGAGTCACAACAAATCTACTTCGACTAGTCACAATGCTCGATAGACTCACATTGAAAAGTATTTGAAGGTATCTCTAAAGGAGTTTCTCCTAGTCACAATTGAATTGAAGACATCTCGAATTACTTTACAGATATCTACGATTACATATAGAGATGTCAAATCAAATCACTTTATCATGACTTAATCACTTTTATATTACCTACTCATTTTAATCTTCAAATATATTGTTACTAGTGCTAATACATGTGTACCAGTAACAAAATAATTAAATACATCTCAAAATATTTATGACTAGTCATAATGGAGTTTAAGATATATGCGAATGAATTTAAATAAAGATTTCTTAAAATATGTAAAACCTATTTTGACCAGTCAATAAAATTTTAAGATATATTTAGTTTGCTTTACAACTATAGTCGATTTATAATTAAAGACATCTTCAAATGATATAGTTGTATCTGTAAATGCTGTTCATTATCTCTCAACTTGTAGATATCTGCAAATGTAGTTGTGACTAATCAGACCTCGATTACAGATATATGCAATTGGTATTCTGACTAGGAGAAATACATTTTAAGATATCTTAGAATACTATTTAAAAAAGATAACGCGCCTTGACTGTTGCTCGGCAAAAGTAATACGTATTTGTTGCTTTAATTTGCTCGCTTCGAGGTTTCTCGCTCGTGAATCTTTTTGGCACTAAATTGATCCAATGCAATTATTTTTAACGCTGTTAATCACAGTTGCAGTTTTTTTCACTTTTGGTTTTCTGACCCAGAGAGTAGTGCTAGTGTCACCAGGTGCGGCTCATTATGATCAGAAGCTCAGTGTGATTGCTTTCACCTGCTGCTATTTAAGCGCAAAGTGTTTAAGGACAGACACCAGCTTGTCTCATTGATCTCGTCTCTGTCCGCGTTTTTTTGAATGGACTTGTTAAAACTGAGACTCGACCTTTTTCATAGGCAGTTTCAACTCGTCAGATCAAATCTCTGTTCAACAAGCCGCCACTTTATTTTCATAGGGATTAGATAAAGACAATACTGTATTTACTTAGACATTCTAAGCTTTATGTAATTTCTTTATGTACTTTCTGTAAATATATGTCTAAGACACATGTTTCATGTTTGAGTAATAAGTATTTATTAAGTTTGTTAGTTTTCAGCTACCAAAAAAAAGGCAAAACCTGCTTCACGTTTTAGTTTTTAATTACTATTATTATTATTATTATTATTATTATATTTACAAAAAACACAATGTCCTGTTTTTATTAAGAGTGTAACCTAAAAATAAATGGGTACTTCAAACTTTCAATTGATGTATAACGCTCATATGAAAGTCCAAAATTGACATTTTTGTGTGTTTTATTTTGAATAAAGAGTGACTCGACCTCAGAGGGTTAAATATATTACAAATTAAACAAAAATTATACTAAATTATATTGCAATATTTAAACTAGTGTTTATTTAGCGTTGAGTTTACATTAATTTACATATTACAACTCAATATCCAATATTACAAGCTTCAGTCATTTAGTTGCGATTAATTTGGTCAGGGAAGTGCGATGAACTAGTTAAAAAAAATTAATTGTTTCACTGCACCAATTTGCATATTTTGTGTACCTGAGTTTGTGTAGATTACAGTGAGAATCCTTCAGTGAATCAGAGAGAATCTTCACTCCAGAGTCTCTCAGATCATAATTACAACACAGATCTAGTTCAGTCAGACGTGAGTTTGATCTCAGAGCTGAAGTCAGAGCAGAACAACCTTCTTCTGTCACTCCACAACGACTCAAACTGTGAAGAACAACGACACTCTTCAGACTCTCAGTTCAGAAACATCAAGATGATAAAGAACAAATCACTGACACTTCAAGACTGAAACTATTTTCAACTTCAACTGGAACTGTAAATCCATTAAATGTAAAAAAAAAAAAAA
>CM051500.1:28119552-28134197 GCA_028031935.1 Paedocypris micromegethes
AAAAAAAAAAAAAAAGAATTATAGAGCCTTAAAATATCATGAAATGCTTATTTTGAACTATGTTTTAACTTTTCGAATAAATTTACCGTATTTACTCGTTTAAGTCGACCCCCCCAGTTCAGATGTGAGATTGTGGTATTCTGTTTAGACTCGCTTATAAGTCGGGGGAAAGAAATGAGAGAAAAGTGAATAGATAGAAATAAGTAGAAACCCAATTTTGCGTTTCATATAAAGTCAATTGCGGTTATTTGGGGCCCATCGGGACACTAAAGCGGCGCCGGGCACGCACCCCCTTCCGAAATAACATGAGAAGTAACTCTTAAAATATCATCACTTTATTTCACAACTTAAACAACCTGTTCAGATGTTCTTTAATCCTAAATAATCCTAAAGAAATGATAAAACTATTCAGACATTCTTGGTGGTAAAAGCAGCATAAAATCAAAGTAACCCTGTTTATTTAGGTTGGTATTAATCCATTTAAGCTACTGTTGTTTATGTGTAAGGTTTTTTGTTATTGGTATGGCTGCATTACAATTTTCAAGATATTTGTGGGAAAAGGTCCCTGCCCCTTTAAGAGAAATGCAAACAGGTCTGAGTTCTCCTGAGAAGCTAATGCTAATGCTGACTCGTGTTTTGGGAATAAATATCAAGTTTGAAATCCACCGTGTCACTCGTTTAATTGAGCTCGAAATTTTTAGGAAAAATCCTTGACTTATAGTCGAGTAAATACAGTAATTATATTTTAAACACTAAAACTTAATCTAACATAATTGAAACTTCTTATTCACTTTGTTTTATTTATTAATTGTTTTTATGCTTTATCGGATATTAGAGTAATTTCTGAGAGCAGAATTACCTGAGTTTGTGTAGATGACAGTCAGAATCCTTCAGTGAATCAGAGAGAATCTTCACTCCAGAGTCGCTCAGATCATTTCCAGTCAGATCTAGTTCAGTCAGACGTGAGTTTGATCTCAGAGCTGAAGTCAGAGCAGAACAACCTTCTTCTGTCACTTCACAATCTCTCAAACTGTGAAGAACAACGACACTCTTCAGTCTCTCAGTTCAGAAACATCAAGATAATAAAGAACAAATCACTGACACTTCAAGACTGAAACTACTTTCAGCTTCAACTGGAAGTTAAACGCAGCAACTAAAGGTTCCTGCATGAAAGTGATATAGTGGATTTTCGCAATTTCCAAGCTATTCAATAATTATTAATTTCTGTATATTAATAAGCAAACCAACATTTACCAACAAATCAACACATATACCAACTCATCTACACAAATGTTCATTCTGAGAGTTTCGGGTGAACAAACGTGCGTGTGACTTACTCGGCTGATGAAGATTCTTTAACGACAGGAAGAAGCTTCTGAAGAACTCTATCTGCTAAAGCTCCACTTGCGATAAACTCACTTAGTTTAAAAACCTCCATCTTCTGCTCTGACGTGAGCAACACAAACAGCAGATCTTGGTTTGCCGTCGCAGTTCAGAAGCCTTTTGACTCGGGAACTGAATCAGCCAGAGAACAAGGCCGTTTAGTAGTGCGTCTCGTCTGATGTAAAGCAGGTAACTAACTAAACATTAAACAAACACTTCAACTTAAACTGGTCAGGTTGTCACGGAGACTGCATGGCGATGAGCTGTTATCAAACATGAAATTATCAACGCAAATAGGATATGAAATATTCCACAATGACGCTGAAACAAAGCATATTAAACCCCCGATTATTGTATTGTCATTAATTATGATAGAAGAGTGGAAAACACACAGAAGGTCATACGTAATTACACATGTTGTTGGGTGCTGCCCCTTTAAGAACATGTTTCTCAGTGATTGCGTGAAAAAACAGGATCACATCTGGTGGGGGAAAAAAAGCCATGCTCTTCTGTGGCCGTTTGATTCAAACAATTTAATTTAAATAATGTTGCAGTGTTTTCAATGTTAGAAACACCGAGAGACACATTCACATGAAGAGCCTGGAGTGATGTTTGCAATTTTTATTCTCTTCGAATGACGGTGAAAACTTTTCAGGTTACAACTGTAAGCGTTTGCTCTCTGAGGCTGCGTTTACACTGCAAGTCTTAATGCACAGATCCGATTTTTTGACTGTATTGGATTTTTTGGCCCGCCTGTTTACATTCACTATAGACATGCCTCTTATCCGATATCCGTGTTTACACTCGTCTCCCGCCTAAAATCATTCCACTGGCTTTCACCATCATGAGCGCAATTCAATTCAAATTCAAAAAACTTTATTCATCCCCAGGGGGAAATTGCTTTTTCGGTTACAGTTGCTCAACCGAACAAAAAAGTTACACAAAAGAGAAATATAATAATAATAAAAGAAGCAAAAAATACATATGTACATCTGCATAAAAATCTCTGTATAATAGTAATAATAGCAATGACTGACCCTTGAATTTTGCATGGGCTTTTTTTTTTTTTATGGGCGGATTTTTAATGCTGTCGTCTTAAGAGCTGCGTTGATGTTTTCGACATCGGTGTCCCGACAAGTGTGGGAAAGACAAAGGAGGCAGGAATGGTGGAACCAAGTCCAGTTCTTTGACGAAAAGCAATGGGTACAGAATTGTCGATTAAACCAGACTAGCTTTGAGTATCTTTGTGATCGCTCACAGCCACGTCTCTGTCGTAAGGACACCCCATTAAGAAAATCGATTCCAGTGCGCAAGGGTGTGGCTCTTGCCTTATGGAGGCTTGCCACGGGGGCCAGCTCTCGCACATTGCCACACCTGTTCGGAGTCAGCGGCTCGTTGGTGTGTCACATTGTTCGCGATTTTTGCCTCGAGTGAGCTGCTCAACGAATATGTGAAGTTCCCACGAATATGTGAACGTGATAAGCGGCTTCAAATGCACCTGGGGTTTCCCTCAATGTGCTGGAGCAGTTGATGAGACTCACATTCCCATCATTGCACCGTCACACAATCACACTGACTACTTCAATCGGAAAGGTCGGCATTCGGCTCTGTTACAGGCGATTGTAGACGACAGATTGTGGTAAATACAACTTTCCTACTGTTTTTGTCTACCCTACAGATAGAAAGCAGACAGTAACTGTTAATTAATCAGTACAGTAAACTTAAATGTCCGTTCATGTATTATAATATTGAAACAGTTCTACTGTGGCCACAGAAAGCAACAAGCGCGTAAAGTTGTCATAGCAAATAGATTGAGTGCACGTGGATTACGTGTCTGCTTACGGAATTTTTTTTAGTATATAAACGCTAATCAATAGGGGGGAAAATCATTGTTAATTCTCACAAGATTGACTCTGCTATGGCACTGTAAAATAAGCAGTATTAATATGCACTTTTTTGCAAAACAACATACAGACATAACAAAACATGGACAGACAAACAAACCCTTCACTGTATGGTATGCAATATCATGGTATATAATATGGTATTCTTTATGGTATATCATAAAGTAGAATTCAGCATAAAAAACAGAAATGCAATTAAACACTTGTAATATTCAAAAAGAACAAGAGTGTGGGGCATCTGTGTCCATTTAGGTGTCCAGGAAAAAGAAAAAAGGTTTCCAAATTGTATCAAATGTAGCAACAGTCCCCAAGTTGATATAACGGATCCTTTGGAGATGAAGAGTGGACGTGATTGAAGCTAACCAGTCTGAAAACCGAGGTCTCACTTTACTCTTCCACAAGAGGAGGAGAATCCTTTTAGCTATTATCCCTCCCAGTCTAACAGCCGGTCGTATCACTGTGCTGAGGGAGTCCTAGACCACTGACCAACCGAAAAGTGCAATCTTGGGGTCCGGATGCAGATCGTAATTGTACACCTTACCTAAGAACTCAAATATTTCCTGCCAGAACTTCTGAGCGTGCGAACAAAACCAGAACATATGTCCAAGAGTTCCCCCACACCAGTCACACTCTGGAGAGACAGACGGATAGATCCTACTCAGTTTTGCTTTTGAGTAATGAAATCTGTGCAAGACCTTAAATTGGATAAGATGAAGACCAGAGTTTATACAACATAAGTACGCTGATGAAAGACATTTTTCCCACTAAGCATGAGAAATGAGGATACCCAGGTCCTTTTCCCAAGCAGATCGCAGATGATTAGAAGAGAAATCACTCCTGTCTTTGAAAGCGTTAACAAAGGAAGAGGTGAGACCTCTGGAGCTAGGACATTTAGTGAAGGCATCCCAGAGATCTTCACTTGGGGACAAAACACTAAAGTTAGTGACACTTTTCTGAACAAAGTCTCTGACCTGAAGGAATCTGAAGAAGTGTGAGGCAGGAAGGGCAAAAGTTTCACTGAGTTGAGAGAAGGTTGCAAACCTATTACTGACATATAGATCTTTGATGGTTGAAAGTCCTTTCTTTTGCCAGCTCCTGAAAACAGAATCTGTTAGGGAAGGCTGAAACGCGTGGTTTTGACAGATGGGAGCTAGCACAGAAGTGCTTGGTAGATTAAGTGCCCTTCTAATTAGATTCCAAATTCCAAATCCAAATTACCGGGTTTTTCTCAGCAAGACCTTTAATGGGTAGTGAGGATGAAAAAAGTAAAGCGGACAGAGAGGTGGAGACTGCACTTTGTTCTATCGCTAACCAGGGAGGAGTATCATCACAGATTGGGCAGGGAAAGGAGTTACACCAGTACATTAAACGCAATAGTGAGGGAAGATCAGTAGACCTAGACCTCCCAAATCTTTAGAATTATACAGATGTTTTGGAGATGCGTGCTGGTTTATTGCCCCAAATAAACGGCATGATGATAGAATCTAGCATTGGAAAAAACGACTTGGATAAATAGCAGGGAATATTTTGATAAATATATAAAAATCTAGGAAGGCTCACCATTTTAATGGCGTTAATCCGACCGATCATGGATATAGGAAGTGATCTCCATCTTTCAATATCCTGTTTTACATTCTCATACAAAGTGTGAGATCATTAATATTCGGCGTGTTAGATTTATACAATGTGAATAATCAAGTATAGAGAATACGGTGCCATAATGCTTCCTAATGCAAATCAACTCTAGGGTTTGGGCCGGTCCAGGCTAGTGGTTAGAACCAGCTAGTAGAACTGTATTTATGCATTCATCAATTACTGAATACAAATACAAAAAATACAAAAACAGTTAATGTTTTGGATCAAGTACCGTTGGAAGTACCTATAGCCTTTATTAGTGACAGTATTAGTTTGGTCGGGTTTTAGCGTCCCCTGGTGTCACTAAATATAGATCACACGCCAGCTAGTAGAACAACGACTTGAATAATTATGTAATAACTTAACATATAGAATAAGTTAATATAATCGTATAGAAAGGCTGCCTAGTCTACTGCTCGGAACCGAATCACACCTGAGACAATTAAAACTGCGAGGAGTTGCCATTGGAGGACGACTCGCTCTCGGAGGCGGAGGATATGTTTGTGGCGCCTGCAGAGATGATTAGTATCACGAGGGCTCAGTGGCTAAGTGGTCGGAGACTCTTTGGTGCCTTTCTTTCCCGAACTGCATGAGGAGCTGACAAAGACGTAGCAAGCCTCTTTCACAGCATGGACACGTTTTGGCAGCTTCCTCACTTCCCTTATGGGCGGCCATTCCCGGGGCGACTTGGCTATTCCACGGAGCAAGCTACTGGGACATATCAGGGCCGCTTTTTGGAGGGACCGTTCAAAGCTGAGTGCTCATCGCAAGCTTTGACCGCTAAAGGCTACGCGTTCGAAGGTCAGGCCGGATCCGCTGTTTACGCCCCCGTCGACTATCGCAAGTACAGATGCAAGCTGAACTCGGAGGAGGATGTGCGCCTCTGGACCAGGTGCAGGAAGTCCGTGCAACAACCGACCTCATCCTACGGGCGGCGAAGGTGGTAGCACGCACAACAGGAGCGTCAATGGCTACTCGGGTGGTTCAGGAGCGCCACCACTGGCTACACCTCGCAGGGACGCCGAGCCCAGTATCAGTAGCCCATCTCGAGATCAGTAGACAGAACAACTGCGATGAACAGTTGAGTAGACGGCTCACCTCAGCTCACCAGAGTCTTTTCCAGGCCTGTGAGTCCCATCCTCCGGCATTTACTGTTGGCCCGACAAGGGAGTCAGAGCTCTGGTGGCGTCACAACTGAGAGCGGACCTCCTCTCTCAAGCCCAGGGCTCGCTCTGGCATCCACGACCACACCTCTGGAACCTCCACGTCTGGCCGCTGGATGGGACGCCTCGATAGACGGACTGCCGCAGTCGGTACAGGACACTAATGCTCAGGCTTGTGCACCGTCTACCAGACAGTCGTACGCCTTGGGTCACCTGGTGGCCAGAAAAAACGAAAATCCAGAGTTGCCCCCATCTGGACGGTTCTCTCGTTTCTCCAGCAGAAGCTCGATGAGAATTTGGCTCCTTCCAGTCTGAGAGTCTGCAATATCAGCCTCACATGACCTCATCCGAGGGAAAGGGCACGTGCGATACTCTGCTCAAAGTGTGACGCCAGTGTTCTCCCTCATGAGGTGGAGAAGCAGGACCTACATGGGCTCTCCTCCCTATCACGAGCCTCCTGGCTTCAGATAAGCGAAGAATAATGTGAATAGAACACCTGATAGGGTTCAAAGGTGTCATGCAAATTCATGAACTTGAACGTTCATCCGCGCGATTGAAGAGTTTGAAGCAGCGAGTCGATTCCATCCGATCTCCTGACAATTCAGGGAACCGAGGTTATGGAAGTAACCAAGACGTTACTCTGTGCTTAACCAGTGTTACTGTGTTTTTGTCGTGCACACACGGTCCCGAACACACAGTCAGAACAAGAGAAATTTTTATTTTGAAACGGTAAAAAAAAAAAAAAAAAGAATAAAAGAATAAAAAAAAGAAAGAGAACATTCACAGGCCTCCTTGACGAGCGTAGTCCTGCCACACACACTGACGAGTCATGAACTAGTTACACAGGAAGTCACTCCTCTCCAGCAGGAAGTCTAGTCCCGCTAGTCCTTGTGCATTTCCCATCAGCCCCGGCTGCTTTAAGAGCCCAGACGCGGGCGTTTGTGTGGGGACTGTTCTTCCTCGTCTCCCTCCTCGTCAGCATTGTCCTCGTGGTCGCATTCCCCGTCGTCCTCTTCCTCCTCTTCCTCCTCCTCGTCATCATCAGGGTAGTCCACCAGGCCCACCGAGCAGGTCTGAAACACATGGGAGCGGTGTGAGCGGGGGAGGGGGCGGAGTCGAGGTCACGTGACGTACCCGGCTGGGCGGAGCTCTGGAGGCGCTGGAGGAGGTGCTGCTGTCGGGGGCGGAGAAGCTGAACCTCAGGCCGCCGCGCTTCACCTGCTGCTCGCGCACTGAAACACAGGATTCGGAATAAATAAACCGAGAGAAATGAACTTAATCGCTGTGGTTCTCCACAAGGCTCAGGGCCGGGCCCGATTCCTTTCTTCACCAAGCCGATTCCAGCAAGTGACATTATTAGGGAATCCAGGCGAGGCTTGTCATGTCATTAATGTGCATTATAATTTAATATGAACTAGAGCTGCACAATTTATCGTTAAAGATTGCGATCTCATCTTCATGCTTGCAAATCGTTTTGGGACTTTTTTTGACTCCTTGCTCTGATTGGTGCAACTAAACGGGAACGCATCGCATTGCAGATCCCCGCCCTCGCCGTCCCCGCCCACAACGACAGCTCCTAAAACTAAAATTGGTTGAAATATTTTCCAGATTTAAAAAAACTTTTTCACTTCATCATCACTTTTACATTACATTATTTTTTCCTACATTTATTTAAATGGTACGTGTTATTCTATTTCCGCCTGACAACTTGATGTTCAGCATTAAATCTATAAAAAAAAAAACAAAAAAGAAATTACAGAATTGTGATCTTAGTTCTAAGCAAAAACAATAAAGTAAGTGAAATAGATTTAGTCAAAACATTTTTTTACTGTGGAACTACAAAACCGAGAGAAATGAACTTAATCACTGTGATTCTCCACAAGGCTCAGTCCCGGGTCCGATTCCTTTCTTCACCAAGCCGCTTCCAGTAAGTGACAGAATTAGGGAATGTAGGCGAGGCCTGTCATTAATATGCATTTTATTGAAATAAATTAAATTAGACTCAGTAAAACAAAAAAAAAAGTGTAACTACAAAACCGAGTGAAATGAACTTAATCACTGTGGTTCTCCACAAGGCTCAGTGCCGGGCCCGATTAATTTCCTCACCAACGTCCTGCTCGGGCCGGAGACGGACTGACGCTCACCTTTCTCGCTCTCCATGAACTTCCCGTAGTCGTCGGAGCTGGCGTCCTTCTCCTCCTGCTCCTCCTTCAGCCACCCGTCGTCCTGCTGCTGGTGCGGCCGGAGCCTGTGATTGGTCGGCGGTGAGCGAGTGTCCCGGTGATCGGTCAGAGGTGGGCGTTACCTGGCCAGTCCCCGGCTCTGCCGCTGCCGCTCCTGCTCGTACCGACCCTTCAGGCCCTTGAAGGTCTGCACGTACTCGATGGACTCCAGCGCCGCGTAGTTCTCCACGATGTGCGCCACCAGGGTCTTGATGTCCTCCTGCGAGAGAGAGGCGGGGCAGGGGTGAGAGTGGGCGGGCTGTGGGCGGGGCTCTCTCTCTCTCTCACCACTCGGATGAACTCGAACAGCTCCACCACGGCCGAGTTCAGCAGGTTGTATCGGGTGCCGTTGTCCAGCAGGGCGGTGACCACCGGCTCAAACAGGTTCCCCTCCACGATGTAGCGCGTGTAGCACTCGTCCTTCAGGCCGATGATGCGCCGCAGGAAGCGCAGCGCACCTAAAGGTCACAGGTCAAAGCGAGGTCATGTGATGTGTCCTCAACGGCTTGAGTCCCGGTGTCCTCGTCTGTGTACGGGCCGTCACGGGAGCGATAATGGCGGCGATTATTTATTATTGATTATATATACGATTATTTTTCTCAAAGACGCGTCCCCTTTGTTTGTTAGGACACGAAAGATCGGTGAAAATAGGTAAACATTTATTAAAGACATACCGTATTTACTCGGGTATAAGTCGAAATTTCCCTTCAGAATTTAGGGGCTCGACTTTCAGGCGCGGTCTACAAAAACTGAAAATATTTCATAATACTTTAACATTTTTTTATATTAATTTAAATAAATCTTTCAAAAAAACGAGACAAAGGTCCGAGTTCTTCTTCTTTGGCTAACGTGCTAAACGTTTCATACAAACATAAACAACAGAGACGCACGTGCAGGAATTAAATTAACATTCATGATATTAAATAAACTAAATAAATAAATCTCACATCATTGATTCAATCTGACAGTTTTATTACATAGAAAAAACGCGGTTTAAAACGTAACCTAGAAGTACGAAGGAGTTGTGTGTATTACATTGGCTACTTGTTATGTGGTTTAAACGTGAATATTAAATAAAATAGTAAATAGTAATAGTTAAAAATAGTAATAAAAAGAGCGCGATGTTTAGCGAAGACGTGTCCCTTTTGTTTGTTAGGATACGAAAGATCGATGAAATTAGGTAAATATTTAGTAAAGACATACCGTATTTATTCGGGTACAAGTCAAGGTTTCAATTCAAAATTTAGGGGTCTACAAAAATTGAAAATATTTCGTAATACTTTAACATCTTTTTATACGAATTAAATCTTTACTGTTGTGATCATCACACATAAGATTTCTTGTGTGAAGGACTAAAAACTACAAACGGCTTACTACAAAAACGAACAGCAGGGACACAAACGCAGGAATTAAATGAACTTTAACGGTAGGAGTTAGATCTCGGAAAACGGGGCGCACGGACTTTCTCGCTTTTCCCTATAACGTTTTAAAAGTTAGGGCGACGCTTTACAAACATTACAAACGTCGACAAAAACGCAAAAAAGCAGCTGAAAAAGTTGTTAACTAACACTAGGGACCGAAACAGGAAGTGTCCAGGCGAAAACAAACATTCCCAGAGAACAGTTCGAAATAAAAGTGAGCGAAGGTTCCACATAAAAGTCTCGTTTTAATCAATAGGAAAAAAGTGGTTTAGAGTTAATATTAAAGTTAAAATAAAAGTATAAATAGGTTGTGTGCATTACATTGTTGGGTAAATAAGATAGCTGGTGTGAATGGAACGCCAAGTTTGGATTTATTCACTTTATTCATTTATTCACTTTTTTATCTCTTCTAATTGAAAACTGAAATATACGAAACACAAAATTGGGTTTCTGCTCGTTTCTATTTCCCCCCTTTTCTCTCATTTCTCTTCGCCGTCTTAGAACCGCGTCTAAACCGAACGCACCTCGATCTCACAGCTGAAGAGGTTCGACTTATAAGCGAGTAATGATTCATTTAATATTTTTCCCATTTAAATATAAATTAAAAAGGGTAAATACAGACATGTAATATCACCGACACTAAATCATGCTAAAAAAAAAAAAAAAAAAAAAAAAGGATGTTTCATTTTACACTTAAAAGTTCCTAAAAGCCCGACTAGCGAAGCTAATTTTTTAAATAATTACATTAAAAAAAAAAAAAAAAACAATGAATAATAGTGTATAATTAATCAATTTAATAAATAATTTCAGAGCTCAGGTCTTGAAAGGTTCTACTGCGAGACCAATGCTGACCAAATCACATCCAAAGGAGAGAAAAAAAAAAACGTGTGTGTGTGTGTGTGTGTGTGTGTGAGACTCACACAGCGCGAGGAAGGTGTGTCTGGAGTTCATGAGCGTCAGCACTCGTCTCAGCAGGTCTCGCGTCAGGATGTAGTTCTTGATGTGGTGTGTGTGATGCTCCACGCAGAAGGTCAGCAGCTCCAGGATCAGAGCCAGAAGCTGCGCCGTCTGGAAGTTATCTGACACACACACACACACACACACACTTTCACTAATCCGCTCGGTTTATGACGACTTGAATTTCTGCCGTCGAAAAAAATTCATCATACTTCTTTTTATTAATGGAATCAAATTAGTGCCAAAAAAAAAACCATCGACCTTATTTCAAAATGTATATCAAAATACTAATATAATATCTAAATTTGAATGAAATGGAACATTTTCCTCTCTGCGTTTTATTTCTGGAAAGTGATTTGCGCGTTTTGGCAAATTAGTGCCAAACAAAAAAAATCTAACTTATTTCAAAATTTATAGCAAAAATCTAATATAATATCTAAATTTGAACGAAATGTAACATTTTCCTCTCTGCGTTTTATTTCTGGAAAGTGATTTGCGCGTTTAGGCACGGGGCGGGCCTTACTGTGATTGGCTGGTGAGAATGTGATTGATGGCAGTTGGTCAGGAAGTGTGGGAGGAGTTTAGCGGGTGAACGGCGTGTCATTCGCCACTTTTTAACACTTTAAACACAATAAACTGTGATCAAAGTGTCATTTTTGCACAATTTTGCTAAAAAACTTCAGAATAACAGTAGACATTTTTTGTCTACGCATTTTTGTTTTACACACCAAATTATTATAAAACAGTGTCTGTGAAGAGATCTGAAAGTGTCAAAAACAAATGTATTTATTAAATGTATTATTATTATTATCATCAATATTAATAAAATGTTCTGTTTGTTTTAAAAACTCTCTTATATTTGCTAACTAGTATGCTTACTTGGTAACTTAACAGTGCTAACTAGAATGAAGTGTGAAACCCTGAAGAGCTCACTAAACCACGCCCACATTTCCTAGTCAACTGTCAATCAAATTCTGACCAGCCAATCAGAGTAAGGTCCGCCCCCACTTGCAGCTAGGGCCCAAAATCGGAAAATGCAAAAATATGAGCCGCACAAACAAATAAAATCTGAAACGAAAAATGCAACGCATTTTGAAAACGAAATGTACTTTTTTGATGTTTTGATGATGATGTTTTGTGTGAAACTTGTTTTTTGTTAGCAAGTAAACCACTTTTAAATATTAGTACACAAAAAAAGTGTACTAAAGTGTTATTTTTGCACAATTTTGCTAAATTACTTCAAAATAATTGACAGTTTTGTACACATAAAATTATTATAAAACGGTGTCTGTGAAGAGGTCCTGAAAGACGTCTTATATATAAACCGATTATTATTATTAATAATAATAATAAAATGCTCTTTTTGCTTAAAAAACTAACAATTGCGAACAAGAATTGAACCATGAAACCCTGAATGTGTTGACTAAACCACGCCCACACCAAGTCAACCGCTGTCAATCACATTCTCACCAGCCAATCAGAGTAAGGTCCGCCCCCAGGTGAAACTAGTGCCAAAAATATCAATCGGCCAAAAAAAACCCGTTTTGAACAAAAATGTCAAGTTTGCAAGTGGAAAAAGTTGAAAAAAATATAAAAAAAAGCAAACCAAAAAACCAACAATTAGTAGAAATGTGATATTTTCGGCTCTTATCCGATTCCACAAACAAGCAGATTTTCGCGGCAGGCGCAAACGATGAGACGCACCTGGACACACGGCGCCGACCGCGTCATCTCCCGCGCTCTCGCCTGTGGAGACACACAGAGGGGGCGTGGTCAGACGGGGGGTGGGGGGTGGGCGTGAGTGGGCGGAGCTCTTACCCGTGTTGGCCAGCAGGGGCGCGGTCAGCACGTGCATGCAGTACTTGTAGAAGAAGCTGAGGAACTCGCTCTTCTCCGCCTTCTACACACACACACACACACACGCAGGTCAGACAGGGCGTGGGGGAGGGGCAGGGGGCGTGGCACTGACGCTGGCGGGGGCGAGCATGTTCTCGGGGTCGATGAGGGTGCGCAGGAGACCCATCAGCTGCACGGCTCCGCCCAGCTCCGGGTCCGAGTCGCAGATCATCTGCTTGATCACCACGTTCAGCAGCAGCACGTCCTGCGCACACACTCACACTTAAACTGTACTGTCGCTTTAAGATGCTTACTGGATTTAATATTTCCGCTTTGGATCACTTGAGCCACTTTTTTGCATTTTACTAATTTACTAATTTTTAATCTTTATTTTACCGTATTTTTACCTTTTGTATTCATAGATTTTTGTTGTATTTTATTCATATTTTATCTTCATTTTACTGTACTTGTATTGTATTTTTAGCTTTTTTCTTCATAGATCTTTTTGTATTCACACACACACACACACACACACACACACACTTTAACTGTACTGTCGCTTTAAGCTCCTTCACTTTACCTGGATCACTTCAGTCCCATTTTTTAGTTTTTTTCTTAGTTTTTTTGGTGTTTCATTCATATTTTATCTTTATTTTATTTATTATAGTATTTTAGTATTTTATTTCATTCTTTATTTGAAACGTACTTACATTTTAAATTGAATAAAATGTATTTAATATTTGTATTTAATTCATTTAAATTTGTTTCTACTGTTGATTTATTTACATTCGTTTCTACTGTTGTGACATATTATTTTATTTTATTTTAAATTTGAAAAGTATTTAAATTTTACATTAAATTAAATGCATTTAATATTTGAATTTATTTAAATTTGTTTCTACTGTTGATTTATTTACATTAGTTTCTGCTGTTGTGACATGAAAGTTCCCCGCTGTGGGACATTTAAAGGCTTTTTCAATTTAATTCAATTTCAATTTTTTTTACTGTACTTTTGTTGCATTTTTAGCTTTTTTCTTTATCCTAATATTGTTTGTATTTGACTCATATCTTTATTTTTACTTTACCTTTATTGTATTTTTAGCTTTTACCTTGATCTTATTTTTGTAATTAATTCATATTTTATCTCCAATTCTACTGTACTTTTATTGTATTTTTTAAAATCTTTTTCAATGTTTTTTGTATTTTATTCATATTTCACCTTAATTTTACCATCCATTTGTTGTATTTTAGCTTTTGTCATACACTTGTTGTATTTAACTCACATTTTACCGTTATTTTACTGTAATTTTATTGTATTTTTTAGCTTTTTCTCCCTCTTCATATTGTTTGTATTTGACTCGTATTTTATCTTTATTTAGCTGTACTTTTATAGTAATTTTATCTTTTTTCTTCGTCTTTTTTGTATTTAATTCATATTTTATCGTCATATTTACTGTACTTTTATTAGATTTTTTGCTTTATTCTTCATCTTAATATTTTTTGCATTTCATTCATATTTTATCTACTTTTAGCTTTTTTCTTCATCTTCATATACTTGAGTTCATTTTGTTTCTTCATCTTCATTTTTAGCCTTCTTCATCTTCATATTTTGCATTTTACTCATTTTATCTTTATCCTTACTGTACTTTTATTGCATTTTTAGCTTTTTTCGTCATCTTCATGGCTTTTTTTGTATTGTATTCACATTTCATCTTTATTTTGACAGTATTTGTTTGTCCCTTTACCTCTTTAGGGCGCTTTCGTTGTATTTTTAGCATTTTTCTTCCTGTTTATTTTTTTTTTGTATTTTACTCATATTTAGCACATCTTTCATATTACCAAAGGTGAGCGACTATCATAGTTTAACTTTATTTTACTTTTATTGTATATTTAGCCTTCAACTTTATACTTTGCATGTGCGAATATTTAATATTTACACTGCATCTGACTCATATTTTATTTTTATTTGACTGTGCTTGTATGTTATTTTTTAGCTTTTTTTCCTTCATCGTCACATTGTGTTTCGCGTTGAATTCACATTTTATCTTTATTTTGACAGTATTTGTTTGTGCTTCTGTTGCACTTTTAGCGTTTTTCTTCGCTGCTTTTTTTTTTTTTTTTTTT
>CM051500.1:28142705-28156942 GCA_028031935.1 Paedocypris micromegethes
TTTTTTTTTTTTTTTTTTTTTTTTACATTTTTTACCACCCCTCCCTCCTTCAAAAGCTGGGTGATTGTAAACAGCTTTTCACCGCATGTAAATGTATTTGACAAATATATTGATTTGATTAGAATGTAGTTATTCTATCACCAGGGTTACAATGAAATTAGTATTGCTACTCTGATTGGTGCATAAACGTTTTTGTTTGAAAGTTTTCTCTTTTCTCTTCAGAAGTTTTCTTTCATTTCACTGTTTTTTAGCTTGAATTACATGCTCACTAGCCAATCAGAGTAAGCCCCGCCCCCACTCGAAGATAGTGCCAGAAGTCCAAACGAAAATAAATGGTAACTTCTTTTTAACATGTGTTTTCTTTATTTATAGTTTTCTTTAACTTGTTTTCTACTCACTTTCTCGAGACACTGGGATCACTTTACAGATTTTATTGTATTTTTCCCCACTTACAGTGTTGATCGTATTTTGGTGTTTTTATTTATTTATTTATTTATTTATTTATTTCATTTTACATCTTATTGCATTGTGTTGCATTTTGGTGTGTTGTACTTTTTTTTCTTTGTATTTTTTTTTGTTTTTATTGTGCTTTTTTTGCATTTTAGTGTATTGTACTTTCATTGTCACTTTTGTATTGTATATGTGAGGAATTAGTTTTTCTTTGATTAGAATACTATAGAATTAAATTACAATGAAATTAGTATTGCTACTCCGTTTGGTGCATAAACGTTTTTGTTTGAAACTTTTCTTTTTTCCCTTCAAATTTTTTCTTTTCTTTCATTTTTTTTTGTTTGAATCACATAAATACTTTTTAATGTGCTCAACCAAGCAGCTTAGCATTTGCCGCCGATGTTCAGCTCCACTGCCGTCATGCCTACCCCACCTTTTCGGCAATGGCTCGCGAGACTGGGACTCCAGACTTTTCTCCGGGGGCTGACTCCAGAGCTCCTGCGTCACCATGTTACGTTGACATGGCCTGCGACGCTGCAGGAAGCTCTGGAGACGGCTGAACGAGCTGAGGAGATCCTGCTGGCTGGGAGGCGTCGGGGTCCAACACCACCTCCACGACAGTTGGCAAGGCAAGCCAACTATGCCCTGTGACCGCAATGCTGGACGGAGAACGGGCTGCCGAGTTGCTACTGGCGGTGACCCCCCACTGATCCAGAACCGGAGGAGAAGAGCCGCAGGCTGACACGGCGCTTGCTAGCTGGCCTCCTTGCCTGGACTTAATTGAGGAGGAGCTTGTGGAGCTCCCCGGTCCAGAGGAGGCAGAGACTGGTGCAGTGGAGGTTCCGGTGTGTGAGGAGCCGGAGACGTCTGCAGCGGAGCGACGGGACAGAGAGATCTGCTGAACAGCTAGAGCCAGAGAGCTGTACCCCGGAGGTTCTGGCAAGTCCAGAGCGGGTGACGTGTTCGGGAGAGGCTGTGAGTCTGTGCCGAGAGATGGTGACAGTGGTGACTGTCACCGACAATGAGGCGAAGCTGGGGGACGTGGACGGCGAGGATCCCTGCAGCAAAGTGGACCGGTCAGGACAGCACCGGCACACCACCAACAAGGTCCTTTCAGCGGGGCCAAGACCTGCTGTGTGCGGCCGAGAACTGGAGTATGGTGGTCTGCTGGAGAGTTTTTGCGTCTGGGTGTGACCTCGGAGCAGAAAGCCTGTGTTCCAGGCTTGGACGATCCACCTGCCGGTCTGGTGTGCGAGACGCCTGGTCCGTCCGCCGTGTGTTTGACCCTGGTGGCCCGGTCTCTTGTCCAGTGACCCACGAACTATCCCGAGACCAAAAGATTGCCCGGAGTTTTTGGGGGGCTATGGGGGCCTGATTTAATGACTTTGGACTCGGGTTGTGGGTACACTTAACCCTCTGAGGTGGGGGCTGTGTGGCGATCCACTGCTGCTGTGTGCTGTGCTGCAGCAGAGCCCCAGAAGGTGTGAAAACCCAGCAGGGGGTGTGGAGTCACAGCAAGGGGGGTTAGCCCAGTGCTTACCCACAAAGCACTGGGGTTTCTGTGTAAATTGTGTATATAAGTGTTATTTTCAGTGTGTAGATGTTTATTTTATGTCAATCTTTTTATATAAGTGTGATGTGTGTAATGTAGGGTTCATGTGTGTCTATTTTTATACTGTTTTATTAGTGATGGTAAATCTACCATTGTTGAAGTGTGTAGCCAGAGTAGTGGCCTGGCTACTTGTTCTGTGTGTTCTTAGAGTAGAGTGTGTGATTAAAGCAGTGCTTTAATAAAGACCACCACCTCAACTAAGCTGTCTCTGTGTGTGATGTCAGCAGATACTCGGGGTCGTGTGGTGTATGGGGCACGAGTATCTTGAAGGCATCAGCGCTCTTCGGGAAAGCCAACGCCACCCACGGAAAATCGTTACAATATAAAAGACCATTTAGCTTCAAGTGTTTCTTTCAGACTAAAGCACGAATAAAATGACTCTTGATGGAGTTAAATATAAGTCATAGTTTACTCATAATTGACGATAGACAACTCTGGAGTCGAGTTTGAAATTACTCTGACAGAAAAGAATGAAAAAGTAAAAGAGTAAAATTCTTCCAGCCCTAAACTGAGTAAAAAAAAAAGCAGAGAGTTGATTTAAAAAAACACTAATCAGAGTAAAAAAAAATACCACTGAGCAGAGGAATTTTTTTTCGCTAAATTGAGTAAAATTCACTCTTCAAAATGGACTCTTTGTTAATAGAGTAATTTTTACTCTTTTCAGAGAGGTTCAAAGAGTTCAAATGTATTAAAACTGAGTAAAATGTACTCTGGGAAGTTTACTGCGGTATTAGTGATTACTGTTACCATTAATCGTATTTGCACTGTTGTATTTTTAGTACCCATTTTTTTAAATAGTTTTTCTTGTCATCATTAAATTTTTTCTCTTTTTATTTCCGTATTTTGAGGTATTTATGGCGGTGTTATAACTGCTCTCTTTTTGTTTTTGCTGCTGTAAATCATGAGAAGTTCCCTAGTGGGACTAATAAAGTCTTATTTTATATTATACTGTTTTGTCTTATCTCATCAAGTTCCTTCTCAACCGTTTCCTCACGCTTCCAAAACCTGTACGGTCTGTGTCCGAAATCATCGTTGTCACCGTTGCCCGAATAAAACAAAAGCACCACATTTTTTCCCCACCGTCTATTTATTAATCAGAGCGTTCCGTTAGTTGTATGTTCGTAAGGGTGTTCCTGTAACCCGGCGTTCAGAGTGGCGTGTATCTGCAGATCCTTCTCCAGCTCCTCTTCACCAGGTAGACGAGGGCGAGTCCCAGCACAAGAGCCAGGGCCACGCCCAGGACGACCCACCCGGTCCAGGACCGGCACCGCAGCTCGACGTCTACAATCCTGGTAGCCGAGGTGTGGCAGAGCGTCTCAACGCCACGTTTGCGCTTCTCCGGGTTGGCCTTGAACCAGTCGATGAAGGCGGAGTTGCTGCAGTTGCACGCCAGAGGGTTACGGCTGAGATCCACGCTGCTGCCGTTGCCCACCTCCACGCTTCTCACGTCCACCAGCGCGATGGCGTTGCCCGAGAAGTCCAGATGGACGTGATCCAGCGAGGCGAAGGCGGAGGTGGTGGGGCGGAGCAGCCTGTTCCCGCTCAGATCGACGTGTCCGAGACGAGGAAGCCCTTGGAACGCGTCTTCTCCCAGAGCAACCAGGCCACACTGAGCTAGAGCCAGACTCTGCAAGAGCGGGGTGTTCCCGAAGAGCTCGGGCCGAAGGAGGCCGTCTCCTGCCACCCGGTTCCCCGTCAGCTCCAGCGCCCGCAGACTCGCCAGGCCCCGCAGGATCTGCTCGTTGGCGAGGTCGGTGCCCGTCCAGGACAGGTTGAGGGTCTGGAGACGCCGCAGGTTGCGGAACGGCGAGCTGCCGTTGGCCGTGTAGAGCAGGCGACTGCAGTCCAGGTTCTCCAGGCGGGGGGTCGCGGAGAAAGGCAGCGGGGTCCAGTCCATCGCCGAGCCGTAGCTGAGGTTGAGGAGGGTCAGTCCAGCCAGGCCGTCCAGCTGGTGGTTGCAGCACGGTCCGGTGGGCGTGATCAGACTGAGGCTGAGGTCCAGTTTCTCCAGAGCCTCCAGACGCCTCAGGCAGCCAGGGCTGAAGTTCAGCTTCCTGGAGTTTCCACGTAGGGACAAGTGCGCGAGCCTTGGGAAGCTGTTGGCGTTGACGTCGCAGACGTCCACAAAGTGGTTCTGATCGAGCACCAGGCGGGACAAGCCGGTCAGGCCGGAGAGGTTGGCGGGCAGTGAGGACAAGTGCGCCCGCGTGAGGTCGAGACTCTGGAGACCCTGCAGGCAGGAGAAGGTTGAGCCGTCCAGGTCTGAGAACGAGTGCAGCTGCAGACGCAGATCTCGGACACCGATGTGGCAGAACGCCCGCAGAGCGGAAGACGGCGTGTGCCTCCTGGCATCGGTTTCGTACAGGCCCAGGTCCAGTCGGTGGGTTTTGGCGCCTTGAAGGCCCCGGAGAAGCTCAGACATGTTGGTTTGGCTCAGACAGCCGCTCAAATCCAGACCGGTCAAGTCCAGAGAGCGGAAGGCGCCTTGTTCCACATCAGCAATGTCGTTGGCTTTGAGGCTAATGCTAATTCCCGCCATGCCAGACAGTGGCTTTAAATCCTCCACGTGGACCTGCCGGACGTTGTTCATGTCCAGCAGCAAGACCTTCAGACTCTGCAGGTTGAGGCGGCTCAGGCCACGCAGAGAGCCAATGTTGTTTCCTCGAAGGTCCAGCGTCTCCAAAAGCTCCAGATTGACGGCCGGCACGTCGGACAGACTCCTGACGTTGGTCTGAGCGAGACTGAGGTGCTTCAAGGCTTGTGGACCGGCGAACGCTCGCTCGGCCATGAACACCAGCTGGTTTCCGATTAGAACGAGCACCTCCAGCTCCGGCTGGTGCTTGAAGCTCTCCTCGTACACGAAGGCCACGGAACACCTGTGGGTTTTACCGAAGGTCAGACGAGCAGTCAAGCCACGCCCTCGCCCACCTCCTCACCTGGTCAGGTCTAGGTGGCGCAGGTGGGCCAGACGCTGGAGGGTGAGGCTGTGGAGGACAGGCAGGAGGTTGAAGCTGAAGTTGAGGACTCGGAGCGAGTCTGGTATCTCCTCGGGGATGGACCTCAGGTCCATGCCGCTGCAGTCGACGCCATCAGCCAGCTGGAGGAAGAAACCATGACCTTCATCCGCCGTGTCACTTCCTGATTGCCGAGTGTTGAGTATATTACGCTTTCAATGCATTTATAATGATTTAATAAATTGATTTCTTGTCATTTTCTATCATATTTTTTGTGCGTGTGCGCGTAGCCTTAGAAGACTCTCTCTCATGCTTTTTATCTAGTGTGAAAGAACTTGTGTTTGGGGAAGCAAGAGCCAGAGATGTGTGCGTGTGTCATTTCTAACTTTCAGTTTCAATGTGTAAGTCCATTGTCCGAATGTGAGGAAACCTTGACGGTTGCTATGTGACCGCGAAGGAACTGTTTTATCTCTGACGTGTCGCGGTATGATTCGCTGCTGAACTTTGCCATCTTTTAAATAATAAACGGGAGTCTGGGAAAATTTCAGTGAGTTAGGAAAGAGTTAGAAGGAGCGTTAGAAGGAAGAGAAAAAGATTTGAGCACTTCCCAGACTCAACTGATTTCACAAACCCAGTGTTGAAGTCTTTCATTTCAATCGAGAAATTTCGGGGAAGGCTAAGATCCATCTTTAGAGCGTGGAGAAATTCGAGAAGGCTGCTCGCAATAGAAAGGTGTTTCAGAAGACCCGACGCCGAGCTTTACCTGACGACACTGTCTCCGCGTCCAGACGCCGCTTGAGGAGGGAAACAGCAGCGCGTGATAAAACGCACACAGAACGAGTCCTTTCCCCATGACGGACACACGTGTACTATAGCGTCGCGCCGATCGCCTCTGAACATTTACACTGCTGGATTGAGGAACTTCACGAAAAAACGGGAAGCGATTCAACAACTTCCTTAATTCTGTATCACACTGTAAAAAAAAAAACCAGACTGTCGTTTTTATGATGCTAATAAAAATTCGGAGCATTTGCTGGCAGTGGTTGCCGGAACTTGCCGTTAAATTACCGTAAAACACTTTCTTCGTATACTGTAGAAATATATAGTCGCTGTCGTTTTTACAGCTAGTAGGTGCGTTGAATTCAGTTTTGTACCATTAAAAAGGTTTTACAAAAAACATTTGACTTGATTTGATTTAAAACACTAAAAAATGTTTTACCTAAAAATATACAAAGAAAATATAACTACGTATGTTTATTTACAGTGAAACATTGTTGTTCTTGCAGGTGGAAAACGTGTTTTAAAGGGTAAAAAATTGAATTTTTAAATTGCAGATTTTACATGAAGAAACTAAACAGCCACAAAAAGAATTGCTGGGATTGGCTCTAGTTGCTTGTGTTCTATTCAATCAATCAATCAATCAATCAAAATTTATTTATAAAGCACATTGACACACCATCGAGGTGGATGGAAAAAAAAAAAAGAAGAAAAACACAAGTATTGAATGAATGAACGAGACTTTATTCCTCCCACTAGGGAAATTTCTTTCTATTAAAGCCTTGTGATAAAAAGCAAAATCATGGCAAAAAATGTTTTACCTAAAAATATACAGAGAAAATATATGTTTATTTACAGTGAAACATTGTTGTTCTTGCAGGAGGAAAACGTGTTTTAAAGGGTAAAAATTTGAATTTTTTTAATTGCAGATTTTACATGAAAAAACTTAACAAGCCACAAAACAGTCAAACAATGACGGCGAAATTACGATCACCGAGTCCCACAAAACAATTCAATTGATTTGAAAAAGTCTTTAATTGTCCCACAGTAGGGAAATTGTAGTGACAACAGCAGTTATAATTACATCTATTATAAAAACATCTATAAGTAAAGATAAGAAAGATAAATCTTAGCAGTACAGTGATAATAAAAACACATGAGCAGCATCAAATAGTATATACAGAAGGAAAAAAATACAGTTTAAATCAGACAGAGATAAAAAGAATATATCGAATATATACACATGTGAAAAACACCGGATACGGATATTGCACAGGTGAAGTTTGAAGCGAGTGTAGTGTGTCCACACATTAAATGAAAAGATTAATTATAGATTACTTAGATAATTATTGTTATTATTTATTGTTATTTTGTATTATATTAATTTTTTAAATAACAATAATAATAATAATAATAATAATAATAATTATTATTATTATTATTATTATTATTATTATCTAGAACAAGTAACGGAGTAGTACTTAGCATAATAAATAATAATAATATTTATTGGTTATTGTACTGTAATTTGTTATTATTGGCAATTATAATAACCAAATAATTATGTGCCATTATTATTGTTGTTGTTGTTATTATGACGATAATAATAATAATAATTGGTTATTATTGTCAATTATAATAACCACATAATGATACAATAATCATAATAATATTTTTAATAGTACTACTAATTATTATTGTTTGATTATTATTAATTAGAAGGCGTAACAGGGGAGTAATACTTATTTTTGTTATTGTTATTATTATTATTAAACATTGGTGGGGAAAAAAATCTCCCAATATATATAATAATAATAATTATTATTAATAATAACACCAACAACAATATGTATTATTTTTATTATTATATTATAGTTTAGTTATTATTATTATTTAGAAGGAGTAACGGAGTAGTACTTATTGTTTTTATTATTATTATTATTATTATTATTATTAATATTATTATTACTATAATTTTTATTATTATATAACACTGGTGGGGGAAAAAAATCTGCCTCTTTCAGTCTGTTTGCCCGCGGCCGGCCCCGCCCCCTCCGTCGTCACAGCCGTGACGCCGCCTCGGTTGCCATGACGGCAGATTAGTGCGCGCGCGTGCGCACACACATCCGGCTGGGCTGCAGGAGCAGGAGCGCGTCCTCCGTCACTCCGCCTGAGGCCGGGCAGTGATGTGAGCGCCCAGCATGGCCGCCGACGACAGCGAGTGGGTGCTGGAGAGCGTGGCGGGTTACCTCAGCAGTCCGGACTGGCTCATCCCGCTCGCGGACTTCATGGAGACCAAGTGCTCAGGTAGGTGCGCGTGCCCGCGAGAGACTCACGTGACCGCGCGCGCGCGCGCTCGTGTGTGTGATGCGCTTGCATGGAATCAGATTAGTGCCGAAAATATCGAACGTACATTTCGAAGAAACGAACGAAAATGCTTCATATTTACGTTCGTTTTTTTTTTTTTTTTTTCTTTACGTTTTCGTTTGAAACTTTTTTTTTCGCTTCAGGTTTTTCGTTCGCTTTTTTCTTTTTTTTTTTTTTGCATACGTTTACGTTCGAAACTTTTTTTTTCCGCTTCAGGTTTTTCGTTCGTTTTTTTTTTTTTTTGCGTTTGCAGTTTTGTCCCAAGATTCACGTGTGGGCGGCCCTTCTCTGATTGGATGGTGAGAATGTGATTGACTGCTGCATTCACCACTGGAAGAGGGGGAGGAGTTTAGCGAGCGCTGAAACACATTCATAATCGGAACATCTTCATCCTATTTATAGTATTTAAACGCTTGTGGTGATTCGTTTGTTATTTAGTGCGCATGTATACAGGGTCTCGCGTACTAATATTTAAAAAGCAGTGAATGTCAAATTGTTCATTCGCTGATCTAGTCCCACACCTCCTGGTTAAGCGACTGTCACATTCTCACTGTATACGTGCGCACTAAACAGCGAGTACAGGTGAGAACGGATCACTACAAACGTTTATATAATATAAATGCGATGAAAAATATCTAATGTAAATTTCGAAGAAACGAACGAAAATGCTTCACATATAATACTATATGCACAAAGTTTAAATACTATAAATACGATGAAGGTGTTCCGAATATGAATGTGTTTCAGCGCTCGCTAAACTCCTCCCCCTCTTCCAGTCGATCACATTCTCACCGTGAATGCAGCTGTCAATCACATTCTCACCTTCCAATCAGAGAAGGACGTGAAACTTGGGACAAAAGTGAACGAAAAACCTGAAGTGAAAAAAAAAGTTTTGAACAAAAACGTGTGCCGGAAAAAAAAAAGCGAACGAAAAACCTGAAGCGAAGTTTTGAACAAAAATGTAAAGAAAAATAAAAAAACAAACGTGAATGTGACGCATTTTCAAAATTTACGTTGGATTTTTTCGCCACTAATCGGACTCCACACGCTTGCAGTGTTCGACGACGAGGACGAGCACAAGCTGAGCTACACGGAGATCCACCAGCAGTACAAGCTTCTGGTGAGAGAGGCCCCGCCCCTCGCGCTGACGTCACACTCGCTGACCACGCCCCTCTGCCCCGCAGGTGGAGCGTCTGCTGGAGAACTACATGCGTGAGGTGGGCGTGAGCGAGCAGCAGCTGATGAAGGCCTGTGCCAACTTCAGCCACTCCAGAGCGCTGCAGGTGAGCCGCCATCTTCATCCTCATCATCATCATCATCATCATCATTAGCGAAAAATAGGAGGAGGGGCGTGGCCTCGAGACGCATTCAGACGGGCTTCGATGGTGCAAAAAAAACTTCATAACTAATATTAACTTGATTCATAATATATAACTTAATAAAACAAGGTAATTTGTAAAAACCTGTTTAATAATATATAACTTAATAAAACAAGGTAATTTGTAAAAACCTGTTTAATAATATATAACTTAATAAAACAAGGTAATTTGTAAAAACTTACATCGGTAACAAAATAATAGTTTGTTTCGAATAAATAAATAATTTGATTAATTTGAGTATTGATATGAATAAATAATTTGATTAATTGGTTATTAATATGAAATTGTGTTCTACAAATCCAGCTTCAACAATATATATATGTAATAACAACCGTAATATCTGTTAGTGAGCAATAGTAGCGGGACGTTTTCATACGACAGATCATTTAATAATATAGAGAGTTTCAAATGTATTCGCTCATTTTCGTTACGTGGGCATTATGTCGTTTATTAATGTATTAATTATAACGTTTCAGGTAATAAATTAATATTTATGTGGCTGACTTAACAAACAAGCTCTGAAATATTAAGACATGCGTTTCAACTCTCTCTCTCTCTCTCTCTCTCTCTCTCTCTCTCTCTCTCTCTCTCTCTCAGTCTCTGTCAGTCTGTCTCTCTCTGTCTGTCTGTCTCTCTCTCTCTCTCTCTCTCGGTCTCTCTCTCTGTCTCTCTCTCGCTGTCTCTCTCTCTCTCTCCTTGTCTCTTTCTCTATCTCTCTCTCTCTCTGTCTCTCTCTCGCTGTCTCTCTCTGTCTCTCTCTCTCTCTCTCTCTCTCTCTCTCTCTCTCTCTCTCTCTCTCTCTCTCTCTCTCTCTCTCTCTCTCTCTCTCTCTCTCTCTCTCTCTCCTAATCTGTGACAGTTACAAAGAGCAATCAAACTAACAATGACATCGGGTATTCACCCAATCCAAAGTTGAACAGTAGTAAAACAGGACTGGTCCGGGGAGAAGAGGAGGTCTGCTCACACTAACCATCCTCCTCCTCCTCTTCCTCCTCCTCCTCGCTGCTGCTGGATTAGCACCGCCCCTAATGCGGTTTAGACGCGCTCCAGATTCCTCCTCCTCCTGCAGCAGAATTAGACACACACACACACATACACACACATACACACACACAAGATAGGACTCGTTCTACCAACTTTCACTTTCTCGCTTGTTTCTCTTCATTCATCTCCTCGTGTGTGTGTGAGTGTGTGTGTGTGAGAGGTTCTGCAGCTTCGATTTGTACGTTTTTATTGACTCCAAACTGTCAGTATGAGGCAGTTAATCCAACACGTTCAAGTTTATTTATATAGCGCTTTTCTCGGTCCGAGACCAACGCAAAGACACCATGTGAAAAAGTCCTCGATTCTTTATATGAGTTTAAAAAAAGAATTGGGCGGGGGGGGGGGGGGGTCCGTTCATAATGGAAAAATATGTTTATTGTTGTTCAGAAAAGCTAGGGAAAAAAAAAAAACAATTCTGCAACAATAAGCAGATTATTATTTATATATATTATTATAACCTCAACTGACAGCTGATAGGTGTGTGTGTGTGTGTGTGTCCCGCTCTGTGATTGATTGGAAAAATTGATTGATTGACACAACTTTTTTTTTTTTTTTTTATAAATGACAAAATTGTCACTGTTTTCGAGATATTACAGAAATCTCAGGGATTTGCGTGACGTCGTGGTCAAAGTAAAGTACTGGAGTATACTTTGTAAATGTTCAAGTCAAGTCAAGATAAAAGTATATACATGTGATAAATAAATCAAATAAGCGCAGTGCAAAAAAACAATCAAACTGAATATGTGATTATGTACATTTGTGCAAAAGGTGCAACCAAAAAGGTCAGATAAAGCGGCACGTGTTCCTCAAGTGATGCTGTGCGTCATAAAGTTGTAAATATTGTAAATGTTTTTTACTTGGTAGTATTTTTGGCTACTTTGTACTTGTACTGAGTACTAAAAGTAAAAAAATGTAATTCATACAGTCTTGATAATTTCACGCAATCAATAAAGTACAAATACTGTTCTCAGTGTTTCAATGTTTTCGGTTTCTTTACGCTTCAGTGTACTTATTATTTATTTTTTTATAGATTCAATTGTATTATACATATGTATACAACTTGTATATTTACAAAAATGTACAAAAATTCCTAAAGTATTTTACTCAAGTACTTTACACCTCTGGTCAGAACCGTACTGGAGATTATTTACCGCTTCAGTGGACTTTATTACCAGTCAAACTCTCCAGACGTATACAGTACGGTGCCGTATTTACGCAAATAAAACTACTTCCCTGATTTTTCAGGAACCAAATAAAAGTTCCATTAATTCTTGGTGTTCAGACTGTCCAGACCCCTCAAATGTCCGGCTAAATACTTCTCTGAACAATTTTAACAAGCCTAAATTCTCTTTTACTTGAATAATGTATGTATAGGAGAAATGTATAGGAGACACCCGTCAAAAAGAGACAGGCCACTAATAGAAGATTTACGGTATTGGCAATATGATCACATTAGAACATAAAATCCAAGTTTTTGAGCTTCTAAAATTGGGAAAAAAATTTTTTTTTATATTTGCACAAATACATTACTCTGGAGCTTCTCGGACGTAGTCGTTCGGTGTGTTACGGCGAGCGCTTTTGTTTTCCAGGCCGTGTTCCAGCCTCTTATGGCCACAGATGATTTCCAGATGTTCCACTCGCTCATGCTGCAGAAAAACACGGAGCTCCAACTGCAGGCGCTGCAGGTCATCAAGCAGAGAAACGGTGAGACGCAGTGTCAGTGTGGCCACTAGGGGCAGTATCGAGGAACATGTGTCTTGATCAAGAGCCCACTGGAGCGGGATTAGAACCTACAACTCCTGGGTGGCAGATCCGTCTCCCAACTGCTGGACCACGACTAAACCTGATGCGGTTTGGCAAACAAACACGGAGACGGTCATGACCAGAGACAGTGTCTTCTGTAACATCTGGGATCATGTTGTCTCAAATTACGCCTCCACAAGCCAAAGACCAGAAGCTCTGAAGGGAGAACTGAAGTGGAGGACAGGAGAGATGACTCTGCAGGAGCATCCTACAGACTTGATATTTTAGGAAAGTTTAGGAAAGAAGACAAGAGGGAAACCCACAGGGAAAGAGAGGTGTAAGTGGAGGCCAGAAGGGCGTCTGTACCTCCTGCTCCTCATGGTCCCAGCATCTCCTGCCCCATTGTCTCTGGTGAAAGTTCATCCATCCATCTTCTACCGCCTAACTTTCTGGACTTCAATTCAGCTGTAACGGACTATAAGAGGAGTACACGAGGAGAGAAGAGTAAGAGGAGTACACAAGGAGTAAGAGGAGTACACAAGGAGTAAGAGGAGTATACGAGGAGTAAGAGCAGTACACAACGAGCGCAGGGAGTACACAAGGAGTAAGGGGAGTATACGAGGAGTAAGAGCAGTACACAAGGAGTAAGAGGAGTACACAAGGAGTAAGAAGAGTACACAAGGAGTAAGAGGAGTACACAAGGAGTAAGAGGAGTACACAACAAGCGCAAGGAGTACACAACAAGCGCAAGGAGTACACAACAAGCGCAAGGAGTACACAAGAAGTAAGGGGAGTATACGAGGAGTAAGAGCAGTACACAACGAGCGCAGGGAGTACACAAGGAGTAAGGGGAGTATACGAGGAGTAATAGGAGTATACGAGGAGAGATAAGTAGGAGTAGTACACGAGGAGTAAAAGGAGTACATGAGGAGAGAGGAGTATATGAGTAAGAGAAGTATACGAGGAATAAGGGCAGTAAATAAGGAGTAAAAGGAGTATACAAGGAGTATATGAGTAAGAGGATTATACAGAGAGAGAGGAGTATACGAGGAGTAAGGGCAGTATATGAGGGAGTGTACCATGCATGTGGAGAAAAATTGTATACAAGGAGTAGACGAGGAATAAAAGGAGTACATGATGAGCATATGATGAGTAAGAGTATATGAGGAGAGAGGAGTAAGAGGAGTATACAAAGAGAAGAGTATACACGGAGTAGGAAGATTATACGACGAGTAAGGGGAGTATACGAGTACACAAGAAGTAAAATGAGTAGAAGCAGTATACGAGGAGAGAGGAGTAAGAGGAGTATACGAGTACACAAGAAGTAAAATGAGTAGAAGCAGTATACGAGGGGAGAGGAGTAAGAGGAGTATACGAGTACACAAGAAGTAAAATGAGTAGAAGCAGTATACGAGGAGAGAGGAGTATACTTGGAGGAGGAGTATTTGAGGAGCGAGGAGTAAGAGGAGTATACGAGGAAAGAGGAGAAAAAGTACACAAGGAATAATTGGAGTACAAAAGGAGTAAGATAAGTATATGAGGAGTGAGAGTGTACGAAGAGTATGTGAGGAGAGAAGAGTAAAATTAATATACGAGGAGTAAAAGGAGTACACAAGGAGAGGAGTATATGAGAGAGGTGTAAGAGGAGGCCAGAAGGCATCTGTATCTCCTCCTCATTCACCCTCATTTCCAGTCCCACCGTCTATCCATCTTCTACCGCTCAACTTTCTAGACTCCAGTTCTCCTGAAACTCGTGGGAGAAACCAGCGACCCGGAGGAAACCCACGCAATCCTGAGGAGAACATGCTCCACACAGAGAGACCACAGATAGAAAAAGACTAGAACTCACACCCCGAGTCTGGAACAGAACCTTGTCGCTGCCCACTGCTCCACTGTGCCCCCCCCCCCCCC
>CM051500.1:28171120-28191120 GCA_028031935.1 Paedocypris micromegethes
CCCCCCCCCCAGCTGTGACGGGCGGGACCTGGCCTCCTTACGGGACATCTCCTGCCAGGTGGACGTCTTCAGGCCGCTGCACGGCTCGGCGCTCTTCCAGCGGGGTCAGACGCAGGTCAGTGTGGGCGTGGCCCTCACTCACGCGCGACGCGGCTCTGAGACACGTCTTCTGCGCAGGTGCTGTGCTCCGTGACCTTTGACTCGCTGGAGTCCAGCATGAAGGCGGACGTGGTCAGCACGGCGCTCAGGTGAGTAATGGGGCGTGGCCCGTTCCATTCATTTCGTTGACGAAGTTTTTTTCGTCGTCGTCTTCGTCGGCGACAATTTTTCCCTGAGGAAAACGAATCGAAGACTATAAAACAACTCCCCCTCAGGGACGAAAACTACAACTATAAATTTAACGAATTGAAACTAAACGACAACGCCCAATCGTAATCCGAGCTGGTGGAGAAAGGCGGGGGCAAACACACAGACAACCAATCAGGACACAGTGAGTCTTTCAGCAGGGCACAACCTCAAAAAGTGATGACGAAAATATATATAAGACGATGACAAAAATATTTCGGCAACGAAATTAACACTGTGCTTGAAAATGTACTTCTACTTTGTTTAAAAAGCAACGACTCTGTGACGGAGTGGCTCGTCTTATCGAAGGAGTAAAAATGTGTCGGGAAGCCTCAAATTCAAAGGACAAAGAAGTTTGAATCTTTTTAATTGACTCGAATCAAACGAATCAGTCTTGCATTTTGTTCGTATGTTTTATATCGACTTTACATGAACTAATACCGACACGAATACCGACTTTTTTTCATCTTTAAATGGGATTAAAACGGTAACTTTTCATTTTTTAGTTACTTTCTGACTGTCCAGAAACTTACATTTCTGTCGGAACACTTCTTTTAACAAACCCACACGTGTGACTCTTTTTTTTGAATAGTAGATAAAAAAAATAGATTTAGTGTGTATATAGGAAGTATATATGAAGTACTTTTTTTTTACTTCATTAGTGTTATTTAGCCACTGCTAAGTGTCACTACATGGCTAATAGTTTTTTTTTCTGTTATTCAGCCACTAAAAGAACCATTAATTGTAAAAAGAAGAGGACACAACGCGCACAAAAATGTGTAAAAAAATTTGCGCTTAAAACGAAAATACGATGCAATAAAAGACGATACGATACAATACAGATGTGAAATGACAATAAAATGCGATAGAAATATAGCAAATACCTCAGGAGAGCTCAAGAAGTGTCGTTGACGATGAACGAAATTAACGAAATGTGTTCATTTGAAGTAAATTCGAAATTCGTCAACGAAATTAACACTGTAAACGAGGTGTTGGAATATTTAGTTACACTTTATTTAACGACCATCGACTGTGTGACCGAGTAGCTCGTCTTATAGAAGGAATAAAATGTGTCGGACAATTCAAAGGACAAAGGAGTTTTTACAATTATTTTAACCGATTAAAATCTGTAACTTGAACAATAAAGTGAACGAATCAGTCGTGCATTTCGTTCGTTTGTTTTATTTTGACTTTACCTAAACCAATACTGACACTTGCTGTTACAATGTACGACTTTGTTTTTTAATCTTTAACTGTGATTTAAATGGCAAAGTTTCATTTTAATGAGGTGTTGTTAAAATACAGTACAAAAATATAAACAAAACTACAATACAATCGAAAATACGGCATTGACGTTTTGACGTTTGCTTTCCAGTGGAGTGAAGGAGAAGAACTTCATGCTGCATTACGAGGTGAGTGGACGCCTGAGGTGACGGAGATGAGCCAATCACCGCCGCCTCTCTTTCAGTTTCCTCCTTACGCCACCAATGAGATCGGCAAGATGGGCGGAGTCAACCGCAGGGAGCTGGGCCACGGTCAGTCTGTCGTCCCGTCGGGAATCTGGCACTAGTCCCCCTTTTATTTTGTTCCGATGAAACGAAATTCCTCATTTTCACGGTGTCAAAATTAACGCGTTAACGCACGGGATTCGTTTCAAATGTTTAACCGAATTGTTTGTTTTTAACGCGCGTTAAGGCACTTGCAATTTTTTTTCACTTTTGCGTTCGACTAATTCAACAACGGATGAGACTTTTAGCCAAACTTTTGCGAAACTTTGTTATTAAAGAAGGAAGGAAGCATTCTGACTTGGCATATTTGTCATGCCAATATTGTGGATTTTTTTGGAATCCTCTTGAACATTCATTTTTTTTCTCTATGTCTTTCAAACCAGCAGTTAATTTCGAGGTTCTTGACAGCTTATTACCTGTTGTTGTTTAAGACAAAAAAAATTCTCTTGCACATTGAACACATTGTCTGCAAAATTATATTTCACTATTCAAACAAGTTTATTTAGTGTTTAGCTCACATTCATTTACATTTACACTTCAATATCAAATATTACAAGCTTCAGTTATTTATTTGCAATTTAATGTTTCGTTTTTTTTTTATTTACTTTTTTAATTAATTTTAATTAATTACGATTAATTTGGTTGGAAGTGTGTATAGTTGTTTAAAAAAAAGTTAATCCTTTCACTAATCAGGAATCATACTAATTAAAGTGATTGAAAAAATGTAATTTTTCAAAAGAAATTATTTTTTTTATTTTTTATGTCTGAAATCTGTAAATAAGTCGTCTTTGTTATCTCATCTACACTCGGTACTCATTTCCATACAAATGTAAATTCAGTGAAATGCACTAAATTGGCACTTGAAAGTCTTTATAATAAAATACATATAAAAAAATGCAATATTTTTTATAATTGTCATATTTATTTTATTATTATATTACAGTGGTACTTGTGAAATTAATCCGTCCCGAGAGTTTAGTTTTCGTTTCGTTCGGCGAAAATTCCACTAGCCGACCCGCGTTTTACACGTAACCCAGTCAGACAAAAATATTTTTATAAATGACAAAATATTGACTATTTTAAACGACTAATCTTTCAAAATAAAGATGTACTCCCGTCTGGACTCTCGTCTCCCTGCACGCTAGCGGTAAGAAAAAGACGCGCTACTTTCGAACAGCAGAAATTTTTTGAGAACTTGGGACGACTTTTTCGTAGCGACGCATTTCGTTACTCAAAATTTCGTAAGTAGAGGTACCACTGCACTTATTATAACCGTAGAGTAAAAAGCCTGGAACCCTTTTTTAAAATTGTGACGTGTGTGTGTGTGTGTGTGTGCGCGCGCGCAGGAGCGCTGGCGGAGAAGGCGCTAAGGTCGGTGATTCCCGCAGACTTCCCCTTCACCGTGCGAGTGACGTCAGAAGTGCTGGAGTCCAACGGTAGAGCTCTCGCCTCACTGTAGCTCCGCCTCCTCACACGCCTCCTCTCTCCCGCAGGCTCCTCCTCCATGGCGTCGGTGTGCGGGGGCAGTCTGGCTCTGATGGACGCGGGTGATTGGCCGCTGGGGTGTGTGAGGCTCTTGCGCGCGGTGTGTGTGTGACGCGTGTGTGTGTGTGTGTGTGTGTGTCAGGCGTGCCCATCTCCTCTGCCGTGGCGGGCGTGGCCATCGGCCTGATCTCCAAACCCTGTCCCGACAAGCCGTCTGAGATCCAGGACTACAGATTACTGACGGACATCTTGGTAAGACCTCGCGTGTGTGTGTGTATGTGTGAACCGCACTTATAAATAACTACAACATCTATATTGTGTACCATATTTTAGTATATAAGGCAAGAAACACGAGAAAAATGAATATTGGTAATGACAATGATAAAAAAAAAAACGTACGTGACTAACTTGACAAAATGTCCGCCTTACGAAACAAATGAATTTCATAAGAAGAGGTGAGGGTTAGGCGAGTGGCAAGGCTCATTTCATTGTAACCCTGTCAAAAAGTGACAACAAAAGCAATCTATTCTACTTATCCAGTCCACTTGTTTAATTTACTGTGCCACCTCTTCTTCTTACTGAAATTACTTCGTAAGGTGAAAATGTTGTAAGTAGAGACGCAATTAAATACCCTAATCTGGTCCAAGTCCTCTGAAATTCAGACCATATTTTTTTTTTTAGAATTGATAAAATATTGGCAAAAACAGATAAAATCATTAAAACGAGTGCCGTCACCACCCGGGAAAAGTCGCAATATCCGTTTTTCATGTACTGTGCTACCTCTTCTTATGAACCTCATTCCGCAGGGCATTGAGGACTATAACGGCGACATGGACTTCAAGTTGGCGGGCACCAGTAAAGGCATCACGGCTCTGCAGGCCGACATCAAGATCCCGGGACTCCCCCTCAAGCTGGTGATGGAGGCCATCCAGCAGGCCACAGGTCAGTGCCGCGGCTCCGCCCCCGCCTGACCTCTGACCTCACGCCCGCTCCCTTCCAGTGGCCAAGCGCGAGATCCTGAGCATCATGAACAAATGCATCTCCAAAGCGCGCAGCTCCAGGAAGGAGAGCGGTCCTGTGGTCGGTACGTGCCCCGCCCTCCCTGCCGCGCCTGCGCTGTGATGTCACTGACACGCCCCGCCCTTCCTCCCGCAGACACGGTGAAGGTGCCGGTGTCGGCCCGAGCGCGCTTCCTGGGGCCCGGGGGGCATCACCTGCGCCGTCTCCAGGCCCAGACAGGTTCATGTCATTTACCTCTGCTTATGAAATGCATTCGTAAGGTGAAAATGTTTTGAGTAGAGACATTCGGACAATTTTATATTTAGACATGACGTAATGCCATAGAATGCTTTTATTGTCGTTGTATCACAAGGGTTACAGTGAAATCAGTGTTGCTACTCCGTTTGGTGCAAAAGAACAAAGAGTAAAATATGCACACTGAATAAACCGATATAAATAACTACAACACATATATTCAAAGATTTGGTGCACCATATAGAAGGCAAGAAACGCACACAAACACAAGAAAAAAAATATTGGTAATGACAGTAATGGAAAAAAAATGTTCATGACCAACTGACAAAATATCCGTCTTTCGAAACTCTTCTCGGCACATTTTAATGTCATAAGAAGCGGTTAGAGGGGAGTAGCAAGACTAATTTCATTGTCACCCTGTCATACAATGACAATTGAAGCAATCTATTCTGCCGTCCATGTATTTTACTGTGGTACCTCTTCTTATGAAATTAATTTGTAAGGTGAAAATGTTGTAAGTAGAGACGCTAATAGCATGTAAATACCATAATCTGGTCCAAGTCCCCTGAAATTCAAACCATTTTATTCCTTGATGATAAAGTATCGGTAATACCAGTAATAATAAACCTGTTACATGACGGAAAGTGCCATTCGGGAACGAGACAAGCTTATTTTGTATTCTGGAAGCAAGATATCTGTAACCGATAAAGATTTTGTTGTCGTTTATTGACGTGCGTGGAAATTAAACGCTTGCTTAATTGTGTCGCTGCAACATTTGCCAAATCGTGAAACATTTTTGTAACGATAATGTTTTCTCCAAGACTTTGTAACTTGAAACGTTTGTTAGTAGAGACATTCGTAAGTTGAGGCATCACTATATTAAACATTTTATTCATAGTGGCATTCCACATCAAGGGAAGAACCTGTGGCAAGCCACGTGATTGTAACGACAGATAATATCTTCTCGAAGGCTTTGTAACTTGAAACGTCTGTTAGCAGAGACATTTGTAAGTCGAGGCATCACTTTATTAAACATTTTATTCATAGTGGCGTTCCATGTCGATGGAAGAAACGTGAACATTAACCCTACAGGAAACACTTTCTAGTGGCTTTCTGAGTGTGTGTGGGGACTAGTGAACCTGGTCGAGACGAGTCTTCTTCTCTGTGTGGCGTTTTAATCGCTGCTCTCTGCTGCGGTGAAGGTGTGACGGTGAGTCAAGTGGACGAGGAGACCTTCTCGGTGTTTGCGCCGACGCCGGGCGCCATGAGCGAAGCGCAGGAGTGGATCCGCGAGGCCTGCAGCGATGACGTGAGTGTGTGTGTGCGCGCGCTGGTCCGCTCGCTCCGCCGCCTGATGGCTCCTCCCCTTCCGCCCCGCAGCAGGAGCAGCAGCTGGAGTTTGGCGCCGTCTACACCGCCACCATCAGCGAGATCAGGTCTGCGCCACCCGGCTCTCCGGCGCCACCCGCGCCTCCGGCGCTCACCTGTGTGTCTCCTCAGGGACATCGGCGTGATGGTGAAGCTGTACCCCAACATGAACGCCGTCCTCCTCCACAACTCGCAGCTGGACCAGCGGCGGGTAAGAGCTCGCCGTCCCGCCTCCTCCTCCTCTCAGTCGCGTGGTTCCCCTGCAGATCAAGCATCCCAGCGCTCTGGGCCTGGAGGTCGGCCAGCAGATCCAGGTCAAGTACTTCGGCCGCGACCCCACCGACGGACGCATGAGGCTGTCCCGCAAGGTGCTCCAGTCGCCGGCCGCCGCCGTAGTCAAGAGTCTGGACGGGAAGGGCGGCGTCTCCCTGGGGTCCGAGCAGAAGCTCTAGCACTCGCCAATAAAGCTGCTGGTTTACTCAAGCGTCTGGTGTAACACTGGTGCGACGAAGGTTGCGACATCTTTAAAGCGTCGTTGTTGCTTTAATGGGGGGATTCGAACCTGCAACCTTTCGGACACGAGCAGGGCCCACAAGATAGAGTCCAGAGTCCACCTACAGTCCAGAAGAGAGGTGTCTTCCGCTTGTTGTTTCATGAAATAATGGATTTCAATACTATGATATTTATTGAAATATTATACAGACACAGTTGAGTACGAAATTATTAGCCCCCCCCCCCAAACAAAATGGATATTGTTTTAAAGGTTTGGCAAAACTGCTTTTAATCAGAGCAAAACAAACTGTACACAGCTGTATTAGACATGTAACTGTCTAAAAAGTGTTTTGTTTTGTTTTAAAGCAGATTTTTGCAGAACCGAATATAGCCAACTCTATAATTGGCAGTATTTTCGGCAGTCTTGTCATATTAATTAAATGATTATTGCATTGGTTTAATTTAACATTGTATTAATTATTTTGACCGTTTTCAGTCAAAGAACAATCATAGATTAAGATAACAATTATTTTATTTGTAAATTGTTTCATCTTAAGCAAAGCGTTTCATTAGCTTGGAAGGAAAGAACGCTCAGAATCCGAACAAAACTGTAATTTTCTCTCTCACTCTCTCACTCTCTCACTCTCACACTCTCACACTCACTCACTCACTCACTCACTCACATCGCAGCTTTAACTGTTTTGAACAAACACAAAGACTTTCCTAACTTTGAAATATCGCTCTGACGCGCCCCTAGATGGATTGTACCACATTGTTAACTAGAGGGGGGGTGTCGAATGCTCGGAAAGGCGGATTTTATGACGCGCGCGGTCTCCTAAAATATTTATACCTTTCACCCGCTTAACAACCTGCATATAGACCAATATTTAACATGGAAAAAATCTCTCTAATGTACTTTTGGGGCCCGTAGTTCGCGTATGCCTCGGGCCGGCTCTGGACACGAGTCCAAGTCCCCTACCACTGGACCACAACTCCCCACACTATGAAAACCACTAGGAGACAGGAGCTGCTGGAGAAGGTCACGGCACCACGACTGTCCGAAGCGCTCAGAAAGCTCCAGGAACATGCAAGAGCAGAACGAGGCGTTCTACAGACGCTCAGGACCTCCACATGACGGGCCGTGGTGCGTCTCCAGCGTCCGGCTGTGTGGAGAGAACCAGTCTCTGTGGAACAGCGCTTCCACTCGCCGCACCAGGCTGGAGTTCTGCTCCTCCCCCTGCCTGATGACCACGCCCACACCTGCACTGCGGGAGAACTCCTGCTCCGCCCAGTCGCAGTGTCCTGCAGGACGCAGACACCATGAGCAAGAAGGACCGGCTGAATGGACCTTCTAGAACCCTCGACACTCACCGAGATAAACGGCGCCGTCTGTGACCACATATCTGCTGTGATGGACACACCCACCGTCCGGCTCCGCCCACGCAAAGAACCTCTGCGGCAAAACGGCGTCTTTTCATCGGCGTGTGGAAGAGGTGTCGTGCCGCACTCACCGCCTCCAGGGAACAGCTGAGGGAGACGCAGAGGCTCTTGAGCGACCACAGGAAGTTGTTGGTCAGCTGGTCGGTCTCGCCGCCACAGCTCATCAGCAGACGCACGCTGATGTTGCTCTTGCTGACCAGGGCTTCTCGGAGCATGTGGTCCAGCAGCGGCCAGAACCTGTGACAACACCATTCCAAAGATTTAGTTTGGAGATGAAGAATGAGGGAAAAGTGGGCATTTACCACATTTTCCACGTCTGGGTCACAAACGGTCAACTTGGGCAAATATGAAGTAGATGTCTCGAAAGCTATCCAACATAGCTAAACTCTGGAGCTTGTGAGGTGGCGGAACTCACCGGGGCCGCTTGTGAGGCAGCGTGGGTAAATATTCCGGAACAGAGATGTAGATGAACGAGGTTGCCTCTTGAATTACCCTGTGAATTGCTTCTATGTCTGTGGTGCGGTTTTTGGGGCAGAAAGCGTCTGGAGAACTCTACAGGAACAAGGAGACAGTTGTGGTCAGACTCTGCAGCAACCTCCAGCTGAAACTGAGTGATATCATTCCGTCTTCATCTAGACGTAATTAGCAACTGTTCAATTTAATCAGGCGTTTAGCTAAGTTTTTGTTGTGGGTGTACATTCTGTAGTTATTGTTCAGATTAGGAGTGTTACGGTTTAAAAGAGGCGTGGCCTAATTGCAAAAAACAATGTTCTGTTATTACATTAAAACTGGTAGAACCCTCTGTAAGGATGGTCTTCAACTCCCAAACAGATGCCAATGGAGGTGTTTAACATTGATTCTGAATGGACTTTGCTTTCCACCACAATTGTCGATTTATAGTCCCAGAACCCAGCAATGTACTGGAAATAAGGGATGCTGGCAGGTTAAAGACAATGTCTTAGCATGTTTCAGCCCGAATGGAGGCAAAATCTCTGGTCTGGGAGATGTTTGGTGAGGCCACATAAGACCAGCAGATTGATCCTCCTGACATCTCGTTTGGTGTCTCAATAGGGGAGGTGATTCCCTGCCAACTCTGTTTACAGTGAAGAGAGGAAGGTCTGGACATCTCTGATAATGCTTGTTCCCCCAGAACATGAAGATGGATGGATAACTAAAACGCAATTAAGCAAAAAGTAGCTGTGCCAGAATATGAACTGAAGATGACAACTGACCCTAAAACAAAGAACCGGTTAGAAACACAGGTGGAGGAGCTAAATGAATCTAAATGCACATGGACATAACAACGTCATGTGCTCAGAACACTTCAGGCAAAAACCTGAGTTCTGGTCTCTTGTTTTGAGCAGTTCTCTCACAGAAATGTAAGCGTGGGCTTCGGTGTCGTTCAGATGTAGATCAAGGTTTTTCCCTCGGTTGTAAAGTGCCGACAGTTTCTTGGACCACGTTGAAGGCACAAACTCTTTGTACTGCAGCTGCCAGTAGAGGATGAAGATCCTGTGCAGGTCCATCACCAGGCAGCTGCAGTTGTACACCACCATCCCAAACTCCTTCTTCTGGAACCACACACACACAAAAATCATTAAAACAAGCTCTTCAGAATGACAGTCTGTTACATCATGACAAGTATTTTGGTTAGAGGTTGGAACGCGAATCTGCTGGGTTCTTCTTCCAGGAGCATCATGGGGATGAAGTGTGATGCTCCATTCTACCGTAGCCAGGGATCTCCAGTCCATGCCGGCACTTCCCATGTACATGTGCTTCTTGTCCACCACCCAGAAGGACGAATTGAGATAGCCATTGGTCAGGGTTGTCATGTTCAAGTAGCGCACCTCTGCTCCTGGAGGACATATGGAGAATGAATTAAAGCACAATAAATCACCCAGCAGATCCTGCACCACTGACCGTAATGAGACAGCGTCGTCAGCTCGGCCGAGTCCGTTAGTCCACTGATTACACGTAAAGACACCGAGCGAGATGCCAAGCTCTTCAGCCCAGCTAGCAACATCTGCCCCTGAGAGATCAACACAACATCAGAACCATTTCAATGAAGCCAAATGAATTCAAGTTTAACGCATTAACCAGGCCTGTGGTGACCCGCTTGGTTTCACAAGCCTGAATGTGAAAATAGTCACTCGCTCACTAGCTTGAGTAGTCTGGTTCCTCAACTACTCTTTCCAGGGTTTTCCCATCCTGTGACATTCCTGTCCTTTTGACCCTCTCACTTGTTACAATATGTTAAATCTTTTCAAATCTGCTGATTATGAGGAAAATAACTTTAAACAAAAATTGAGTAAAGATTGTATAATGGGAATCTGTCTCTAATCACTCGGCAGCTACCTGTGATCTCCATTATGTAATTGTCCTGGACCATCACTTCCCAAAAGTCCCAAAGATCACTTTCAAGAAACCAGATGATGACATTTGGCGTCAAGTAGCCATTAGAATAATGATAGGCTGTGGTTGTAATAGACAACATGGCCAGCAACAAAATTCAGATTCTGTGGCATTTCACCCAATGCTCGATTGGTACTAATGCGTAAAAAAGTGCAGAGAAGGTATCTCACACCAGTACACCACAGGCTGAACCGTCGGAACATGAATCCATACCTTCACGCTGTTGACGCCAAATTTGGACCCTGCCTTTAGAATGTCGCCACAGAAATCAAGGCTCCTCAGACCATGCAACGTTATTCTTAACTTCCATTGTTCAAGTTTGTTGTGTCTGTGTGAATTGTAGCTCTATTTCCTGTTCTCTCGAGAGGAAGCGGCTCCCAGTGTGGGCTTCTGCTGCTGCAGCGCCTCAAGGCTTGACATGTTAGGTTTTCAAAGATTTTATTCTGTAGACCTCGATTGTAGCCACAAGTTTGTTCAATTACTGTTGTTTTTCATCGAATCACACTAGTCTGTTCATTTTACCCTCACCTCAGGCATCAAGGGTTAGGGTAAGGGTAAGGGTTTTGCATCCAAAGCTGCCAACTAGATGCTTTTCTTGTTCTTAGCATGTCCTGCGAACACTAGAGATGGTTGTGCGTGAAAATCCCAGTAGATCAGGAGTTTCTGAAACAATCAGACCAGCCCGTCACCATTAACGCCACGCCATGAGGCTGCCCACTGCTCCGAGTTTGTTCGGATGGGTTAAATGCAGAGACGAAGTTCCCCTTTGAGGGATTCATAAAATTTAAATTATAATAATGTTCTGTGATTGGTTGATTACAAATTAGCCATAACGAGTGGTTGGACAGGCGTGGCCGTGGCTTTACACTGCAGCATGTTCCTCGTGACGCTACACTTCAATGCAACTGTTACATAAATCACAACGTCATGTGCACTCACGACTTTTCAAGTACTATTGCAGAAAGGTAGCGAGACTTTGGAGGATCATTTTAAGGAATTCGTTTATTCCAGTAAAGTTGGGGGAAAATGTGTTCACAATGTCAACATTTAAAAAGTTTTAAAAAGCAAAAGAAAAGTTTAAAAAAAAAAAGGAAGTTTAAATAGCTACAGGTCTTGCGGTAGCTTGTCTCTCCTCCACTAGAGGTCTTTGTTCGTTTGAGCAACCTTGTTTCAGGACTGTGTAAAAAAAAAAAGAAAATCAAAATCTGCAAAGAAACCCTAATTGAAAGGCCTAATGCCAACTGATCATTTTATGGTACTTCTACTTGAAAAGTAAAATTTTGGGATTCAAAAGTAGATCCTTGATTGTTGGAAATGATTGTGAAATGAAGTCACCTGCGTGGCCTGGCTGGAGTTCAGCGTCCAGTGTGGTGAGACGATCTCCACCAGGTGATGGGCTTCATCCAGAAGCTGCCTGAGGGCCACGCTGAGAGGAACCGTGTCCTGGTACGGGACGGAGAGGCCTTCTGGAATGCTCTCCACCAACACAACACTGAAGCCAAGAAACACACACACACACGCGGACTCATGTACTCAATGATAATTAGTAGTTAGAAGGTAATTGCAGAAAACGAGTCTTCACACTGGATCTAACAGTTTCCCAGCTGATCGGGGGATGGGTTTTTTTTTTTGTTTCTGCATCCCTTTTCCAGCATGTCGATTTGCTCCGGATGGTTAGCGTCTGTCGGGATGAGCTGACGTCATCGTCAGGCTGGCTCCAGTTTCCAGAGGCTGGCATCTCGTACCAGTATCTCCTTCCACTGTCTCGGTGAAATCACATCTCTTAAAAGAGCGCAGAACCACAGCTGCCGATCAATAATCCTTCCCACAGCTTGGGAAACACGACGCGGTGTTCTCAAATTCCCGCCGCAATGCTGTGAGGCAATCGATGCCACAGCGCCGCCGAGACCGGAGGACTTTCAACGCGTTGAGCATCTGAGGCTGTCGCATCTATAGCTCGTTTAACTCTTTACCGTTTGTGGTTCGATTACTTTGTGATATGTGAAAGCAAAGTGATCTCAGTCCACTTCGCTGTTTGTTTCACTCCGCGAGCCTCACCTGCAAATCCATCACGTCACCGTAATACTTAAGAAAACTGTGGAATCAAGACTAGTGCCGGAAATCCAAATGAAAAAGAACGAAAAATAAAAAACAAACGTAATTGCAAGCGAAATTGTTAAAAAAGCATTTCAATTGACAATATGAGACGACAACTCTTCTCAACCCATAAAAACCGTTTCAATAATTTATTAGGAATTTTAAAAATTCCCATTTATAAAAAAGTTTTTTTTTCTTTATATCTCACAATAAATGAAGAAAATTGGTATTAACGGAACCACATTCACATACTTGTAAAAGTACAACAAAGGGGCAAAATACATTGCAGGAGAGAGATCGCGAAATGAACTGATTGATGTGTGAACAAGAAAGGGTCTGGGTTATCCTTCACTCCTGAAGAGGACTGAGATAGGAACCGGGTTCTTCTGAGTCCACTAGGTTGTGAACAGCAAACGGACTGGGATCACTTTAAACAAACTAGGTTCCGTTAGCTTAAAACGAGCTATATGTGAAAGTAGATCACCCTAAGAGACTTCAATCCTACTTTCATCACGCCCGTAGAGAAGATGCTGGACCTGATGACTAGAGGACGAGGACAAGCTGGAGGTGTGTGTCTACCTGAGGTGTAGGCCTCCTAACATTTCTCCATTATTGACCGAGGTTTGGCACCTGCTGATCTATACGTCTGTGGGATCTAGTTCAGTGTTTGGATGCGTCAGCTCCTCTAGGTCGTATCTGTCCGATCGCTTCCATTTGGTCCATGTAAATGGAGTCTCATCACCCAGATACAGTGTTAAATATGGAGCTCCACAAGGCTCAGTGCTCGGCCCAATCCTATTCTCACTCTATAGGCATTTTAAGTCTCGGAGGTATAGGGCCATATATGGAGCTCCACAAGGACAATAGAAGGAAATGAAGAGCGATGGAGGACCTCAGTGATCTCGGTGAAGCGGGAGGTGTGAGTCTACTTGAGGTGTAGGCCTCCTAACAGATTAGGTCGTGTCTGTCTGATCGCTTCCATTTCGTCCCATCAGATATAGTGTCAAATATGGAGTTCCACAAGGTTCAGTGCTCGGCCCAATCCTATTCTCACTCTATAGGCGTTTTGTTCATGTGAAGGAAGTCTCGGAGATATAGGGTCACATATGGAGCTCCACAAGGCAGATGAGCAGAGTAGAAGGGGATGAAGAGCAACGGAGGACCTCAGTGATCTTGGTGAAGCTGGACACCACTGCTCCGGGTCCATCACAGGATGGTCAAATGCCCCTAGTGGCCCTCACCGGCAGGTTCTGCTGCAGCTCTGCCCCGTGTCCTCGTCCTCGCCCCACACGTCCACGGCGGAGAAGATCAGCGCCATCAGCAGGGCGCAGCAGCACACCAGCGCGAACACCACCACACACTTGTGCTGGGACTGCGGGACACACAACACAACACGCCACGCCGCCTCTATTTAAAGACGCGGTTAAACCAACACCAGCAGTTAGTGGATTTACGGGTCGAGCGTAATTATGTGGCTGAGGGGAAAACTGAATTTACACCAAAAAAAATGACGCAAGGTTTTTTTTTTTTAGAAAATGATCCGTCATTCTACGTATTGTACACCATTTACTCCGTTTCTGGGTCACGGGGACCTGCTGCCACAATTAAACGAAACGAACTACAGTATCTGACGGTTGAAGTCTGATCAGTTTTTTCTTTCTTTTTCACCTCATTTGCACAATGTAAATTTCCACCATCTCCGTCTCCAGTCTGAGAAAATACTGGTAATTGACTGAATGTGTGAGGAAGAGAACAGTGTTGGGTTAATGTTCCTTTAAAAAAGTAATTACTTCTCACAAATAGTAACTGAGTTCGTAATTGCCAGGGAAAGTAAGTATTGCGTTAAGTTTGTTTTTCATTTGTCAAATAACTTGGCTTCTGTCAATATTAAATATATTTAAATATTATTAAATATACTAAATTAAATCAATTATTGTAAAGCATTGTACATTAATCTAGACTATTTTACTCGTGCTGTGGGACAATGTGAGAGACACATATCAATGCATTATATTATTAAAAATATTATCATTAGTATAGTGAATAATAAAACAATAGATGGTTTAGGACTAGTTATTGCACTAAATACAAACTATTTATTATAAAAGCGGCATGTTCACATTTTTAGGCTTAAAGCGATTTCACCCCTATTTTCTGCGCCTGACGGAGACCCCGCCCCCTTCACTTTGATGAGTAATCCTGACTTGTGGTGCTCTTCTGATTGGCTGCCATGATCATGTGACCCAGAAGACCATTTGAAACACGCTTTGGCTGGTTTTCACACTTCCGAAACTTTTTCATTGATACTCGTGACAGTATCGACTCCAAAATATTGACCAGCGCGTGTGGAATTATTGATCGCAAAGTATCGATCAAACGCACTACTGTATAAACCAATCACAAGTTATGTCCCGCCCCCAAGGAAAAGGCAACTACGTTAATAACGCCGTTTATTTACAACCCTGTTCTTCCCATCACTGGTGATGACAGACACATGTGATCACGTGATTGGCTCGAGTCCGAGAAGGTGTCGGTGTCTCTCTCTCTAAAGACTCTCGTCTCCTAACAGATTATAGAGCGAGGTTTGGCACCGGCTGATCTATACGTCTGTGGGATCTAGTTCAGTGTCTGGATGCGTCAGCTCCTTTAGGTCCTATCTGTCTGATCGCTCTCATTTCATCCATGTAAATGGAGTCTCATCACCCAGATTCAGTGTTAAATATGGAGTTCCACAAGGTTCAGTGCTCGGCCCAATCCTATTCGCACTTTATATGCTTCCTCTAGGGGACATAATCAGAAAGCAGGGGTGTAGGGTACTTGAGTAAATGTACTTTGTTACTCTACTTAAGTATGATTTTGGCTACTTCGTACTTGCACCAAGTAAACAAAATATAAGCAAATTTTACTCTACTCCACTGCATTTGTGATTTGAGTAGCAGTACTTTTCACTCCACTACATTTGAACGGACACTTTACATTGTTACTCGTTACATTGTAATTGTGCGCGACAAGCCTGAATTGATTTATACCGCGGTTAATTTCTTGGGCGGACGAGGTGAATATCGCCATCTTTAGGCTGTTGAAGGTAATGGAGGCTGTTTGTGAATTAGAAACCACAAGAACGTGAATTAGGGGCGTAAAAATGTGTTTTACAAATGTACAATATAATATATAACTTTATAATATATAATTTACTTTAATTAGAGATTAATCATTTTATTTTATATCTACTCGCAAATTTAAGTGATTGAGACTGACTTTTTGTTCTTTTTATCTACTTTGTTCTACCAGTTTTCAAACATTGAGGTTAAATTCTGTTTCTGTCTTGGAAAACAATAGTTTGTTTTCACATTTCTTTTTTTTTGGGGCCTATATTGAGCAAGAATAAAAACACTTCTTAATACTTAGTACTAAGTTCTTTTAAAATTGGATACTTTGCTACTTTGATGCAAGTTTTTTTGAAATTAGTGACTTAAATAAGTAATTTTTACAGTAAGTATCTGTACTTTTACTCAAGTGTAGCTGTCTGGTACTCTTTACACCCCTGTCAGAAAGCATGGTCATAGCTTCCACTGTTAGTCAGATGATACACAAATTTATATCTCGGCAAGACGATACGAAAACGAAATATTCAGCAGCACCAGAACTTACCATCTCATCAGAGACCGATTTCACTCATCCAGTGTCAGTCAAGAGTTTGTCTTTTCACACAAAAAAAAAAACACTGAGAGAAACAAAAGAATCGAGAGAAAAAAAGAGAGAGAGATAGAACGGGGAGAGCAGAAAGAGAAACAGAGAGATGGAACGCGAAAAATGACATTAATGGGAGAGTGAGAAAGAAAAAGAGTGAACAGTGAAGAGCAGATTTTTAGAAAAGTAGAGAGACACAGAGAGAGTGAGAGAGACAGACAGAGAGAGAGGAGAGAGACAGACAGAAAGTGAGAGAGAGAGACAGAGAGAGAGAGAGAGAGAGAGAGGAGAGAGACAGACCGAGAGAGAGAGAGAGAGAGAGAGAGAGAGAGAGATGCAGACAGAGAGAGAGAACTATAGACAAACAGGCAGACAGATAGATAGATAAATAGATAGACAGAAAGAGAGAGAGAGAGACATACAGAGAAAAACTAACAGACATACTGTAGATAAATAGAGAGACAGGTAGATAGATAGATAAAAAAGAATAAAACTAACAGAAAGACAGAGTTACATAGAAATAGAGAGTGTGTGTGTGTTTACAGTTTCTAACAAAGTTCTCGGTATAACATTAGTGTCAGTGTGCCAACACATTTTTTACAACATGTTATCACAGCAAAAAAAATGTACACACACACAGAGAGAGAGAGACACTCACCTTCATGATGAGCTGGTGTGTGGGTCTCGCTGTGTGACAATCCTTCCATCCCTTCTGTATCACACACATACACACGACCCGGCCAATCAGAGAGCAGCTGCCCACCCGACACACACACACACATACAGAAGCAGAAACTAGCCGAATTGTTCAGCTCTTCTGCTTAAAAACACACCAAACCAGAGCTTCTGCGTCGTGTGAATGATAAACCGATATTCATCTGCAATTTGTCTCGCAAATTCTCAAAGAAAGTAGATTCAGGCCAATTTGAAAAACCTGAGCGTCGCGCACAGGGGTGTGCAAACTTTCTAATTCGCGGGCCACATTGGGTTCTAACATTTGACAAGGGGGCGGGGCTTCCTGCTCCAGCAGCTGCCAATCATATTCACACCAGCCAATCAGAGTAAGCTCCGCCCCCACGTGACGCTAGTGCCAGAAGGGCCAACAAGAAAAAGCAAGAACAAACTAACGTAAATGTGAAAAATTTCCGTTTGTATTTTAGAAATGTGTCTCTTCATGTTTGAAAGTTTTCATTAATCTCGGTGTGTTTGGACATCGCCAGCAGGGGTCAGTGTTTGCTGGGAATCGCCCAAACTGACCAGCAGCGGAACTTACCGTGTTTATCAAGTCTTGGCGGGAAATCGATCCCACATACAAGCTACCAGTGACGCACATCGCGTCCTAATTATGTAATTATTTGTCAATTTTCTATGTGAATTCGCAGTAAGCACAATCGTCCAAATTATTTTGACGTGTGTGTGTTCCTGCATTTAGCACAATATTGGGCCCAGAGTGCTAGTTTTTAGCACAAAGTGGGGTCCAATTGTGTACTTGTGGGATTTTTGTCTAGGGCCCGACAACTTTAAATATCTTTTTAACGGTCAAGATGTCACTTTAAGGCAGAGTTATAACTGAGTGTGTGTGTGTGTGTGTGTGTGTGTGTGTGTGTGTGTGTGTTTGTGTGTTTTATTGGCGAATACATCCTTTGTGTTCCGGTGAATAAGTGTAAAGCCGGACATTTTCCTCTTTGATTTTGAATAATTGTTCAGTTTGAAGTGGGGGAAAAAAAACACATTTTTATATTGAAAACAGTGAATAACACAATATTAAGCAGTTCTAGTTTTTTTTTTTTTTGCAAGCCGGCAGCATCACAAGCCCACTAAATATATCATATAAATCCAGGACGGAAAGAGCGACTACGCGGTTTTTGCACTTTATTACTGTTGATGTCTTGTCTTTTTATGATTCTGCTTTGCATTTCAACTGTGGAGATGTGGAAATGTGAGAGTCCTGTAAGAATTGAAAATAAACGTATTTGGGCAGGAAGTGAAACGAGCAAGAACAAAAGCTACTAGCACTATGAAGGGTTCAAAAATAGCAGTGATGCTACGGTGCAGGTGAGGTTCGGTTCCGGGCTTCTACCTAGTGCAGCCTTCCTATTTGTTAATATTAGTCACTGAGTATTTTGCGGTTACAGTTTTAAATATGCGTCATTGAAGAGATGGGTTTTTAATCTAGATTTAAACTGACTAACTGATTAAGCGAACGATCTTCCCCCTGTGAAGGTTTTAGAGATTTTGGGTATTACGAGCTGGCCTGAGTTTTGAGAGCGCAGAGGTCTCGTTGGCTCGTAAGACGTGATGAGCTCACTGAGATAAAGAGCAGCTAGAACGTTTAATGCTTTATAAGTTGTTCAGTCCCTCCAGGATTTCGCGATCGCGCAAATTCACCAATTCACGCGAATTCAGCGAATCCTCGCGATTTTTTCGCGGCATTGCAATTTCATCCAATCACCGCGAATTCGACCAATCCGTTTGGTTCGTCACGCCACACACAGCAGTGTTTTCGCACAGAAGGTCTTCATCACAGTGACGGGAAGTTCGGCTCTCTTCATAGACTCGGCTCTTTTGCCTCGTTTAACTCTTTCAGAGCCTCTCGGGCCGTTCAGCGCGTGAACACAACTCGCGGTTCGTTTCACCGCGCGCACTCGAAGGTTTCTGTACCTGCCGCTCTGTTATAATCATTACCATCCAATGCTGTGTATAATGCTAAAGCGGCGTTTTTCAAGACTAAAGTAACGACACACTTCACCATAAAAACTAATTGTGTTTTTCAGATTTATATGTTGCTTCATTTGATCATCCGATTAAAATTGCTTCACAAAATCATTTGATTAAAATTGATAATTTTTCCTTGACAAGTCGATGACACTAACCGATATATAATAAGTCGATATACAAACTAAAAATGTGTATACTGTATCTGAATAAAGTTAATACAATTATTATAAGTTATTGTAACAATTTAGGACATATTTACGGGCGGGACCGCTAAGAAGGCAGAACATGACGTGATTGTTTAAATGCGCAGAGCACAAGATAGGAAAAATGTATTAAACAAAATGATAGAACACCGGCTTTACTGATGAGATATGCATGAATACCGTTCTGTGTCTGATAAGTAAATGTACTTCTGATGTAACGAATGGAGGAGCCATGACTGAAAAAAAAAAAGAAAAAGAAAAATGCACTTCATTCTGATGAGCAAATATGGGCAATTAATATTGCCAGAATCTTTGAATTCCTGTGCTTTGGGGGAGTAAACTTGCAAAGAACACTTTTAACATAATCGGTAATGCAATTCTGTTGAGAAAAATCTGTCTAAAAAAAAAAAAATAATAAATAAATCACAACTTTTTGAAAAAGCTCCCGCGACATTTGGCATTTTAGGCCGCAACAATCACACAAAAAAAAATCCCGCGAAATCCTGGAGGGAGTGGTTGTTAGGATAATTTTAAATATAATTCTATATTTTACGGGTAACCAATGTATCAACATTAACACTGGGCTAATGTGGTCGTACTTTATCGTTCTGGTCAGCAGTCGAGCGGCCGCATTCTGAACTAACTGAAGTTTATCTATTAGTCGCAGCTTTGCAGTATTCCTGAGGTGAAAAAACGCTGTTCTACAGACGTTGTTGACATGGTTATTAGACATTGGCTAATATGTGAATTACTGTGTTATATGGTTCCATATCACGCTAATTCATTCAAGGAATTTATCCTGAAAGTGGCTGTAATATTTCACTGCAACAACCACACGTGTCCGTTTCACTAATTTCACCATAATCGACTTCGATAGGACAAAAAAAAACAGATATTTTTTCCTGGAGAAACTAGTGTTTACGTGCGAGCTGAGAAACCAGACAGATGAGGGAAGGACGACTTGTTTCCCTTTAATAATAACAATACA
>CM051500.1:28205536-28217351 GCA_028031935.1 Paedocypris micromegethes
GGGTCCGGTGGCTAACTGGGGTCTCCCCATCGCAGCGCTGAGCGACATGAAGAAGAGTCCTGAGATCATCAGCGGCAGGATGACCTTCGGTGTGTGTGTGTGTGTGTGTGTGTGTTAGCGCAGTGTTGGGCCCAGAGTGCTAGTTTTTAGCACAAAGTGGGGTCCAGTCATGTACTTGTCAGAGGTGTCAAGTAACTAAGTCACCTAACTAAAGTAGAAATTTGCCTTACTTTCACTCTTCTAGAGTATTTGTTTTTCCGCTTACTTTCTACTTCTGCTTCTTGTTTTTTTTAAGCGAGTATCGGATACCTAAATAATTAAAAGTATTTATAGCAAAATACTTAAAAGTTGAAATTGAAAGCAAATACTTAAAAGTAGTTTTTTCAGTATTAGTAACGCTACTTTTACTTTAGTACAATATTGGGCATTTTACTTTTACTTTCACCAAAGTACTTTTTAACTCTAGTATCTCTACTTCTCACGAAGTAACGAAAGTGACTACTTGTAGGGTCTTTGTCTCGGGCCTCACAACTTTGAAGATCTTTTTGAGGGTGAAGATGTCATTTTAAGGCGGAGTTGTAACCGAGTGTGTGTTAAGGTCAGGGGTGTGAGAAGTACTCGGCAGACATACTTGAGTAAAAGTATCGATACTCACTGTAAAAACTACTCCATTACAAGAAACAAGTCACCAGCTTAAAAAAGACTTGAGTCAAAGTAGCAAAGTATCCCAATTATAAAAGAACTTGAGTATTCTACTCATACTGAATTTAGGCAAAAAACCACCAAAAATATGAAAAACAAACCCAAAAAAAATGTTTTTTCCTAGTACAAGTAACAAGTCACCAGCTTAAAAAAGACTTGAGTCAAAGTAGCAAAGTATCCCAATTATAAAAGAACTGGAGTATTTTACTCATACTGAATTTAGGCAAAAAAAAAAAAAAACACCAAAAAATATGAAAAACAAACTCTTTATTAATGAGTTATGATTATTCATATGAGTTCTGAGTTTTTTTTCCTAGTACAGGAACAAAATTTTACACCACGATGTTCCAAAAGTGGTGCGACAAAATAAATATAAATAACAAAAAGTCAGTCTCAAATCAAACGCAAAAAAAAAAAAAAACAAATACCATTCTGAGCTCAATGTGTGATTCTCCGTGAGCTCTCGGTATCAAAACGGACCAATATTTTCATTTATTTAGCCGCTTTTCTCTAATCACGCGGTTTATAATTCTCAAATATCTTCCAGTATCGTCAGCAGCCTGTAGATGGCGCTGTCACCTCATCCGCCCAAGAAATTAACTCTTGTAGTGGAGAATTATTATGTAGTGGAGTGAAAAGTACTTCTACTCAATCACTAATGCAGTGGAGTAGAGAGTAAAAGTTGCTTCTATTTCTGATACTCGGTGCAAGTGCCAAGTAGCCGAAAACATACTCAAGTAAAGAAACCAAGTACATTTACTCAAGTACCCTACACCCCTGCTTAAGGTCAGAGTAAAGAGTTGTGAGGAGAGAGAGAACGTGTCGTTTAGCATGTAAAGTCAATTGCGGGGCCCCGCTATGATATAACTGATAAGTGTGTGTGTGTGTGTGTGTGTGTGTGTGTGTGTGTGTGTGCGTGCGCAGCTCTCACCTGCTACTCGCTGCTCTTCATGCGCTTCGCCTACAAGGTTCAGCCGAGGAACTGGCTCCTGTTCGCCTGTCACCTGACCAACGAGACCGCACAGCTCATCCAGGGCAGCAGACTCATCAAATACAAGTACACACACACACACACACCTAAACAGAATCATATCACACACACACACACACACACACACCTAAACATAATCATATCACAAACACACACACACCTAAACATAATCATATCACACACACACCTAAACATAATCATATCACACACACACCTAAACATAATCATATCACACACACACACCTAAACATAATCATACCACACACACACACAATCATTTCACCATTATTCAATTACACACACCTACCTTTATAATCATACACACACACACACACACCTCTGTTAATCATCATGCAACACACACCTACGTATTTATCATCATACAACACACACACCTATTTATAATCACACACACCTATGTATTAATCATCTTACAACACACACACACACACACCTACGTATTAATCATCATACAACACATACACACACACACACCTAATTATTAATCATCATACGACACACACACAGATCCTCAATTATTCTCACACACATACACACACCTATTTATAATCACACACACACACACACTAATGCGCGTTTCTCTGTGTCGTTCAGTATGGAGAAGAAGATGGCGAAGTGATGGAGGGGCGGAGTCTGTTACACGTCTGCTGTTTGTCTCCCATCATTTATGTCTGAAACTTGAGAATAAAAACCGAAAGTGTGTGTGTGTGTGTGTCACAATGCATATAAACCACCAGCAGGGGGCGCAAATGTCCTTTTATTCTCAACAAGTGAGTGTTTTTTTTTTTTTTAAATAATTTAATTTTAACCCCCCGAGTCCCGGCGTCCTCGTCTGTGTACGGACCCTCACGGAGTGTTTCCTGCCTGCTTTGTTAACCCCTGACGTGCTGGAACGCATCCACCGTGTTGTCGGGGTTAGAGCGCCTCTAGTGGCGTACGATTGTCGAATGAAAATACGTTAATATTTAGTAATAACACGTATAATATTGACGTTTCATTTGTACACTTAACGCGCTCGTAAAATCCCAACTAGCGAGGCAAATTTTAAAATGAATGTAATTCCAGAGCTCGGGGTCTCAAGAGGTTATTGCCGCGCTTAATAACTGCGTAATAACTTTTGAGCAGTATTACTAGAGCACAGGGTTGTAAGGTACTTGAGTAAATGTACTTTAACCTTGTTACTTTACTTGAGTATGTTTTTGGCTACTTCGTACTTGCACTGAGTATCAAAAATAGAAGCAACTTGAAATAGGGGGGTAAATGTAAATGTTACATCTACTTTTTATATCATTTTTATATTGTTATATCTAAATTTTATATCTACTTTTTTTTTCTTTGCAAATTTAAGTGATTGAGACTGACTTTTTGTTCTTTTTATCTACTTGGTTCTACCAGTTTTCAAACATTGAGGTTAAATTCTGTTTATTAGAAAACAATAGTTTGTTTTCACATTTCTTTTTTTTGGACCTATATTGAGCACGAATAAAATACTTTTAAAATTCTTTTTAAGAATTAAAAGTTTTTAAAAGTTCTTTTAAAATTGGATACTTTGCTACTTTGACTCAAGTCTTTTTGAAATGGGTGACTTGCTACTTGTAATGGAGTCATTTTTACAATAAGTATATGTACTTTTACTCAAGTACGGCTGTCCGGTACTCTTTACACCCCTGCTAGAGCGTTACTATCACAGACTGAAGAACCGAACCACACGGTGTCACATGATGGAGGCTGAAGGTCTGGAGCCCGGTGCCCATCACGTGCCAGAACAACCGTGACAGGTGAAGAAGAGGGCGTGGCTGTGCAGATAGCAGCTGGTTATCTGATAAGGGAACGATTGAGCGGCGTTATCTCTCTTCCACCGTTCGAGCTCGTTCAAACACGGAACGTTTTAATATTAACAACAACAACAAACTCAGTATCAGAACACACAACAACATAGAGCGAGTCCGACGTTCTTCAAAAGCCCCAGTAGAAAAATATGTGCAAAAATAGATGAACCAGCTCCGGTTCCTGTTCGGAATCAGGACAAGTCTTCGCTGCTGAACACCAGGCCGTTAGCAGATTGGTTCTCGTAGATGTACTCGTCCTCATCGTCCTCCTGCGAAGAGCAACAGCGGGTCATTTCACGAGGGTGTGGTCTCCTCAGACGCTCAAGCACTCACCTGGTCTCTCTCCTTGTAGTTCTTCTCGGAGCCTCGATACGACACGATGTGGATGAGCGTGTAGACCCTACGACACAGAACAGTCTCACTGAGGGAGAAGAACCTCAAGTCCAAGAAGATGAAGAGTTCGTCTTCATATACACTTGTGCATATGATCAAAAACAAGTTGCCGAGATGCTTTTGGACCAGACCGAGAGTAGACCACAACAGTCTCGTTTCAAGACACGCAACAGTCTCGTCTCATCCACTGAGGGAGAAGACCCTCAAGTCCAAGAAGATGAAGAGTTGCGAACCATTATAAGCGAACCATTCCCGAGATGCGTTTGGACCAGACCGAGAGTAGACCCCCTCTTCAGTAGAGTCTCGACCTGGTCACGTGGTGCACCAGAGCTTCAAGTCCACACTTGTAGAAAACATCTGGACCATAGCCTGAGGTTCTTGTAGGTGTGTTTCACAGAAGTGCGAGCGTACCTGTGGTAGAGCATGGCCAGGAACTGAACGATCAGGAGGATGGCGAAGGACAGCAGGAACATCAGACTGAGAGGCTCCACTCGCATCGGATCTGGTGCCAGGGTTTTGTTGGGGTAATACTTGGGAATCTCGATGCTCAGGACGTCAGTGCCGATGGCTTGAAGGAAGAACGTGGCCACCACCCACAGCACGTTGATGATGAAGTACAGAAACACGGCCTGGCGAAGGAAGAACAACGGGTTGCATTGAGGTTGGTCAAACGTTGAGGTAGGCGAAACGTTCCACTCTCACTTTGTTACGCAGGGACTTCAGCTCTCTCGTCACTTCCGCCAGGTGAGCTTTGTCGTCCTCTATGGGCTTCAGGTAGCGCTCCAAAAGTTTCTTCCAGAAATCGTCTTCATCCTACTCAGGGGAAAAATGACATTTTGGAGAAATGGACACAACCACCCAGTTCCATTTCCTGTTCTTGGGCCCTATAACTTTGCTCTACTAGTCTGGTCTTAATTCTACTGAAGCAACAAAGAGGAACATGGTAGCATTGCTCTGGAATGATTTAGATCAAACCTCTCGGGCAGAACAATCACTATCTCCTGGATTTGGGTGTCTGACCCTTTACCACGACCTACTGGTGTTCCCCAAGGTTTAGTGCTTAGACCTCTACTCTTCTCCACCTACACAACCTCTTTCCTGGTCATTAACAACCTTGGATTCTCTTAACCGTGCTAGGCAGTAGAAACACAGCTGATCATGTCTTTCCAATCAGACTCTTTCTGCATCTCCTCTTGTTTCAGAGGTCATTTGGATGACGGAATACAACCTTCAAGTCAACCTTGACAAGGCGGAACTCTTGGTGATTCAACCTCCCTTCATCCATACAGCACTAACTGTTCAGTTTGGCTCAACCGTCATAACTAAGACTACTCGGAACTTTGGCATTGGGTTGAGGATCAATTCATTTTCTCTGATCACATCTCAGATTCTCTGCCAGGTCCTGAGAATTTGCTCTGTACAACATTACAATCTTGCCTCTGGCAATACACAGTTGTTAGGAGACTTGGACTTGTGTCCAAAAGGTTGTCGGTTTGAATTCCTTGGGCATCTCACTCAGTTAGAAACTCCACTTTTATCACATTTTAAGTTCAAGTTCTGACTAGACTAGACTAGTACTGACAATCAATCTGGAAGCTGGTCCATTATATTTCCTGGGGTGAGGTGTGTTTGCACGTCCTACTATACCTCAGACAGTTTCTCAACCTGTGGAGCCACCAGGGTTCTTTCGATGCCCCGCTTGACCCGGCGCTCCAGTCTCTGAGTTCCGTCCATGCGGTTAGACTTCAGTATGCGTCTGGAGGCTTCGTTCAGAGCGTACTGCAGTTCCTCCAGCTGGCTGACCGTCAGCACGTCCTCCGGTCCCACTTTGTCCTTCAGCTCCTCGTTCAGCGTGTCCGTGAGAATCAGCACCAGTTCCTCACACAGGTCCTCCTGCTTCTTGTTCCTCAGCGTGTATCGGATCTGCTCCTGAAGGTTTCTCTTCAGATTGGCGTAGGTCAGTTTCTTCAGGAACTCCTTCTTCACCAGCCTCACCCAGTCTGTCCAATCAGAGCACGGCAAGAGTTACAGTGAAATGTCTGTATGAAACCGAAGAGACTTTTGCAGGTTAAGTAATGATCTGAGGATCTCACTGGTGGGTGTGTCTTACCGCTCTCAGGCACCACCTCCTTTTCTTCAAGGTTGTTGTAATCGTCATAGTAATCATCATCGTCGTCATCATCATCATCGTAGTCAGTATCACCAGCGAACGAATCTCTTTTCTTCTCAAAGCTTTTGGAGCTACCACTGCAACAGACGTTTGAGGAATTCACCTGGTTTAGAGGTTTATCCCTGACACAGCTAGAATTGCGATTGGACTCTTCACCTTTTCTCAGAGTCCGAGTCTGAGTCGGTGACGTCTGAAAATCTCTCCTTGTTCTGCTGCACCTTCTCCATCCTGATCATCTCTTGCTTGTTGGAGTCCTTGGCGAGTTTGATGGTGTCCAGGCTCTTGTGGTTCTCCTGTGCACTGAGATCGGCAGCCGCCTCTGGTTGAGTCACTGGGGCGCCTTGGCTTGGCTTGACCGTTTGCCGGATTTGTTGGAGGACCAGACTTTCGCTCTCTTGAGTGACTTGGATTTTCACGTCCCAGCAGCACATTCTGCAGTCGCGATTGCACACGGTGCTGACCTGCTTGCTCTGCTCCTTGGCCTTGCTGGACTCTCGCGTGCCCCACGACACAATGTGCATGTTGACGAGCGAGTAAATGGTGAGCAGGAGATAGCCGCTGGGAATGCAGATGAAGTACATGAGGCCGTAGACTATCAAGGTGCACTCCTGAGGGTGAAGAATGGCTGTCACCATGTACAGAATGGCACCAGACACCAAGAAGAGTCCGGTGGGGGTTATAAAGGTTCCTTGGATAACCATGTCGCCTAAGACAAAATTCAACACGGTCAGTTTTTGTGATCGACCTCTCGGTCAAACCTATGCTCAATGCTGGTTGAATCTGACTAGTTAGCCAGTTAGCTAGCACCAATTACCAATGATGGAGAAGAAAGACGCCGTCATCAGGAAGGCGTAGATGACACTGAGAATGGCCGCGATGGTGATTTGGAAGTTAGGCTTAGCCAGAAAACAAATGAGCATGTAGACGGTGGGTGGGATCACAGCGATGACTATGGAAAGCGTCCCCGAAACCTTAAACACAAACTGGAAAGCTCCTAGAGAAGAAGAAGGAACATTGTTAACGGTTGAATCCTCTAGTCGGCAGACCAGAAAGCTCACAGTGCTGGAACCAGACCAACTTAGTGCTCTCGAGTTGGTGGTTCATCTGTCTTAAGTACTCAAGTACTACGTGTGTTGAAGTAATTGCCATACCTGCAATCATGAGTGTAACGGACGCAGGCCCAAGGATGGAGGAGGCCACCGTGAAGACTTGATAAAAGATGTAGAAGATGGATATGGAGGTGTTCCTCTTGACGGTCTCCTTGCTGCTGTGGAGCAGATCCAGGGTGTTGGCTAGGGTGGACGGACCCCAGCGCCGCCTCTGGTTGTAGAACTCTTTGAACTCTTGCGGCGAGTTCGTGTAGGCGTCCGAGGCGGCGTTGTACTCGACTCTCCAGCCCTGCTGCAGGAGAAGCGTGCAGAGCCAGCGGTCCTCGCCTAGAACACAACGATGATCGGTGAAAACCATCGTACGCTGAAAGTGGTCGGAACAGTAGCTGGACTTGCCTTGGTCGTACTGCACATACTCGGAGGCTCGGGTGGCTTTGGTGGTGTAGCGCTTCAGGACGTTGTCGTCCATTAGAGCAGACCCTCGGAACAAGCTGAAACAGCCTGGACTGCACAAAACCGAGCCGAACACATGTTCCGCCGTCTTCTGGAGCCAGTGACCCACTGCATACTCGAACTTCTGATACCACACCATAGGCCCTGACACAGGAAACAATAAATACGAAAACTAAATCCTTAAAAACAACGACAAATCATCTCAAGAACAACCATAAACTCAGTGTCACGGAGGAAATGAAACATCACTGCTGATAAAAACCCAGTCTGAATGCAGTAAAGACGCCCAGAGGGAATGAAGATGACACATGATGGTGTTTTGGGCTTGGCTGATGTTATCAGATTGTAAAAGTGTCCAGTGTGGAGATTAGCCATCACCTCAGATCTGCTGGATCTCTCCAGCCTGGAATGTTAATGTTAAACTGCAGTGATTGCCTGAACTTTGTCTGTTGACATATATTGAATAACGTATAAAACACAATGCTGGTTCTGATAGAGAACTGTGACGGCTCTTCCTCTTTTGTTTGGCTGACTGATGTTGGATTATCTCTTGGGTGTTATTGTGGACTATGGACTGGAGATGTGTCTGTACCCATTCCCGTGGGATGGATTCGTCCGCACGCTGCCCCCACATTGTCGTACATTCTCAGCCGGTCCACGAGCAAAATCAGAGCCGAGGGGTGGAAGTCCGTGTCTCCGTCCAGGGCCATAATGTACGTGTTTTCGTCCGAGATGTGCCTTCGTTTACTGTCGTTGTCATAGGCAGGAAGTATGAAACTCTCTCCGTCTATCGACACGAGACTGGCACGGCACGGGTTGTTCTGTCTCTGCAACAACACACGTGAAGAACGAGTGAAGTTTGACCTCCGTCTGTAATGGCCGTTCACTCGAGATTGAAAAATCCTTTATTAGTCCCACAGCGGGGAGATATAAGAACTACGACTCCCAGGCTTCACCTGTCCAACCTACCATTATTTTCTGAGGGTTTTTAACGTTATATCCTTTCCATCCCAGCAGGTAATACAGGTACATGATCTAAAACCACACAAGCGTTGGATCTGAGTGAAGTCGTTTCCCCTGGACAACACCAACCTGGAGACGAGGCTTTACCTGTGACCATCTCTTCTTGTTCCTGATCAGTTTTTTGTCCTTCAGATGGACATAAAGCATATTTCCCTCCGGCATGACGAAAACCAGACGACCTCCGTACGGAGTCTCAATAATTGAAACTTCATCCGGCTCCTTGTTGGTGAAAACCCTTGGAGAAACAGCATTGTGAGTATGTTCTGGCCACTAGGGGCAGTATCAAAATTGTCGATTTGCCACATGGGGGTCCGTGTCCTGATCAAGGACACAGTTGTAGAACCCATCAGACCAGGATTCAAACCTGCAACGCCTGTGTGGCAGATCCGACTCCCGAGCCCTGGACCACAACTGCCCATACCAGTGGTCAGATCACAGCCTTACCTGTACACCTCCATCACCACGTGTATAAGGTCCTCAACGTAAGTGTTCACCAGCCTTTTCTCTGTCTCCGGTTCTGACATAAAGGCATCGTCCACGTAAATGTGGCACTCAAAGTCAAAGCAGTCCTTGTGCTCCTCCATCGGATCTCCCCTGTATCGGTCCAGTCTGCAAAACACACAAACAGCACACGTGTGGCTCTCCACCGGGTACCGCGCTCGTTCATCTCCACTGACCTACCTGAACATGGAGGTCAGGATTTTCAGCATCTCGTCGTACGTCTCGTGCCACATTGTTGCGCAGAGATAAATGACACAGTTTTCCACCTCGTCGTTACCGCTAGACACAGAGAGGAGAACGAGTGACCGATCCGCAACCTCGCGCGCATCAGGCTCCCACGCACCTTTCCTTGTTCGCCGTCCGAACCACTTTCATTTTGGTGTTTAGCAGGAGCGAGAGGTCGATGAAGGCCGATTCGTACAGCCGGCGGACGAAAAGCTGGGAGGTGCGCTCGATCCTCTGCACCTTGATCTTCCAGACGTAATAGGTGCAGGAGACCAGGCCGAGCCACATGCAGACGCCCTCCAGAGCCAGCATGGAGAAGGGCCACATGGCGTAGGAGCTGTTGAGGGACGTCTTGCAGATGCTGTTGGACAGTTCCAGCATCACCACCGGGGTGTTGTTCTTGCCCCTCAGGTTTCCCAGCTGGGAGCAGAACGGCCAGAACGGATTGTCAATGGGGGTGAAATTTTGCGCGGCGCTAACTCCCACCGCTTCCGCCGCCAGGTTGGATAGACTTTCCGCTTGAGTCAGGAACAGCGTTATTCCCAGGATGAGCGTGGCGGGGCCGGTCAGGGAAACGGGCAGGGCGAAGCCGAACCTCATCGCGTGGATTTTGCAAGCCACCACTCCGAACCAGTGGCACGCAGCCGAGCAGAAGGCCTGCAGGAAGAACACCACCAGCCCGATGCCTACCGCATCCGACACTTTGGTATAGGCGTCCCACTGGATCTTTTTGAGGATCAGGCCGTAGTAAATAAAGTACACCGCGGCAGTGATGGCGATCCTGATGAGGCTGGTGAAGAGGTAGACGCTGTCCCTGAAACGGTCCAGGTCGCTGAGCATCTCCTGGATGTTGCTGCTGGCCTGGAACGGGTTCTCCCACCAGTTGAGAGCCACCAGCAGCGAGGCAAAAATGGCAACGCCCACGTATATGTAGACGTCCCACTCCTGACCCGCCACGAAGGAGGACACCCTCACGTAGTAGTCCAGCGCCAGCAGAGCGTACCCGCTGAGCACCAGGACCAGCGAGCAGATCGGGTAGATGATCGTCCAGGTGTGTCTCTGGAGGCGGAAGACGATCTGGAGCACGGAAGACAGGATGCACACTCCTCCGGGGATGCAGAGGTTGGTGAGGATGTCCAGCTCCGGCATCACCACCAGCACCAGCAGAGCCGTGCCCACCGCCACCAGACTCTCGATCACACACATCTGCAGGAACATTCGCGTCAGCGTCTCCATTCCCTCTGACCGAACTTACCCACACCGTCACCCTTGACCTTGTTCTCGTCAGAAGACCCTGATTATCTCAAACGTGGAGCACCTGTCAGGACCAAGCTTCTCTTTTCAAATTTCAAGGATCTTATCAATTTCACCTGTGACCCTCTTACCAAGCTTAACCAGCACTACTGATGACGCTTCCTAATATTCCATTTTAAGTTCTTGTTATTTATCTCCTTGTCCTAATATTGCAGCCTGGACCGTTCTTGAACTCACTATTCCCAGAGTGCGTGGTTCCGGAGCGATGTAGGTCTTGAAGGCGCACTTCCACAGAGACTTGAGGAACAGCAGCAGGTTCGGGGTCACCAGCACGCACATCAGCAGCAGCGTGTAGAACTGTCGGTCCACGGGGTTTCTCAGGGACTTGGGACTGGAGAGCGTGGTCAGCACCAGCAGAGAGCCCTGCAACCACAGAAGTTGTTGGACTCCTTGCACTTTCTGGACAAAGCAAGTGATGTGGGATTCTGGGTAACGGAGTCCAGGCAACAGTGGGGAACCTGAGCCTGACCCTGCATAAAACAACAGCCGAGGTCAAAGTTTGTCCCAGTCTTCACACAGGTGGAGACAACTTTTCTCTTTTTCCCACTCTCTCTCTCTTTCGCTCTGTTTTTCTTTCTGTCTCTCTCTTCCCTTCTCTTTCTCTCTCTCTCTCGCTCTCTTGTGTCTCTCTCGCTCTGTTTTTCTTTCTGTCTGTCTCTCCCCTTCTCTTTCTCTACCTGTCTTTCTCTCTCTCTTGCTCTGTTTTTCTTTCTCTCTCTCTGTCTCTCTCTCCACTTCCATTTCTCTACCCGTCTCTATCTCTCTCTCACTCTTTTGTCTCTCTCGCTCTGTTTTCCTTTCTCTCTCTCTACCCGTCTCTCTCTCTCACTCACTCTCTCTCTCACTGTCTCTCTGTCTCTCTCTTGTGTCTCTCTCGCTCTGTTTTTTTCTCTCTCTCTGTCTCTCTCTCCCCTTCTCTTTCTCTACCCGTCTCTCTTTCACTCTCTCTCCCCTTCTCTTTCTCTACCCGTCTCTCTCACTCTCTCTTGTGTCTCTCTCGCTTTGTTTTTCTTTTTCTCTCTCTACCCGTCTCTCTCTCTCTCACTCACTCTCTCTCTCTCTCTCTCCCCTTCTCTTTCTCTAC
>CM051500.1:28233090-28250142 GCA_028031935.1 Paedocypris micromegethes
GAGAGAGAGTGACAGAGTGTGAGTGAGTGAGAGAGAGACAGAGAGAGAGAAAGAGAGAGACAGACAGAGAGAGTGAGTGAGTGAGAAAGAGAGAGTGAGAGAGAGAGAAAGGAGAAAAAGAGAGACATACAGACAAAGAGACACAGGGAGACACAGAAAGAGAGAGAGAGAGAGAGAGAGTGACAGAGTGTGAGTGAGTGAGTGAGTGAGTGAGAGAGATAGAGAGACAGAGAGAGTGAGAGAGAGAGAAAATAGAGAAAGAGAGAGAGAGACAGACAAAGAGACACAGGGAGACAGAGAGAGACAAAGAGAGAGAGAGAGAGACAGACGGAGAGAAAGGAGAGTTAGAGAGAGAGACAGACAGACAAAGAGACACAGAGAGAAAGAGAGCGTGTGAGAGATGGAAAGAGACAGAAAGAGTGAGACAAAAAGCGAAACGGAGAGCGAGAGACAGACCATGAAAGAGACACAGAGAGAGAGGGCGTGAGTCTAGCTCAGTGGGCGTGTCTGTGGGGGGGCGTGTCTCACCTGCTTGATGGAGGTGTTGAGTGACAGCTCGGTCGCCTCCTTCTTGGTCTCGCAGAAGACGATGGTGCGGCCGTGACTGCCGCTGTAGACCTGGATGACATCACCGATGACGGCGGCGCGCTGGGACCAGTGACACGCGATCGCCAGGTGCTGCGCGCACACACACATTCAAATCAAGCAGAACGTCGCGTCTCAGGAAGTGCATTCTTGTTGGTCGGTTAGGCGTGTCATTTCCTGTCACAACTGAACCACTTCCCGTCTCGCTTGTAGATTTCTGGAAAACGGTTTCTCAATAGTCACGAAATTCCGAAACGATGACATTTTCCCGAGCTCGTCAAAATCCGAGAGCGAAATCTTCATTTCACAATAGCAAATACATTATTAACTAAAATATTACTTTTTTTTTTTTTTAATCTAAATTTAAAACGTACAGCGGTACCTCCACTCACAAACAACTTTTTTGACGAAAATTTTCCCGAAGAAAAGCGAACGACTTCACTATACGACAGGCCAAACGTTGTAGCGACAGGAATGTCAAGCGAATGTATTTTTTCCTACTACTGACATGCAGTGAAACTCAAAACTCGTATTCTTCGCGAACGTAAATACACAATAAAACACTACTTTAACAGAAGTAACACATTTTCAGACATCTTACTTCCGGAAGCGCAGAGGCGTCACATCGTATATGCGGTCTACAAGCTGTTATGTATAAACGCATTTTTTGGTTTACAACTCCTTTTTGCAACTATTGTCTCTACGCAGTTTTTTTCCCACGAAGTTCGAGTGGACCCAATCGGAGTCATTTCGGGGAAAAACGCGGACGTTACAGTAAAAACGACGATCAGAACAGCGTCTTTGCGCGCTGAAAAACAACCAGCGTTAGACGCTCGGCTCACATTCTGGTCGCAGTCAGTCACCGCAAGATCCAAGATGGCGTACGAGACACGTTTTTTTACAGTTACAGTTCTTACAATATCTTACGAACTCTCACATTTACATGCAAAATGCGCCCCATTTGGCGAAATGTCCATTTAGCGAAATTCCCATTTTACAAATTTGGTAAAGTGAGGCGCCGCTGCAATGTCCATTTTGCGAAAACTCAATTTTGCGAAAAGTCCATTTTGCGAAAAGTCCATTTTGCGAAAAGTCCATTTTGCGAAATTTCCATTTTACAAATTTGGTAAAGTGAAGCGCCGCTGCAATGTCCATTGAGCGAATTTCCCTTTTTACAAATTTTTGCGAGATTTCCATTTTACAAATTTGGTAAAGTGAGGCGCCGCTGCAATGTCCATTTTGCGAAAAGTCCATTTTGCGAAAGTCCATTTTGCATAAAGTCAATTTTGCGAAATTTCCATTTTACAAATTTGGTAAAGTGAGGCGCCGCTGCAATGTCCATTTTGCGAAAAGTCCATTTCGCGAAAATTTCCATCTTACGAATTTGGTAAAGTGAGGCGATGTTAATGGAGCGGAGGCTGTGGACTCTCACCTCCACCGTGGTGGCGGCCTTCTGCGTCCTCTTGCCGATCAGGTCCACGTGCTCGCACCCGGGCTGCATGTACTTCTGCGCCACGCCGTAGACCCAGGCCGGACAGGTGGCGGAGAACAGCAGCGTCTGCGGCTTGACGGCCCGCTCTGCCACACACACACACACACACGCACCGATGAGGACCACGCCCACCGGGGAAGACTAGTGAAAGTTCTTGACCGAAACAAAAAAAAAAAAAAAAAAAAAAAAAAAAAAAGAGGAAAACCGGGGCGAAAACCGAAAGAAATGATGGCACTTATTAGTAGTTATTAGAGCTGCACGATGAATCGTTAAAAATATCGCGATCACGATCCGGCCTCTTCACGATCTGAATCCATTCTGCCTAGAACACTTCTTTTTTTTGTGTGCGTTTACTCATACAGCAAACATCTACAGTTGAGGACAAAAGTATTAGCCCCCCTAAAATATTCAGCGTTTGACGAGCGTTTCAAAAGTGCTTTTAAACGGAGCTAATCATTTCGTACGCATTGTACATAATGCTGTTCTTTGGAATGTTTATTTTTTATTACGTTCAATGGTGATTTTTTTTTTCCTTTTACTGTACTTTTCAGACTTGAATATTTAAAATAATAAAATATCAAGAAAGAATCATTAAAAGCATACATTAATAATAAATTTCATTAATTACCTTTCGATAATTTCATAATACGTTAATATACAATAGTTAAAGAATTAATGAAACAATGTGTTATAAATTATGCAAATATTCATTTAGCATATTGCAACAATCACGAGTATAAAATATAATTCAAACAAAAATCTTTAACTCGACCCACTCAGGTGTCTATACACAATAATAGACACTAATAATAATGACGCGTATATTTACAATGTTCTCTAAAATAGACATAAAAGCTACTGCTACTTTTGAATATAAGAGAGTATAGAAATGTTGAAATACGCTTAATTTTCAAAACTTGACTTTTTCAAACTTTTTTTTTTCAAACGAATGAACAGTTTTAAGGGCTCTTTTTTTTTTTTTTAAACTAATCAGACGCATAAGACACTGGTTTAGTCAGAGTATAATACGAATAGGAAGGAATGTGTTCATTGGCTTATAAATAAGCAAAAACTCATCTGGTCACGCCTATTCCATTCCAAAATAAAAGTCAAATAACAGAACGAATGGAACAAAGTGGCAAACAAAGAAACGTTCTATTCTCTATTCGTCTATTCTCATCCCGTCTTCCGCTTGTATTCCCTCTCTCTGGAATAGTGGGCGTGTCCCTGGTGAAGACCACGCCCCCGCACCTTTGCTGTAGGAGGCGGACAGGATCTCCTCCACTTGCTCGGCGAAGCCCATGTCCAGCATCTGGTCCACCTCGTCCAGCACCACGTGAGCCACCTGCGCCAGGTCCAGCTTGTTGTTCTGCAGGTGGTCTTTGACGCGGCCCGGCGTGCCCACCAGGATGTCGATGCCCCTGCGGATGGCGTCGACTGGGGACGGAGCGTCAAGTTCAGAACATTTCTCACAGCGCGCAAAAAATACGACTTTTAATTGGTGACTTGGAAGTAGTACTGGAGTCGTTTTCACTTTTACTCAAGTATGTTTTCCGGCTACTCTTTACTCAGTGTCGCGGATCAAGAACGAGCCGATACCGGACTTTACACCATTAATGAACCAAACCCCGTACACGTAACACTCTTGTTCTACTTGATGTAAAATTTTCGTTCCTGTCAAAGTGAAACTCTCCGTCAGTTGCTCTGTGAAAAAACTGTTGTTGATTTTTAACTAGTAAATGTTTTTCAACGTGGCGTAAAATATTTAAAACGAATCACCTCATGTTCTACTCAATATTTAATTTTTGTCCATGTCAAAGCGAAACTCTGTCAGTTGCTGTTACTCGTTGCGCGTCGCCACACCGTTGGAAAAAAAACGCAACTGTGAAAAAAAAAACGAGTGTTATTAAATACTTTTCAACATGGCGTTAAATATTTTAAATGAATCACCCCATGAGGGACCAATAAAGGTTGAATTATTATTACTACACTAATAGCGTTAACGCGTTAATTTTGACAGCACTACCATTAACAGAGCGATAAAAGCGACACGAATTAAAGTGGCCCAATAAACCAGAACTTATTCCACGAGCCGGAGATTGTCAGCTTATTGGGGACGTCCTTTGGTGATCAAGACGGGATTTGGGACAAAATGATCCGATTCATCGAAATCGACCGTTTATCACTCCAATTTAGTCCCGCCCACTGATGCTGATTGGCAGGTTCCAAACACAAACTCTAGCCCGTAAAACTTTTCTTCTACTTGATGTTTAATTTTTGCTCCTGTCAAAGTGAAACTCTCCGTCAGTTGCTCTTACTCGTTGTGCGTCGCCACATCGTGAAAAAAAAAAAAACGCAACCGTGATAATCGCGCGTTATTAAATATTTGTCAACGAGGCGTTAAATATTTCAAACGAATCGCCCCATGAGGGACCAATAATTTTGAGGCGGAACTATCATCATTGCATGAATAGAGTTAACGCGTTAATTTTGACAGCGCCCGTGAAGACGACGCGTGTTTCCCGCTGGGCTCGAGGGGGGGGGGGCGCTCTTACTCTGGGGGCCGTAGGGGCTTCCGCCGTAGAAGCAGGAGACCAGCAGCTTCCTGGTGACGTCCTTGAAGTCCTTGGCCACCTGGATGGCCAGCTCTCGGGTGGGCGTCAGAACCAGCACCTGCGCACACACGCACGCCCGCCCGTCAGCCCCGCCCTGACCTCCGCTGACCCCGCCCACGCACCTTGGGGGCCTGTCCCCGCCGCCGCTCGTCCAGCTGGGCCTGCAGACGCTCCACCAGGGGCACGGCGAAGGAGAAGGTCTTGCCGGTGCCGGTGCGGGCCTGGGCGATCAGGTCCTTCCCGTCATACACCTGGTTGAAGGTCTTGACTTGGATGTCGAACAGGTATTTGACGCCGCGCGCTGAGGGGAGAACGCACGCGAGGTCGGTTTTTTTCCCCGTTTCGCTTTCGTTCGAAGCCACACCCCCAATTTCTGAACTCGCAAATAATGGACATTTTTCTTTTTGAAGACTTTGTCACGTAGGGTCTTCCGTGGGGGCGGAGCTCACTCTGATTGGCTGGTGAGAATGCGACTGACAGCTTGAAGTTGGTGAGCGAACGCCGTTTCACTATATTTCCGACAATTTATGTTATGGAATAAACTGATAAATAAATGCTATTGTTTTTTTTTTTTTGCACAATTTCGTAATCCTTTTACTGCTGGCTTCCAGACGGCACGCTTTAAAACATGTTTTTTTTTCCCAATTCAACGTATGAATTCTAATAACAATATATAAAAAAAAAATACTTATATATTTGACTATAATTTTAAACGTTATTTTAAACATATCACCAGAAGAACTGGTTAAAATTTCAATCACAAAAATTCACCAGGATTGCTATGGAGCAGTTAATTGCTGCCACCTGGTGATCATATTATGTATTACAAGTGTATGTTTGAATTTATCAAGTTTTAAACAGAATTTTAATTTAAGGCCCTGTAATCCGACAATAAACACGGACAAAAAACGCAGTAAAGGGTTAAATAAAATCGTTGGTGTCGAGACGATCAGACGACTTCAGAACAACAGTCGACACCTTTGTCTGAAAATTAAGAATAAAAACTTTACGTTTCAAAATTGGTTTGTCTCCAAGTGTGCCTCAGATAAGCTTATTTATATTATTAACAATTATCGTTGTTATTACTATACTATATAAATATTAATTTAATCATTAATAATAATAATTATTGTTATTTTTTTTATTTTATTAATAAAATGTTCCATTTGTTTTAACACAACACACATTTCCATGTTAACTCCGATAATAAAAGATAATCATAAAATTATGAGCGCGCATATACAGACACACCCACACTTCCTGACCAGCAGCTGCCAATCACATTCTCACCAGTCAATCAGAGTAAGGACCGCCCCTACGTGAAGCTAGTGCCAAAAGTCTAAACGATAAAGTGAAAAGAATAATAAAACAGAAACTAAATCAGAAAAGTTGAGAAAACCATTTCAACAAAAAAGTGAAAATGGCTTTCAAAAAAAAACGAAAGGCTTTAATTACATTTTTTTTTCTAATTTACATTTGATCATTTTGCCACTAATCTGATTGCATTTGACGTTCATCAGAAGCTCCGTTTGTTTTCAAAAGTTTAGGTTTAGTAAACAATAAACATTTAAAAAATATATTCAAGTAAACAAATAAATGTGTAAGAAAAAAGATTTAGAAAAGTAAATAACTGACTTTGTAAACACCAAATCGGACCAATCAGACGCGAGCAAAACATGGCATCATGATATGTACACTAGGTGTGTGTGTGTGTGTGTGTGTGAGTGTGTGTGTGTGTTACCCTGCAGCAGCTGGACGGTGTTTTGGGAGATCCTGAAATTAGAGAACGCTCCTTCTTTCTGCTCCGGGCTCTCCTGCAGAAACACACACACACGTTACACACACACATCACACACACACACCTACACACACACCTTCTCCTCGCCTTCCGAGTCCGGGGGCGTGTCCACGGGAGACACCTCGCTGACCTCTGCTGACCTCGACGCCTCCTGAACCTCCTCGGCCACGCCCTCCTCACTCACTCGCTTCTTTTTCTTCTTTTCCTGTGAAGGGGGAGGAGTCATAAGCAGTTCAGCATCTTCCCGGTCACCTGTCGGTGAGGGCGGGGCCCACAGTGCTCCACTCTGATTGGCTAGCGGGAGGCTCACTTTAATCAGGGGGGCGTCGCCGTTGAGGTGGGTGTGGTCTTCCACCAGGGTCTTCGCCTTCTTCCTCTTCTTGGGAACCGGGGATTCGCCGTCGTCTTCGGTCAGCGGCTCTTTCTTAGTCTTCTTTTTCTTCTTCTGCACGTTTTCAGCGGGGAAATAAAAAGCAATAGAACAAGAATTTAATGAAATGAATAAATAAATTGAAGCATGACTATTTATAAAAATTAAAATATGCGTTTGAAAAATATTATACGAATTGAATAAAATGAATGAATAAATTTAAGCATATTTATATATAAATTAAATATTGAAAACAAAAAGTAAAAAAAGAATAATTTGAAAAATAGAATAAGAATTGAATAAAATGAATAAACAAATTGAAGCATATAAAAGAAATAACGAAAACAAAAAACGAAAATAATAAATAAAAAAAATAGTACAAGAATTGAATAAAATTAATGAATAAATTGAAGCACATTTACAAATAAAGGAACTAGTGAAAACAAAAATAAATAAATAAAAAATAGAATAAGAATTGAACAAAATGAACGAATAAATTGAACCATAATTATTTATTTATAAAAAATTGTTTATAAAAATAATAAAAAGTATTTATTTATAAATAGTTACAAAAAAAGATCAAGAATTGAATAAAATAAAATAAATAGTTATTTATAAAAAAATAGTAAATATTGAGAACAAAAAGTAAAAAAATTATAATTTGAAAAACAGAATAAGAATTGAATAAAATGAATAAATAAATTGAAGCATGTTTATTTAATTTTAAAAATAGTTAAAAAAAATTATTTATAAATAATTTAAAAATTGGAACAGAAATTGAATAAAACAATATCAACTTATCAACCATGTTCTACCGCTTATTCTATTTCTGGTGCCTTTTCTCTCATCGACTCATCATTGGGTGTTCATCATCTTCCTCGCCTCTACATTTGTGTACGTACATTATTTATTTCTTTTACAGTGAGCGCACGTGCTCCAGTAGGGGGCGTTCAGCCATCTGTGCCCATACATGGACTGCTTCCGCCAAGAGGGGGAGATGTGGGCGTGGCCGGCGGCAGCTGGAAGTCTCGTTTCCCTAAAAGTTTCGTTTATTTACCCGTAAAAATTTGGTTTATGGTTTAAAATTTGGACGATCAATCTTACGTCTCTACCGTAGAGCGAAATAATAGTTTAGTTTGATAGTCAAAATTAAAAGAAAGCAAGACAGATCAGAAAACGCGTAAAAACAGTTTGTACAAGTTCCTCAGGGGCTTTTACCCGAATTCGAGTATTAATAACACGAACAAAATCCACCTCACTCAACGACAACAGAACGTGACAAACGCGATGACGTCACTCGACGCCAAACTCGAAAACAAAACGCGCCACGTGATTTAAACACCTGGCCACGTGACGACACAAAACACTCTTTTCACGACACGCGACTGACTACACACCCACAACCAGTTGATGTAGTCGTGTAGTTTTGCTAGTTAGTTAGTTTAGTTAGTAATCCCACTGATGTAAGGGAACTAGTTATCGGCGGCTAGGCTAATTAGCTAGCGCGGTACTTCCGGTCAGCGGAGCGTCACCTTCAGCTCCCGGGACTCCTCCGCGCTCTCGGCGTGCGCCACCTGCTCCGCTTCGCCCAGGGTTTTTGACGGCATCTTGGATCTTGTGGACGGCGTGGACACGTGCGACTGCTCGCGGATCACACAAGATGGAAAAGAAGGAGGCGGAAGTGACGACGAAAGACCCCGACGCGCCTCCTCCGCGCGCGCGATGTCTGCGTTTGCTAGATCCGCGGTCTAAACTGTTAAATTCTGCTTGTAAATAATGGAAAAAATCGTACTGTGGTTGGAAATCGAATAAGCTCCTTTTTTCCCGGTTTTAAAATTATATTTACCTCGACGCGTTCATGTGACGCGGAATTCTGCTGGCCAATCACGCCCTGCGCGCTTGACCCATTGGACCAATCACACATGGACTGTGTCATGGGGGCGTGTTGACGTGACGAATTGGCCATATATATAAAAAATATATTTATTTAAAATATATATATTGAATAGAAATATTGTAGTTTAATTGACTCGTATTTAATGCTCGTAAAACGTCGTGTAAACAACACTGACGCGTGACAAACGTTCGGTGAATCGGAATCAACTTTAATGGCCGAGTTTGTATATTCAAGAAGGTAAATAAATGTGTCTGACTCGGTCTTTTGTTCCATTTTTTTCCAAAATACAAGAAAAATAAAAAAGTAGTTGCACAAAATATTTATCATAAATATTGAAATAATAATAAGAAAAAGACAACTCTGAATTAGAAAAAAATAAACAAACACCCGAACACTATATTGTGAAACTGTAAGTGAAGAGACAGAAAAATGTCTGCTAATAATTATTATGATTATCATCATCGTGATTATTATTAATATTATTAGGATTATTACTATGAAGTATAGCATGTTTTACTCCCAAAACATTTATTTTAATTTAGGGAAATAAAAATAAATAAATAAGGAAAAAAAAAACACATTAAGAAGATTTGTATGTGAAGAGACTCGATCGTATGTCAAGACGCAAAAAGTGTTGCTCGGTTTCTGGCCACCAGGTGTCGCTGAAGAGTCTCCAGACACATTTCCTCCTCACTACATGAAACTCGTTATTATGGTTAATAATGTTAATAATCACAAAATGCATCAAATTAATAAATAAGTGAAGACACAGACACCCAATTTATATACGGCCCCTAGTGGCCACACTGACTTTTTCCGTGTGCATTAATTTCACGAACAACTAAAGTTTTATTTCGATCCTTTTTCAGAAACGTCATTTATTTGCATTAAACTATAATTTGATCCGATGACTTGATCCCCAGTTTGCAAAACAAACACAACGATTGGGATCCGTGAGAGATGGAGGAAAAAAAAAGAGCAAAGCTGTCAGGTTCGCAACATGGGAAAAAGAGAAAAGAAGACGAGGAAAAACAAACAAAAGATAAAGTTATGCAATCTCTCGACATTTTACTGTTTTCATGAGACATATTTCGCACGAGGACTTGATGATATTGCACCAAGGAAGGGCAGAAAAGTCCGATTTTAGTTTGTGCTTATTTTTTCTGTAGGTGCTGTAGTTTGATTCAAGATATTCAACATGTTTATCCTGTATTTTATTTGTGTGTTATTCTTTATAGTTAAAGTGTAGTTTTATATAGCGTTATAGTTAAAATGTAGACTGTTTTTGTAACTTTGTTTATGTATACATATTTGTCATATATAGACATATATATACATTATTATATATTTTACTGTATATAATTATATATGTATTTATAATATATATATATATATATATATATATATATACAAACACAATATTTTTTTTTTAATGAGGGTGGGGGGGGGGTCAAGGAGTTTTTGATTTGGTATTTTCATTTGTTTATTTATTTTTTACATTTATTATAAAAGCATTAGTTTTTTTCAAAATTCATTGGACACAGTGAGCAGTAAGATGCGTGTGTATAGAGTACAGGTGTGACACACACACGTCACTGGGCTGGTGGTCCCTCAGGCGGCTCCAGGCTCCTCATCACCACGATGGCCTGCGGAGACAAGACAGTCTGCTTCACTCTACACCAGAGAGAGAGAGAGTGAGACGTGGTGAACAGAAGAGTGAGGCGAGACTTAAAGTGTGTTCGTTACAGTCAGTATTTCATTTATTCTGGTCACTCTGTTCCAGGTGGAAGGAAACTGGTTTGAAATCGGGCAAACTCGCCACTTTTGTGCGGTTTTTTCTGTCCTTCTCTCATTGCAGATGTATGTGTTGTGTGTTGACTCGGCCGATTCTAATTCATCCCTGATTTTTGTAGTTAGATTCGCGGTATTTTGTCTTGTGAGGTTAAGGTTAATTTTGTAAGACTGAGTTTTATTTCCTGTTCCCTCTCCGGATTACACGTGGATCACCCAATTTGTTTAGGTGGGAACTTAAACTGGCCATTAAAAGCCATTTTTCACTGGATTGTGAGGGACATTCTCTTGCATTTAGGAGAAATGTTTACCGTATTTTTCGCCATATAAGACGCGCCCAATTTTAAAGGAGGAAAATATAGAAAACAAAATTCTGAACCAAATACTGTAGTAAAATATTTTATATCAATTGTATAAAAGTGAACAGCAGTTTAAGAACAATTGTATGACAAACATGTGACATGAACAGTCAGTAAAGTCAGTAAACAGTGATAGCGCTGGGCGGTATAGCGGTATTAACGTAAATAGCGATATTGACATGTGCCGCGATATGGATTTTGCAATACCGTGAATACCGTGATAATTAATGAATTAGATTTGTATATAAGTATATAAACACCTTAATACAGTGTTACACATTGTTTCGTTACAAGTTGTAACTTACAACTACCAATGACGGCACAGACATTACTAATCGAACACAGTTTGTACTTCACGCTCATACGCCTGCCGCTCCGTTTTCTGCGCTGTGCCTTTAAGAGAAGAGCGGCTGTTTTAGTTTTAAAGACGCGCGCGAGAAAATCTGCTTGTTTTATTTTGATCAAAGTCTGTTTTCGTTTGGAAATCATGGTTTCATTCTTTCACAAGATTCTGCGCGAGAGAAGAAAGCGAGACAACGTATGTAATACCGCGGTATTGCACACTAAGATGGCGGTGAGCACGCTCCGCGCAACTCTGCATTCGCCGCATAAGACGCACCAACTTTTCACCCTCAGTTTTTGGAAAGAAAAAGTGCGTCTTATACGTCTTATAGGTCTGAACGTAAGACACTTTGACGGTCTGGTTAGAGTGAGAGTGATTAGAGAGTGAGAGGTGAAGAACAGGAGTGTTAGAGTGAAGAGAGAGTGAGAGGTGAAGAACAGAAGAGTGAGAGAGTGATTAGAGAGAGTGAGAGGTGAAGAACAGGAAGTGAGAGTGAAGAGAGAGTGAGAGGTGAAGAACAGGAGAGTGAGAGAGAGTGAGAGGTGAAGAACAGGAGAGTGAGAGTGAAGAGAGTGAGAGTGAAGAACAGGAGAGTGAGAGTGATTAGAGAGTGAGAGGTGAAGAATAGGAGAGTGAAAGTGAGAGAGTAAGAGGTGAAGAACAGGAGAGTGAGAGTGATTAGAGAGTGAGAGTGATTAGAGAGTGAGGGAGTGAGAGCTGACCTGAGTGTGACTGGACTGCAGCGCCGCCCGTGAGAAGAAGCACATGGTGACGAGCAGGACTCCGCCCACCAGACTGTGGAACAGGAAGACTCGCTCCAGGCTCTCCACCGTCTCCTGCAGGAGTGAGAAGAGTGAGAAGAGTGATAGCAGTGAGGAGAGTGAGAAGAGAGAGAGGAACGAGAAGAGTGAGAGGAGTGAGAATAGTGAGAGGAGTGAGGAGAGTGAGAGGAGAGAGAAGAGTGAGAGGAGTGAGAATAGTAAGAAGAGTGAGGATAGTAAGAAGAGTAAGAGGAGTGAGAAGAGTGAGATGACCGAGAGGAGTGAGAAGAGTGAGAGGACCAAGAGGAGTGAGAAGAGTGAGAGGAGTGAGGAGAGTGAGAGGAGTGAGGAGAGTAAGAGTGAGAGGAGTGAGAAGAGTGAGCGGAGTGAGAAGAGTGTGAAGAGTGAGAGGACCAAGAGGAGTGAGAGTGAGAAGAGTGAGACGCAGACACTCTCACTCACGTGGTGCCGCTCCATCTCCGCCACCCCCTGCGCGCTGAACAGACGGTCCAGGTTGAGCCACACCTCCATGTAGGTCCTCCAGAACATCACCTTGAAGTGCTCGATGCAGGCGGCGATCACGCAGAGCACCGACACGATGCTGAGGGCCAAGCAGCTGGTCGCCTGGGGGCGGTGTTATGCTAATCAGCCTGGGCTCTGACCAATGGGCTTCTTCAGCTCTGATCACTTACTAGCTTCTTGGACGGGCTTCGCTCAAACTGAATGTAGAGGAGGCCACAGGCGAAGAACTGGAGCACGGTCAGAGAGACACACCAACCAGTGAAGAAGAAGAGAGAGAGAGAGAGTGAGAAGACAGAGAGAGAGAGAGTGAGACAGAGTGAGCAAGAGAAAGTAGAGAGAGAGAGAGAAGAGAGAGAGAGAGAGAGAGAGACAGAGATGAGAGAGAGAAAGTAGGAGAGAGAGACAAAGAGAGAGAGAGAGAGAGACAGACAGACGAGAAGAGAAAGAAAGAGAGAGAGAAAGGAGACAGAGACAGACAGAAAGAAAGAGGAGAGAGAGAGAGACAGAAAGAGAGAGAGAGAGAGACAGAGAGAGAGAGAGACAAAGAGAGAGAGAGAGAGAAGAGACAGACAAGTGAGAGACAGAAGAGAGACAGAGAGGAGAGAGAGAGACAGAGAGAGACAGAGAGAGAGAGAGAGAGAGAGGACAGAGAAGAGAGAGAGAGGAGAGAGAGAGAGAGAGAGACAGAGAGAGGAGAGAAAGAGAGAGAGACAAAGAGAGAGAGAGAGGAGAGAGAAGACGACAGACAGACAGAAAGACAGAAAGAGAAGACAAAAGAGGAGAGGGAGACAAACAGACAGAAAGAAGAGGGAGAGAGAAAGAGAGACGAGACAGAGACAGAAAGAGAGAGAGACAGACAGAAGAGAGAGGAGAGAGAGAGAGAGAGACGAGAGAAGAGAAGAGAGAGAGAGACAAGGAGTAGAGAGAGAGACAGACAGACAGAAAGTGAGAGACAGACAGACAGACAGACAGGGAGGGAGAGACAAGTGAGTGAGAGACAGAGAGAAAGAGAGAGAGTGAGAGAGAGAAAGTGAGAACGAGAGATAGAGACAGAAAGAGAGAGAGAGAGTAAGAGAGAGACAGACAGACAGACAGAAAGAAAGAGAGAGAGGGAGAGAGAGACAGACGGACAGACATAAAGAGAGAGAGACAGAGAGAGAGAGAGACAGAAAGAGAGAGAGATTCAAAAATACTTTATTCACACTTCATTCTGGTAGATTCACTCCGGGGTAAAGAACAGTGTTTCCTCTGGTACAGTGCAGATTGCTGCATTATATTCCCACTTGAGCAGAAAACCCATCAAAGTCCTTAAATAGTTTAAAAAAAGTTGGAATCGTCAAATCACTCGTCTTTCCAGCAGATGTTTTTAAAAGCGACCACCACATCTTGACTCTCGGAGCCATCAATCCTTCTTTTCCTGGCGATATAAATTTATACATGTTCTGAAGTTAACGGGACTATTATTTTGGAAGTTTTGTGCCTGTGACCTAGCTTCGCGTCCCTTGTCCCAGCTGTTCTGTGTTACTCGTTAGTCTCTGTAATTACGTCCCTGTGTTACATGTAGGGACGGGCGACACCACAATTTTGAAATCGATACGATACCGAGTAACTCCAGGTCCAATATCGAAACTTTTGGCACCTAAAATAAAATACATTTTTGCACACAGTTTATTGACATCTTTATAGGAACTGCGACATAAAAAACGCCCATAAACAAAAACACTTGCTTTGTGGCCCGTAATGACATAATAATAATTTAGAGGAGTGCATAAATTAAATACAAATGTTAAAAAAAAAACAACATGTATTTTAAGTTTTAAACTTAATTCAGATACGGAAACAAAAATGTCTTATATTGAAAGATTGTAGTGCTCAAAAACCTGCACTACAATAGTAGTAAAACGTAACAAAAGTAAAATATTGAAATAACAAAACTTTAAAATATGAAATATTTAAGAGTGAAACATCATTTAGCACCCAGACGACATCAGTTACGTTTTAGATTTGTAAGTTCACATTTTTAATCCAATTTCGTCTATATTTTCCTCCTCGCAATTTACAGTATGCGCATGCGAGTTTAAGTTCAAACTTGATTTCATTTCATTCAAAATGAATTTCGACTACGTCGTGTACTGTAACATATAGATAATACAATAGAGATAAAAAAAAAAAAGATAATAAAAAACATTCTATAGTCCTACCGAAATGAACATAAAACTGCAAAAACACGAAACTCGTAATTTCGTTGATGCCGATCTCGTTTCCCGTTCCCGACTCTCGTTTTCAGCTCGGCGATTTGGACCTGGTTGTGGATCCACCTGCTGACCTTTTGCCTGCGGACCCTGACTGAATCATACTGGGATGCATGTGGGTCCGACACCTTGGATCCATGACACCCTTTTAGGAAGCATTAACCTCTCGAGTGCTGAGATCTCGTCACGTGACTCCACCCTGCCTTGCTTTAAGTGACGGTCGTTTTATGACACTCTCCTCTTTTGCAACACGTTCAAGTTCGTTTATATAGTGCTTTTCTTAGTTTTTTTCTTAAAAAAAAAGAGTCAGTTAAAAAGTAACTCAAACTGGGTTGGCATTTTCCTCCAGAGAGAGAGAGAGAGAGAGAGAGAGAGAGAGAGAGAGAGAGAGAGAGAGAGAGAGAGAGAGAGAGAGAGAGAGAGAGAGAGAGAGAGAGAGAGAGAGAGAGAGAAAGAGAGAGAGAGTGAGTGAGAGAGAGAGAGACAGAGAGAGAGAGAGAGAACGAGTACCTACCATGATTCCGAGCCAGAAGGACATGTAGACGTCGACTGATGTGTTAAAGTAGGAATATCTGATCATCACGATCCCAAACATCCACATGCTGATACTGAGCGACACCAGCACAACCTGCAGAACACACACACACACACACACACAGAGAAGTGAAAACCACACTGATGAGAGAGAGACAGAGAGAGACAGCAGACAGAGAGAGAGAGAGAAACAGAGAGAGAGAGAGAGAGAGCACACAGAGAGAGACACAGTGAGAGAGAGAGAGAGAGAGAGAGAGACAAGAGGGCGTGGTCTGACCCCGATGGCCTTGGGTTGACCTCTGAGGAGGCGGTGCAGGGGTTTGCTCCCGCCCGTCACAGTGCTGACTGACTCCGCCCCGCTGTCCATCTGAAGCACATCACATGACCCGTCTGACGCTCGTGACATCACTTCAGTTAACACATCATTCACAGTAGCCCCTTTCACACAGCAATGCCGGTGAAACGCCAGTAAAGTCCTTCTGCTATTCTTCCTGCAAAGACTGATCACACAAGCGCCGCCGTCCCCGCATTTCAACGGAAAAGAAGCTTTCACACGGCGCTTTCAAAATCCCAGTATTTTCGGTGACATCATCAACTGGCGACACGCTTTAAACAGCCGCGCCTTTGTGAACATGAATAACGGCGGTAAATGTTTCGTAAGAGACGGCGTCACTAACTGTTCCTTTGATGTGGTGACAAACTATAGTGTTATTCTTATTATTATTCTTGTTGTTATTATTACTACACCTTTTGAACGGCTAGACCCGCGAAAGCGCGGAATGAGCGCGTGAGAATTGAGTCGTTTTTTTTTTGAGAATTTGTTGACCCGCGCCAGAACGTTCTGATTGGCTCAGAGCAGTGGGTGGAGTCAGCGCGCGTTTCGCTTTCACACAGAGGAAAATGCCGGCAAGATACCGGGAACGTTACTAGAGTCTGTGCCGGAATATTCCCGGAACCAATTTCCCGGCATTTGTCTGTTCACACACACGTGCGTGTGTTTTGCCGGGAATGTCTGTATGTGTGAAAGGGGCTAATGACTCTGTTTCATACACTCGACACATAGAGAGACGGAGAGAGAGAGAGGGAGAGAGAGAGACAGAGAGAGAGACAGAGAGAGAGAGAGACAGAGAGAGAGAGAAAGAGAGAGAGATAGAAAGAAAAGAGAGAAAGAGAGAGAGAGAGAGAAAGAGAGAGAACAAGAGAAGAGAGAGAGACAGACAGAGAACAGGAGAAGAGAAAGAGACAGAGAGAGAGAACAAGAGAAAAGAAGAGAGAGAGATAGAAAGAAAAGACAGAGAGACAGAGAGTGATAGAGAGAAAGAGAGAGAGAACAAGAGAAGAGAGAGAGATAGAAAGAAAAGAGAGACAGAGACAGAGAGAGAAAGAGAACAAGAGAAGAGAAAGAGACAGAGAGAGAGAACAAGAGAAAAGAAGAGAGAGAGAGATAGAAAGAAAAGAGAGACAGAGAGAGAACAAGATAAAAGAAGAGAGAGAGAGAGAGAGATACAAAGAAAAGAGAGACAGAGAGAGAGTGAGAGAGAGAGAGAACAAGAGAAGAGAGACAGAGAGAGAGAGAACAAGAGAAAAGAAGAGAGAGAGAGATAGAAAGAAAAGAGAGACAGACAGAGAGACAGACAGAGAGTTACACTTCATTCACAACATTTGATAGTAACAACTTTACCAAACTTTAGCGATTTGATTACAATTGTAAGTGATTATTCAATGATGTTGTG
>CM051500.1:28253707-28334010 GCA_028031935.1 Paedocypris micromegethes
AGAGAGAGACAGAGGGCGAGAGAGGGAGAGAAAGAGAGAGAAAAGAGTGATGTGAGAGAAAAAAAAACAAATATATAAAAAGAGAGGGAGAAAGTGACAGGGAGACAAAGTGCGTTAAAGTGAGACAGAAAAAAGACATGGAGAGAGAGACAGAAAGGGAGATATAGTGTGAGAAAGAGAGAGAAAAACAGAGAGAGAGAGAGAGAGAGAGAGAGAGAGTTACAGACACAGACAGAAAGATATAGAGAGAGAATTCCTAACAAAAAAGAACTGTCCTCTATCCTTTCCTGTTGGACCTGTAGACCAGGACGTCCCGCAGTGAGCAGGAGCTGGAGGTGGATGATGCTGCTGTGGGACGTCATGATGGAGGGCGGAGTCCAGCACTGTGGGGCGCACCCGCGTCATCATGAGTCTGATTTATCGCTTTTACGATACTCCGCGATTCCCCACCGGGACCGTCGGAAACCTACTGGAGGTTGTTAGAATCTACACTTCCCATAAATATCACCCATAATATTTAATAATAAAAGATCAAGAAAGCAAGGTTTTTGTCTTCCTTTGAAGTCGTTTAAATTCGAAAAACAGCTAAAACACAACAAAAAAAAGCGAAAGAAAAATTGGCTCTGGCCAGCAGGGGGCGTGTCACCATCACACCTCGGCACTGGGACAGATGTTTTCTCCTCAACAGCTGGACAGGAGCACACACTCGCACGCCGGCTTTCAATACGACTTTTATTAAAAACGGCATGGATTCGTTAGTAAGTCAAAACAATTCTACTTTATGTACAAACCTAGCAGACCTCGAAAAAGATCCGGACACAATCCATGCAGGTAATTAACCGCAGTTAGCACGATAGCTAATGTAAATTAGCTCGATTATCTAACACATCGTCAGCACGGCGGTTAAATTGTAATCGCGCGAGTTATAAATAGTCCGTTTCCTGGAACCGTGGCGGCCTTCCTCAGTTCCGAGCTCCGCCTCCAGGGGGCGTGTTCAGTTGCGCGGCTGAGAGTTGAACTCCTGGCAGATGTTGTGGATGATTTTGGACACGTACTTGTAGAGGTTGTCGAACTCGTCGACGAAGAAGGAGTGGTCTCGGTCGGGGTCGGTGGCGATGTACTCCAGCTCGTCCTGCGCCGCCCAGGCGATGCCGATGGAGTACGCGATCACGCCTGAGGAGACACAAAAGGGCGTCACCCAGTCCTCAGTCCCATTACATCTTCTCCCGCCCACATGCACATAGCCGACGCCCTTTTCCGCCCCGTTTTTCTGGAAACCAAAGCCATGATCGAGATCTCTACAGAATGAGCTACAGGGAAAGCAAAGCGTCGGCTAAATACCTTATTTACCCAAATATAAGCACCCCCCATTTTTCATGCACAATATAAGTTCCAAAAAGTTGAGAAACATTTTGGTTGTAAAATTATAGAGAGTAATGGCGATTCCTCATCCATGGCGAGAGTGACGGTCTTATGTTTCACTTCGATGTCGTTTTACTTGAACAACAGATAACAATTTGTGTGTGATAAATGTTAAATACTTTTTGTTCACGCAATTACATCAGCGGTTTTGTTTTTTCAGTGCTATTTTGCGCCGTAAAAGATGCTCTAGTGCAGAGTTTTTCTTCTGTGTTTCCTGGAATTAAAAACATTGATGGCAAAAAAAATGTAATTAATTTGTTAAGTTGAATTTGTTATTTTGTGCACATTTGCGTAGTTCTTTTAGGGAAAGTAGTGTTTTGGGCTTAGCGTTATAATTGAAGGGTTAGTGTTGGTAGGTACACTGCCCCTTTAAGACGAGACAAGAAAAAAAAATGGTCGCTTAAATTTAAGCGGCCCCTGTTTTTGAGCTTCTAAAAGTAGAAAATATGCAATTACGCGTAAAAAAGAAATTTGTTTCGCGGCTTTTCAGTGTTATTTTGCGTTGTAAGAGACGCTCTAGTGCTCTACAGTTTTTCTTCTGTGTTTTCTAGCGTTAATAAAATTAATGGCAAAAAATACAATTGATTTGTTATTTTGTGCACATTTACGTATTTCTATTAGGGAAAGTAGTATTTTGGGCTTTGCGTTATAATTTAAGGGTTAGTGTTTAATAATAATATTAAAAATGCATTTAATTTTTTATTTATTGGTGCCCCAAATTGGTGTTTGGTAGGTACACTGCCCCTTTAAGACGAGAGAAGAAGAAATAAATGGTCACTTAAATTTACGTGCGCATATAAGCACCACCTGTTTTTGAGCTTCCAAATTTGGAAAAAAAACGGTACTAATATTCACACAAATACAATAAATCGTTGAAAATTGGCTTCCTTTGCGTTTCACACCTTTTGCCCCGCCCACCCACCTTTCCGATGAAATTTTAAATGTACATGCGCATATAAGCAACCCACGGTTTTGAGCTTCGAAATTTGGAATTAAAACGGTGCTTATATTCACACAACTACAATAAATCGTTGAAAAAATGCGTTTCATACCTTTTGCCCCGCCCACCCACCTTTCCGATGAAATTTAAAATGTACGTGCGCATATAAGCAACCCACGATTTTGAGCTTAAAAATTTGGAATTAAAACGGTGCTTATATTCACACAAATACAATAAATTGTTGAAAAAATGCGTTTCACACCCTTTGCCCCGCCCACCAACCTTTCCGATGTACGGCGAGCGCCGGAGCCCGCACGTCGTCGTAGGAGCGTCCGTCGGTGATGACGATCATTATCTTGCGCTTGTTGGGCTTGGACTTGCTGAAGAGCTGGTCGGCGGCGTAGGTGATGGCGGCGCCGGTGCTGGTGCCGCCGCTCCAGTAGTTGATGCGCTTGATGGCGTTCAGCAGGTCGGCCTTGTTGTTATGCTGGCCGAAGGCAAACTCCAGCCGCTGCTCGTACGTGTACTGCACAATGCCAACCCGAGTGTCCGTGTCGGAGATCTCAAACTCCCGCGTCACGTTGGCCACAAACTGCAGGACGGTGCGGAAGTTCCCGGTTCCGACGCTGCTGGAGCCGTCGATGACGAAGGCGATGTCGTTGGCGTTCAGGCAGGTTTTGCTGCAGACCAGGCGGTCGGTGTCGCACACGCTCTTCACCAGCGGCTGCACCGCCTTGCGCAGGGCAAACCAACTCGCTATGGGCAGCGAGAAGAACCCGTTGGTTCTGCAGACGGCCTGCGGGTCAGAAACACCGAGAGCTTCTCTGAGAACTGTGGGAGGCAACAGGAAGCGAGGGAGTGTGTCACGAGACCCTTTCACCGGAAAATTGCCGCAGATATAGCGGAATTACTTTACCGGTTCACACAAGCACTGTCATTTCCGGCATTTTTCCGACAAAACGTTTTCGGTGACATCATCCACTAGCGACACCTTTTAAAAAGCTGCACCTGTGGATCTGCCGAGCATAGACGCGACACTTGTCAGAATGATCTGATTCCAGTAATGAATTGCCGAAACAAATTTGCCGAAACAAATGAATGCATGCCACCAATTTACCGGCAATTTACCAGTTAGGTCTGTATGAGTGAAAGGGGCTACTGGGGCCACTAGGGGGGGCAGAATTGTCTCTATACAAACTAGAAGAAGCATCTGTTCCTGATAAACTGATACAAGACTTTGGATAACAGATCAAAAATAATTTGCAGACATGCCAATTTTTACATTTAAAAGTGTAAAGTGTCGGATTTCTAAATTGCCGGAGAACTACCGGAACGACTTCACCGGTTCACACAGGCACTGGCATTTTACCGGTAAAGAACTATTTACGCAGCGCTTTCAAAATATCGGTATTTTCGGTGACATCGTCAACCGGCGACACCTTTTAAACATCTGCACCTGTGAACCTGCGGAGTATAGGCGCGACCCTTGTCAGGATGTTCTGATTGGCTCAGAGCGGTCGTTTACGTCCGGCAATCTTCGTGTCGCGTTCGCACAGGCAATTTACCGGGAACAAATGAAGAAACAAAAAAATTAACGGAAAATCACCGGAAAAATTTGCAGAAACAAATTTATCTGCTTTTGTCTGTTCACACATGACTGTATGCCGCCAATTTACCGACTTTACCGGTAAGGTCTGTATGATTGAAAGGGACTACTGTGGCCACTAGGGGCCGTATAATTGTCCATATTAGCGGCTTTGCGTTGATTGTAGTGACTTTGCGTTGGTTGTGGTGACTTTGTGTTGGTCTCGAACTAGGAAAAGTACTATATAAATACATTTTAATGTTTTACTTGAACCTATACAAACTATTATCAGAATGTTCTGATTGGCTCAGAGCGGTCGTTTATAATTGTCCATATGAGCGACTTTGCGTAGGTCTATATAAATAAATTTGAAGGTTTTACTTGAACCTATCAAACTAGAAGATGCATCTGTGCCTGATAAACTAATACAAGACTGCAGATAACAGATCAATTATAATTTGAGGATCATGCCATTTTTGACCTACGTTAAGTAATAAGTGTCGCCACCTAGTGTCGGGCAGAGAAACCCCTCACCTTTTCCACAAAGTTGCTCTCCACCACGTTCTGCTTCTCGTTCTCATCCGGGCCCTCGATGGTGACAAAGAAGATGTTGATGCCCGACTCTCTGGCCAGACGGGACGCCTCCTCCACCTTGTCCGTGGGCCAGCCGTCCACCAGCACCACCGCCACGTTGGGCGCTCCACCTCTGTTCCCGTTGGAGTCGCTGAAGAAGTGCTTGTTGATGTAGGAAAGGGCCTTTCCTGAGTGACCACAGGGGCGCGATCAGCACAGAACAGCCCCAGTTCTCTCACAAACACTCTCTCTGCTCCGGCTCAATCGCAGCTCTGTTCAACGTCCAGACTGAAAGGCTGAGGAGACCCAGCCAGGCCTTCGTTTACTAAATGCGCCTCTTGTTAAAAGCGAGTGACCGAGTTCAAATAGTTTAAAACTGTTGTGATTGGGGCAAAGCTCAAATCAAACCCCAGCACTTTTAACCAGATCAGGGCAGGAACAATACTGTCTTACACATTCTTTACTCACTCTGGAAGCTGGTTTTATCCAGAGAGACTTACTTCCTCAAGAACACTTCCGTTGAGAAACCTAGCAGTCTGGTATATGAACCTAGACCCGTTGTCCAGCTCTCTACTACAAGGCCACAACTGCCTCCAGAACTCACTCTCACACCTCACTCTTGTCTCACTCTCACATCTCCACTTCTCACTCTCGTCTCACTCTCACATCTCCACCTCACCCTTATCTCATATCTTCTCATCTTACTTTTGTCTCACTTTCAAATCTATACATCTCACTCTCTTCTCACACGCTGATGTGCACTTCTCGCTCATTTCACTCTCATATCTCACTTTAAAATCTCTACTTCTCACTCTTTTCTTACTATCGCATCTCCACTTCTCACTTTTGTCTCACTCTCACATCACTTCTCACTCCCACTCCTCCACTTCTCACTCTCGTCTCACTCTCACATCTCCACCTCACCCTTGTCTCTCACATCTTCCCATCTTACTTTTGTCTCACTTTTAAATCTATACTTCTCACTCTCTTCTCACACGCTGACATCCACTTCTTCCGTTTCACTCACATCTTTACATTTCACTCTCATCTCTCTCACTTCTCACTCTCACATCTCCACTTCTCACTCTCGTCTCACTCCGACATCACTTCTTACTCTCACATCACTTCTCACTCTAACTTCTCCACCTCACCCTTGTCTCTCACATCTTCACATCTTACTTTTGTCTAACTTTCAAATCTCTACTTCTCACTCTATCACATGCTGATCTCCACTTCTCACTCTTGTTTCATTTTTCACATCTCACGCTCATCTCTTTCTCTCACATCCCACTATAAAATCTCTCCTTATCACACTTTTCTTACTCTCCACTTCTCACTCTCGTCTCATTCTCACATCTCCATTTATCACTCTTGTCTCACTCTCACATCTCTTCTCACTCTCATCTCACTCTCACATCTTCACCTCACCCTTGCCTCTCACATTGTCATTCCCATCTTACTTTAGTCTCACTTTCAAATCTGTACTTCTCACTCTCTTCTCTCACGCTGATCTCCACTTCCCACATTTGTTTGACTCTCACATCTTCACATCTTATTCTCATCTCTCTCTCACAATACAATCTCTACTTCTTACTCTTTTCTCACTCTCACATCTCGTTTCTCACTGTTGTCTCACTCTAACATCACTTCTCACTCACACATCTCCACTTCTCACTCCCGTCTCTCACATTTTCCCATCTTACTTTTGTCTCACTCACATGAGATCCTGAAGAACCTTCTCACCGCTACCACACACACGGTCTACTCTGTGTCTGAGGAGTACAAGTATTTAGAGAAATACTTCTGTGCAACGCGAGAATGATCCCCGAACACCTGGACTATATTCGACCTTGTGGCTGAATTCCTCTGTAATAGTTCAAGTGTAAAATACAATCTATTACAAAAACCACACCACCAGTGTGAAAACTAATCTCTAGTTTGGATAAACCTCCAGCCTTGGGTCACACGAGCAGACCACAGACTCGCAGACGACCAGACTCGCAGAGACTTCTGATACTCGCCTACGTTGGACGCGCCACCTTTCTGGACGATCTTGCTGATCGATGGCTTCAGGTCTTTGGAGCTGGAGAACTGCTTCAGGCTCAGCTCCGTAACCGCATCATCCCTGGATCAGAGAAGCAAAAGCTGACAGTCTGGTAGACGCTCGTCTGGTGTAGCTCGTTCTCCTCAGCACGTTTGAGATCTTACAGAACACGAGACCTCAGTAGATGGACTCACCCGTACTGGATGATGCCCATCATTGGTCCAGCGACTCCTACATTGAGCACCTGAGAAACCTCCACGAGGAAATCTTTTTGGATCTTAAAGCGCCGCTTCCCGATGCTCCAGCTGCCGTCCATAAGGAACGCTATATCAACTTTACAGTCTGTGGAAAGGCGGAACACGCGGGATTTATGGCCTGACATGAGCTGAAGGGTTGAAGTGAAGGAATGTACTTGGATCTCCTTGGGACATGGGGTCAGGAACTCTGGCGCTGGTGTCCTGGCCGTGAGCACTGAACCCTGCGAGATGAGACGATACTTCCAGAACAAATCAAGACAACCTTCATGTCGACTGAGCCACCTGTAGCGCACGCCACGCTCACCTGATTCAAACGGGTTCGACTCCGCAGTCGCGTCTGTGAAGGAGAAAACAACACATTGCAGCAGTTTGAAGGTTTGAAGGCTCCATGACGCGAGTGTTTCTCTACGCTCCTAGACTTTTCCCTCAAGTCTGACAGAAAAGCGGATTAAACGCTAGATGATTAGCCAATCGCTAGAAAAACATGCCGCTCTCACAACCGCAGCTCAATTGAAGAGTAGAAATACTCAACGACCCGGAGCAGATCAGGAGGTCAAGACCGTTAAATTAAACCTGCTGCTTCTGGCATGAGCGTGATGGACGCACCTTTCCCTTCAGACACGGGCTTCTGATCTTCTGACTCGGAAGCTGAGAACAGAAAAACATGAACCACAAATCAGTGACTCTCACATCTCACTCTTGTCTCACTTTTACATCTTCACATCCCACTCTTGTCTCGCTCTCTCTTTCTCACGGAACAGTCACCCAAGAGGGTCGTTTATAAAACACGTTTGCTTAATGAACTAATAAATGAGATGAAGAAAAAGAGAGAAAGAGAGAGAGTGAGAGGTGCGTTATATTCAATATTCCAATCTAATCTCAAATTTGCTTTGGGAGCTGGCATGTAAAAAACAAGGTATGATGATTTGCACACACAAAGTTCCCGTACTTGTAATTTTTAGTCTTTATTTTGAGAGGAGAAATATACGTTTGTGAGAGCAGGAAGAATAGAGAGAGAGAGAGAGAGAGAGAGAGAGAGAGAGAGAGAGAGAGGATGAGAGATACGGGGGGGGAGGAGAGAGAGAGACCAGAGAGAGAGAGAGAGAGAGAGAGAGTGAGAGAGTAATTGAAAAAGACAGACAGAGAGGGAGAGAGAGAAAGACAGACAGAGCGAGAGAGTTATTGAAAAAGACAGACAGAGCGAGAGAGAGAGACAGAGATAGAGAATGAGAGAGAGAGATAGAGAGACAGAGCAAGAGAGTGAGACTAAGAGAAAGAGAGAGTCAAAGAGAAAGAGAAACAGAAAGAGGAAAGAGATGTAAGAGAGTAAGAGTGTGAAAGACAGACACCGAGAGAGAGAAACAAAGAGAAAGAGGGACGAGATGGCAAGATACAGATTGAAAGAGTGAGACTAAGAGAAAGAGAGAGGGAGACTGAGTAACTGAGTGAGAGAGAGAGAAAGAGAAAGAGAAAAAGAGAGAGCGAGATAGAGAGACTAAGAGAAAGAGAGAGTGAGAGAGAGAGTTCAGTTTGAGTTCTTGGTAAAGTATCTTAAGTCAACCTATCTCTTATCTCAATCGTTCCATTTCAAAAAGTACGAAAGAACAAAACAACTGTTGACTTAAGGTAACGGCTCAACTATGTTATACACATCATTGGTAAGTTCCAGGGAACTTCAGGAATTTGAGCATCTGCGTGTCCATCACAGGAAGCCACCGGAAGGTCTCCAGGCGTTCCCTGTGGAGGCTCCAGAGCTGTGGAACTAGATCTTCTCTTCTCTACAGGCCCAAACAGAGAGTCTTTCACATCCAGACGAGACCATGCAGTGTTCTCCAGCCCTCCAGCCCTCCTTGCTGAAGAAGCAAGACCTCCACCAACACCAATATCATAGACACTATGGAACAATCCTAATATTCATTTATTCATCTTCTCAACCGGTTGGAGCCATCCCAGCGTCAGGCTAAAGCCAGGCCAACCAATCCCTGCTGGCGACCTCCGATGAATAATGAATGAGTTCTGGACATTTGTCAGAAGGTATTTAGAACCGAGTCTCGTACTTACAGGCTCTCCCAAAGTTATTCAACCAGTGCTCAGATTCTGTGCTATCGGGAACTGGTGAGAGAAGAAGCGTTTGAGATTCGCTCAGCCCAGAGCATCATTGGAAGGCCTACCCATGATGCCCGTCAGTGACATGCAGCGAGGAAGATCTCGGAAATGGTTCCCGTGCACCTCCATCGCAAGCAGAGAGAGTTAGAGCAGCGAGCAGATGTTTGAGGTGATGGTGGACCGTGTCAAGCAAGAGGTCAGGAACCATGTCTCGGGTGTGAAGTGGGATGAAGCACTCACCGGTTCCTGTCCTGCTCCACCGGTTCCCCGGGTTCCCCAAGGACTGACTAGTGTCTGAACACAGACGCCTGTTATTACAAATGCATTACTTATCCGGCACGGCCACTCGGCTACCTGTGGGTCTCCTGGGCCCAGAAAGCCAGTCCGGGCGAGTGTATGAAGGAAGCGGCCAGTCTCGTCTGGGAAAAGCTAGATGGGGATTTGGAGAAGGTACTCACTAGCAGACACCTGCTTTAGGTCGCCGACATGATCCCCAACAATTTCTCGGACATCCCACATTCATGCTATGGACTGGACCTTCAGACCCAGCCTGGCGTACAGACACTTACTGGGATTGGACTGGGCCGGCTGCTGGTTCCTCTCCGGCGGCGTCTGAACCCGACTGAAAGCTGCTCAGTGGAGGGAAACAGAGTTGACGCCTGAACAAAGACGCCACGGATCATGCATGAATTACATCAACCTGAAGAAGATGGCGGCGGTCTGCGGACCCCGGGGCCCATCGCTGGCCTGGTCCCACCTGTGGAGAATAATAAATACATCATTAGAGCAGATCCGGACACACTGGAGAAGCACTTGTGACACGATACAGCACAACTGTAAGAGTTCTTCAAACAGAGTTTTTTGCGGAGAAGGTTGTGTGTCATGGGGTAATAGCTTCAGTCAACAACTGTAATGCAGTGTGTGCGGAACTTAGAGAGAGGGAGAGAGACAGAGAGAAGGAGAGAGACAGAGAGAGAGAGAGAGAGAGAGAGAGACATAGATAGAGAGAGAGAGACAGAGAGAGAGAGAGACAGAGAAAAGAAGAGAGAAATAGATAGAGAGATAAATAGAGGGTGACAGAGCGAGACAGAGATAGAAACAGAAAGAGAGCGAGAGAGAAATAGAGAGAGCAGCATAGAGAAAGTGAGTGAGACAGAGAGAAAGAGAAATATAGAGGGTGAGCGAGACAGAGATAGAGAGCGAGAGAGAGAGACAGAGAGAGAGAGAGAGAGAGAGAGAGAGAGAGAGAGAGAGAGAGAGAGAGAGAGAGAGAGAGAGAGACAGAGATAGACACACCGAGAGAGAGAAGAGAGAGTGAGTGCGGAAGGGAAAGAGAGAGAGAGAGACAGAGAGTGTGAGAGAGAGAGAGTGAGAGATAGAGGAAGACCGAGATGCAGAGAGAGAGAGAGAAAGAGAGAGAGAGAGAGGCAGAGAGAGATAAAAATAGAGCGTGAAGAGAGAGTGAGAGATAAAGGGAGACAAAGAGAAAGAGAGAGAGACAGAGTGAGAGAGAGAAAGAGGCACACAGAGAGAGAGAGAGAGATTGACACAGAGAAGAGAGAGTGAGGGCGATAGGGAACAGAGACAGAAAGAGAGAGAGAGAGATAGAGGGAAACAGAAAGACAGAGAGAGAGAGAAAGTGAGGTCGAGAGAGAAAAGAGAGACAGAAAGAAAGAGAGAGAGTGAAGAGAGAGTGAGAGATGGAGGGAGATAGAAAGACAGAGAGAGTGAGAGAAAGAAAGTGAGGGCGAGAGAGAGAGCGAGAAAGTAAGGGCGAGAGAGAAGGGAGTGAGAGAAAGAGGAAGACAGAGAAAAAGAAAGATCGAGCCAGCAGGAGCATCGTTACCTGTGTTTGTCTGAGGTGAAAGCCTGTTGGCATAGACAGAGCTTCCTCTAAACGCTTCAGACAAACGTCACGGTCAGTTCAGAGCAGAGATTTCAGACGCCGTCAGTGCTGGTCTCACCTTGAGTCGGAGCTCGGCCCTGTGCGCTCTGGGACTGGCGATCTGTGGAGTCAGAAAGCGCTGAGATCACATCACGTCCGCTGACCAATGACGGATGACGTGGTCAGGTCGAAAAAAACTGAACGAGCATCAAAGTTGTCGGGTTGCGATTGTCAGGATTGCAGAAAAGCACATGCAGCATCAGAACTATCAGCCAACTATGCGGAACCGGCTGAAACGGGTAAAGAAAGTGAAATAGCTTGGGTCAGATGTAGGAGGTGATGCTAGGAACACAGAAGTAAATGACACTGGCAGCATCAGCACCACTTCCCCACCGGCAGAAGAAGCCAGAAACGTAAGACTCCATGCGAGTAACGGCTGGGTTTTGCTCAGACTTACGTGCAAGAGAGCTGAAGTATGGATGACTGCTGCCTAGTAGATCAGAGAGAAAAGAACGGACCTGAAGGTAAGCTGAAGGCACGGAAGTCCTACCCTGAGAGGAACTTGCTGCAGAACTCTGTCCTCTCTCCATCTTCTTCTCTGCCTCCACAACCCAAACCTGCATTTACCTCCCGTCCGTTAAGCACCTTCATTGACCCCAAATACTTAAACTTAAAGCCCCGTGTCATCACCGCCCCTCCTCCTCGATAAGACGTCCACCTGACCAGCTGTTCCACCACCTCCCTTTGCTCATTAAGATCATGAGGTCGCTGGGGTCAGTCGCTAGTTCACTCTCACCGTGTCTCCAGAAAGAGGAGATCTTTCTATTTCAACTGAGGGCCTCAGGCATACAGACAGATAGACAGACGGACGGACGGAGAGACAGACAGACTGCGGATAGAAAGACAAACAGGCGGGCAGATGGACCGAGAGACAGACAGACACAGACAGACAGACAGACAGACAGACAGACAGACAGACAGACAGACAGACAGGCAGACAGACAGAGAGTCAGACAGACAGACAGGCAGTGGATAGATAGATAGACAGACAGACAGAGAGAGAGAGACAGGTAGGCAGACAGACATACAGACCAACAGATAGAGAGTGGATAGACAGACAGACAGTTGATAGACAGACGGATGGACAGACGGAGAGACAGAGAGAAAGACAGACAGCCAGATTGACAGACAGAGAGACAGACAGACAGATAGACAATGGATAGATAGACAGACAGATAGACAGGTAGACAGACAGTAAGACAGACAGATAGAGAAACAGGTAGGCAGACAGACAGTAAGACAGACAGATAGACCATAAGACAGACAGACAGGCAGATGAACAGACAGGCAGAAGAACAGGCAGACAGACATACAGACTGTGGATAGACAGACAGATTGACAGTGGATAGATAGAGAGACAGGTAGGCAGACAGACAGACAGACAGACATATAGACCGACAGATTGACAGTGGATAGACAGACAGACAGGTGGACGGACAGATAGACAGGCAGACAGACAGACATACAGGCAGACGGACAGACTGACAGACAGATAAACAGTGGATAGATAGACAGACAGACAGATGGACAGACAGACAAACAGACAGACAGACATCCAAACCTTACTTGAGGTGCACACACACAACCCAGACCGACCTGGTTCCACTCTAAGTCAGATCCTGACCAGCACTCCAAATGGTTTTCCCCAAACCAGACAATTTGGTTGGAACCATTCAGCCACTGAGCTCTTGTCTCCAGAGCGACGTACCTGCCTCGCGGGCTTTGTGGACCGTGACTCGTGGCTTGGCTGAGGTGGTGGTGGCCGGGGTGGTGGGCGCGCGGGTGGTAGTGGGTGGGGTGGTGGTGGCAGGCGTGGTGGTGGTGGGCTCTGTTTCCGCCACTGTGGTGGCTGGTTCGGTGGTGGTGACTGTGGCAGGAGAAAAGCATCAGTGATGAGATGCTGCTATAGCGAGACAGGCGTAAGGAAGTGGAAAGGAATTCCAAGACGTCACTCACCGGTCTTGACTGTGGAGGATTTTGAAGGTACCAGGACCAGCTCAGGGGGATAGATGACCCCTTTCTTTGGCTTCCCCACTAACAGACACAAAGCAGACATTAGTTGTAGGTGCTAGAAACACAAAGACAAACAAGCAGAAGAAAATGCTAGTTGAATGGAGAGAGAGATAGACGTTAAAATTAAGTCCGGATCAGAAACAGATACTGACATGTAGCAATCCAAGTTTTGTAGACGAGATCATGACTACTGGTGGACGTAGTGAGGGATCACTGGGAAATTGATTTATTGACTATTTATTGATTGATCATGTGACTAGGACTCAGTTGAAGAGTCGCACAGGAGGTACACTAATTTTGCCCGTAGACGTAATTCCAAAAATGTATGAATATAACGGTAAATCTCGCCCGTCTAGCTCTAACCCCTCACCACCCATCAAGGCTCCAGCAGACGGAGAGCAAGCGTGCTTCAGGTTCCCCAGTCAGCATCTGCTCAGGAACAGAGGAATGTGCAGAGAAAAGTTCAGTGTTCTACCTGAGACGGAGAAGGACTCTCTCCAGGCGGGCAAGGACAGAGATCGGACTCCGCTGGTGAAGCTTCCCTTGTACGCCGGCAGTCCCGCCATCTTCGTCACGATGACCTTTCCTCCAGAGTTACTGATGACCCCACTGACAGCAGCACAATTTCAAATATTTACCCACAGGCCGTCTTGTGACTCGGGCCAGTTCAGACACGAGTGGATCATATGTTGGCACTACGAAGGTCTCGGTATCAGAGCGAGTGCTGCAATTCTGTTGGGACTTCACCTGTGGATGGCTGCATTGCAGATGCTGGATATGGAGGCGAAGACGCTGGTCCCGTACACCTTCTCGCCGCTCTCTCTGCAGTCGGCCGGACACTTGACGATGAACTCTTGGAGACTGACCTTCCCCGCTCGCAAATCACAACCGATCGCCGGAACGACTGCGGCAGAAGGAGCCATGTCAGAACATGAGATGCTGCCACCCGCTTCTGACTACCTTGTTTGGGCTTCTTGTTCTTTGTGTTTGGTTTCGCTTGGCTGAAGGTCAAAAGAAAGACTGAAACGAGAGAGCGAACAGGAAGTCATGATATGGTGCTGGTTTCCACCTCTAGAAGAAGAAAGTCGGTACCGATGAAGGCCGTGGCGAGAGTCGGATTCTGCATCTTGAGCGGTAGAGCCAATCCACGTTAATCTACTCCGTTATCCGTCGCCTCCTGGAAACTGGGAAGAACATGCGAATTTATTCTGTTAACTTTTTATAAATGAGGAGACCATTGCAGTAGTGATTCCTTCAGATAACGAGGCAAGAACTACATGTTCTTCCTCACCATGTGACAGGAGTGACTGGAGCTTAGGCCCAAGGACATTAAAAAGAGTTGGCCCTAGAACTGACCCCTGAGGAGCACCACATGTGCGGCCGGGATTTTACCAGTGGGAGGAGAAACAATATTAGCCCATTTCACACAGCAATTCCGGTAAATTGCCCTAAAATTACCAGTACGACTTCACCGGAAATTACTGGCCGGTACTAAATTCCGGTATATTCTGTGACATCATCAACTGGCGACACCTTTTAAACAGCTGCACTTTTTTAAACATAAAAAACCCGTACGTTTTTGTGTTAATGGCTCTGGAATTAGGGGAAGCGCTTGAATTGAATTGTCGTTCCAGTTGGATGACATTTCCCTGACTGTGATCTCTGTAAACAGCGAGGAGTGACTATTCTGTGACATCATTAACTGGCGACACCTTTTAAACAGCTGCACCCTAAACAGCTCGGGTGTAAAATCGGCTGATGATGACGTCACACCAGTGTTACACCGATTGGACCAACCACCTATCATCGAGATGTTCTCATCAGATTGTTGTTTTACTTTTGAAACCTAAAGTTGTTTGCACTCGTAACTGATAATGTCATTTTCTTGTCATTTTCTCATAATGTCATTACTTTCCTGACATAATTGTTTGTTGTGTCGGACATGTTTATTACTATGTGAGCACTATGTGAGTAAAAGTGAGTATGACTGTACAGAAAACATTTATTTATGCTGTGCAGTCTGGTTTAACTTACCCGAATGTCGGTTTGACATATTGACAACTGCGTATTATCAGTCATGTGGACAACTAATAATGTTAATAATTGTTTGTTGATTGCCATGGTTACATTTCCCTTTTCAAACATGTGGAGAGACCTTTGATGAGACTTTGATGAGTCTCTTGTGGAATGTAGTGCAAAATTTGATGTACTAGTTGTCCGTACAGAAAGTTCTCTATTCGCACTTTGCCCGGACCAATGACCATCTTACACGCCATCTGCAAACATGATTTCTCAGGACCAATCACCATCTTACACTCACAGCCAATCAAATAGCGGGACCCCAAGATTATACACCCGAGTCAATTTGGTACCTACACCGGCATTCTTCATTCCACGTTCACACTTATCAGCTAATTGCCGGAACAAATTTACCGGCGTAAATTCATGACAGGTACAGTACGTTGCCATGAATAAAAGCTGCATAGTAAAGTGTTGCTCACACAATTGTGATCACACATTCCTGGCTTTGTCTCGCCGCCGCCGCCGACCCGTTTAATGATTTACGGCCTGATCTGCTCGGATCATTTTTTCGTGTGACGTTTCCTTCTAGCGACTCAAGATTGCACATGGATCACGACCGGAGCATTCCACTACAGAAGGAGCTCGGAAGTAGAGCTCGGCTCGCAACACCACAGGTCATGGGTTCGACTCCCAGGAAAAGCTGTCAGAATCCCCTCATGTAGCAAAATATTTCGATGAATGTTCTAAATGTGTCGATAAAAGGTTTAAGTGAGTTTGGATAGTTCAGCCAAAAAGTTCATCAGCAGAACCAACAGAAACACCCCAAACAACCCACAAAACCAGTGCGGAGCCAATAAACACGCGCAGAAACATCAATAGCCTCCAATAATCCCAGTTTGCACGTTGTGTTGGCGTAACGCATCAGGAATCTGGAATTATTCGTTCTAAATGAAAAAGTTTCATAACACGACCGTAAAACATCCAGCATCAACGCGGAGAATATATAACGCGTGACCTGCTTTAGATTCCCTCCATCTGGAATCGGTTTAGACGCTAAACCACTGTACACAAACCCGCTTTTAGGAGGAGAGGGCGCTGAAGAACTTAAAAAAAGAATGATGCTGTCGCTGGAAAACACGCAGATTGCAGCTTTGCGCTCTCCGTTCTGTCTCTCTGAGGTCAGGGTGAAACCTCAGGCGCTTTTACGAGAGACAAACGTCGCTCTGATTGTCTCGGAAAAACCCTGTGGATCGTTGTGAGGCGACCGGACGGACTGAAGTGAGGTGGCACAGCGGGTGACGGTGAATATCTGATAGTGATAATGAAGTGTTTATGAGTTTGGTGTGGAAGAAAGAGACGAGGGGTGAGAGAGAGAGAGAAAGAGAGAGATGGATAGAGAGATGGATAGATAGATAGATGGATGGATCGATGGATGGGTAGGTAGACAGACTGACAGACAGATGGATGGATAGATTATTCGATACATGGATGAGTGGATAGATAGACAGACAGACAGACAGACAGACAGACAGACAGATAGATAGATAGATAGATAGATAGATAGATAGATAGATAGATAGATAGATGGATGAATAGATGGGTAGATGGGTGGATAGATAGACAGACAGACAGATAGATCAGAATGTTTACACTACATGTCTAAATCTCCAATTTTGGATGAGTCTCAATCTGACCTGTAGGTTTTGTTTTCTTTGACCTGTTGTTCTCAAGATGATGAATTATGGGGATTCAGGAGATCAGCGCCTCATTTACACTCTCCACATACATTAGGATCAGTGCGGCTATCCATTACGTCAAACCACGCACCGACGTGGCACTAATCCCGTCAGGATCTAATCACCACAAGTATTTTGCGACCGGCAGAAGCGGCACATGAGAAAGCTCAACGACACAGATTAGTGCGAGTCTCAGAGCTACAGCAGACCCGACCCCACAGCATTAGCCATCCGCCTCCATGTTGTACCGCTTCCTTAAAAGCTACAAATAAGTGCCAGACTGAGTTGATTCCGAGAATGGAACCTATGACCATCAGCCCTTTGCTGTGTGATTATTGGCTCAGCTCATTCAGCGAGAAGAGCATCCGTTATCGTTTGTGAGGAACAACGATATAAATATATTTTAAAAATTGAGTAATCTAATGTACTTACTTTATCCTCCGCTACAATGCCTCTGCTGACAAAAATGCGCCGTTACTATAATTGTGGTCACCAAAGCGGGTTTTTTTCTCAGGTGGGTGTGTTCTGGGGCGGGGCATAACTGCTGATTGGCAGTCTAACGTGTTGAGACTGAACAATGTGATGATTGGCATAGATACGATGTCCATAAAAAATGTCCAAAATAAAGGAAAATGTTATTTTTACTAACACCATACTTTCCCTGGGAATTAGAAGTGCATATATAATAACCACCGGTTCATCCGCATTGCATATACGAGTATATATAAAAATAATTGGCACTGTAAATTACTGTAAATGTATGTATCAGCAATACTCATATATAATATTCAACATACTTGATGTGAATGACATTTCTCTCCTCTGCTGTAAAATTCCATGTCTGTATTATATTGTATTACCTCATATTACATTACATTTTTGGATTAGAATTACTAATGTTTAAGTTTAGAAAGATGCTATAATTTCATTGTACATGCATATCACATTGTATATGTGCACATTCTATTCTAGACAGAGAGATAGATAGATAGACAAGTAGATAGATGGATGGATGGATGGATGGATAGATAGCTTGATTGATTGATAGATAGATAGATGGATGGACAGATAGATAGATAGATAGACAGACAGATAGACAGATACATAGATAGATAGATAGATAGATAGATAGATAGATAGATAGATAGATAGATAGATAGATAGATAGATAGATAGATAGATAGATAGAGACAGATAGATAGATAACTGTTACTTTTTGCTCGTGAGAAGTAACAAGTGCGAAAAAACCAAATGCTTTTTCAAAGGAACATTCCCGACACTGGACATTATGCGTGAACTTGTTCGGACCAGTTTTCCCTTTTTTCACGCTGAACGTGTGTGTGTGTGTGTGTGTGTGTGTGTGTGTGTGCGTGCGCACAATAATAATAATCCATCCAGCTCCAGGAGGACAGGGTGAAGAGCAGCGTGAGGAGCACAGCAGACAAGTCTTAGCAGAGCTTCTCCTCACATCTCCAGCCAACACAAGCCTGATCAAGCTGATCCTGATTCCTCACATTCTCCCGCGCACACACACAATCACACACACACACACACACACACACACACACACACACACACACACACACACACACACACACACACTCAGGAACAATACGCTTCTGAACCACCAGCTGATCTCTGATGTTCAAGCATCTCTGCGCCATGACATACGATATAAAGTTCAGGAAGAAAGCAACTCGTCCAGGTGAGTCCAGCTCGCGTGTCAGTTATGTGAGAGTGAAGCTCGGTGAGGAGAGACTCTTACCTTCAGATGAAGTTCTGCTGCTCCGTCCTGTCACGCGCTCCACTGCTCGTGCACGCGCGCGCGCGCCCCACTCACCCGCCGCCGCCGCCACCTCCTTCCGAGCGCGCGTGTGCACGCGCATCTCCGTCTTCATCCGCCTGTCCTCCGGTCTGCTCCCTTTTTTCCTTATTCATTCATTCGTTCATCTTCTACCGCTTCATCGTTTACAGATAACCAAGGACTATCTGTTTCTTCTTAAAGACACGTTCGTTGAAAAAAAGAATAGATAAAAAGCTCCGAGGTTCCTCGGGCTTATATAAATTAATGTATACAAATATAAAAAATTCAAAATATTATTTTGAAATACATATATCCAATAAATGGGAAATGTTTAAACATTTTTAACATGTTTAAAAAATGTAGACAGAACGACTGAAAAATTACCATCTATTTAAAGATATTCAACCGAATTTAACTGTTTGACACCTGCAGAAGACGAGCAGATAAAAGTGATTTAATGTGTGTGTGTGTGTGTGTGTGTGTGTGTGTGTGTGTGTGTGTGTGTGTGTAAAGTCTCACAACACCCCTATAAAACTCAAACTGACACTACATCTGATGCAAAATGCAAAAAAACATAAAATGCAAAAATGTTTACAATTTTTAAAAAATATTTTATTAAATAATTGGGAAAATATTTAAAAGTTGTTTTTATTATGTAAATGTGTGAATTACTTTATGCATTATATATTTATTAATTATATGAATTATATTACCCCTACCCTTTTTTAATATATTTACATAAAATAAAGTGTATTCTATTTTCTACTCTTCGGTGGAATATATTTAATTACATGGAAATATAATTATTGTTCACATATTTCAATTTCAAAGTTGCAATGCAAAACAAACATAAAATGCAAAAATTACAATTACAATACAATTTCTAAAAAATATTTTATTAAATAATTGGGAAAATATTTAAAAGACCATTTAAACATGTTTTTATCATGTAAATGTGTGTAGTATTTGCATTTTGAAAATATTTATCTAAATATATTTAACAACGTTACATTTCTTCTCCCCATGGAACACTTTATTCATAGTCATTTTTTGATGACAATGTAAATATAAAACGCTGTTGCACATCTTTATCTTGTGCTCGTTTTCCCTATTTTCTCTTTTTTCTAAATTGTGCACCCGACTGCTTTACGGATTTGAAAATCTTTTTCTGATCACTTTTTCTGCCCACGACTCCTTCAGTAAACACAAACAGGGGCGCCACAAATATACGACAATAGCCGACGCACAGATAATTTTGCCGCCTCCGACGTGACATGAAAAAATACAAATACAAATATGAAGTTTAGCGTTTAAGCAATGCACACGAGTCGTTTGATTAGAAGAATTAAAAGAAATTTGACCCTTCAGACAAAATAGAAGCTAAAAAGAGTCAGAAAGATCAAAGACTATTTGTTCATTTGCCACAATGAGACATAATACACCACTGTCTCTCACACACACACACACACTGTTTAGCGACTTTGCGTTGGTCTGGAACTAAGAAAAGTGCTATTTAAATAAACTTGAACTCGAACTTGTTTTGGGGAACTTGTTTTGACACTTCTATGCATAATAAAAATCCTCAAAAATATCAAACGTAAATTTCGAAGAACCGAACAAAAATGTTTCACATTTACGTTTTTTTTAAAATGTTTTTTTATTTTTCGCTTGCAATTACGTTTGTTTTTTTCTTTTTTCTGCAATCTTCACATTTTCGTTTGAAACTTTTTTTCCCGCTTCAGGTTTTCCACCATTCTCACCAGCCAACCAGAGTAAGCTCCGCCCCCACGTGAAAGCTTGGGTCAAAAATCAAAAACGCAAAAAAAAAATGGCGAACGAAAAACCTGAAGTGAAAAAAAAAGTTTCAAACGAAAACGGGAAGATTGCGAGCGAAAAAAAAACAAACGTAAATATGACGCATTTTTGTCCGTTTCTTTGAAATTTACGAGTGATATTTTTCCACACAGAAAGGCGTTTATAATTCTGCCACGTTGCCAGATTGCGAGCAAAAAAAAAAAACCCAAAACAAACGCAAATGTGAAGCATTTTCGTCTGTTCCTTCGAAATTTACGATTGATATTTTTGACACTAGTCTGATTCCACACAGAAACGCGTTTATAATCCTGTCACTTTCCCGTCAGCCACTCGTCGTCTTTGGCTCCTGGCAGAGTGATGTTCGGGCACGTCTGACTGGAATAATTCCCCGAAAGAAGACAAGTTTATATTGGGGCATGAGTACAAACGCCTGGTCTGCTGTGATGGATCGGCTGTTAACCGGTGTATTTCTCCCGCCCGAGGCCTGATGGACTCGTCCCCGCTGGAGAACACGGACACTCAGGTGCGGCGTCTCCCTCGTGTCCCGTCACGTCCCTCCAGACTTTTGTTTTTCCGTGTTTTCTCGCAGACTTCGGCTTTCCAGCCTCCGAGCAGAAGCTTAAGACCAAAGTCGGGCCGCATTCCAAACCTGAGTAATGTTCTCCGTTTCACTGAGACCAGAGCCAAACCTCACCGCTGAGATGTTAGAGGAGATCAGCTCCTTATTGTCATAAATAAAATGCGACAAGATATACCTTATTAATAACGAAGACCAGCACCTCGTTACTTGCTGAGAAAACTATAGTTATATATAAATAATAGTGATGTCAAAGTTAACGCGTTAACGCACGTGATTAATTTTAAGTGTTGATCTCTCAGAGGTCGATTCGCACTTTTTTCAAGATAAAACACACAAAAACTAATTTTTGGACTTACATGTAAGTGTTATCCATCAATTGAAAGTTTGAAGAACATGTTTTTTTTTAGGTTACACTCTACAATCTAACATGAAACTTATGCATACATAAAGCTTAGAATGTATGAAAGGAGTGTAAGTAAATACAGTGTTGTCTGTTTATCTAATCCTTATAAATCTAAGTTATTTGCAGTTGAAAAGGGGAAATGTAGGTCAGTGTCACTTAAACACTTTGCGTCCAAGTGACAACACCTGAACTCAATGACTGCGTGAGCTGCTGATCTTAATGAGCCGCACCTGGAGACAGCCCGAGCTCTTGATTCATTGCATGTGACCAAACCGAAAGTAAAAAAAATGCAACTGTGATTAATGGCGTTAAAATTTATTAAAAAGCAATTAAAAAACAAGACAATACAGTGCAAATTGAACAAAAATTATACTAAATTAGTTTACAGTATTTAAACGAGTGGTTATTTAGTGTTGAGTTTACATTAATTTACATATTACGCCTCAATATCCAATATGACAAGCTTCAGTCATTTAATCGCGATTAATTTGGTCAGGAAAGTGTGATTAACTAGTTAAAAAAAATAATCGTTTGACAGCCCTAATAAATATATAAACTATATACTATTTTTATATATAAAACTATATACTAAAAACAATCATTCTTTTAACAAGCCTAACGTGTGCGTCTTTACTAGAATAATAGATAAAAAAATAGTTGTGCTAAATATTATTTCCAGTAGTGATTCCACTTGCTACGTTCATATATTGTTTCCGAGATCAGACCGACAGAGAACAAGAGTTCCCCATGTTAGTGTATTTAATTTACATTTTAATTTTAATTTTATTTTTTGCCCTTCCAGTGTTATTTAGCAACTGCGGAGTGCCGCGTTGTGGCTAATAAAATAAAAGTAAAAGAACCATTATTTATAAATATATACCTGCATAAAGACGACGTAATAAAATTTTTTTGCCATTTTGCGCTTATATTAGCGTAAATAGGGTATACAGACTCCGCCCCTAGGGGGAGGGCTCTATAACAACCCGCGTGCAAGAAAGGGAACTCCGAGCTGTTTTCCACTCACCTGTTCTTGACCTCATCAACAGATAATTAAACTCACTTTTTTTAAGTCTCCACTTCCTCCATTCCTGACAATTACACCGTCACAGCGCGTTGTTTTTCCTCCGCTTGATCGCCTCATGTTCATATTTTATGATAATTATGACCTATGGAGGTATTCTGGGAAGGCTGGACGTGAGTTTTGCACGCCAGGCATATTTCACGCCTATTATAACTCACCAGGACCTTCGTCTGTCCTGATCATCTACTGGTTGGTCTGCAGGAGCCGGTTGGACTTAAAATGGAAATTACAATAGAAGATTGTCGCGTTACGTCCATCGTTCATTGGAATAAAGACCAGTGAGCAAGCCACATACGCGACGGTGGCCAGGAAAACAAAACCTCTCTGGTGGATTGAGAGGAAAGTTCACCTTAGGAGAACCTGGAGCAAGGAGTGAAGAAAAGTCATCGGAAGCTTCTAGAAGATGCCATGGAAAAATGTAATTCTACATACGTTATGCGAAGCAATCAGACAGATGCGTCCTAAATTGTGTCCAGAACCCTCAACGTATTCATCTAGTCTTTCTATTTAAATTTTTGTGTCGATGGTGTCAAATCCGGCACTAAGATCGGAGTAGGACAAATAATGAGATGTTCCTTTCATCCGAAGCCATTAGGAGATCATTAGTGACTCTGATCAGTGTCATATTAGCGAAGGAATCATATTAGCGGCAAAATGATCAAACGTAAATTTCCAAGAAACGATCGAAAATGCTTCACATTTAGTTTTTTTTTTCCGCTTGCAATCTTCACGTTTTTGTTCGGGTTTATTTTGTCCGTTTCTTGTTTTTTGCATTTGGACTTCTGGCACAAGCTTCATGTAGGGCCGGGGCCTCCACTGATTGGCTGGTGAGAATGTGATTGACAGCAGTTGACTAGGAAGTGGGGGATGAGTTTAGCGAGCGCTCTCGTTATTTACTGCGCAGGTATTCAGGGTTCCGCGTTAATTTCTAGTTAGCGGAGAACGTTTTTAAAATAAGCGGAACATATCATTATTTTTTATTAATGATAACAATAGCAACAACAATAAAAGTAATTCATTTCATTTGTAAGACGCTTTTCGGGACCTTTTCTGCACATAGTTTGATAACACAGTATTTCTGCGTGTAGAAACAAAAATGTCTAATAATATAGATATACTCTATATAAAGTATCTGCCACCACAACAATTTAGCTAAATTGTGAAAAAATAGCATTTTAATCACAGCTGATGACATGGTGTACGCAAGCTAAACTCCTCCCACACTTCCTGGTCAAGCAGCTGCAAAACACAGTCTCACCAGCCAATCAGAGTAAGGCCCGCCCCCACGTGAAGCTAGTGCCAGTAGTCCAAACGAAAAAAGAAAATGAAACAAACGAAGGAATCGAAAGCGAAACAAAAAGCTTCAGACGAAAACATCAAGATTGCAAGCAAAAAATTTCCGTTCGAATTTTCGTTCGAAAAAATTTTCGTTCACTTAGAAATGTACGTTTGCTCATTTTGGCACCAGTCTGATTCCAGACGTAGCCGGGATTCCGTTCCCGTCAGTTCCTCTCAGCTAAACACACATTTTCGCCGCCTAAAGTAATAAAGTCTTAGCGCGTCAATGCGGTGTTGTGTGTAATAACTGTCGGCACTGACTTTTGACCTCCAGACTCGCTGCGCAGAGGGAAACAGAAAGCTTCGGTTACTAGTGCCAGTCTGGTTTCAATTAGCGAGACGTCTAGATCTACATCGAGAAAATACGCCGCCTTCACCGACCAGGAAATGTCTGAGGCCGAGCGACGATACTGAGGGAACTCTGTTTCGCTCCACACTATGAACACAACTCGTCTCAGACCCAATCTAGCCGCACTCAAATCAGGGAAGCCACTAGTGGTCTAATATGACAATAGTAATAAAAATTATGAAATATTACAGGACTTTTTCCTCAGATTTTTTCTCAAATCAGGGAAGCCACTAGTGGTCTAATATGACAATAGTAATAAAAATTATAAAATATTACAGGACTTTTTCCTCAGATTTTTTCTCAAATCAGGGAAGCCACTAGTGGTCTAATATGACAATAGTAATAAAAATTATGAAATATTACGGGACTTTTTCCTCAGATTTTTTCTCAAACCAGGGAAGACACAAGTTGTCTAATCTGACAATAGTAATAAAAATTATAAAATATTACAGGACTTTTTCCTCAGATTTTTTCTCAAATCAGGGAAGCCACTAGTGGTCTAATATGACAATAGTAATAAAAATGATGAAATATTACGGGACTTTTTCCTCAGATTTTTTCTCAAACCAGGGAAGACACAAGTTGTCTAATCTGACAATAGTAATAAATATTATAAAATATTACAGGACTTTTTCCTCAGATTTTTTCTCAAATCAGGGAAGCCACTAGTGGTCTAATATGACAATAATAATAAAAATTGTGAAATATTACAGGACTTTTTCCTCAGATTTTTTCCCCTAGCCCTGTCAAATGCAGTGATTCGAAGAAAAAAAACGAATACATTGAATGAATCATTATTATTATTGTTGTTGTTATTATTATTATTATTATTATTACTCGTCCACATCATAAACCGCATCAGAAGGGACTTTTATCTAATAGTTTCAATTTCAACATGTCAATACTCTCATGAAATCAATAATCTGCTCATGTCACACGTGATGTGTTTGCTTATCATTGTTTATTGTTATTAACGTTATTTATATTATATATTATATAATGTATTATTATATTGTTTTTCATAATTATTTAACATTATTTATTGTTATGTTTATGCTTGTTTATGATGTGTGCAATGTCATTTATGATAACGTTTACATTTGTTTATGATGTGTGCAGTGTTGTTTATTGTTATGTTTAAATTTGTTTATGATGTGTGCAGTTTAATTTATTGTTATGTTTAAGTTTGTTTATGATGTGTGCAGTGTCATTTATGTTTATGTATGATGTGTGTAGTGTCATTTATTGATATTCTTATTTTTATTTATGATGTGTGAAGGGTCATTTATGTGTGCGGTGTAATTTCTGGTTTTGTTTTTGTTTATTTATGTTGTGTGCAGTGTTGTCTATGATTTGGTATAATGTGTGTAGTGTTGACTATGTTAATGTATGATGTGTGCAGTGTTCCTTATTGTTATGTTTATGAAGTGTGCCGTGGTATTTATTGTTATGTTTATGTTTGTTTATGATGTGTGCAGTGTTATTTATTGTTGTGTTTATTTATGTGCAGTGTTGTTTATGTTTATGTACGATGAGTGTAGTGTCATTTATTGATATGTTTATTTATGATGTGTGCGGTGTAATTTCTGGTTTTGTTTTTGTTTATTTATGATGTTTGCAGTGTTGTTTATGGTTATGCTTATGTTTAATAACGATGTGAGCACGGTCATTTATGGTAATGTTTATTTTCGGTGTGTGCAGTGTCATTTATGGTCGTGTTTATGTTTATTTATGATGTGTACAGTGTTGCTTTTGTATTATCCATGTTTGTTTGTTTTATTTTATATTGATGCGTTCAAACATACAGTATATTCTCTATTCTTTTATATCTTGACCTTGTCTCACAACGCGATGTTGTGAGAGGAACTTATTAAAAAATCAAGGCGTTTTCATCATGTGTAGTACATGTTTATTATTTACTATTGTAACTACTGACAGTTTATTCGCGTTTTAAACTGCTTTAATATATATATATATAGTATAATATATAATATATAGTGATAATTCAGTCTTTATAACTCACAGTTTGGAGAAATAAATGCAAGCAGCTCAAAAGCTTTTAAAACAATTTTGCAACAGGTACAAAATCTTTGACTATTTATAATGCAAATATTTTTAATATTGTTTTTTTTTTTGGTCGTCATTTTATGCTTCACTGTTTGGTTACCTCTCTGTATGATCCACTGGTTTCAAAAGATTTACACGCAAAAAAATATATGTATTATGTATAAAAAAAACACAATTATAAATATTAATATTATTACATTAAAAAGTTCTGCACGTCACTGAGGTGAACCTTTACCCTGCTTTGTCTTTATCACTGGTGGCAATTATTGTGTGATCTTGTGTGATTGTGTGATATTGTGTGTAGCGTGATCTCAACATTATAATACATGATCTCAACATTATTAAATCTGTGTGTTTGGAATATTTTTTAGATATTGTGCTTATTAAGAAGTGTTACAGAACTTTTATTCATCTGTTCATCGTCTCTTTCACATTCTCATTTACACAAAGTCAAGGTCAGCAAAGTAAGACTGGCGTGATTAAAACGACTTGAAATAAAATAAAATATAAATGATGATAAAAATGGAGATGAAACCCCAACAGCAGGAGCCAGTCAGTGCAGCCGGTGTCGCCCCCTAGTGGAAGAAAATAACCTTTGCATTATGTAGATGCAGACTTTACATTACATTGCATTACATTACAAATGGACTTCATTGTGTTGTGTTTTTTGTGTATTTTCATGTACTGTTTGCTAACTTTTACTCATATAGTTTACATTACATACCTCTATTTTATGTATAGAGTTTATGTATTGTGTGTGTGTGTGTGTGTGTGTGTGTGTGTGTGTGTGTGTGTGTGTGCCCAACAGCATTAACCAGCATATTATAGCTACAAACACACATACATATTTTCAGTTTGGCGCTGAAATTCACATTTAACATTTTCAATTTTTTCTCCCAGTTGAAACATATCGCAAGAATCAGCACAAGATATTACAGCGGAATGTATCGCATATACTAAATCCTCGTATGGCTATGCTACATATTTACACACATTTAACCATCCTTAACCAACAGCCTTTCAAGTGTAACGAGCAGAACACACACACACGCGCGCGCGGCGTTCACTTGTGCTCGGGGAACAGGTTGAAGTGTCGAGACGAGGGCTGGAGTATCTTCAGGCTGAGGATGCACTTGGCCGAGACGCGGAACCACTGGTAGAACATGGCGTAGATGAGCGGGTTGACGCAGGAGTTGAGGCACAGCAGCCAGTACATGACGTTGATGACCAGCGAGTCGCTCTGGTCGTGGCCCAGCGAGAGGGTCACCACGTAGTAGGGCGTCCAGAACAGCAGGTAAACCAGCACCACGATGCCCAGGGTCCGCGCCGCCTTCCTCTCCGAGCGGGCGCTGGCCTGGTGCCGTGCCACCGCGCAGATCCGCACGTACAGGCTGACGATGACGCAGCACGGCGCCACCAGACACACCACGGCGTCCAGGACCAGGTTCTCCAGCTTCACGGTCAGGACGCACTCCCCGAGGCACGAGTGGTTCAGCCCGGGCTGCAACAGGAACTCGTAGAGTAGGTAGAACGAGTACAGGAAGGAGAACAGCCAGTTGGCCAGAATAAGGAGGGCGACCCGTCGCGTGGTGACCCTGAGCGGGTAGCGCAGCGGGTCGTTGATGGCCACGTAGCGGTCGGCCGATATGAGGACCATGTTGCCCAGGGACGCCACCACCACCACGTACAGGAGCAGGGGGAAAGCGGAGCAGAAGGTCTCGCCCAGGTACCAGCAGGGCTCCACCAGGCTCATGCCCTGCACCGGCATCAGGACCAGCCCCGCCAGCAGGTCGGCCACGGCCAGCGAGAGGATCAGGGCGTTGGTGGGCGTGTGGAGCTGCCTGAAGTGGGAGATGGAGACGATCACCAGCAGGTTGAGGAAGACGGTGAGGAGGGACGTGGCCGAGACGTAGGCGTACACCAGGACGTACTCCACCTCGGGTCTCGCCGCTTTGGTGCAGGACTGGTTGAGGTTGGGGAAGCAGTGCTGGACGCTCCGATTGGCCGCGTCCGACCACGCTGACATGGTACGGAGGTGGAGCTCCGTCAGTCTGCTCCACGTCTCACGCTTCTCCTTTATACCTTATGGGGCTGCCTGGAGGATGGTGGCATTCCCCGCCCACCCCATTCATATTCATAGGCTCATAATGCGGATAAGACTTGGAAAGGACCTCAAAGACTGACAAGCCGGACTAGGTAGAACTTCTGGACAGGAGTTACAAACTATTCAGTGTAAAACAACAATGCATCCCATTTACTCGTTTCACTTCATTACGTTCTTCTGTCATTCAGAGTCGTTTTTTCTTCCGTCCAGTTGTTGTAAACTCACTCCAGCTCTATTCTCGGTTTGCACCTTTGACGCTTTTTGAGTGTTCTCTGTAAGAACCTTACGATCCAGTGGCCTAGGGCTTCTAAAAAACCCAAGGTCTCGACTTGAAACCCACAGCGATCGTTCCTTCTGTCATTGGTCCAGAATTGTGGCATACCCCCCGCCATGTCAAGTCTGCTTCCATCATCTCCATCTTCAAATCCAGACTAAAAACACATTTGTTCTCACTGGCTTTTGAATTTTAACCGTTGTCTTTTAATGTACTGCTCTTTTTGCCATGTTTTGCTTGTATTACATTTTCTTCCTTTTAACCTCTGGAGCATTTGGGGCCACCTTGGTGGTGTATTAATGTGCTATAAAAATACATCTTGACCTGACTTGGTGATTATTTGTGTTTTTTTCCGAGATGACTGTCGTTGCGGTTAATCAGTGGCTCCGAGACCAGACCATCTTGGTCCTAATATCAAATTTCCACGAATATAAGCACCCTCTGATTTTTCAGGCATAAAATATAATAATTTCATTCATAGGTGAACATAAGCACCTCACAACTTTCTTGAAGTTTTGACATCCCAGAAACACAAAATTCTGGCTAAATACTTCTCTTAACAATACTTATTTTAACAAACCTTGTGATCCTTTTGCTTGAATAATAGATAAAAAAAAAACATAAATTATTTCAAAATTTTGTCGAGTATAACGGGCGTACTCTGAACAGAATTCAGACAGACAGAGGATAGAGTTCCCCTTTTTATTGGATTTAACTTAATTTGAACACATCTATCCAGTGTTATTTTGCCACTTCCGAGTTTTGCTGAGTGGCTAATGCTTCTTTATTTTCTTTATCCGGCCAATAATAGCTGGTCTGCCTCCGGAACCATTGTTTAACGAAAAAAAGTCTTCACCAAGAGTTCGCCAAACCCAGATGAGCCGTACAGTGATTTCTTTCCGAGCGCGGCCTGTGTTTCTGGAGTCCTGGCTCAGGTTCTCAGACGGACCAGAAGAAGCTCCTCAGGAGTTGTCTGGTCAGTCGCTAGTCTAGTCCGCACCAAAAACAGACCAAACCCGTGAATCCAGACCACTCGGGACAGGTGGTTGTGAGAAGCTCTCCAACGACTCCTACAGCTGGAACCTGAACCTACTAACTGGAAGGCGCTCTGGATGACGACGCACATTCCCTAACCCTATCTCCAACCCCTAACTCTAACCCCAACCCCAAACTCCAACCCCTAACTCTAACCCCAACCCCAAACTCCAACCCCTAACTCTAACCCCAACCCCAAACTCCAACCTCTAACTCTAACCCCAACCCCAAACTCCAACCCCTAACTCTAACCCCAACCCCAAACTCAACCCCTAACCAACCTAACCTCTAACCACCCCAACCCCAACCCCTAACTCTAACCCCTAACCCCAACCCCTAACCCTAACCCCTAACCCTAACCCCAACCCAACCCCAAACTCCAACCCCTAACCCCTAACCCTAACTCTAACCCCAAACCCCAACGCCTAACCCTAACCCCAACCCCTAACTCTAACCCCAACCCCAAACTCCAACCCCAACCCCAACCCCTAACCTCTAACCCCAACCCAAACTCAAACCCCTAACCACGACCCCTAACCCTAACCCAACCCCTAACTCTAATCCAACCCCTACCCCCAACCCCAAACTCTAACCCCAACCCCTAACTCTAACCCCAACCTCCAACTCTAACCCCAACCCTCAACCTTTAATTCTAACCCCTAGCTCCTAACCCCAACCCTTCACCACACTGAGTCTAGCTTCTGTTGTTACTGAGTACACGCAGATACAGGGTTTTTTGGCCAAAACCGAAGGAGATGTTAGAGGCGACGGAACATTCCGGTGACATCACATCACGTCACAGTAGAGGTTTCTCCTGCCACTGTAAAGCCACTGTGTGTTTTATTACACGTGACGTTTAAAATCTTTTTTAGGACATAGAAAATCATTTTTAAAAATTATGAAAAAATGTTTTTTAAAAGCCTCAAGAAGCAGAAACACCAATATTCACAATTGTGGCCAGTCGCAAAAACTCTGACCAGTGACCATTTTGTGCCAGTTTGAATCCCGTTCTGGCTGGTTCTACAACTGAGTGACCTTGATCAAGACACTGACCCCACATGACCCCTGACACCACGACTGTGTAAGTATGAGAAATAGAGAGACAATAACCACTGCGCAAGTGTGTGTGTGTGTGTGTGTGTTTGTGTTGATGTGTGTGTGTGTAAGTTTGTGTTGAGGTGTGTGTGTTTGTGTGTGAGAGAGAGTGTGTATAAGTTTGTGTTGAGGTGTGTGTGTGTGTGTGTGTGTGTGTGTGTGTGTGTGTGAGACGGCCACTGCTCTGGTGTGTGTTTACTGTGTTTACTGGTGTCAGCTCTACGGCTTCACCCGGTGTGTGTGTGGCGTGTTCATCAGGGGTTTGTTGTGTGTGTGTGTGTGTGCAGTGTTGGAGTGTGACTGGCGCTGGGGTGTTTTCTGGTGAAGGTGCTAATAGACCCTCGGAGACAGACCACGTCAGTGCGCACACACACACACACACACGCGCACGCACACACACACGCACACACTAAAGCTATGGTCATTCACACACACACGCACACATACACACACAATAATATTTTTGTATTTTATTCACATTTTATCTTTATTTTGACTGTATTTTATTGCATTTTTATATATATTTTAATGTTTTATGTATTCTATTCATATTTAATCTTTTTTACTGTATAGTATTTTTTATCTTTTTATCTTCATCTTTATTGTATTTCTTTGCTCGCTCATTTATCTTCTTTCTGCTGGACGATCGGAAAATACATTTCACCAATGTGTTTGTGACAAATAAAATTTAAATTACACACAGGCACACACACACTGGCGCTGAGGATTGTGGGTAAGAGCTTCTCCTGGCAATAAACACAAAGACTGTGAAGTTCACGACGCAGATATTCCACATATATGATGAATACGCGACTTTAAAAGAAGTTTTTACGTAATGTGGAAATGGCGGGAAAATAAAAAAATCTAACATGGGATACTCGAAGCGCATTATTACACTTTTCCCCAAAAATTCGTTGAACTATTTGAAAAGCGAAAGCGAACACACTCAAACAACTGATGGCCTCCATCTCCACGGCGCTAAAGTGTGTTTAGTCTGGCGAGTGTGTCGTGACGCCGTAATGACGCTGCTGCGGTGAAGGTGCGAGAAAAACAGCCCGTCTCTCTGGACAGTCACATGACCCGCCGCTGTGATAAACACCCCGCCACTACGGATGTCCTTTTGAAATAAACAATGCACACAATGAATACAAAAAATACGTAAATAATGCATATCTTTGCTTTTAGATTTTCAAAAAAAGGTTCAAAAAATTATTTAAGGCGTCTTTCAAGGCATATCGTTACTCCGTCGATACGACGAGGACCATCCTAGTCATCCTGGGGTCCAAGTTTGATGGGTCCACAGATGGCTTGTCAGGCCAATCCGCGCTCGAAAAGTAGCACAAGGCGACTTGCTGGCTTTATCTTTCTGACTTTTCTGGCTTTATCTTTCTGGTAGACGAACTTGTCCTTGTATTGATGGCGTCTGTGGAAACCTTGATTCTAGCTTTAAGGCTCCCGAGGTTGAAGACTGAGCCATCAGTCCGGTACCTGATGCCGATTTCTGTGTCTGCGGAGAACACTAAACTGAACAGAGTTGGAGCCAGCACGCATCCCTGCTTCACTCCGTGTGAGACACAGAAGGGTTGAGAGGTCTCTCCATCGTCCTGAACTCTTACCGGCATTCCATCGTGGAGCTGGCGTACCATATTGATGAACTTTCTGGGGCAGCCATTCTTGGCCATGATTCTACAGAGACCCTCTCTGCTGACAGGGCCAAAAGCTTTGGTCAGATCAACATAGGTGGAGTGAAGGTCAACGTTTTCTTGAAGCTGTCTGGCAGCAAAAATCACGTCGATAGTCCCGCCATCTTTCCGGAAGCCACACTGGCTCTCAGGTAGAAGGCTGTGAGGTGGTATAGTAGAACTCTGGTCAGGATTTTGCCCGCAACGGAGAGCAAGGAAATACCTGGCAGTTTCCCTTGCGTTTGTAGAGACGCACAATGCAAAAATCCTTAAAGTCCTGTGGAACTGTCTCATGCTTCCATACAAGGTGGAAGAGTGGATGGAGTTTTTCCGCTAAAGCCTTCTTTGTATACTTCAGCTGGGATGGCATCATATCCAGGAGTTAGTCTCACACACACACACACACACACACACACACCCGGAGCAGTGGGCAGCTGAAGTCGTGGTGTCTGGGTCATGTGGGTCGGTGTCTTGATCAAGGACACCAGAGAGAACCCACCGCACCAGGATTCAAAATAGATTGGTTTGAAATAATCTCCTTTTCTAAGTAAGTTCTTTTATTGACTTTTATTGTCATTGTACAAGTGGCATTTCTTTTGTTCCTTTGGGATTTGTTCAACAGCTAATGTATGTTATTGTTTACGTCTCCAAACTCTGTGTGTGTGTGTGTGTCCGGATGTTAAATTAGTGTCATAGTGTAATATCTGCAAGTAAAAATGTGGTTCCAAACAGCCAAGGACGTGAACTTCTTTACTAACAGAAGAAGACACAGACACGTGATTTGCAAATCACACAATTACAGCACAACAAGAATTGTAAAACAGTAAATAGACGAATAAATGAATGAATACATAAATGCACGCGGTTCTCATGACAAAATCCCGCTGCAGTGATGTGAGTGTCCACTAGAGGGGGAGACGAGTCACGTGACACGTCACTGTGGGCGTGAAGAAGAACTCACCTGCTCTCAGGTTAAAGGTGAATGTTCGGCCACACGGAAATAAAACCAGTACGAGCTTGTTTTTTTTTTTTTAAATACAAAGCGATGATGACAAAATTATAGAAATGTAGAGATTGATAGAAGTAAACAATCTGAATGATTTTCTGTTTAAGCTGTTTGTGCGAACGAAAGTGAAAGTAGTTTGACAAGAAAAACAATCCGAATCAAAAAACTGTGTTTGAGGTGTTTTTAAACTATTTGTAGATTCTTGTAGATTTGTAGATCCGTGGGATGACAGTAGACTGTCGCCAGCGAAAATCCACCACCATCTCCTTAGTTTTCCCTGTGTTGATCAGGAGGTGGTTCCGCCGACACCAGTCCACAAAGTCCTGAGTGAGTCCTCTGTACTCACCATCGTTATCTCCTGTGATCAACCCAACAATTGCCGAGTCATCAGAGAACTTCTGCAGAACACAGCCGTCCGTGTTGTGTCTGAAGTCTGAGGTGTAGAGGGTGAAGAGGAAAGGAGCCAGTACAGTCCCCTGTGGAGCCCCCACACTGCAGCTCAGAGTGTCAGACACACAGTCCTTGGCTCTCACAAACTGTGGCCTGTTTGTCAGATAGTCCATGGTCCACTCCGTCAGATAGAGGTCCACACCAGCCTCTCCAGTTTGTGTTCCAGAAGCACCGGCTGGATGGTGTTGAAGGCGCTGGAGAAATAAAAAAACATGATCCTCACGCTACTATCGGGCTTCTCAAGGTGAGAAAGAGCTCGGTGCAGAAGAAAGATGACGGCGTCTTCCACTCCTCGTGCCATGTCTGTAGGCAAACTGCAGTGGGTCAAGGTAGGTTCCCACAGCAGATCTGAGGTGACCCAGGACTAGTCTCTCCAGTGTCTTCATTAGATGGGACGTGAGAGCCACCGGTCTGAAGCTGTTGAGGTCTTTGGCCTGCGGTGTCTTAGGCACTGGTACCACGCAGGAGGTCTTCCAGAGCTGTGGGACCTTCCTCAGCTTGAGGCTCAGATTGAAGACTAGTTCCAGGACTTCACACAGTTCATCTGCGCAGGAGCTGAAGCCATCTGGTCCGGCTGCTTTCCTACCGTTGATTCTTTTAAGCTGGTTTCTCACCTGTATACTGGAGAAAGACAGGGGTTGTGGTGGTGTTGCAGTATCAGTGAGTAGAGGGTCTTGATGGGCTGGTTCTGCAGGAGGTGCTGATGGTGTTGAAAGCAGCTGCTGCGGGGTGGGGGGGGGGGCTGCTTGGTCGAATCGATTAAAGTGATGGTTCAGGTCAGTGGCCCAGTTCATGTCCCCCTCCACCTGAGGGTGCGGTGCTTTAAAGCCAGAGATGGTTTTCAGGCTTTTCCACACTTCCCTGGTGTTGTTTCGCTGAAGCTGCTTCTCCATCTTCCTCCTGTATCTGGCCTTCCCCTCTCGAATTTTCCTCCTCAGCTCCTTCTGTACACGCCTGAGTTCTTCCCTGTTCCCGGATCTGAACGCTCTCTTCTTCTCCTTTAAGAGGACTTTAATCTCAGAGGTGACCCACGGCTTGTTATTAGCGAAATGCCGTACCACTCTGGATGGAACAGTGTTTTCACAGCAGAATTAATGTATTCAGTATACAGTCTGTGATGGCATTAATGTCCTCCCCTGTGGGTCACAGAGCTCCGTCCACACAGTGGTGCTGAAACAGTCTCTGAGAGCCTCCTCACTCTCTGATGTCCACCTCTTCACTGTGCGAGACACCACCGGCTGCCTGTGCACCGCAGGTTTATACACGGGCAGAAGATGCAAGATGTTGTGATCAGCTCTGCCCAGCGGCGGGAGAGAGGACGCGCTGTAGCCTCTTTGGTGTTGGCGTAAAATAAGTCCAGTATTTTATTGTCTCTGGTGGAACAGGTGACATACTGGGTGAATGTAGGTAGAGCAGCTGAGGGCGGAGCGTGGTTAAAGTCCCCAGAGATCAGGAAGAGAGCCTGTGGATGCTGTGTCTGCAGCCCGCTGGTGACAGAGAGCAGGCTCTCAGAAGCTGCGTTGGCATTAGCTGAGGGAGGGACGTACACAGCGATTATTATCACGTGTGTAAACTCTCTCGGCAGGTAGACTGGTCTCATGCCCACCGCTAGCAGCTCAATGTCTCTGTTGCACAACTTTGTTTTAACAGTACAGTGTCCTGGTTTACACCATCTTAAGTTTACGAACACAGCCAGGCCCCCTCCCTTCGTCTTACCGCTCTCTTGCGTTCTGTCCGCTCGTATCGGTGGGAGTTAGCCAGGTCTCTGTGAACAGAAGAACTCTGCTTGTTTTATATTTCGGTTGATGCTGCGTGAGCGCCGCGAGCTCGTCCATTTTGTTGGAAAGCGATCTTACATTTCCCATGATGACGGAAGGGAGAGCCGGTCTAAAGCGTCTCGTTTTTCCCGACGTTGTCGTCCAGCGCGCCGTCCAAGGCGAGTCTTCACGAGTAGCTCAGCGGGGATATCATGTCTGTGGCCGTGGGGAGAAGTCGTGTTCCGCAGCTTCAACAGCCGCTCCGTTGTGTAAACAAAAGTGCGCGTTGCCACTCCGAGGCACATTTCCTCTTAAAATCAGCAAAAACTAGCGAAAAAAACTATGTACAAACGACAAAAATAACTTAATTTAACGAAATAATAAACAATTTAACGAAAAATCCTTAAATAAAACATAGGAAGTATTAAAAACAAACTTCGAACGTAAGGGCTGTTGTGACAAGCTGCCAGCTTTAACCGGCGCCATGGTAACATTTCCCTCTATTCCATCTCATCTGTTGTGTATTGTTTATGTCAGGAATGACTACACTGTAATACCTAATCAGCTCACACAACTAAAAAAATATTAGTCTTTGAATGTTTTAAGTTTACACAAAACAAAAATTCTATTTACAGTTGGCTTACATTTTCTCAACATTCTCTTACAACAATTGATTTTCCTCAACTTATGATTGAGTTATGTTTTCAGATGTTTAAAGTTTACATAAAATACATTTTCTATTCTGTTGAACTTATAAGATGTAGAAAATTCACTAAAATTGTTCAATATTTTTCAACTTATAAGATGTTGAAAATGTACTCAAAATGTGACATGCATTTGACTGAAAATTTTAAATAACAGTACCTATGTCAGCCCACAATAATAACCAGAAAACAATGTTAGTAAACATGAAAGTTTTTTTTTATACCACAATTTCATGTGTTTTTAAAAAGGAATTCATCAAGATAGCTTAAAACCAATTGCTTCATAAATCAAGTCATAAATTAACACAAAAGACTCAAAAGCTATAAATGTCATGAATGGTGGTTGCTAGAAAGCAGGTCGAGTCTCATATGCAGTTAGCTGTTTATTGCTGTGAAGTTTCATCACAATAAAATAAAGTACGTTTAAAAACACTTACTTTGAAAAGCACATTCAAGCAATACAAATACTATTGTGCATTAATTAAAGTGCTTTTTCCCCACATGTCAGTACAAAAACTGACTCAGCAAATGATGTGAATGTACCTACCTATTGACAGGTTTATTAACCGTTTTCGTGACTTTTGTGTTGGACTTCTTGTTTTTTTTTTGCCCTCTGGACACTCCCTGTTTTGCTTTTGTTAATGTTCATTATCTGTTTCAGCTGTTAGATTTTCTGCCAAGTTCGGTCACCTGTGTTCTGGTTTGTGTTTGATTATTGTTTAATTATTGCATCATTATTTAAGGCTTCTGTGTTTTGTGCTCTGCTCGAGTTCCTCACCTTACATCACGTGAGTTGGGTCCATGTCATGTCCTGTACTCATTTTCTGAGGAATTCTCAGTGTTTGTTTTTTGGTCCCTCGTGACCTGTTTTTGTTTTTTTTTAGTAAAGAAGACGTTGCATTTGAGCCTTTGCATTGATCCATTGCATTTGAGTCTGAGCTCATGTTCCTTCTCCTGCCCCAACCCTGACATTCAGTAACTGAACAAATCATTCTTCAGTGTCAGTAGACACCCTTTCAGTGGTTTGTTGTCTTCAAGAGACACCGCAATTTTTTTGGACAAACATGAATGTAAGTTTAAGATTCTTTGGATTCTGTAGGTCCAGTGCATAGACGTACCCAGGGGCGCCGCTAGCAATTTCAGGCCCCATGAAAATATTAGGTGATGGGCCCTGTACCTGGTCGCTGGGGGCCCCAAAAAGACCGCGGGCCCCCGGAAATGTCCTAACTTTCCCCCTCTTAACGACGCCCCTGGACGTACCTAAAAAGAATTAATGAGTAGAAATTTGAGGGACCTCTCACAAGATTTTCATCCTCCACGACAATAAAGAAGCTTGTCAGACTACAAGATGCATATAGTACCAAAATGAGTTCAGCCCTTCACAAATATTGTCACAGATCACAGCTTAAAGCCGCGTTGAACTTTTATTTTGACGTTACCCGGACTTTTATTTTGAAGTTTTTGTGTCCCTGTCTGTGACCTAGTTTCGTGTCCCTTGTCCCAGGTTTGTGTGTCACTCGTTAGTCTGTGTATTTAAGTTCATACCAGTCTTTGTATCATGGCCAGTTTGTCAGTTGATTTTTCCTGTCGCTCTCGCCTCTTGTCTTGTCTTGCTTTAATCTTACCTTGTTGGGGTTCATGTTTTGGATGTCCCTGTGTACCGACCAATTGCCTTCTCCTCACTACGATTTTTGGATTAAACCCTTGAAGAACATTTAACCCCTTGTGCTACCCCACTTGTTCCCGAAGAGGTCTTATCATGTGGTTGAGTAACAATATATGTTTTAGATGACTGAATAGCTACACAAAACGATTGGTAGTGAGCCTAGTACACTTACATTACAGGTTATGAAAAACTTGGAGGCATCTTCACGCAGGTACACAGGAAGCGCACGAATAACGAGAGCCCGCCTCATATTTACCTGGATGGACTAAAAATATCCATTGCAATTGTAGTCACACGGATGCAGAGCAAACACTTTTAGAAAATATCGAAGCGTTAAACAGCTCCAGAATCTGATGGTGGTCGATCGAAGGCAGTCAGATTACTTTAAATAATCAATCTTCGGCACTTATAATTCTTTGAATATTCATTCTAGTGCAGTTAGATTTATTTTTCGGACAGAATAGGAACATCTTGTAAAGACGTTTATCTATATTGAGATGAATATCGTTCATGAATATCGTATCTCAATATAGATAATCTAGGGCTGTCAAACTGATTTTCCCAGAGGGCCACATCAGCACAATGTCTGTCCTCAAAGGTCCGGATGTAACTTATAAATGTAATTAAATGTAATAAAAAATGTAATGTAAAATAAATGTATCTACTCCTTAATGGTAAATAACTCATTTTATTACTGAGTTTACAAATATTTATTACAAACTTATTCAAGTGACAGTTGCATAGAAAACCCAAGTTTGGTTGTTGCTCTAACGTAAATGTTTGTCAGCTTATTAAAACACACATAACTCCATTAATATAGAATCAAACTGTCCAAGAGAATAAAGAGAAATAACATAAAACTGTGGAAACACTGCCGTGGCTACTATAGTCGAAAGGCATTGTTGTCACGTTTCTTCAGTGCAGATAGGAGCCGGAGATCGTGGAGTACATAATACAGGATTTTACTGACAGACTCACAAGCAATTCGGAACAACACTCAGGGATAGACATGGAAACACATAGGTGTGGTGACAATAACCGACAGGGGACGATGAGATAGGTGAGACTTAAATACACGCGGAAACGAGGAACAATGAGCAACAGGTGCGACGTGAACCACGTGACAACACACATGACCGGAAAACACAGGAACAGGGGAGCATGGGAAATGGAGTCCGACACGGAACGGCGACAAACGAGTGACGAGTGGACCCGCTCGTGACAATTGTGGGAAAAGTAGTTTCTCTTAATTAATTTTTTGATATTTATTTTCAGACACTCAAAACTTTTAAGCTCTCGCGGGCCACATAAAATGACCTCTGGCACCCGGGCCTTGAGTTTGACATATGTGGGTTAATCACGGTTGATGCCTGTTTATACCAGCTTCTTAGAGTTCTGAGTCATGCAAAGTTAGAAATTCCTCCTGAAGGTCATATAACCTCATGAGCTCATATAACCTCCTTCGCTATCTTGGCAGTTTTGGTTTACTTGTCTTTGAATCGGGTGATGAGTTCAGGCGTGTGTCTGTCCAGCTCTTTGTAGAATTGATTCTGCAGGTTAACGTTGTTGATTTGGTGGAACTTTGCAAACACCTGTGCATGGACCAAATTACACAGAAATGTACAAAGATTAAAAGAAATAGAATTGTGTATGTGCTTAAAGAAGTTTTCTGTTGGCAGGTAGCAAAACAAAGAACAATTCTACTAGGGATGAGTCAAAACTGGAAAATTGAAAACGTTTAAAGTGGGAATTTCTTTTTACCTGTGACCTCATAAGTAGTGCTGTCCGTCTAGCCACAACATCTCTCACCCGTGGAGCTACAAGAGCTCCAACAATTTCTTGGTGACGCAGGGCAAAGAATGTGTTCCATTAGCTTGCCTATTTTTGTCAGTCTTTTCGACTTTATGTATAATTTCTTCTCTTATTGGTTCCAGAGTGGCTGGGGTTTGATCATTCGGTAGGTTAATGATGTAACTGAGCTTTTCCCTCGCACAATGCCTTCAAAACGATTGTGAAGAGCATCAGGTGGAAAGCCAATGACCGTATGAAAATGCTCTAGATGCCGACTCAGGACACAATCCGCCTGAACACCATTCTCACTCTGACTCTTCCCAGTCATTACAGCCTGCACATCACTATTATGGCTGTGTTTTGTCCTGAGACTGAACTCGCCACTTGCAACTTCATGAGTCTGAAGTTGAGCTTGTGCAGAATCTGCAAAAATATTCTGCTCCAAAAGACTTTGAAAATCCGGCCAATTCATGAGCGGCAAGATTGTCAGACACTCAACACATGACTGTTCCTGGAACGTCCTTACCAAAAGACTCAATGAATACCCCATCTTGTTCAAGAGTACGGAGGTCTCTCGACAAAGGACCGAGTGCTTTTCATAGCCAAATGTCTGTATGTCAGCCACTTTACATCAAGCTGCAAGCTGAATCACATGCAAGCCTGATCGAAATTTACTGGGAAGATCGGCAAATGTCCAGTATACTGAGAATATTTTGCGTGATGTGCCGAGTAGATTGGCTATTCCCAAATCATCTATGTACAGAAAAATGCAATCTTTGACTCATCTGAAGATAAGAATGTGTTGTCTTAGAAGTTCAAACCATCTTGGTGGCCTATATAATGACTGTTTTGAGTATCTCTTTAATTTTATCCAGAATATCTGTATGTTTGAATGTTTTCTGTATCATTTCAAGAATGGGAACATGCACTGCTGTGTGTCCTGGCTGCAGCAGAGATTTGCACAGGCTTTACCACAGGGTAATTCTTTTCAAAGGTTTTCCTTCTCCTGGTTGATAACTGCTTTCCTTTAGCTGTGGTATTGACAATTACATTACTGTCCCTAACAGTACTCACAACCTCATTTAGAAGTGTTTCACTGACTGTAATGCCGTGACTCTGCAACAAGTATTTATTGTCATGTCTGATTATGCCATGCCATGGTTGGAAAATAGTCAATTGTTCCACTGTTTTCTGAGATGCCATGTCAGATACATGAAGAACAGAAAGCACCTTTTTGAAATAATGATGCCGAGCTATGTTTCAGCTGGGCTCTTAAATTGTCTGTGCCACACTGTTTATCTCATTGAGAACAAGTGTTCATTGCTACTGCAAGACTTCCTGCTTCAACTACAACTTGGGAACTATCATTGTCTGCCAATATAACACATTCGCCAAAGTCCGAATCATCACCATGTTTTCTACTTGTGTGTTCATTGAACGCAGAGTAGCTATTTGTTCTGTAATTACACTTCTTCAAAGGGCATCCTACCATTTCATGACTTCGATCATGTCACTTTAGGGTTGTAAATGCAGATCTAGTTTAAAGCGTCTGTTGTATTAGACTGAACAGTTTCTGTCGTGTTATTGTGATGATCTTCATCTGATGTTGTGTGTCAGTTTCTCTCTCATCAGACTTGAACACGTGAAACTGATGATGGAGACACAAACATCTAGTGGAATCCAGAAGAAGAGATCAGACTCAGCAGATTTCAGTCACGTGTCCATGAAGAGTGACCAGTCGATGGATCCTCCATTCGTAATAAAGCAGCTAGTCAGTAACATCTGCAGACTTCTGGTCTTCAGCTCTTCTCTTCCTCTGGCAGTGCGAGTGTGAATCCTCTGGACCGGAGCCGTGTGTCCGTGACTGATCAATTTCTCAGTGACTCAACAACATCTGAACAATCTTCAGCTGAACGGAGGTGAATCACTCTGAAGCTTCTCCCACCTCAGTGTCTGTGACTATTAACATCAGTCACGCTTCTTTCTTCACATCAGACTGAGATCAAACCTGCTGGAGAAGTTTTCCCGTGTGTACGAGGGAACAGCGACGAGAGGAAACCCAACACTCCTGAAGGTGATCTACACTGAGCTCTACATCACAGAGAGCGAGAGAGGAGACATCAGTCAGGAACATGAGCTGAGACAGATGGAGATTCAGTCCAGGAGACCCACAGCAGAAGACACGCCCATCAGATGCTGCGACATCTTCACTCCTTTACCTGGACAAGACCAAGCCATCAGAACTGTGCTGACAAAGGGAGTCGCGGGCATCGGGAAAAGTGGATCATCAGTCTCCTGGATCTTCTGCAGCTCTTTTTCCCTGAAACCAAAGGGATGAAACGATCCAGAATGCTGAAGAACGGTAAGATTGTCTTCATCTTTGATGGTCTGGATGAATGTCGTCTGTCTCTGGACTTTCACGGTGGCGTGAGGTTGTGTGACGTGTCTGAATCTGCTCCACTGGACGTGCTGCTGAAGAACCTGATCAAGGGGAACCTGCTTCCCTCGGCTCTCCTCTGGATCACCACCAGACCAGCAGCAGCTGATCTCATTCCCCGACACTGTGTCCATCGCCTCACTGAGGTACGAGGCTTCACTGACCCACAGAAGGAGGAATATTTCAGGAAGAGGATCAGAGATCAGAGTCTGTCCCACAGAATCATCTCACACCTGAAGTCGTCCAGGAGCCTCTTCATCATGTGCCACATCCCAGTGTTCTGCTGGATCTCAGCCGCTGTTCTGGAGAGAATGATGAGAGAGTCCGAGAGCAGAGAGATTCCCAAGACTCTCACTCAGATGTACACACACTTCCTCGTCCTTCAGACCAACATCTCACACCAGAAGGACTATGAGGAGAGCGTGAAGAGTGAAGAGATGATTCTCAGACTGGGGAAACTGGCTTTCCAGCAGCTGGTGAAGGGGAATGTGATCTTCTATGAGGAAGATCTGAGGGAGTGTGATGTTGGAGTGACAGAAGCATCAGTTTACTCGGGATTGTGCACTCAGATCTTCAGAGAAGAGTCTGGCTGGTTTCAGGGGAAAGTTTTCTGCTTTGTTCATCTCAGCATCCAGGAGCATCTCGCCGCTCTATATGTTCATCTCATCTTCACTAAAAGCATCAATGAGATTCACCAGATCAACAAGAGCTTCTTCTCTAGGTCATGTGAGCAATATATAGAAAAGTCATTATCTGAGGTGCATCGTGCTGCTGTGACTGAAGCCTTCAAGAGTGAGAATGGACATCTGGATCTTTTCCTTCGTTTTCTTCTGGGTCTGTCCCTGGAGTCTAACCAGAGTCTCTTACGAGGAACACGGACACAGACGAGAAGATTCTCCTACAACAAAGAGGAAACAGTTCAGTTCCTCAAACAGAAGATCAGTGAGAATCCATCAGCTGAGAAAAGCATCAACCTGTTCCACTGTCTGAATGAACTTGGTGATGATTCACTGACGCAGGAGATTCAACGTTATCTGACGTCAGGAGAAATGGAGCGAGTCAGACTGTCTTCTTCTCAGTGGTCGGCTTTGGTGTTTGTGTTGCTGATGTCAGAGCAGAAGATGGAGGATTTTAAACTTAGAGAGTTTATTGGAGAAAGAACTAAAGCAGATGACGTTCTTCAGGAGCTTCTTCCTGTCATTAAAGAATCTTCATCAGCCGAGTAAGTCACACACATATTAATTTACCTGAAACACTTAGAATGAACTTTGTGTTTGTACAACTGTGTTTGTACAACTGCTCAGTACAACTGTAATAGTTATTTATTCATTAGTGCTGTCAAACGATTAATTTTTTAACTAGTTAAACACATTTCCCCAACCAAATTAATCGTGATTAATCGTGATTAATAAATTTTACAACGGAAAAAAAGACAACGGATATGTATTTGTATATTTGTGTGGAAAAAGTATGGCAGTGATAATTAGTCTAGCTGAAAAGACTGATCACACATTTTTAACTAATGGAAAAAAACGGCGATATTCTTATAAAAAGGAGCAAAACACATCACACATTCAAGGAACAAAACAAAGCGGGAAGTCGACTGAAGCGTCGCTGTCCTCGTCATGTTTCTGATAGTTTTCATCATCGTGCACAACAAGGAACATACTGTATGAGCTTTTTACCGGGGTGCTCTGACGGGAGTCTCCCTGGTGGGATCCGTGGAGATCTTGGGGCTGCTGATCTCTGGCTCGATCGTCGGAACTCAATATTACTCCCTGCTCTGCTCCCCTCACTCAGAACCCGTCTCCCTTGCCAATCTGGGCTTGGAGCACGACACCCTCTTGCAGTGCCAGAGGTCGGGAAGTCTCAGACGCAGCTCCTGGGCATCGCCAGCAATGTTCATCTGGAGGTTTCGCCACGGCCCTTGACAACACATGAGAAGTGTTTACACAACGGTTCCATCGCATCGCCAAAAAGGCCCGACTGAGTGATGGGCACGTTCAGGAACTGGTTCCTTTCTGCGCTCTGCATGTCTGCATGAGGTCAGTCGTGACACCGACTATGTCACAAATCGCGCCGATATGGTCGGAAGCTTCGGACGGTCCCAGGCAGTGCAGCTTGGGACACAAAATAGTCGCAATAGCCCGCTCCGTTTGGGGAATGTCCGAGTAGCACTGCGAATGACCGCTCAAAAGGGAAGTGAGTAAGGAGTCACTGCCAAACACGAGTGCGCCACCAGAGGTGCCAGCCAGATCTTGGTCAGCTCCTCATGCAGATTAGGAAAGAAAGAAATTTCAGGAATCTCCGTTTCAGAGCCAGAGCTCTTGCAGGACACCAATCATCCAAGCTGCGGTGTCTCGATCCTCGCCTAGAGAGGACGCTGAGGCTGAGGAAATCCCGCCTCTTGCGAAACGTCACTCTCTTGCATACCAAGAATGAGATTGACACGAGCACTGCTTTTGCATGTGCCTCACCAGCCAATCAGAGAAGGGCCTCCCCCAAATGAACCTTGGGTCAAAAATCCAAACAAAAAAAAAGCGGAAAATATAGCCGCAAGCGGCAATGCCCGGCACTCACCGCCCCGCTGCCCGCCCCCGTCTGCTGCGACTCCTCAAACCCACCCAACGCCCGCTCTGCCGCCCGCCCGGTCCGTTTGCGATTGAGCAATTTCTCTCCTTAGGAATGAATGGTGTGTTTTAGCGGTCGCCATGGCGACACGTTTGGAAATACGGCATGGCTGTCATTGGCTTTTATGCTCAGGATGGCCTGCTTGAATTTTTCAGCAAATTTGGTACACCTGTGACAAACAAATTTTTGGCTCTCCATTCAAAATTGTTTGCCGAGTGCCATTAAGAATGAATGATGGGTTTTGGCTCTTGCCACGCCCACACGGTGAAAGTTACAACCCTAGTATGGTTGGCTTTTCTGCTCAGAATGGCCTTCCCTAATTTTACAGCAAATTTGGTACGCCTGCAACAAACTAATTTTGGCTCCTCCCATTCAAAATTTTTAATCGTTATACAGGTGGCGCTATAGGTGCGATTTGAAAATTTCTTTCACCTTGTGATTTAGCATGCCGGGGCCTAAATTTCATCAAGAGACTTTGATCGCATCCAATGTAGTGTGTGCGAATGGGAGCGATTTTAAGATTTGTGATTTTGAAAAACGCGAACGCTAACTTCACGGCTGTGTTGCGCGAAAACCGAGACCGCATTAATATATCGCCCATGTGCGTTTTTTCGCCTACGTCTCTAGATGTGTCTGGCCAATTTTCAGCTCATTCGGTCAAACTTCCTATGACTAGATAGATTTCTTGCGTGTGGTGTGAAAACGCAGAATTTCCAAAAGTTGGACTTTGAGCCAAGATGGCCGACTTCCTGTTGGTTTGGCGAGATCGACGCGATAGGCTTTTTAGCTTGCCCGGACATGGTGTATATGTGTACCGGTTTTCGTGAGTCTGCGATGAAAAAAGTGCCGGGCGACTTGCCATTGACTCAATGCATTTCCATTTTTTGAGGGGGCGTGGCTCAGAAACCGTATTTTGCTCAGGGGTTGACTAAACTTTAATCTCCCGAGGGAGAAATTCAGGTGTCCGGCAGCCAAATACACGACACAATCGTACACAATATAATAATAACTCAACAATAAATAAACATTGCAAATAATTTAAAAATGCCATCATAAAAATGGTATTTAAAAAAGTATTAAAAAGTGCTTTAGAAAAAGGGCAAATCAGTCAGGCAGGTTTGCTGTGTAGTCTTATAGCCGAAGGTACGAACAACCTCTTTTAGCGTTCTGTACGGCAGCGCGGTGAGAGGAGTCTGTTACTCCTGTGCAGACATCGTGGTGTGTAGTGGGTGAACAACTCCTACAGAGTTCCCCCTTCTCCCGATCACACATCCACACCTTCTTATCAGTCTTTCCAAACGATTGCTATCCCTGGTGGTCATATTGCCACCCCAAAGAAGACCGCAGTCGCCACAACCGACTGATAAAAGAGAAACAGCAAGACCGTACACACCTCGAAAGACCTGAGTCTTCTCAGAAAAAATTGTCTGCTCTGACCTGTCTTATAAAGAGCCCGAGCCTGCACTGACCAGTCCAGCTTGACTGGTGATTGAGGTGTACACCCAGGTACTTGTAAGTACTTACCATCTCGATCCTTTCCCCGTTGATTATCACTGGATGATGGGAAGGTTTCCTACGAAAGTCAATGATCATCTCCTTGGTCTTTGATGTGTTCAGCCTAAGACCATTGTCTCTGCTCCATGAGGTAAAACCAGTAAAAAGCTCCCTGCTCTCACTCTCATTGCTTCCCTTTACACCCGCCACAATAGCGGTGTCATCCGAGTACTTCTGGACATGACATGTGGGTGCACCTGTGTTGCTCGTAAGCGACCCAGACACACAGTCACCCAGCCAGACAAACTGTGACCTTACAGTCAGGTAGTTGTGAATCCAGCGTACAAAAACAAGATCCACTTCCATCCTCTCAAGCTTCCCCTTCAGCAGCAGCAGCTGGATTGTATTGAAAGCACTAGTGAAGTCAAAAAACATTAGCCTCAGCCACCAGCCCCCTCCAGGAAGGAGAGCGCCCTATGGACCATGTACAGGACTGCGTCATCCACTCCAATGCTGTCCTGATAGGCAAACTGAAGGGGGTCTAGTGCTCCTTCCACCTGAGGTTTGAGCCGCCGGAGTAGCAGCCTCTCAAAAGTCTTCATTATAACCGATGTTATAACCGACCAGCGACTGGTCTGTAGTCCTTCCTCCCTGCAAGTCTTGTCACCTTGGGCACAGGGACTAGACATGAGGTCTAGGGATGCATCCTGTTCGAAGACTTGTTGAAGAAGTTGTGGAAAGGCACAGCCAACTCCGGTGCACACTCCCTCAGAAGCCAGGGAGATCTTCCATCCGGACCAGCAGATTTACGACCATGGAGATTTCTCAGTTCCTTGTACACCTTTTAATTACAGATAAATTCTATTGTTTTTTCAAGTACTAAATTAATTGGTAAAATCTGAAAAATAATTTTCTGAACTGAGAGACTGAAGAGTGTCTTTGTTCTTCACAGTTTAAGATGGCGTGGAGTGACAGAAGAAGGTTGTTCTGCTCTGACTTCAGCTCTGAGATCAAACTCACGTCTGACTGAACTAGATCTGTCTGTGAATAATCTGAAAGACTCTGGAGTGAAGATTCTCTCTGATTCACTGAAGGATTCTCACTGTAATCTACACAAACTCAGGTAATTCTGCTCTATTTCTAGTGCAATCTCACAATAGTTGAAAATACATTTATCAAGACTTGTTGGGACTTCTTAAAATGTACTTTTTATTGTCTAATGTAGTTTTTAATGTTTTTAAAGTGAATAAAGCTGGTACAACAGATAACAGTGATTCTAAACAAAAATGGGAAGGTGCTAACAACTCAGGAGAGTGTGCAGAGAAGACGATGATTTGAGGAAAATGACAGGGAAAGACGGGAGGAGGATGTGGCTGTTGAGAAGCAGGAAATAGCAGAGAATAGTAAGGATTAGGTGAGGAAGGCTCTGAAAAGGATGAAGAGCGGAAAGGCTGTTGGACCTGATGATGTACCTGTAAAGGTGTGGACGTGTCTTGTAGTGGAGTATCTAACCAGTTTGTTTAACAAGATTCGAGAGAGCGAGAATATGCCTGTGGAGTGGAGGAGAAGCGTTCTGATTCCAATTTTCAAGAATAAGAGTGACATGCAGCACCTACAGAGGAATAAAGCTGATGAACCACACAATGAAGCTGTGGGAAAGAGTAGTGGAAGCCAGACAGGTAGAGATTTGTGAGCAGGAGTATGGTTTTATGCCCTGTAAGAGCACCACTGATGCCATTTTTGCTTTGAGAATGTTGATGGACAAGTACAGAGAGGGTCAGAAAGAGCTGCGTTGTGAGAAGGCGTATAACAGGGTGCCGAGGGAGGAGCTGTGGTAATGTATGAGGTTGTCAGGAGTGGCAGAGAAGAACATCAGAGTAGTCCAGAGTAAGACGGTGGTGAGATGTGCTGTAGGCCAGACAGAAGAGTTCAGGGTGGAGGTGGGACTACACCAAGGATCAGCTTTGAGTCCCTTTTTGTTTGCTATGCTTATGGACAGGTTGACAGATGAGGTCAGACAGAAATCTCCCTGGACAATGATGTTTGCAGATGACATAGTGATTTGCAGCGAGAGTAGAGAGCAGGTGGAGGAAGAGCTAGAGAGGTGGAGGTTTGCTCTGGAAAGAAGAGGCATAAAAGTCAGTCGTAGTAAGACAGAATACATGTGTCTTAATTAGAGGGGGCAGGGTGGAGGAGTGAAGTTACAGGGGGTGGAGGTGAAGAAGGTGCAGGAGTTTAAGTACTTGGGATCAACAGTGCAGGGTGATGGGGAGTGTGGAAAAGAGGTGAAGAGGCGAGTGCAGGCAGGGTGGAGCAGGTGGAGGAAAGTGTCAGGAGTGTTGTGTGACAGAAGAGTGTCAGCAAGACTCAAAGGAAAGGTGTACAAGACAGTGGTGAGAGCAGCTCTGCTCTATGGCTTAGAGACAGTGGCAGTGAGAAAGAGACAGGAGGCAGAGATGGAGGCAGCAGAGATGAAGATGTTGAGCTTCTCCTCAGGAGAGACGAGGTTGGACAGAATAAGGAACGAGCACATCAGAGGAACAGCTCACGTTACCTGTGTTAGCAACAAAGTCAGTGAGGCCAGACTGAGAGAGTCGTTGTTCTTCACAGTTTGAGATGTTGTGGAGTGACAGAAGAAGGTTGTTCTGCTCTGACTTCAGCTCTGAGATCAAACTCACGTCTGACTGAACTAGATCTGTTTGATAATAATCTGAGAGACTCTGGAGTGAAGATTCTCTCTGATTCACTGAAGGATTCTCACTGTAATCTACACAAACTCAGGTAATTCTGTTTTCAGAAATTGGAAAAATATTGTATGACTTAAAACATTAAAAAATGAGTGTAAAAAAAAAATTAATAAAAAATTAAGTTTCGGTTGTTTAAAGGTTAATATTCTACATGTTGGTTTTTGTTTCTGTAACTTTCAATGTAAACATATCAAACAAATAAACAAAACCATTCCAAACCCCCCACACACTGGCTATTACAAGTAGCACATTTGCAATACAACTTAATTGCAAAGGTAACAATTAATACACAATTAATACATTAATTAATACAAAGTATTGTACCCGGACCTCGGATCTTGGAAAATGTACGTATGGCGTGACACTAAAGTTCATTTTCAGGGAGGCCATCACATCAAGCCATTGCTGAAAGAATGGAGGAGTAGTGGATTTTCACTCCCTGAAAACGATTCTCTTGGTCACCACCTAACTGTACTTAAGTAAATCTTCTGAAGTTTGACTATAAAACACATACGGAACTACAGCGGTAGCTCTCTTAACAAAATTAATTTGTGCTGACAGAAAAGGAAAATGAAAGGAAAGTTTGTTATATTGGCCGTTATTGTAAAATAATTGTCATACCGAACAAATTAACTTAAAAGAACTTAAACTTTTCTTCTTTCCACATCAGATCAGGCTTTTCTTTTTATTTACTTTACCACTTCACGCGTAGTTCCGATTTTCTCTCAGCCATGGAGCTTCCCTGCGTTCATTCATAAATGCACTGCAGGAACAAGTCAGCGCTTTTTCACACCTACAGTATAGTGTCAATGGGCCTTTTGATAAGACGCAGCATTAACAGACCGAATGGAGTTTCAATTGCCGATCACGCAACAAACGCATTTTCTTCCTTGGGGTAAGAAAACAATGTATTTGCTTAATCTTGTCACATTTTGTTTTGTAAAATAAATTGTGTTAAAAGAGACAATATTTGATGGAGCCACGTCGGCCTGGCTCACGTTTATGTTTGTACCCGTTCTGTTTGACTCTGGAGTGAAGATTCTCTCTGATTCACTGAAGGATTCTCACTGTCATCTACAGAAACTCAGGTAATTCTGCTCACAGGAAATATGCAAATATAAGAAAAAACTTACATAAAAAAAACATGAATCAAGTGAATAAAATGAAGAAAACAAGTTTCAGTTGTTTCAAATTAGGATATTGTATGAAATAAAAATCTTTTGTTAAAAAAAAAAACTTTTCTTGAAATTTTACAATAGTTTGGATACCAATGTTACATGATTCTTCGGGGCACCAAAAATGTACTTCATATTGTCTAAAGTAAAAATGTTTTTAAAAGGAACATAAAAGTCCATCTAAAATAGAGAAAATATAAAACTCTAAATAAAATAAAATATTAATATTTTATTTGTGGGGAAAAAAACTTGGGCTTGGTTACTTGCGTAACCTTTGTTCCCAAAACTGTCAGGGAACAAGATGTCTTATCGTTTGCCCAGGTTATTAGAACAGAATACGATGGTGTTTGCTTCACAGGCTTACACCGCAAACGGTATCTGCGTGGACACCCACCATCTACCCAACTCATAGAATTGGATCGAGGTGTTTGGTGTAGCCCAGCTGGCAGCTCAGCATATGTCTGCTAGAAAGACCTCTCTGGCATCCATGCAGGAGTGTAGTCGGTATAAAAAAGCTAAAAAAGCACCAATTTGGAATTCGCCGTGGCTGTTGCGTCTTTACGCGCCGCCAACTGGAACTGGAAGGCACTTTGTGCACCTAACCATGCCTGGGCCTCAGCACTATGTGCAGAGAACGCCTCTAGTTCCCTGACCCACTTCACTGAAGCTAGTGCCACGAGGAGAGCTGCTTTCAATGAGAAGAACTTTTGACTTGTAGTCTCGAGAGGCTCAAAGGGGGAAGAGCATAAAGTTGCCAACACCAAGTTCAAATTGTGGAAGAGCCCAGGCTCTCATGGAGTTTCTGCTGGGGAAACCACAGAATCAACCTCTTAGGGCACCTCGGTGGGGTTCTGTTTTATCTGGCAAATCAGGTGACGAAAATCTGCCATTTCAACAGATACAGTCATTGCGTGGACGGGGCACTTGAGTGATAGTGCCCTTTACCAACGTAGGGAGTCCAGTCTAGCGACCAGACATGGAGGTTCTGAACGTGGATGCCATAGCAAGCCCATTGCCTGTTAGAGGAGGTCTGCTCTTATGGGGAGCTTCCTTGAAGGAGCCTGTATGGTGCGACCACAGTAACCTGATGCCCCTCCTTCCAGACTCGACCCAGCAGCCGTGGATTCAGGGAAACCGGCAGGAAGGTGTACTCCCATGGGTAGTGAGGGATTTAAGGCCATGGGTAGGTAAACCTGGTAGCGCAAACCAGAGAGGACAGTGGGTCGATTTGTCTGAAGCAAACAGATCTATCTGAGCTTGACCGATCTCAAATCAAATCTCTTTCACCACTTGCGGGGTGGCGCGAGTACGTCCTTCCTTGGCATTTGTACGACAGTGCGGCCATTTCATTCTAACCTGTTTCATTAGATGCTTCAGGGCAAGAAGCACGGCCATGTTGATGTGCCACTGGAGGTGAGGATCCGACCTGCAACCTGCCACACCGTGGTCGTTGCACACTGCTCCACAGCCTGTTTGATCTGTAGTGACCACAACACAGCGAGAAACGGCGCCTAGGGGAACACCAGCCTGTAGGAAATTAGTTTCTGACCAAGATGGGAGCAGGCGGAGACACCTGGATGTGACGAGGACTCAGTATCTTCCCATCTCCCCGAGAAGTGTCTACCTGGGCAAATGCCTCAACCGGGAGGGCCTGAGCCACATGCTTGGACTTGGCGTTAGGGGACTTGGACTTGTGTCCGAAAGGCTGCAGGTTCGAATCCTCCTATAGCTGGTTCTGCAACTAAGTGTCCCTGGGCAAGACACTGACCACATGCCCCTCAGGCGCCCTTGCTCCGGGTTTGTCTCACTCACTGTACTTTGCTTCTAGAGAAGGACGCCCGTCTCTTGCGAGAAGGCGCCGAACCCCTCCTTCGCATGCACCACACCCAAACAGCGAATGCAGCGCTCGTGCTTGTCCGAAGGCGCCAGCCACTTACTGCAATCCGTAGACTCGCATAAACGTGACTCCATCTGGAAAAGAGAGGTTTTCTAAGAAAAAACCTTGAGTATGCAGAAAGTATTCTCTTCCAGGGATTTTCAGAGGAGCAGAGTACAAACAAGAACCCAATGCTGAGTTTTTAGCAAGGATTGAAGAGGAATACATACCATCAGCTCCAATAAGAGCCTTTTTTACTACCCGTTCCGCTCTAAGGGAACTTATGCAAATTCATGCAGCCATTGAACTTGATGTTCATTTGGTGTTTTGAAGAGTTCAAGTATCAAATCAGAATAATCCGATTTCCCATTGTCACTTTAAACTGACAGACGTCACTGACGATAAAAGAGAACTAACTTTTTAATTGACGGTTTTAATTCCTAGTGAAGCAAAAAATATTTGAATGTCTTGAAGTGTCAGTGATTTGTTGTTTATTATCTTGATGTTTCTGAACTGAGAGACTGAAGAGTGTCGTTGTTCTTCACAGTTTGAGTCATTGTGGAGTGACAGAAGAAGGTTGTTCTGCTCTGACTTCAGCTCTGAGATCAAACTCACGTCTGACTGAACTAGATCTGTCTGGTAATAATCTGAGAGACTCTGGAGTGAAGATTCTCTCTGATTTACTGAAGGATTCTCACTGTAATCTACACAAACTCAGGTAATTCTTCTCTCAGACATTACACAAATATAAGATAAAGCGTAAAAAAAATTCATTAAATAAAGAAATTGAATTGTTATAATTTTAGTGTTGTTTACTATTGAAATAAAAAACAATATAAAGTAGTAACTCGGTTCACAAACGGCAAAGTTTATAAAAACAAAAACACCCTGGTGCATGACCCGGAGGTGTTGACATTTGATGCTAATTCCCGGCTGTCACATGGTGATTGCGGAGAGAAGGATTGAAACAGAAAGAAGTACTATGTGCAAAAATCAACCCATTACAGCGATTTCTGTACTGATTTATGGCTCCCAGGAAGCTCAAAGCAGCAAAAAATTTATCCTTTGAGCTGAAGGAGGAATACACAGAGAATCAAGATCGTGGCATTGGTCTGACTAATTTCAGTAGAAAATTGGAGCGTGCTATTTCACAACGCTGGTTAGAGAGGGAGAAACTTTTATGGTCTTGTGACTGACAGTGTAAAAATTAATGTTAAAAAAATACTAGTACAATTTTTACGTATACGTTATGGTTCCGCTTTTTAAAAAGTGTTAATAAAGAAAACTACTTACAACCTTCCTAACAGTATAACTAGATTTAAAGTGAGCCTTTTGACGTGGCCATTTCGGATCGTAACCAAGGTTGTTTCACCAATTGTGTTCATGAACCGAGGTTTCACTGTATCTGTAAAGTTGCACTAAATGTTTTTTTTCTTTCTTTTATGCCAAAGTTTTAGTGCAATCTAACAATATTTTGAAAAACATCTTTGAGGCTTCAAAAATGTTTTATTGTCTGAAGTAAAAATGTTTTAAAACATTAAAATAATGAAAATTATCATTATAAAATGTGTATATTCTATAGATGAAAAATTTCAAACATTTTAATTCCAATTAAAGCTGAAAGTAGTGGAAAGTCTTGAAGTGTCAGTGATTTGTTGTTTGTTATTTTGATGTTTCTGAACTGAGAGACTGAAGAGTGTCGTTGTTCTTCACAGTTTGAGTCGTTGTGGAGTGACAGAAGAAGGTTGTTCTGCTCTGACTTCAGCTCTGAGATCAAACTCACGTCTGACTGAACTAGATCTGTCTGATAATAATCTAAGAAACTCTGGAGTGAAGATTTTCTCTGATTCACTGACAAATTCTCACTGTAATCTACGCAAATTCAGGTAATTCTGCTCTCATAATTTACACAAATATCAGAAAGCTAAAAAAAAAAATTCCATTGTTTTAAATTCAGTTCCCTTCCACTGTCAGTGTCACTTCTGTCAGTGATGACATGGTGGGACATCGGAAGGATCTGATTTGAAAACTTCAGCTCTACAAGCACCTATGAACGTCAAGTTCATGGCTGCATGAATCTGCAAACATCACCTTTGAACCGGTAGTATAAAAGGGATTCGTTCATCCTGCACCATTCACTCTCAAGCCTGTTCATTTGAGCTTCCTTCCCAGCCGGCTGCTTCGCAATTTGACGATTGTTATCACAATTAATCCGTTAATAATTACATTGCTTTGGTGTCGTTCTTTCCCTGAGCTACATGTACTGACCATTCCCTCTGTGGAACGAGCCATTTTGACATATCTATGAACCAAGTAGACCAGTTTCAGGAGGGATTGTTCGAAGCTACCGACAAAAGCTGGGCGGTCATTGCTAGCATTGTACACTAAATCATATATCAAGCCCAGTTACTGCATGAAATCGGAGAGAAGTGAGCCTCCGGAACTAGCTCAGTGCGCTATGACCGCACCCACGCAACTAGCTGCAAAGATGGCGTTGTACACGACCAAACAATGGGAATTCTACTCAGGAGAGAACTTGTCGCAAGAGGTTGTCGCATTCTGTGCCTATGCCATCTCAGAAAGCCAAACAGCCTCCGAAGTGGTCAGGACTGAGTGGAGGAAGCAGAGCAGGGAGGACGATCAAGCCCCAAAAACAGGGACACAGAAGAGGGGTTACTCAGTCTCCTCTGGCATGCTAACATTACAAAGTCATTGGTGAAGATGGTTCTGGATGTTGTGTCCTGTGGGGCGTAAAGTTTGGCAATTTATCCCTTTGCTTTCTGCACCGGTTTTCCGCCTCCGTTTTCCACTTCTCTCACATTTTCTGTGCATGACTTCGTCAGCACAGCTACATGGCACCGTAGTGCTCACTCACATGTGGTGCTGAGACCCAGATAACGTTATGTGCTCAAAGCGCCCACTACCCCGTTTAAGGACCAGGTTAGTGACGTTGCAGTCTCTTACCATCAGGGAACAAGACCTGGCCGGTCATGTTGTGGACAAGGTCCCTGTTATGTCCAGAAGTATAAATAAAACACGGAGCACGACTTGTTGCAAACGTCTTCTTTTTATTTCCTTGTCCCACTAAAACTACGTCACCCATTCATCGCCAATCCCAACCATAGAACATTCTAGTTAAAGTGGCAGATGATCATTATTTAAATTGTACAAAAACCAAAATAACTAAACATGGCAATCACTAGAACCGTGATAATAGCTATATAACATTTTCCCCCTCCCTCCCCCAATGAACTACGTATGAAAAGATGAAACATAATCCCCAAAACGAACGGGCCTAGAGTGAGATCGGACAGGTCGGCCCTGCTGTTCTGCAGATGGATTCCGGGCTGCAGCTGGCATCGCTGCGGGTTGCACACCTGCCGCTGGGCATCTAGAACCTAACATAAACGGCGGGAGTGCATTGTTTTGATTAGGGTTTGCATTCTGCGGACCCTGTACTTTCCGAAGCCGACTAGCGTGCCATCGGGAACCGTCCGAAAGTTGAAAGGTAACTGGGCCAAGCTTAGTTTGGATTTGCAATGGCTGCGACCAAAAAGTGCGGAGTTTGTTCTGCCTGTGTGGCCGCTGAACCCGCACCCAGTCCTGTGATGAGAGCTGTGGAACCCTGGCCCGTTTCCTTGTATTGAACCTCGTCTGCGATTTAAGCTGCTTCTCTTGCACCCTGGTTTGAACCACACCACCTCCCGAATGTGCCACTGGAGGTTGAAGCTTATGCAAGGGCAACTGTAGTTCTCGCCCCAACATCAGCTTTGCTGGTGAAAGACCAGTAGTGGTGTGCTGGGCAGCTCTGTAATGCAGCAGTGTCTGGCTTAAGGCTTCGTTGAAAGAGCACCCTTGTGCCAAATGTGCTCTCAGACCATTTTTTAAGGACTGATTAAACCGTTCCACCCCCCCCCCCCATTTGACTGCGGATGATAGAACAATGTACGTATATGTTTAATCCCTTTGCTCTGAACGTACCCAGTAAACTCAGCAGACACAAATTGAGGACCATTGTCCGTAGTCAACACACTTGGCAAACCCCAACGTGAAAACAGCAACTCCAAAAACTCCATGACATTGGTAGAAGTGACAGAACCCGCCGGAGTGACCTCTGGCCACTTAGAATGCAAGTCGTAAGCCACTATAAGGAAACGTGAGTGATGAGGCACATCATGAAACTCCCCGCAGATATTCAGCTGAATATGATGCCAGGGTTGGGTTGGCCAAGGCAAAGAGCTCAGGGGCGGAGAAGGCGGTGAGCCTGATTTCCCGCTCAAAAGGCAAGGGACACAATCCTGAACCAGCTGCTCCACGTCTTTGTCCAATCCAGGCCACCAAACTAGGTCCCTACAACGCTGTTTCAGCTTCACAATGCCGAGATGGCCCTCATGCGCCATGTTAAGCACTCGTCCTCTGAGGCTGACAGGAATTACGGCACGGTGTCCACGAGCCAAGCATGTGCCATTCCAACAAGACAATTCGTCTTTCACTCGCTCGTATGGTTTTAAGTCGGGTGCGACCTGGTGGGGCCAGCCATTTAGCACGTAATCATGAACAACTAAAAAGGTGGGATCGACTGCCGACTCATCAGTAAGTTCCTCCAACGATACGAACGAAGAGAGAGGAGCATGGACCAGTTGGATCAGGTCGTTGTCCTCGGACCCTGAGCTTGAAAAAGTGTGTGATGGCACAGAACGAGACAATAGATCAGCAACAACGTTATCCTTCTCAGATGTGTACTGAATGGTGAAATCATATTGTTGGAGACGATCGGTCCAGCGGTACATGCACAACGGTCTGTGCCCTGATCCTGAGGTGGCCATTAGTGCAGTAAGGGCTTGATGATCCGTTCTGAGGGTAAATTTCCGACCGTACAGATACGCATGCCATCGTTCACAGGCCCAAACACAGGCCAGAGCCTCTCTTTCCCCGGTTGAGTACTTCTGTTCCGTCAAATTGAAAGCACGGGAAGCAAAAGCCACCGGCCGTTCCACGCCATTGTGAAGTTGTGAGAGGACGGCGCCAGCAGCTGTAGCCGAAGCGTCACAAGTGACTAGCGTAGGACAGTCAAGACTGAAGTGAGCCAAAACAGAGGGACTTGTCAACAGTTCCTTGAGTGTGTGCACAGCGTCAGAGCAGCCTGCAGTCCAGGCCCAAGTGGCATCCTTTTTTAACAGCTGACGAAGAGGGTACGTGATTTCTGAGTACTGAGGCAAAAAACGCATATAATACGTTGTCATCCCCAAAAATGACGCTACCTGCGCTGCTGACGTAGGCTCTGGGACTCGATGTATGGCCTCCACGAAGGATTCTCACTGTAATCTACACAAACTCAGGTAATTCTGCTCTCAGAACATATGCAAATATCAGATAAAGCATAAAAAACATTTAATAAATAAAACTAAGAAAATGAGTTCCAATTGTTTATAATTTAGTATTGTATAAAATAAAAATATTTTATCTGTGAAGTGTCACTATTTTATTTTATGTATTCTACCTTATTTTACCCATCTTTACTTTTTTCATTTTGTTTATTTTATGGCAAAGCTTTTAGAGCAATCTCACAATAATTTGGAAAAAAAATCTATTCTATGATTCTTTTGAGGATTCATAAAATGTTCATTTTATTCCCTGAAGTAAAATGTTTTGAGATATCAGTGATTTGTTCTTTATTATCTTGATGTTTCTGAACTGAGAGACTGAAGAGTGTCGTTGTTCTTCACAGGTTGAGAGGTTGTGGAGTGACAGAAGAAGGTTGTTCTGCTCTGACTTCAGCTCTGAGATCAAACTCACGTCTGACTGAACTAGATCTGTCATGGAAATAATCTGAGCGACTGGGGTGAATCCTCTTTGTAATATAAAATATGTATATGATTATTAAATATAACTTTAGGTGAGTAGTGAATGTATTTAAAATTCATTCATTAATTAATTTATTAATTCATTCATCTTCTGCCACTCAGTCTTTAACAGAGTTGCGGGAAGCTGGCGTCTATCTCAGCATCTGGGCAAGAGGCAGGACACACAATCTGGATTGGTGGCCGACTATTCGCAGAGCGGGACACAGAATCACACACAGGATCACACACTCACGCATACTTTTAGGGTCAATTTTCCAAAGCCAATTCGCCTGGAACGCATGTTTTTCTATTATGTACCGATGTGTAATTAAGTACAATCACCTTTAGTTTGACCACTGACAGGCTGACCTCCCCTTGACCTCTAAATGCTGGACGCACTCCTTTATCAGTTTTCAGAGCCAATCTTTGGGAAAGTTCCCATTGTGTGGGATAAGTTGGTGAGTGACACAACACTTTTTGCGGGTTGCACTCTGGTTGTCTAAATTAGAGCAAAATGCCAAGAGACATGCTGGTACAAGGCAGATGCTCTTGCTGCTTTGGATGGTAATGCAATCTTTTCCACATTGGACCCAACATCTGAATAATATAAAATGTAGGTGCATGAGAATGACAAAAGGTACACAGTTTTCACTATGCGCTTTAGACTACACGAGTTCAACAAGCTTCCTCGAGGCCTATGCAATAGTCCTGCAACATTCATCAGTCAAAGAAACTTTATTTGTCCCCGTTGGACAATTAACGAGACAGTACAGAGCAGCAGTGTAACCCTAATGTAAAATAAAAGTAAAGTGTAAGGCACTGTGCAAAAGATCAGTAGACAATGAGAAACAAAGAAGAATTAAAAGTTGCGTGAGACAGTTGTGTTAGGTATTAACGTCAGGGAAGAATGAGGGTGAAGTCGTGGCTACTTAAGGCTGGCGTTCAGTAGCAGTATGGTTTTAGCACAAAGGTAGCTCTCTTCCTCTCAGTTCTGCATGCTGGTAGTTCAAATGCCGGGTAGAGGGCGAGGAGTCTTCTAAGATCTTGCCCGCTAGTCCGAGGGCCTAGAAGTTGTGCATGTGAGAGAGTACGAACAGATTTTACTGCAGCTCTGTAGCCTAGTCCTGTTCTGTAGTGTCATGGAGTGAAACCATCCGGTTATGGTGAAAGAAATTATGCTTTCTATGAAGGCGTAATAGAAGATTAGCAGGATGTTGCTGTTGACTTCAAAGCTTCCTGAGAATGTGCTGACCAAGGTTCGTAGTTGCTTTACCTTTAGCTGGCGGCTCATTTCTCTCGTCACCGTTGACATAAAGCAGGGACCTTGATCCATTTGTATCACCTTGCCTGTTCCCACCCAACTTAAGAGCGGAACCAGTTCTTTAGTCACCAATTTGGAGTTGTCTGCACGCAGAGGTCTGGCTTCTGGAAAGCGGGTGGTATGATCAAGGATGACTTAAATATACTTGTGCCCTCTACTGGATTTTGAAAGCGGTCCCACTATGTCTAGGCCAACACGGCTGAAAGGTATCCCAATTATTGGTAGTGGTATGAAGGGATTTCGATATGTTACCTTTGGGCTGTGTAGCTGAGATTCCGTAATATAGCGACAATAGTCTCCACATCCTTCTTGACTCCGGGCTAGGGAAATCGGGCCAAGATTCGCTCAAAGGTTTTTTCCACCACCAGGTGTCCCCCAAGCTGATGGGCGTGAGCTAGATACAATATTTTTAAAACGTACTCCTTGAAAACTAAGTGTTCCACTAGAACTCTGTTTGCCTGGGTTACTCTATATACTGTAGTAGTTGATGTTTTATTGGAAATGTGACTTGCCTCGCCAATTTTTGCAGCTGTCCTTCAACCATTTGTACTGCCTCTCAAGCCCGGGCCAGGACTGTCTTGGAGCTGTGGGCCGAACCAAACTGCCCTTTCCTCTCTGTGGATGTATTCTCAACAGAAAGAAACTCAACAGTCCTCTGAGGCTGTCTCTGTCGAAGCCGAGAAGCTCTTTCGTTGTCACCAGATGGCTCCTCCTCGGTTCTGTCTTCGGTCCTGGATGGTGGTTACGAAGTGACATGGTTGCATGAGCTGATGTGAGGCGTTGGCCGTTGGCATGGGCTCATCTCGCCCAGGGCAGTTTCTTGCAAGATGTCCCCCTTGGCTACAGGGGAAAGAACAAATTGTGGTGGTTGTCGATGCCTCGTCTCTCTCTTTTGCAACTCTTTTTGGCTGCATGGCATTGGGTCGGGGTCTTCCAGGAGGTTTTCAGGTAGGCCTCTGATCTGAGCATATATGCTGCCACCTGGAGGTTCTCCAGATGATGGGTGACTTCCTCCATAATTTCCTGGACCTTGCTGAGCCACGTACCTCTTAGCGTCGATTAATAACCCTCTAAGGCAGCGATCGATGACCACTCGTTTCACCACTGAAGGACCGTTGCCTTTCATAAGCCATCCCCTTACTAACAGATGTAACACTGTTATTTGGGCTCGGCTGGTCTGGTACTGTACTCCCAGGAATGGACCCTCTGGGCTTAGGCAGGGACACTCAACCCATATTGTGCAAGGATGGTCTTATTAACAGTGTCATATTGCGAGGATCAGCAGAAGGAAGTAGGAGGTGGGCCCACTGGTCTTGAGACCATCCTTCTCTTTGAGCCGTCTTTTCAAAAAGATCCAGAAAAGCCTCCACATAATCATCTCTCTAGTAATCCTTGGCAACAGATTCTGAGACTTCTTAGCTTGGTCCCCCATTTGCCGACAAAGTTCGGTAACCTGCGTTGCCTCAGAACACGCCATGCTCAGAAGCGAACTTATGCTGAACTGAGACATACCAGGAGTTGACTTGTATTAAATGTAGAAATATTTTGCTACGTTTTATATGACTCTAACCCAAAAGATAAAAACATAACAAATGTATGAATTTGTTTGTTCAATTTAGTATTTCATTACCTATTGTGATTTCTATGCTTATGATTACCGTATTAAACGTGTACAACAAATCTATGTTACAGCTTATTCTTATAGTATGAATTAGTGACCGGAAGTTGAGGCTACTACACAAGGTGCACTTAATCTTAGCACAGGCTGATAATCAGAGGTTTAGGTTATTTAGGTGTCCTACATATGATATCAACTTCATTTAATATATAATTTTATATAACAAAACGATCAGGGGTTTAGGTTCTCATCAGGTTCTCTAGGCCTCGTTCTCATCAACATATCAACTTCATTTTGTATCATGAAATTAAGATTGAGAGTTGAGGCGGTTGAGGTTTAAGTTGCTTCTTTCTCACAAATATGATATAGACTTAATTTTTCAATCATGCCTTCAAGATCTAAACTTGATGCTGTTTCAACTCACATCTACGACACAACTAATAATCAGCATTAGCTAATGATCAGAAGTTTAGATTATTATCAACTTAGCCTTGGGCCATAAATCAAAAGTCTGAAGTTGAGGCTATTCCTTCCTCAGATTTTCAATACTACTTAATAGAGATGAATGAGAACTCACAAGAAATGATTTCAGAGCAAGTCAGAATGAAAATGAATGATAACCATTTATTAACCAGGTAACAATTCCCATTTTATTTGTTCCATACACATAATGTGACATTGTCCAGCATTTAAACATGGTGGTTTGGGGGAGGGGGGCAATCGAGGAAGAGGATAAATATGTGAGCATAGAAGTACAATAAAATCAAGATTAAAAAAAATAAAAATACAATGAAATACTGATTAAATATGAATAAGACAAAAAAAACTATGACGATTAAAAAATAATAATAATACAGTAAAAACAAATATAAAATATGGATAAAGTACAAAGAAGTGACTCAAGTTATCCAGGTGAAGTGTATAAAGGTACAGTGACTAAAATGCAATTCAGCGTGCCAGTGGAACTGTTCTGGTATAGTAGGTGCTGGGACACCCTGGCTCAGACTCTTTACATTTTTAACAATACATTTTAACACGGAAATTGTTGACATCATTTAGAAAATAATTCATTAATATTGTTGATAATTCTTACACCGTCACAACCAAGGGTCTGACTGCGTTGGGTTTCGTGAGCTCTGTCATTGCGGAATATTCCAATACCGGAATATCCAATGTTACTGTCTGCTTAAAGCCCCGCCTTCCTCACTCGACAGTTAAAAAGACCAATCAAACTAACGATGATATGGAGTATGACCCAATCGAAAGTAGGAAAGGAGGCGTCTTGGATGATTTGCATGACACGCTGCTCTAAACAAAGATTTGAAAAAAAAAAAACAGGACAAAAACGTTTCGCATTGACTCGCAATTTATAATTATTGCGTCTTTGCGTTGGTCTTGAACTAAGAAAGGCGCTTTATAAATAAACGTGAACTTGAATTTCATTCTCAGATACCGGACTATTGCATATTTTAAAGGACTTCAGATGGACTTGCGCAGCTTCGACAACGTCACAAGTGAGAGCGTCTGATTCAGACGTGCCCGAGCGTGGTCATGAATAGTAAATATTGTTGCATAATAAATAATGAAATATCTCAAATCATCCATCTTTTGTCGCTTTGAAGGGGAGCTGGTGCCCAAAATATCAAAATTAAGCTTTTTGTTTTCTTATATTCATTTAATTTTTTTTTTGTAATTATTATTATGTACAGTTGAAAGCATTGCCTTTTAATTTACTTCAATGTCTTACTTTTGTCAATGTCAATGTTTACTTTTTTTAAATATTATTTCATTTTTCAATTTTGAATCCTTAAAAACCCATGTTTTTATCCCAATATTTAAATTGAAATGAAATAACTGTATAATATAATATTTAAGCATTTAAATGTATTTGATATCCAAATTAAACTTATTATTATGAAGTGCATTGCCTTTTTACTGCCTTTATTATAGGGTTTTATTGAATTCATCAAATGTTATGAAATGCATTGTCTTTTTATTTAATTCAATAAAAATTGTATTTTATTTCATTATTTTGCTTCAAAAATGTCCCATTTCTTTTTTCCCCCATTTACAAATTTCAATAAAATAATAATAAATGTGTCACGAGTTGTCCTGCTCGTCATCGTTCCCGGCTCCGCCCCTTGACCTCATTCCCACGCTCTCAGCTGGAGGCGATCAAATCACCATCAGTATATAGGTGAGCCGGGTTATCTGTCCCGTGTCTGGCAACCGTCATTGCTACCCTGCTGACTCTCACACCCCTCGTGTCTTCTGGACTGAGTTTCCTCGTTCCCTCGTTCCTGTTCTGTGGAGTGTTCCGAGTCATCCCGAGTGTGTTTCCGAGTCATCCCGAGTCTGTTCATCGTGTCCATCGTTTCCACGTCTAGTGTCGCTCACGCTCGCCTTGGCTTCACGAGGGTGTGAGCGTGACAAAATGTGATTTGATATAAATGGATGGATAGATAGATACAGATAGATAGAAAGATGGATGGACGGACGGACGGACGGACGAACAGACAGATAGATAGATAAATGGATGGATGGACATAGATAGATAGATAGACAGACAAACAGACAGTTAGATAGATAGATAGATAGATAGATAGATAGATAGATAGATAGATAGATAGATAGATAGATAGATAGATAGATAGATAGATGGACAGATAGATAAATGGATGAATAGACAGATAGATGGATAGATAGTAGGGGTGGGCGATATGGGTCAAAATTCATATCACGGTATTTTCTAGTGTACAGACGGTATCGGTATTATATCACGATATTGTGAGTGGGTGGTATTATTTTATATAAAGTACGAAATTAAAACGCAAGGGGAAACCTGGAGAAGCAGCTGTCATTTTTAATACCGTATATCTGTTAAAAGTAGTCCAGGCATTTATTTAAAAAAAAACATTTAAATTAAATGGCCTGCGGTCTATCTTTTAAGAGAGTGCAAGAGGGAGAAAGAGAGAGAGAGAGAGAGATAGACACAGACAAAAATGGAGAGAGCCAGCGCGCGTCACGCTTTCCCTCTCTTTCGCGCGCGCGTCTGAATCTAAAGTTGCGTGAAACCAAGGTTAACAATCGAAAACGGACTTAGACCAAAATAAAACGAGCAGAATTTTCTCGTGCGCGCGTTTTACAGCTCTCGCGCTCACTAAAACAGCCGCTCTAAAAAACGCCGCATTACAGACATGGAGCGGCACAGCGCGTGCGCGACGCATGCGCCTCGCGGGTGATCTATTCAGTTTCTTCCAACCCTTCTGTATTCGATTAGCAATGTATCTGTGTCGTAATTAAAAGTTATAACGAAACAAATGTAGTTTAATGTATTAAAGCGTTGATATGTGTGTATAAAAGGTAAATTCATGAAAGTGCCACGATATCCACGATATTGCAAAATCCATATCGTGGCACATCTCAATACCGTTATTCACGTTAATACCGGTATACCGCCCAGCCCTAATAGATAGATAGATAGACAGACAGACAGACAGACAGATAGATAGATGAATTGATTAGGCAGAAAAACTGCTTGGTAGACTATAGAATAATTCTATATTCCAGAGAAGCTTAGATTCCATCTATACTCCATTAATGCTCTTTTATGCACTTTGAGTCTTTGTGTTTATGTAGGAATTTTCAGCTGTAGACACAGGTGACTGATCCATTATTCACCCCTGACGTATCTCAAGACATTTCAGCTTTTTCTCCAACATCTGCAAAGTGATATCCTTTCCATTTGTGAGTCAATGAGGAGCATTCAGTGGCCAGAAAAGAATCCAATTTATAGATTTAGACAGTATAATCTTAAACCATGAGTGGTATAAATGCAGCAGGGACTGTCGGCTTTTGTCTGATACTGATAATTATCTTGTTGGCGGTGAACAGCTCGTGTAAACTTATATATAATACGTTATTATGCAGAATCTGATGACAGAACTAGTTTGATTGTGAACGCGTGTACGCAGGTACCATCAATCAAAATAAAATCAACATATGTTAGAATAAAAAAAAAATCACCTTAAGGTTCCTTCAGTAGTGTTCAGAAGTGTTTTAAGCACTTGCTTTAATTAGACATAACATTTGGGTGGGACCAGTTCTTGGGTTCAAAAAGACACGTGTAACAGAAACAACAACATAAATAACTGAACATTATTGCAATGACTCGTCATCATACAAAAACCATTCAACACGAAATCCGGTTCAGTTCAGGGTCCAAACCACAAGTCAGTTCCATGGACAAAACTGAAACCAAAGTCCGAATCCGTCCAATATCGACTGAGAAGGGGAAAATAAAAATAGATTCGCCCTTGAGGTGTGTTTGCTTCCTACCACTGTTGTTTCTTTTCAATTCCACGTAGATGGAGAAATGAAGGTTCCTCCCAAAATGTCACGAATCATTTTTTCGCGACATGCGGAAAACCGGACGCGCGCGGGTCACGTGACTTTGCCGTCAAGACGTCCAAACCAAAACATACACTTTAAAATAAATACAGCGGCAACAAAAATCATTTTAAATAATGATAACGGATGAAAGTAATATAAAAGATTAATGACAAAACCAATAAAACACTATTTAAATATGATATAAATTACATATATATTTTATATATATTTATAATAATAATAATTATACGAACATTATTTCTATAATTTTTCATCTGTTACAATAGACTAGATAGAATAGAAAGCAGTTTGTCTACACTAGGCTCCAGTAGACGTCTACACAGGTTATATAAAGACACTCACTAGACAGAACAGCAGGACAGTCAGTCAACACACGACAAAGAATTTTTTATTTATTTTATTTTTTGACTTGCTTTATATGCCTGTAGTACGATTCTATATTATTTTGCCCAGACGTGCGTGCTCAGTCATGTCCTGGGCACATTTGTTATGTGCCCAGGTATATACAGTATATCTGGTATATACAGTATATAATCAGGCCTATTCGCTGTAATCGATATGATATTATTATTATTAATCGATAATATATTATTATAATGTAATGTTATGCGTAATTATTAGGGGTGGGACGAGACACATTTCCCACGAGACGAGACGAGACGAGACACTAGGCTCACGAGATCGAGACGAGACGAGATTTAGATTTTTTTTTAATAAACAAAACCTTCGATATAATATAAGGAGAGCCATATTTTATCTGTATTTTATTTAACTGAAACATTCAAAACTGTTGATGCAACATATTTTCACCAACTGCATGCAGTCATAACCAGATAACCAACATAATATTGATCATACAAAATATGATGCCATAAATTGCCAGGCAAGTAATTTCACAAAATGTTTTAACTGTCAATAGTATAGAAAATCCATCAAGCGCAGACATTAAACACTATTTATAAACAAAGACAAGTCTTCCAGTAAATTGTAAAGAATGGTAGAATCATTTTGGCATCAAGTTCAACTCAACATCAATCTACTTCATTATGATTAAATTCACTGTGTTAATTTTAGCTCTAAAAAACAAATGTATTGAAAGTGTCACTGGCCAGTCATTATAGAGAGAAAGAGAGAGAGAGAGAGAGAGAGAGAGAGAGAGAGAGAGAGAGAGAGAGAGAGAGAGAGAGAGAGAGAGAGAGAGAGAGAGAGAGAGAGAGAGAGGAGAGCGAGAGCGAGCGAGAGAGAGACAGAGAGAGAGAGCAGGACAGAGAGCGGGAGGGAGAGTGAGAGCAGGACAGAGAGCGGGAGAGAGAGAGAAAGCGGCTTCCTACTTTAGCTTTGTTTCTGGTATTCGTCGCTTTTCTTGCTGATTTCTTTTCTTTTTTTACGTGAAACCATGATTTCCAACCGAAAACAGACTTTGTTCAAAATAAAACAAGCAGATTTTCTCGCGCGCGTCATACGTTCTCTTAAAGGCACAGCGCAGAAAACGCAGCAGCGCATATGCGCGTCGCGGGTGTGATCGATTAATTCAGTCTGTTACACTGCTTTCTGTGTTCGATTAGCAATGTCCGTGCCGTCATTGATGGTTGTAAGTTACAACTTGTAATGTGTTATACTGTATTAAGGGTTTATATACTTGTATAAATATCAAATCCATTAATTATCACGGTATTCACGGTATTGCAAATATTTCAAAAATGGCGCCAAATTCTCGCGATATCACGAGATTCCCCAGATAACATGTAGTAATCGGCCCGAGCTCGGCTGTCCTGCGGCGCACTCGGCGCAGACTCGGCATCGGCGAGTGTAATCCGGGCTGAGTCCGGCAAGCAGCTGGATTTCGCGCATGTGTCTGTGATGCGGCTGTAAAGCACCGGCCCGATTCCTGCTCTCCGTAACTGGCCCGAGTCTGTCTGTAGGGTCCGGACCGCTCCTGGCAAAGACTCGGCTTATTAAACTAAAACTCGATTAATTATCGTTTAAGTGTAGCCGCGCCCGTTAAATTATAATTTGAGAAAATATATACGGTACAACAGGAAAAAAAAAATAATAATATAATAATTTAAATAAAATACTTAATATGAGACGTTTGTGTTTTTTGCCTTTTTATAGCTTAATAATAAATCGAAATGGTATTGATTTATGAGGAAAACGTTTTGGGTTTCACTGTTATTGAGCTCGCTCCGTAAAATTTTGCTTATGCACCAATAGTCCACCCAGGCCGCTAGGTGGCGGTAAGTAAAACATATCTCGGTTTGCCAGCAAACTGCCATGAAAGAAAAGCACCAAGCCTCCAACCGTTTTTTTGAAATTGGCGCGCGGATTGGTGTTTGAAACACGCCACGAAACCGCCATGAACTGCGTTATACTCGATTGAATTCATCATATCAACGTTTGATTTGAGGTAAGTTTCGTTAATTCTATGTGCTGAAAAGTGTTAACGTTTGAAATTACTGTTGTCATTTTAATACTTTTTAAATTCAATAGGTTCTTTAAGAGTTAGCACATTAGCATTGCAAACATAAACGATCGCATAATCCTTCTTCCAATCGTTTCTACAGGTCCTGGAGACTTTCTTATAGTTTTTTTTCCCTCTGGTTAAAGATCCATCCACGGTGAGTTTGTCAAAAGACGCAGATTTACACTCCGTACACTGCAATGTGTTGAATCGTCGTAAATTGCTGAAAGTGTGTTGTTATTTAGCCTGTTCGTAACGCGATCCAGAGTTGTTTAAAATTGTCTTAATAAACTACATTTTGTGACACAGGGGCTGCAGATGGAAGACGTTGCTCTGGACTGGTGAGTTTGCTTTATTCAGATGTTATTATTTGTTTCTTCTCTAACTCTCACTATCTTCTCAGACGCAGAAGCCGCTGCTGTACTAATGCTGAAGTGTGATTTCTATCAGGTGAGAGTATTACACGTTTTTTTCTCTTACACTACTGTGTAAAATAAAAACACTTAACCCATTTTCTCTAATGTTCATTCAGTGTCCCAGAAAAATGTTTTAAATGTCTGGAATTTAAAACATCTGGCAACAAACGCTCAGAGGAATGGACATGAGGGAGGATTTTGAAAAAGGAGAGCTACTGCTGTCTCCTGGTAGGTTTATATTCTGCAAGTAATAGATGGATCAGCATAATATTTGAGTTCCTGTGGGGAGTTTAGTGTGAGAAATATTGTACATTTTTTTTTCAACAGCTTGAAAGGATTGGAAGGTTAAAAGATCGTTTTTTTCGGAATCGTTATTAATTTTCGATCCATAATCAATCATGACAGTCACTGAGGGCACATGTTCCTTTCCATGTGGAGCAGCTTGGACATCTCCTCAAGTCTGGCAGAATGTCCGATCGCCAAAGCCAGCTGACGATCAATCTGCTTCTCGATGTTATCCATGCATCTCATACCATTCTCGACGCGGACTGAGATGGATTTAGACAGTTCCTCGGTTCGAGCCATCCGCTGGTGTAACTCCGATGACCGCACAATCACCACCTCCAGGTTCTTCTTTGACTCCGCGTTCGGCAGGGCAGCCAAAATGCCTCTCGCGTCTTTCCTGTTCCGTTGATACACCAGAGCGATACCACCTCCAATCAGTATCAGTCCGATGAAAAGTACCCAAAAGATGTATAAGTCTTCCACGTCCTCAATGGACAACGGTTCCAAGCAGACCGATCCCCAGTTAGCCCATGGGTCTCGGACATACCCGGCAGCGAGTGTCCCTTGAGGGCAAAGCGGTTCCCCGGGAGATTCCTTTTTTCGGGTAAAAATCTTGTCCAAAGCGCTCAGTGACCAATTTAGAATTTCCATATTTCCTTCGAAAGCAGATCCAGCAGAGCTCCGAAAAAAACGGGAGTAGACAAACTTTAAAAGCTTGCTAAAAGCTTGCTAAAAGCTTGCTAAAGATAAAGCAGAGCGGAGAGCGAGAAGACACGTCTGCTCAAGTCGGAGTCCGGAAGAGAACTCGGTTCCGTCTGCAGTATTTTGTTCTACGTGACAAACGAAACGATTTAAAATGTATTTAAAACCAAGAAATAAAGTCCTCCTTACAAAGTCAGTTACATTTCGTTTTTAAGACCTTTGAAATGTGAAATTAAGACTTTTTAAGAGTTTTTAAGGCCTTATTTTTACATTATTAAATTTAAGACTTTTTAAGACTTTTTAAGGACTCGCGGATACCTGCTGCAATATTCAAGTGTTTTTAAAGCTTTCGAGTTGCACAGGCAAATTTGGATGTGTGTGTGAAATTTAGCAAAGAAAATTATCTGATTTTTAATTTAAAAAAATGTGTTACTCAATCTGTCAAACGATGAAGATAAACCACCAAATATTTAAACAGTAAAGTGAAATCACTCTTTCCCCCAAAACACGGACACAATTCTCATTTACCTCATACCTAACTGAAAGGCACATCATATTTTGGATTATTTAGTCTTTGCTTTTTGTGATGATTAATGGTTCTTTTATATTTGCTGACTGTGCATTTTACTTGTTTATAGCTACCAGTAATATGTACATTTTTAAATCATTATTATCATCATCATCATTATTTATTCACTTAATTTTTGTTCATGTTTTACTTATTTTATTTTATTATCTACTTTTGTTTGTGTGTTTGTTTACAAGTAGTATTTTATATCGGGGCAAATGAGGGAGGAGTGTAGAGATAATAATACTCATCTATATTCACTTGTTTTCTGTGGGGCTATTTGAAAAAGAAAAAAAAAAAAAAAAAAAAAAGGCATGTAAAGGTTCTTCTACGTGTGTTCACGTGACCTGACGCCCAGTAAAAATTGCGAAATAAAAAAAAAATCCCCAAACGCGGCCGGGTTAGGCTCCGCCCAGTGACGTCAGTTGTGTCAGGAAGCGCACCGGCACGCGCACGCGCACGCCCATTTCGCAGGAAAGCGAAAGTTTCTGTGCCGCTACTCCTCAGCGCACAAACTCTACTCGCTCAGGTAGGTGCTACTCGCTCCTTACACTTCTCTCACAACGCGTGGTAATTGTCAACGTCGTGACATCTCTTCCCCGCGTCTGCGTGAATAACGAGCGTGTTTCGCGCGCTGTCACGGAAGCGAGTGTGTGTGTGTGTGTGTGTGTGTGTAACGTGTGTGTAACGGACGCGTGTTTACACCGCGTTTACTCGCACGGATCAGTGTAATCGTGTGCGGCCTCTATTGGAGCGTCTAATCCGGGACAGTGCGTGTAATTTCAGTCTTTTAAAATACGCCGGGCTGTCGTCATCACACACGTCGCGTTTTACCGTTAATGCGCGTCATTTACACACTTTTCGTGTCTGGCCATCAAGAGAAGACTAGATAAATCCGCCTCGTGGTGCTTTTATTGGCGCTGAGAGGAAATCAAAAGTGAAAGAACTCGGCGGTCACGTGACTGAGTCTCAGAGCACGTGATTAACGCAGTGACGTCGATCTGAGATCAGGGGTGTCCAAACTTTTCGCTCCCGGTGTGATGAACAGTGTTGTGCAAGTTACTTCGAAATTGTAATATGTTACATATTACTTATTACTGTTTGTAAAAAGTAATAAGTTACATTACAATATTACTGTCTCAGAAATGTAATATATTACATTACTTTTGTATTACTTTTAAGTTACTTTCACCAAAATAACTACAGAAGTAGAAATTAACGTCCTAAAATAACAAAATGTACCTTTTACTTGTACAGTAATTTATGTTACAACCAGTGGAAGACATAGAGTTATGTAGCGTAATGACTGTGGCCTCTCCAAGCTACAAATAACAATATACATAATCTATATTGTAGGGTGACCATATATTTTGATTTCCAAAAAAAGAGGACAATCAGCGCGGCCTCGAGACAAATTCAGACAGGCTTCTCGGAGGCTGATGAACATGCTTTAATGTGCTTCAATGTTGCTAAACTATAACTTAGTGAAAATAATCACTTGTGGTGACTGTACATAATTCACCCAGGTAATATTCTGTGTGTTACATTGCCAAAGGCAGTTCTGTTTGTTCTCCCGTTGGGAGTTGAGTTCTGACGTCATAGTGACGTTTAACGCGCGTGCCGGAAGTTACAGTTTTGTTGGAAGCGTTGAATAAACGACACACGCGTTCGTGCGTTCAAACCAAGATATTGCTTTTATCCTTTTCTTTCGCACCTTCCACACACTTAACTTAAAAAAAAAAAATCAGTAAAAACCTAAATAGGTAACTATTTTAGTCAGACTTTTTTGAATAATGAAAAATGTTTTTAAAAATGTGATTGTTTTAAAAAAAAATAATAATAATAATACAAGAAAAAAGTCGACCCATTGTTTCAAAACGATACGCGCAATTTCATTCTCCAATATTACTTTCTCATATAATTTAAAGCACGGGTTGTGAACCTACGTATATTAGCCCACATATGTGTATTAGTTGTTTGAAGAAGAGGGAAAACCGGACATATCGTGAATTTATCAAATCCGCCCGGATGTCTGGGGAAAAGACGCTTGTCAACACTAATAATTAACATTAATAAGTGTTAAAAGTATGGTAGACAAAGCGATTTTCCTCCAATATCAGTGAATAACTTGGGTATATCTGATATCAGACACAACAGGAGTATGTAAACTTCAGTGCGTTTTATTCATTTTGAATGACTCACCACACAATACTGTCCTGCTTTCTGGCCATAAAGTGCTGAGGACACCGTCGTTGCAGTGGTGTTTTTTTAAATAGCTGTTTTTTGATGCCGACAATACAGCGGTTGCATTTCACCACAATTTTCTTGTTTTTTACTAAACTGAAACAATGCGCATAAGACCATCTCGCGAATGTACCACCGGCTGTTGTTTATTGAATGTTCAAATGTGCCGCGAGTGCGCGACTGCCCGTGCACAGCCGCTAATCAGAGCCACAGCGTCAGCCGCTAGCTCAGAGCACAGCCAATCGCTGCACACCTGGAGCTCAGAGCACAGCCAATCACTGCACACCTCGAACTCAGAGCGTTACAAAATACAACGCTCCACCAGCGAAAGGCGGAACGAATGACTTGCGTGTCTATTTGCGAACAGGAAATATTAAATGTTTGATTTACTGTCTTGAAAGTGAAAGATTTGATGTAACGCAACCGTTACTTGCATGTAACGAGTAATATATTACTGAAAATACTAAAAGTAATAAGTTACACTACCGCGTTACAGCAAAAAGTAATATATTAGTGTAATATGTTACTTTTGTAACGCGTTACTCCCAACACTGGTGATGAACATGTGATAAAGTGAAGTGCGGGGGCGGATGAAAATACACACCGTTTTAAAAACTATTTGCGTTTTAACTACGCGCATTTTATTCGTTTTCAAATGGAATCGTAAAGAAATCAGATATAGGGATTCGTGAAACCCGTTACTTTCAAACCTTTCGGCAACTTGGCTGGATTTGGTAATGAATTGGTCATTTTGTTAAAACTCCTCCACCACTTCCTAGTCATGTGCTGCCAATCACATTCTCACCAGCCAATCAGAGCAAGGGAAGCTTGTGCCAGAAGGCCAAACGCAATAAAAAGAGACAAGCAAAAAATGGGAAGTGGAAAAACGTAAAGGTTTCAAGCAAAAAATGTAAAAAAAAAAAAAAAAGCATTTTTGTTTGTTTGTTAGAAAGTTATGTTTGATCATTTTGGCATTAATATGATTCCATAGGCGATTACACGAAGTCAAAATCCCGAAATAATTGAGTATTTTAACACGTTTACAATTAAGTAATGGTTATTGTATTTATATTCTTTTTTTTTTTCATAGTTTACTGACTAAAATTCGTGTTGTTTTTTTTTGGATAAAGTGTGCAATACTTTATTTTTTTAAATAATTGAAGGAAACACACGTCAACAACTGTAATTACAGCACGCAGTGTGTAAGTGTGTTGTTTCCCACCGTTCTTTCCCTTTCTATAATTAATGACGACAACAATTGTGTATTTAATGTGGTTTGTTTCAGTGTCGTTCATATATTGTGGAGTATTTCATATTGTTGTGGCATTAATACGTTCAAACGTGTTTGACAACAAATCATCTCCACGGATTCTCTGCGACAACCTGACAAATATGAATTTGTCCTGCGACAGCAAACAAAATAAGTAAAAAAAAAAAGTACAAATAAATAACTTGCACATTTTGGAACAGAAGTCGTTGGAAAATAAGCAGTTCTCTCCTAAATTAAGATTCATAAAAAGATGTACATAGTAAATTGTGTGCATTTCTTGCATCTTCGTTTTAAAGTGCAAAGTATCAATGTAAACAACAGATTGTCGTAATGAAAATTTCAACTCTGTTAAACATCGTTGCGTGAGGTGATCTTAGTGATTTTGTTACATCACTACAGTATATTAAAAAAAATTGTTCTCTTCAGTTCTTACTAGAACTGTACGATTCTGGATAAAATTAAAATTACGTTTTTTAATTTTTTTGCCTAGCATAAAGATCGCAATTCTTTTTCGTGATTCGCAAAAATATTTCAAGCAGTAAGTGCTCTCCACGAGCGGGGCGGAGTCACGTGAACGTTTTCTTAAAGGGCCAGTAATCGAAATAACCGACCTGGAAAAACATGAATGATTATATGTTCTGAATAGTTTTTCTATTAATGGTTTTTCCCGGCGTTAGTCATGACTGTTGCTTTGTATCGTCATTAGATCGTTCCGCGTGTCGGTGATGACGGCGTGATGCAGACGGAAGCACAATCTCTTCAGCTGGATCCCGCTGTTTCTTCGAAGCGGCCAAGCGAAGACGCCAACAACAATCCAAAGAAGAAGGTGCTTGATTAGGGCGGGGCCATTATGCCAAAATTCTAAATGGCGATTAATTGAACCTTATATCACAATTACAATTTAATAAACAGATATTTTATTTATTTATGTAATTTTTTCGCCCTCATAGTTCTCTGACATGTTTTGTACAATAAATATGCTCAAATTTTAAGTGAGAGATTTTTGAACAAAGTGCGCATGACTTGATTTTAAAATAATTGAAGGAAACACGCACAAATGTCATATTATTTATTGAATATCAACAACTGAAACTATAACAGTCACATAATTGCTTTTTTTTTTTTTCAAAAAAGTCAAAATAAATAACTTGCACGTGACTCCACATCCGGAAGTTTTTTTTAAACTTCAGTAAAGTAATCGAAATAATCGATCTGGCAGAATTTTAACGATTATCAGTGTTGAATTTCGATTATTTTTCGATTAATCCTTTCGATTACCTTGGACTTTTTTACTCTTTTCTTGTGTTCTTCATTGTCGACTGTTATTTAGTCTCTGTTAGGTGCGCCGTCGTGTCGAACGTTTATTTATTCCTGTTATTGAGCTAAGAAAAGCTTCTACTGTAGCACGTCTGTCTACGCACCAGTGTTTAACATTATATAGACGTGCTAATAAATATATATATATATAAAAGATAAGTGGCAGTGCGAATGGAATGAATGCAGAAATAACAAGCTTTTTGAAGTGAACCCAATTGTAAACAAAAGACCCAACTATGGTTTTGATAACCGAATGGATCAAGTTGTTTTTTATCAGATGTAGAATAGGTCACTCCAGACTCACTCGTTCATATTTATTATTGGATGAAGAAAAACCATGTTGTGATCGATGTGGGAATATACTGTCTGTAAAGCACATTTTAATTGACCGTGATCGATTGTGTGATACTAGACAACGGTTTTATTCAGAAAATGTTAAAACGGATGTTTTTAAGAACGTTTTACCCCAAAAGATTTTACAGTTTTTATCAGAAATCAACATGAAAGATAGTATTTAATTTGTTGAAGTCATTTTGAAAAGTTGTGTATTTCATTGCTGTTCATCAACTGTGATAGAGATGTATTGATTTCTAAAGAGTAAAATTGTCAAATACCATGTTGCCATTAATATAGCCATTGAAGCTAATGATGGCGTAAAAAATTAATATGTAGACGTGCTCGTGCATAAAAACCGTTTGTGCGTTACCGTTTGTGCTTGTTCCTGATATGAAATGCGAAAAAATGTGGGCTTATTTTTACGTGCATATTTGAAATTGCCGATTATGAGCAGCCCTCAAGTTTTGTAAAATTTGTAAAAAGGGTGCTTATATTTGCGTAAATATGTTCTGAAGTTCAATTTCAATTGTTTATTGTCATGACTGTTGCTTTGTATCATCATTAGATCGTTCCACGTGTCGGTGATGCCGGCGTGATGCAGACGGAACCACAATCTCTTCAGCTGGATCCCGCTGTTTCTTCGAAGCGGCCAAGCGAAGACGCCAACAACAATCCAAAGAAGAAGGTGCCTGACACGCAAACACTTGCCAAGCTGAATTAGTTTAAAATTAAATCACTACAGTGGCGCCGCGACTTACGATTGTCCTCGATAACGAAAATCCCGAGTAACGAAATGCGCCAACGCGAAAATGTCGTCCTGAGTTCCGAAATATTTTCGCCTTACGAATGGAGCGCGTCTTTTTCTTACCGCTAGCCTGCAGGGAGACGCGAGTCCAGACGTGTGTAAAACAGCTGTTACATCTTCTTTACACGTCGAATAAGCAAAAAAACAACAAATACTCTGGTTAGTCTCAGAGATCTTGCTTCCGGAATATAATAATAATAATAATAATTGAACCTTTATTAGTCCCTCAGTGGGGAAATTTTTTCTCTGCATTTAACCCATCCGATCAGACATGAACTCGGAGCAGTGGGCAGCCACACAGACACCAGTCCAAGTCCCCTACCACTGGACCACAACTCCCCCAAAATATTGTTATTTCGAGATGGCTGTAATCGTTAATGTGAGATTGTTCGTATATTAGAAATAGAAATTAGATAAGAGAGAAACTTGTTTTGTAACTTTATTTAGAGAAATTAGAAGAGAGAGAGAGAGAGACTTGTTTTGTAACTTTATTTAGAGAAATTAGATAAGAGAGAGAGAGAGAGAGAGAGAAAGAAACTTGTTTTGTAACTTTATTTAGTGAAATTAGATGAGAGAGAGAAATAAACTTGTGTTGTAACTTTATTTAGAGAAATTAGATAAGAGAGTGAGAGAGAGAGAGAGAAAGAAACTTGTTTTGTAACTTTATTTAGAGAAATTAGAAGAGAGAGAGAGAGAGAGAGACTTGTTTTGTAACTTTATTTAGAGAAATTACCGTCTTTCGCCGATCGCGACACTCGCGCTTCCCGGAGTTCATCACATCCGTCAAGTTCCCGCGAGCTGCTTAAAGGTGCGTTTACGTTACGCTTTTACAGGCTTACCAAAGACAATGAAACGAGTAAAATAATAATGAATGAGTTAAATGTGCGCCGCGGTACCTCATGGGGATCGCGTGGTCTGTGTTTTCCTTCTCTTCAAGTGCGCTAAAAAAGCATAAAAAAGCTTAGCAAATAACTGCACACAATGCTTTTGTTCCATATATGGATTTATCTGGCAAGGTTTTAAAGTGAAACTCTCCGTCTAAACGTCCATTCATTGCGCGTAAAAAAACCACAAGTGGGGGAAAGAAACCGGAAGTGGAAAAAACAGCAACTGTGAATAATGGCGTCAATACATTTTGGCGCGATAAACAAAATAAAATTAATCTCATGCGTTAACGTGTTAACTTTGACAGCCCTAGTTTATATTCATGTATAAAAACGATATTCATGAATGTGTGCCGGTATCCACGATATTACTCAATACCGGTTTTCACGTTAATGGCCACCCCTTCAAAAGAATAAAAAACGAAACGACAGCCATGTAACATGTTTTTGCTACATTTATGACCAATATTTTATCATTTATTGAAAAAAAAACGTTTGTCGCAATTCACAAAGTCACAGCACGGATTAGACGGATGAGCTGTGAAACGCGGTGTTCTGAAAATTCTTCCTACACCTCAGAAGTTCCTACATACGTGCGCGTTAAAACTACGTCACTGCTCATCTGTTCTCTGCTCAGATTTTTTTACTTTCCGCGCTACATGAGCGTTAAAAACTTCGTTATATCTATCGTTTCTTCTCCTACTGGATCGTACAAACATTCTGTACTTTTGTTGCATGTTCTTTTGATATTGTAGCGTTGGATCAATGAATAAACATAAACGCACTAAAAGAACACAGACACTTATAACAGTACACACGGTGATCGTAACATGTTACCATATTTTGTAGTTATTTGTATTAGTATTCTGTTTAGACGTGTTATAACGCGCTTGCGTGGCGCTCTAGCTAGGAACAGCTGATCAGTGACGTCAGTGTAGGAACTTCTGAGCTGTAGGAGGAATTTTCAGAACAGCGGCTCGGCTAACGAAATTTTCGCCGAAACGGAACGGCTCTCGGCACGGACTAGTTTCGTAAGTGGGCCCATCAGTGTGTTTCAGTCTGACTCGAGATTGTGTCGCTCGCCAGAAACGAAAGAAGAAGAGGAAACGAAAGCAATCGGATGGCGAGTCTCTGGGGCCGAGTTCCCTGAGCTCAAACCAGTCTGACGTTCCGCCGGCTGACGTGAAGAAGCGTGTGGACGAGAAGGACAGATCCTCCGACAGTGAAGGCTCGCCCCAGGACCACGCCCTTTCTTCCATGGACCCTCCGCCCTCCGTTTCCGTGCGGAGCGACGAGCCCTCGGAGAAGCTCAGACCTAAAGCCAGTAAGAAAGCAAACGCATCTCCAGACGATCATCCAGAAGACCAGCCGAACCAGGAGGAGCCCGAGCCTGAGGAGACTCCAGATCTGAGGAAACACCACGGCGATGCGGAACACCAGACTAGTCAGGAGAGTCCGGTCCAGCCTCACAAAGCACCGTAGGTCACGTCTTTACTCTCAATTCAATTCAATTCATTTATTTATTGTCATTGTCTCAAAAACTACGAAATTGTGTTTGGAGCATCCATTTTTTTCACAGGAGTAAATAAATAAAATGTTGTTGTAACAAAAACCAATAGCACAGTTCTAGCAGCATCAGAATTTTGATGGTCCTGTTTTTGCTTTTCATTGCCATTATTAGAGAGAGAGAGAGTGTGTGTGTGTGGTTGTGTCTGTGTGTGTGTGTGCGTGTGTGTGAGTGTGTGTGTGTGTGTGTTTGTGTCAATCAATATCAGAATAGGGACTAAAAATTCACTCATTTGGTTATGACTGCGAACCAGAAAAATCGGGACATCGTTACTATTTGTATTATTATTGTGTGTGTGTGTGTGTGTGTGTGTGTGTGTGTGTGTGTGTGTGTTTTTCCTTTATAGACAGTGTATGTATAGAGAGAGATAAAGATGTATGCGACAATTAAAGAACACTCAGTCACACACTCAAAGCACACACACACTAATTCAAATGCGCATTCACACAAACACACACAAACACACACACACACACACACACACACTTACACACATGGTTTATTTCCATTGGTCAGAATAAAGGAAGCCAGTCATAGAATTAGAGTTTCTAAATCGGAATTGCTGAAATAATTGCAAAACCAATGAAATGTTGCGTTATTTTTTTATTATTTTTTTCTCACAAATGTGCAATTAAAGCCCAAATAAATCACAGCGAAATAGTGACTTGGGAATTACAGCATAATAACAGGAATTTATCGTTATCTAATATCTAGCACTCATTCCAACATTGAAGTGTTGAAAATAATTAGGTGGTGACATTGTGCTCGTCAACATGCTTAGATTTAGATTTTAGATTCCTAGATTTTTTTAATTCAACATAATAATTCTAATAAAAATGTTAAAATAATGAAAAAAAAAATATTTTTTACAATTTAAAATATTATTTTAAACGTATCACCAGAAGATACAATGTGTAATAAAGAAAAGGCTTAAAATTTCAATCACAAAAATTTACCAGGGCCACATTCAAGCAACCCACCAGACAAAAATTGAATCGCGATTTTTTTTTTTTTTTTTTTCTTCAGAAATTTGAGTAAAAATGTTACTGTTCTGCCCCCTAGACCCCTAGTGGTCACTGCTGTGGAAAAGCAATTGCTTTTAATTAGTAAATTGCTGCCACCTGGTGATCAAATTATGTATTACAAGTGTATGTTTGAATTCACCAAGTTTTTTTGACACAGAATTTTAATTTAAGGCCCTGTAATCTGACAATAAACAAAGCGTATCGAAAGTGATAGAGAATGCATTAATCGCACACCCCAACCAAATTAATCGCGATTAATTAATACGCTGTAATTATGTTTGGCACTGTGGTTTTATTTCAGGCTTTGTAAAGCCTCCTGCTTTCTGAAATGGGAAGTACAGGCCATTTAATACTATATAATAACACTATTTGCCATTTTTTTCCCACTATTTGCCAGGCGCTCTCTCACCTTCTCAAAACTTCATAAAATTGTTATTTCAGCTATCAAACATCAGACCAAGGAGTACAGCAAAGAAACATCACACAATACATTAACGATTCATAGCCGCGATCTGTGAATACAAGATACTATTCAACAAACTCCAAGCATCTTCAGACTCTATCAGTGTGTCAAGCGAGGTAGAAATATAGTCACCCCCGACCTCGTAACCATAGTAACCCATCTTGATAGCCGGACAAGGCCCCAACACCTGCGAACAACATTCCAACTTTTGACCCAAACCGTCTCACAGGATTCAGCAGAGAAACATTTCACAAAGACAAAGACGAACTTGTGAATACATTTGAAAATACATTTGGATATGAAATTAAATCAGTTATAAAACACGAGAGTATACATTCTGTCTTTTCATTGCTTTTCATTGCCATTGTTAGAGAGAGAAGAGAGAGAATAGTATGTGTGTTTGATGGTAGTCAAGCTGTGTTTTAGATTTAGGAATCGCTGATCAGATTGGGCGAAACATTCACTGATTTGGTTACGATTGCAAACCAGAAAAAAATTGGGGCATCTTTACTATTTTTGTGTACGTGTTTTTTTTTTTTCTTTAAACACTCAACGCACACAAACACTAATTTTAAATACTCAATCACACACCCACACACACACACACACACACGGTTTCTTTCATAGATCAGAATAATAACAAGCCAGTCTTAGAATTAGGATTTCTAAATCAAAATTTGGTTATATAATTTATTATATATACGTTATTCACATATATATATATATATATATATATATATATATATATATATATATATATA
>CM051500.1:28350038-28373711 GCA_028031935.1 Paedocypris micromegethes
AAAAAAAAAAACAAACATAAATGTAAAGCGTTTAGAATTTTTTTGGAATTTACGTTTGATATTTTTGGCGCCAAATCTGATTCCACACAACTCCGCTGCCGTGTGTCTGTCTGACGCGCTTCTTTTGCCTCACAGATATGGAATGACATCATCATAACGGATTTTATGAATCCGGACTTCACTCAAGAATGGAGACAGACGTTCACACGGGACTTTGAAGGGAAATTTCAGCAGGTAAAATGTCTTATTAACAGCGTCTTTATTTATTTGTGAAGACTAACCTGTTCTTCTTTTCTGTTATTTGATGGGGTTTTTTCCCTATCACTAGCAATTCTGACTAAAATTCAGAAAAATTGTCCGTTGGCGTGAGTGTGAAGGTGCCACCATTTCCAATCGACCATTCTTTGTCCATTTAGGCCGAGAATAGCTGGGATTGGTTGCCAGAGTGGATTTTCATGAACATATATACAATGGATTCTGGTTAATTTGGCCATATTGCAATCAACCACTTTTTTTTTTACCAAATTCTAAAGTTATTTTAATCAAATTACCGTATTTACTCAAGTACAAGTCGAGGATATTTCCCCAAAATTTAGGGCTCAAAGTTTTGGGCCCTTTCTCGCAAAAACAAACTGTGACACAGGCGCGGTAATTATATTAACATTTAGTATATATTCTGCCCTCCCTATACGTCCGCGTTTAGTTCGGCAGATAGCGAACAGTTTCAAAGAAGACTCTCGTCGCGTTTAATGTCTCTTCAAACACTTTGTAAAACTGTAACACAAAATATAGAACACAAAACGAACAAAGGCTTTTTACATATACACAAAGGAAAATATACATTCAAAATATATAAACACAAATATCTCCGCTAGCATCACTAGGCTAACTTAGCGCTTACCTCGCGGCTAATTTACATAATATAAGAACGCTGAAAACGAACAGAACCAACACGAACAGAACAAAACAACATCAGCTTGTAACATGAACTCACAGGCATATGCTCCTAATGTGCGGTACCAGAAAGAGCGCTTAAAACATTTTTCTTTCCAACGAACGTAATATTTGGCATCAAAATAAAGAAAATGAAAAAAAAAAAAATTTATAAATATGAAAAAAAAAATGTTTTAAAACAATGCAAGAAAAATTAATAGAATGAAAACAAAAATCAAAACGTTGACATGTTTCCGGGCATATTCAAGAATACCATCAGACACAACTTTCTATGGAAGAAAAAAAAATTCGGGTAAAAATATTGCCCCGCCCCCGGTAGATAAGATTTTTGATATTTGGGAAAAATTGGGATTGATCCCAAATTTTTGGACTTTGGACAATACAAACTGCTCGGAAAGCCTAATTAAGCAGTAAATTGGCGCCACCTGGTGTTCCAGCATCAAATTACATCTAAAAGTAAACAGTGGAAAAAAAAAAGTGAAAAATAATTTTTTTGAAAACCCATTAAAAACATAATTGAACAAAGCGTGACACCGGTGTCACGGGACGCATTTGTTGAAGCTGTCGTTCGTAAAGTTTTCGCTGACTTTCAGGCGTGCCACTTTCTCCTCGCTGAGTACCAACCACCTGTGTGTCTCGTGCACCCTCTCATTTAAAAGAACCCAAACAAAACATGCACCTTGCGCCCTCTACAGGACAGCGTGACTAATTGTCCTTAAGGGCCAACACAGTATATCAATTAAACATAATTTTATAATTTGTACGCTTTGAGACAGTTAAAACTGTGAAGCGCCTTACAAATAAATGCTCAGAACTCGAACATGAAATAAGTCTTTCAAAAAACCAGTGATCGCCTTCAGTAAACAGGAAAAGCTACATCACGGTTCAAGCATCGCGGGTTCACTGCTTCGCGGATTTTTTCCATTGCGACTAAATGCAATATATCCCGGAAATTTTGAAAATAGCTTGAATAGAAGTTGAACTTTCTGTTTAACCCCTGCAATGACTCCCAAGCGTTCTGCTTCTGCTAAGGCTGGTGCTGAGTGTTACGACCTCTAGGGTGATCGCACAGATCAGAATGCCAAAGGTGATTTTTAAGAGATTTTATTTCTCTTTCCCACCACAAAAATAAAGAGTGCTGTGTTTCACCACGAAAATAACAAACAAAACGAACTTTGGAAAAAACCCTCTAACTTCCCTATTTCAAACAAACGTGGAAAAACAAAAACACAGTTTCTTCCCTAACTCCCTAACCCAAAAACGGATACAAACAATAAACAAAAGCGTGGCAAAACAATAAACGGAATGCACTCAGGTTCGCAAATGATTTCAGAATTCAGCTTTACCAGTCTTTCCTACAGACTATACACCACCACCTGCAGTTACATTCAGCTTCTTTAAATACAAAACAGGATATTGCCATCACCTGCAACGTAATTAGGCCACACCCATATCAATCAGGAAAAACAAACAAATTCATAACATGAGCCTAAACGCCACCGAAAAACAATGACGTTATCACATGTACATGTTATAAATACGTTTGTAAATGTGGTGTCCCTACTTCGCGGATTTTAGGGTTCGGAATGACAGTGGTGTAACCGAGAAAACGGTCCGGGTTCTTCCTCTCTTTTGGCTAACGTTCCGGGTTTCGAGAATGAGGGATGAAAAACATACAACACACACGCGGGAATTAAATGGACATTTATGACAGGAATTAAATAAATCTCTGAAAACTTGAGAAACAATCGTGTGGAGTCAAAAACGTAACATTTTTCGCCGAGCGTTTAAATAACACGACCCCGGGAGGCAAAGAAACTTTACTAATCTGGACATCGGTCAGAGACGAGATTAGCGCGCGCTAACATACATCACAACATATAACACAAGCTTAAAGAAACAAGACAATAATTGAACACAATCCAGGGAACAGAGGTTAACAGAAATTAAACAACCGGAAAAAAAACGTTAACTTAGGCTAAGGAACCACAGCAGGTTATGACAAAATGTGTTTTCAAAGTTATTATAAATGTATAAATAAGTTGTGTGCACTACATTGGTGCTTGCTATGTGGTTTGAACATAATTAAACTCTGAGCTTAGATTTATTTATTACATTTCTTTCACTTTCCTATCTCTTCTAATTTTCTCTGTCTAGTTTTGTAGTAGTTGTATGTCTACTATGGCGAAGGCACCGACTATAGTAGAGTGTGTACTTCAGCACTCTTTTTACTTTTCCATTAACCGTTTTACTTTCATAACGTTTTTTTTTTTTCATTTGTGTGTGAAAAGTCCACGACACCAGAGATAAAAATCTAATTCAAATTTGGTTTGTCACACACACGTTACGACATGTGGTGAACTGTGTTTTGCAGTGTTACGTGTCCGTGTTTCTAACAGTAAAGGACGTAATGGACATTTTTATGTCATGCTTAGAAGGTCGTGTTATTTTGCCAAATATTGGTCATGTCGCCCAATCGGGGAGATGATGAGATAACGCGAGTCGTTTGTCACGATTGACCGGGATCGACTGTGCTCCATGATTCTGTCTTTTTTGCCGCTCGTTTCAGGAAGACAATTTTGATCAGATTCAAGTGTTCTGCTCAAAGATGGAGGATCTGAACGTGTCGGGACATCTGGTGGCCAGTGTGGAGAAGTGCGCCCTGCAGGCCGTTACCGCCGTGTGCCAGGTAGACATCTCCACTACACAACTGTTCCGCAACAACTTATTGAGATGTAATTGGACCTGCCCTTCGATACGAAAGTATTGATATGTAGGTAGGTGTTTACTTCTTTAATCCCTGAGGGAAATTCTTTTTGACAGCAGCATACACACATGCATACGTACAGCACACAACAAAACTAATGTATATATGTATATTAGTGCTGTCAAAGTTAACGCGTTAACCATGCGTTTGATTTTAAAAGCTTATTTGCGTCATTTATTTTTAGCCGCATTAATCAGCGTTGCAGTTTTCTTTTGGTTTGGCAATGCGCTGGTGTCACCAGGTGCGGCTCATTAGGATCAGCAGCGCACGGTGATTGTTTTCACCTGCTGCCATTTAGGCACAAAGTGTTTAAGGACAGACACTTGCTTGTCTCTGTGGTGACACCATATTTAAAAACACACACTCTAAGCTTTATGTAGACATATGTTTCACGTTAGAGTGATTATTTATTACTTATGTTACAAGTATACAGTTTTATTTCAGCTGACAAAGAGAAGGCAAAACGCGCTTTACGTTTTAGTTGTATTATTATTATTATTATTTTTATTATTACAAAAAAAGCACAATGTCCTGTTTTTATTAAGATTGTAACTTATAAAAAATGGGTACTTCAAACTTTCATTTGACTTTGACGACTGTTTATATAATGTTGAGTTTACATAAATTTACATAATACACCTCAAAATCCAATATTACAAGCTTCAGTCCTTTAATTGCGATTAATTTGGTAAGGGAAGTGCGATTAATTGGTTAAATTAATCGTTTGACAGCTCTAATAAATATAAAATACATATTATTCTCATCAGTTCACATTTCAACTACAGTGGTACCTCCACTTACGAATGAGAAATTCCTTTTACAAAGGGAATTGTGGAGAAAATATTGTCTTTTTTTTTACCGAAACGATTCCACTATACGATAGGCCACATGTTGCAGCGACAAGAATGTTAAGCGAATGGAAGAAAGGGCTGCTTGTATTTGCGTGAATGCAAAACCCGAATCTTAATTCACACTGCAACTGTGTACAGAGTAAGTCAGAAGCAAGACTGTTTGAACGACTGAACTCTTATCACGTCAACTGGAAGCTGGGACAACTGGTGTCCACCATTATCCTGAAGTCCTGGCCTAAAGACCGCAGTGGATCGTCTCTGCAGGGAGAGGGCGACGTCTTGAAACACGTCCTCGGATGGACGGCAGCAAAAACTGTTTTTGAGCTCTACGGTGCGTAAACCGTTTATACGCTTATGAAGCTCTTTTATGGTTTGGCAGATATTTCCATCTTAACCTCCTGAGTCCTGATGTCCTCGTCTGTGTACTGACCGTCACCAATGTTTCCACCATATTTAGTAATGTCTCCAACACTAAATCATGTAAAAATGTTGACGCTTTATTTGTACTCTTATTGCGCACCTAACAGCTTAACTAGGCTTTAAAAATTTTAAAACAATATAATTTCAGATCTCAGGTTGCGAGTAACACGTTACAAAAGTAATGCATTACAATAAAATGTGAGTTTTTGCCGTAACGCAGTACTAATTGTATTTTCAGTAATACATTACTCGCTAAATGCTAAGGAACGCTCGCGTCACATCAAACTTTTCACCCTCAAGACAATAAATAAAAAATGTAACATTTCCTGTTTATGAATAGACATATATCTTTATATAAAGGTCGTTATATAAAGAAAAGGTCTTTAGCAGCAGGAGTGTTGTATTTTGTAACGCTGCTCTGAGTTCGAGGTCTGCTTTTATCTGCATTGGCTCCGGCTGATTCGCCGCAGCTGCCCACTTCCCAGGCGCGGCAATTTTGATAAACACGGCTGGCGAAAGTACATCCGCGAGATGGTGTTATGCGCATTATTTCAGTTTTGTAAAAGACAAGAACATTGTGGTGAAATGCAACGTCTGTGTCAACGTAAAATAATTATCGACATCAAAAAACGAACACTAGCCATTAAAAAAAAACATTTGGAACGGTGCCAACGACCTGTTAAATAAAATACAAGAAAAATGTACATTTTGTTATTTTAGGGTGGTGAAAGTGGCTTAAAAGTAATACAGAAGTAATGTAACATGTTACAATTCTGGGACGGGAATATTGCCAAGCAACATGCACAACTCCGCTTCTATCTTCCATCTTTAGCTTTGAGTTTCCAGTGAGTCCAGTCTTCTTTTTTGCTCTGTTTAGTTTATACTCCTAATTATTCCCTTCATCTTTTCGCAGGCACCGATCTCATTGATCAGCTTTCCCACGAGGCCAAGGAGATGTTCATCACGGCGACGTCATTGCTCATCGACGTTCGGAATCGGCTGGAGGGCGGAAACATCAAGATGAAGCTGCTCAAGACGCTTTTGGAGAAACGGAGCGTGTTCCTGGAGCTGCTGGCCATAGGTGCGGTGGTCCCCCAAGCCCCTCCTCCTCCTCCTAAGGGCGGAGTCACAACTCCTCTGGTTCTTCAGAGTGTTTCAGGCGAGACGAGCGAGGCGGTGAGGTGAGGAGACTCCTGCAGGCCAGGCAGGAGGAGGTGACGGCCGTCTATCATGAGCGCACCCTGGTGGACGCCCTGGTCAGGATGTGCCGCTGTCTGCAGGAGCATCTGACGGGTAAGTCCTCTACTAGAGACGCACCGGCACCACGTTTCTGGAGCGTGAGTCGTGTTGGTTTAGGAGCGAGCTCTTTGTACCCGCCGTGCTGGAATTTTAGGTGCTTGATGATTGAATTGCTGGTGCGATTATGCGCTACATTTTCAACCGCCTCTGGAGAACTCGCGGTCCGCTTTTGTTTTGAACTATCGTATTTCGCCAATATTGGCACCCTTTTTTTTTTTTCGAACTTTCGACGCTCAAAAACTTGCAGGGTGCCTTTAATTGCAGAATTGAAATATGCGCGTAAATATACGCACCCATTTTTCCGTATTTCATGTCAGGGACAATCACAAATAAACAGAAACACGTCTTCTTTATTCAGCGTTGTGTGTGAAGCTTTTATTACAGGGTTCCTACGGGTGCTTGAAATCCTTGAAAATGCTTGAATTTTGAATGAAGTGCTTGAAAATGCTTGACATTTTAATTGTGTAGAAACATGCATTTTTAGCGGCCAAAAAAAAATGTGTAACTGCGATAACGTGTGTTAAAAATAAATATCGCTATTAAGAATTTAAAATTAATCGCTTGCGTTATCGCGCTAATTTTTACAGCCCTGCTTTAAATATACATTTTATCACAACTGTATGTTGCTGGAAAAACTTGAACATGGACCTTGAAAGTGCTTGAAAAGTTTCAGAAAGTGTAGGAACCCTGTTATTAGCTCAATAACAGAAATAAAGAAATATTAGAGACGCCGCCACTTAACAGAGACAAAATAACACAGGTAGAAGTAAGATTACACTAAATACAACCATTAATATTACTACAAACCACAACCGCTTAGCTTAACGCTAACTAACGGGTCTAATGTGTCATCGCAGAAAGAGTCAAAACAGTCGAAAATGAAGAACACGGGCAAAAAGTAAATAATCCAAGGAACAGACACAATCAAAACACTCGGTCAGGAGATAATAATCCTTCGCTTCTCTTCACACAGCGTCAAATAAACAGAGCACGACAATCCTCACACAGTTGCTTTGCGCAGGACTGGTGAAAAGACTTTGTGAAATTAAGTCCTGACCACTAGAATCGACTTTTTGTCATCTATCATCAAGTAAAACGATATAAAAATGATGCAAGTCACAGCTTAGGTTTGTTAAATAAAGATAATATAATGTGTTTAGGTCAGATGTGGCCCGTCATGTCATTGTATGTGGCCCGCGAGAGCTTAAAAGTTTTGAGTGTCAAAAATAAATACCAAAAAATAAATTTCATGTTGACCAAAAACGATATTTCCCACAATGCAGTAGTTCGACTACAGCAGCCGCGGCAGTGTCTCCACAGTTTTATGTTATTTTTCTTGATTCACTTGGACAGTTTGATCCGTCATTAATGGAGTTATGTGTGTTTTCATAAGCTGACAACATTTAAAAAGATTTACGTTAGAGCAACGAGCTAACATAGGTTTTCCACACAACTGCAATTGATTAAGTTATGATAAATAATGAGTCTGTGAGACACCTGGCCATTTCAGGACCAGGGACAGTGATCTCGGATGCTGCAGGATGGCCAGGTGTCTCACAGTCGTTTAACATTAAGGAGTAGTTACATTTGTTTTACATTACATTTATAAGTTACATCCGGCCCTTTGAGGACAGACATTATGCTGATGTGGCCCTCGGTGAAAATGAGTTTGACACCCCTGGTTTGGGTGAATTTGTGCCTGAAAAATCAGGGGGGTGCTTATATTCTCGTAAATACAGTATTCGTTCACTTTAAAATACGTAGCTACGTGGGGTTGACATTTTCTCCCCGTGGTTGCTTTCTCCACGCTCTCGCTCTGAGCTGCTTGTAGGCGGGGCTGGGGGCGTGGCACTCAGCGCTTGTGATTAACCTTTTACACGCTGCTCAGACATAGACGTTTCCCCGACTATGGTATCGGCCTCCGGTTTCTTTTTAACAAGTACGAGTACTTTTGAAAATGTAGTATCAAGGCCAATACCGGTATCGGTGCAGCCCTATTCTCACAGACTTTCCTGGCAATATTCATAAATTTGTGTCCTACAGTTGACATCGAATGTTTGGAGAAGCAGCTGAAGGTCAATATTGAGGAGATGGAGTTGGACGAGTTCCTGGATGTGAGATCATTAGACGAGCTTGACCTCAGCACACCACCATGCGTCGCTTACTTCAATCTCGCCGGGGACGTTCGGTCTATGGCGGAGCATCTGGACACTTTTAAAGACAGCTACGTTTTCAAAATGCTGTGGTCGAAAGAGGCGAGAACGTTTGCCGAGGCCCTTTCCTTATCTTGTGATGTGGACGAGGAACTGATCGATCTGGACGAGTTGGACAGTGACGTCTTTCAGCCGTGCTTCACCGCTTACCACAGCATCTGCACCGACCTCAAAGAAGGCTGCATATCGTTTGAGAAGGTCGATGAAATATTTAAAGACTTCATGGGCAAATACCAGGAGCTTGCAGTGGAATTTGGGATCGTTTCCAAACTGCACCGCTTCAAGGACCAGAGCTGGATCCCAGCGCGAGTCCAGCAGATCGAGCAGTACCACCAGCTTCATCTGGCTGTGGAGTCGGCAAAGGTGGTGATGGAGGTCAAGCAGACGCTCGTTCTTCAAGGGAACTTCCGCGTGGTGGAGAACCTGCTTGAGACGGTGAGTCTGTAAGGCCTTGGTGTTTTTGGAATACAGTGGCACTTACGAAATTTGTTCGTTCCGAGGTCAGTTTCGTCCGACGAAAATGTTGTTCGCTGAGCCGCATTTTACACGTCATTGATCTTATCTGTGCCATGACTTTGTTAATTCAGACGCATTTGTTTTTATAAATGACAATATCGATAATAAATGTAGTAAAATTGTGTTATAGTTGTTTTGTTTAACACCATTGTCATGTGTTTTTAAAGATATTTAACAGTCTAGGATACAATCTCAGGTGAATAAATGGTTGTTTTGGTCGCCATATGATGTCCACGTCACTCAAATCTCATGATCGTTTGAAATCTGTCATCATGACGACATTGCGATAACTTCCTGGTCAGCGCCACGTCATCAGGATGTTACAACATTGGAAAAAACATTAAAGAGCAAAGTTTAAAATGAGTTTCATTTACCTTTCGGATCAAGTGTCTTCGCTGCAACCAGAAACTCTGCGGCGAACAGACATTGTTTACCTGATTGTCACCAAATCACTGTTTATTTCACTATGTTTTAGTGTACACCGTACTCGTAATTCCGCCTAACAAACTTTGCCGTTTGTATACAGAAATAAAAATCGTAATTAGGTGGCAGAATTATCTCGGAAGACGCGCTTCACAACGTAAATTTTTCTTTCAACATAAACTTTTGTAAATAGAGGTATCACTATATCAGTAATGTGGTGAACTCGTGTCTTTCTAGAGGCGTAAGTAGTCTTTCGTAAGTAGAGGTACCACTGTATCAGTAATGTGGTCAACTCGTGTTTTTCTAGAGGCGTAAGTAGTCTTTCATAAGTAGAGGTACCACTGTATCAGTAATGTGGTCAACTCGTGTCTTTCTAGAGGCGTAAGTAGTCTTTCACAAGTACAGGTACCACTGTATCAGTAATGTGGTCAACTCGTGTCTTTCTAGAGGCGTAAGTAGTCTTTCATAAGTAGAGGTAGCACTGTATCAGTAATGTGGTCAACTCGTGTTTTTCTAGAGGCGTAAGGTGTACATCGTCTTTCATAAGTAGAGGTACCACTGTATCAGTAATGTGGTCAACTCGTGTCTTTCTAGAGGCGTAAGTAGTCTTTCATAAGTAGAGGTGCCACTGTATCAGTAATGTGGTCAACTCGTGTCTTTCTAGAGGCGTAAGGTGTACATAGTCTTTCGTAAGTAGAGGTACCACTGTATCAGTAATGTGGTCAACTCGTGTCTTTCTAGAGGCGTAAGTAGTCTTTCATAAGTAGAGGTACCACTGTATCAGTAATGTGGTTAACTCGTGTTTTTCTAGAGGCGTAAGGTGTACATAGCCTTTCGTAAGTAGAGGTACCACTGTATCAGTAATGTGGTCAACTCGTGTTTTTCTAGAGGCGTAAGTAGTCTTTCTTAAGTAGAGGTACCACTGTATCAGTAATGTGGTCAACTCGTGTCTTTCTAGAGGCGTAAGTAGTCTTTCTTAAGTAGAGGTACCACTGTATCAGTAATGTGGTCAACTCGTGTCTTTCTAGAGGCGTAAGTAGTCTTTCGTAAGTAGAGGTACCACTGTATCAGTAATGTGGTCAACTCGTGTCTTTCTAGAGGCGTAAGTCGTCTTTCGTAAGTAGAGGTGCCACTGTATCAGTAATGTGGTCAACTCGTGTCTTTCTAGAGGCGCAAGTCGTCTTTCGTAAGTAGAGGTGCCACTGTATCAGTAATGTGGTCAACTCGTGTCTTTCTAGAGGCGTAAGTAGTCTTTCGTAAGTAGAGGTGCCACTGTATCAGTAATGTGGTCAACTCGTGTCTTTCTAGACTCACCTGGAATTCAAAAAAGAGCGTCTGGACCGGATTGACAGTGACATGATGCTTGCTAAATCAGTGCTGGAGGACATTTCAGACAGCCGGCGGCCATGCCTGCGGGAACTGGCTCTCCGGAAGAACCTCGTCGTGTGGGTTAAAGAGGCTCTGAGAGGTGATTGAAAAGTAATGTTCTCATCGAGCAAAGAGAATAACCAACCACTGTTTATCATCAATGACAGACATCAACGAGTTGAAGGTCTTTGTGGATTTGGCTTCCATTTCTGCGGGAGAGAACGATTTGGACGTGGACCGCGTCGCCTGTTTCCATGACGCCATTCTGGGCTACTCGTCCATGCTGTATGACTTGAAGCCTGATGCTGGGTTTAAAGAGTTGAAAGAAATGCTGAAAAAGCTGTGGAAAGCCCTCGACAATGATCCTAACCTTCCTAAAAAGCTGGTGAGATGATCGGTCTCAGACCAGACCCTGAGAAGAGAATAAGTTCCGAGCGCTCGTTCTTTGTCGTTTCAGCGTGACTCTGCGCGGCACATAGAATGGCTGAAGACGGTGAAAGACAGTCACGGCTCAGTGGAGCTTTCTTCACTCTCTCTGGCATCTGCTATCAACACCAATGGCGTCTACACCATCAGTGCAGAAGATCAAAAAAAGGTCTGCTTCTCAAAATGTCTCAATTCAGTTTCGTAAATCAATCTCGACTGCTGTTGAGAACGATTCTGATGTTCTACTTGACACAGGTCCTGGATGAAAAATGCGTAGAGAGATTGTATTGAGCCATTTTGTCAAATTTTTGTGATAAGTCAAGGTGTTAAGAGTCCAGCTCTTGCCTAAATGAAACACAATTCCAACCCTGCCATTGCTGCTCGCAATTATTAGTTGCAGCTATATATGCCCAAGGCAATCAAAGAACAAGCAGAACGTCTGGAGAACGTCTAACCATTGATCTGTTTTCATTTGTAGGTATGCTTGGAGAACATCCTGAAACTACACATTAGAGAAGAGCATGACGAGGTCTTGGAGATGCGTGTGTGTTCACTTGATGACCTCAGAGACCTGCAGAACAAGCTTATGCTCATGTCTGGTAAAGGTGACCAGGGCCAGAGCGAAGTGGATCAGTTCACCGAGGTGAACCACATCAGCACTCTTTCCTCATCAGTCTCTATATTGATCAAGTTCGTTTTCTGTGGCGTTTAGGTCTTTGCCAGCGCGCAGAGATTAGCTTGTGCCTTTGTGGATCTGCACGTGGCTGGAAATCCTTTCTTCCGAGACTGGAAGGCGAGAATCAACTGTCAAGCTGAATGTATAGTCTTCGACTTCACCCTGAACGGAGTAGAGCGTGAGATCAGTGTGCCGGGCGATGTCACCGAACAGTTGCCTCAGTTGTGCAAGAAAATGGAGAACTGCTTGGACTTATGGAAGGCTTTCATGGACAGGCAAAGGTCTCAGCATTACTACCTCAACTACTTCACCGCGGAGCAGCTGGTGTACTTGTGCAGTCAGCTCACCCCTCAGAAGTGTGACGTGGACAGTCGGGTGTTCATGATGCTGTCCTTCGTCAAACCGGATTGCTCGGCTGCCGATTTAAGACAAGCTTGGCACAAGTACCAATATGGCGTGATTAAAAGTTCCCCACTGAATGATTCTTTAGAATTTCAGATGAGTGCGAATGGATGTGCTGAGGACGTGCCTTTGATGTTCTGCAGCCTTGACGACCGTTTAGCGGAAGCTAGTGGGCCAGGAAAGTTAGATGTGGTGTGGAATACTTACATGCAGGACATGAGCAGTTTTCTGCCATCTACGCTTGATGTGAGACGTCTTGGACGTTTTCTCGAAATGTTGGCCAACAGTTTGACAGAAAAAAGTGTTTCCCCTCTGGTGAAGAAACACCAATGCGTTCAGAGGATCCTACCGACGGGAATGGACAGTGGAAGGCCGAATCTCATCATCTGCCCTTCTGCGGAAATTCTGATGTCCTGCGTATCGGTTTACATGTGCAGCCCAACTGAGCCTCTCCCAACCTATGATGAAGTTCTTCTCTGTAACGCGGACACGCCTTTTGAAGAGGTCGAGCTGTTCCTCCGCCGCTGCCTTTCTGAGGGCTACGGAGGACACAAGATATACACCATGCTCTACGTGGACCAGCTGTCGTATGAAGTGAGCTACAGGGTTGAGCAGTTTTTTCGCTGTCAGAGCCCGCGGAGTAGGCCTGATTACAGCCTAGTGTTGTTCTGCAGCTCTGGTAGAGAGCACGCGTACCTTCCTTCAGCTTTCAGTGAGTTCAGGTTGAACATGGTTCCTCAAGAACTATTGAGGGATGTTCAGGATTACCTTGCTCGGCATTTTACAGTTCCTGTCGATGTGTCCAGTGCTGCGGCTTCATTTCGAAACCGATTGTCAGTTGGACTCGTGTCTTCTCAAAGAGCAGGAGTAGGTGTGTATGCTTTTAAGGGCTTTTTTTTTCACTAGTTTCGTATGTGGCATTCTCCTATAACTATTTATGTGTTTCAGGAAAGTCCCTATACGTTAAACGTATTTTTGAGAAATTGAGGACAATTACTCGAAGGCCTTCGCGACTGAAGTCCATCCGACTGATCGAGCCAAACATCAATGAAAATGCCGTCCTGCAGAACTTACTCATGAGCTCCAACACAGAACAGCTTACAGTTTATCATTTCGATGTCACAACAACGGTAATGCTACTTTTAGATTGTGTTTATTCATTGATATTTACAATTGAAGTGTTGTTTTTTTCTTTCAAATACGTGCAGGTAAAAAAGGGGCTGCATGAGTTTTTGTTCAAGCTTTTGGTTCTTGGTTACCTAATGGACACGGAAGGAAATATGTGGCGGAGCAGTAGAACACACTTGTACATCATTGAAGTTTTAAGATCAAGTATTAGCCAAAAGGCTGTAAGTTATCTAGTACTACTATAATCATATTAATTGCTGTTATGCTCTTAATAAACCTATATATTTTCTTATTATTGGCAGAATGACGTCCCATCTGCTTTCCTGAACGTTTTTCCAACGGTGCACTGTCGTCCACCTAAAGAGGTTTTTGAGTTGGAAATGAGAATTCAGGAAGGTTGTCCATCGACTGGTCAAGACCCTCTTATGGATGACCTGGAGTTTAGAAGTGAAGCCTATCAGCGCCCTTATCAATACCTTAAACGATTCAACAGCAGAGAGAATCTGGATGGCTTCTTGTACCAAGGAGTGGAGGGAACTCATGTGGAATGTCTGCAGATTCTGTTTGTCTACTGTGGAATCTTGGATCCCTCATGGGCAGAGTTGAGAAATTTCACTTGGTTTTTGAACCTGCAGCTTCAGGATTGTGAGAACTCTGTTTTCTGTGATGTTAATTTCACAGGGGACACTCTTTTTGGATTCAAAAACTTTGTTGTGGATTTCATGATTATGATGGCAAAGGATTTTGCCACTCCTTCCCTTTGTATCTCTGACCAGAGTCCAGGAAGACGACTCAATGATCTTTCCACTGCCAACGAAGACGATCTGGCTCCCTTTAAGATTAGAAAGCAATGGGAGTCAGAACCGCATCCATACATTTTTTTCAATGATGACCACGTGTCCATGACATTCATTGGCTTTCATCTTCAGCCAAATGCGGAGAACATGATTGATGCCATTGATCCTTCAACAAGGCGAGTGATCAGGAAGAACATCATGACTGTTCAGCTTTACGAAGGCCTTATTTTACAGAGAGTTCCCTTCAATATGGACTTTGATCAGCTTCCAAGATGGGAAAAGATTGAGAGACTCTCGAGGGTTTTGGGAATACAGTGGCCTCTTGACCCAGATGAAACTTACGAGCTCACGACTGACAACATTTTGAAAATGTTGGCGATTAATATGCGCTTCCGCTGCAGGATTCCTGTCATAATCATGGGTGAAACGGGATGTGGGAAGACACGGCTAGTCAAGTTTCTTTGTGAGCTGCGCAGAGGCGGCGTTGCCACTGATAACATGAAACTGGTTAAGGTTCATGGAGGAACAAGTTCAAACATGATCTACAACAAGTTGCGAGAGGCAGAGACCATGGCTACGGAAAACAAGAGAGATTATGGTTTTGACTCTGTGTTGTTTTTCGATGAAGCAAACACAACAGAGGCCATTAGCTGTATAAAGGAAGTCCTTTGTGATAATACGGCTGATGGTCAGATTTTGACACCAAACTCAGGCTTGCAAATCATTGCGGCTTGCAACCCGTACAGGAAGCACACAGACGTGATGATCGAAAGACTCGAGTCGGCTGGTTTGGGTTACAAAGTTCACGCAGAGGAAACGGATGAAAAACTTGGATCTATTCCACTCCGTCAACTGGTTTATAGAGTACAAGCTTTACCGCCGAGCATGATTCCGTTTGTGTGGGACTTTGGACAGCTCAATGACCACACGGAGGCCATGTACATCAAGCAAATTGTGGAGAGAGTTGGTAAAACCCATTTGATCGATTTATGTGACATCACAACCATCACTGATGTTTTGTCAGCCTCTCAAAAGTACATGCGAACTAGAAAGGATGAGTGCAGCTTTGTGAGTTTGAGGGATGTGGAACGCTGCATGTTAGTCTTTGATTGGTTTTGCAAAAATGGCATGATGATCATTTCGGAGCTTGAGCGCTTTGAGGAGTCTCAAGGGGCAAGTACAACAGAAAGGGACATCGTTCTGTGGGCATTGATTATGGCGGTGAGCGTGTGTTACCACGCCTGCTTGGAAAACAAGGAGAAATACAGAACAACTATTTGCCGGTACCTTCCTGAGACCCACAGCTCAGCGAAAGTACTTCAAGAGATCTCGCTTATTCAGGATCTTTTTCTGAGTGGCGTGCCACTGGGTGAAACAATTGCCCGCAACAAGGCTTTAAAAGAGAATGTGTTCATGATGGTCATTTGCATCGAACTACGGATACCACTGTTTTTAGTTGGAAAACCTGGAAGCTCCAAGTCTTTGTCCAAGACACTAGTTGCCGATGGCATGCAAGGTCAGGCGTCTCATTCAGACTTGTTTAGGAAGCTGAAACAAATTCATCTTGTGTCGTTTCAGTGCAGTCCTCATTCCACACCCGAAGGCATCATCAACACGTTTAAGCAATGTGCCCGCTTCCAAGAAGGAAAGAATCTTTCCGAGTATGTCTCTGTCGTAGTGCTTGATGAGATAGGCTTGGCCGAAGATTCGGTGAAAATGCCTTTGAAAACGTTGCACCCTTTATTGGAAGAGGGATGTATAGATGATCAGGCGCTACCTCACAAGAAAGTGGGGTTTATTGGGATCTCAAATTGGGCTTTGGACCCGGCCAAAATGAACAGGGGGATATTTGTGTCCCGCGGTGATCCCGATGAAAAGGAATTGATCGAGAGTGCCAAAGGAATATGTTCTTCGGATGCTATGCTTCTTGAGAGAGTGAGGCATAACTTTCAGCCTTTTGCTTATGCCTACATGAAGATCTGTAAGAAACAGGGGAAGGGTTTCTTTGGCTTGCGAGACTACTACAGCTTGATAAAGATGCTTTTTGCTGTTGCTAAAAGCTCTCACCAAAACCCCAATTCAGAACAAATCTTAAAGGCTGTTCTGAGGAACTTCAGTGGTCACGATAATGTGAATGCAGTTGCATTTTTTACCAAGAGTTTGAACATCCAAGCCGAAATCTGCAACATTAGTGCCATTGAGCTCGTAAGAGAAAACATCATGGATATTGGTCAGGATGAGGAATGCCGATACCTGTTGGTTTTGACGAAAAACTACGCAGCGCTTCGAATTCTTCAGCAAATGTTTTTCTCCAAGATGTCCCAACCAGAGATTATTTTTGGGTCGGGTTTTCCAAAAGACCAAGAGTACACTCAGATATGCCGCAACATTAACAGAGTCAAAATTTGCATGGAAACTGGCCAGACCATTGTGCTTCTGAACCTGCAGAACTTGTATGAAAGTTTGTATGATGCTCTCAATCAGTATTACGTGTGCCTTGGTGGTCAGAAGTATGTGGATCTGGGCCTTGGGACCCACAGAGTCAAATGCCGAGTGCACAGTGACTTCCGGCTCATTGTCATTGAGGAGAAGAGCGTCGTGTACAAGCAGTTTCCCATCCCTTTGATCAACCGGCTGGAGAAACATTATCTTGACATCAACACGGTTCTTAAGAACGATCAAAAGGATCTCGTGGAGAAGCTTGAACAGTGGGTCAAACTGTTTGTTGGTGTGCAAGGGATGCATTTAAATTCACGCAAATACCGTCCAGAGGACTCTTTTATTGGCTACCACTCTGACACTTGTGGCTCTGTTGTCCTGCAAGTCACAGAATTGCTCAAAGAGCAAGCCGAGCTCTCCGATTCCAGAGAGAGGATTTTGGATGAGGCTAAATTGACTCTTTTAAACTGTGCCACACCAGATGCAGTGGTTCGGCTTGACTACACGGCTCTTTCCAATGTCGAAAGTGAACATTTATCCAAGGTGTTCTTTGAAGAACAGAGACATAGCTGCCTTGGTGACTTCATTCTTCATCACATAGAGCATTCGGGCCACAGGCAAACCTTCTTCACAGAGGTAACTAGTATTCATATGCAAACTGGATCTTATGAACATGATGCGAGCTTTACATGTTTCTCTAGGTGACTACATTCTCCAGACTTCTGACCGCAGCTGAGACGGAGCAGCTTCATAGCGCAATTCAAAATGTACAACTCCTTTCACTTCAGCAATTTGACACGGAGCACTCGTTTCTCAAGAAAATCAGGCACGGACTCCATACTTCTGTTTGTGCCATATTAACACATATAATTTTTCTCCTAGCAGTAGTAATTCAAATCCTGTCTTTACTTATTCAGGAAGTATTTGGACAGCACATCAGGTGACAAGCTAATCATCATTCAAACCGATTTTGCAGAAAGCTTCAGAAGTTTGAATGTCATGGCATCTGCAAAGTAAGTCGGAATTTGTGGGGTGACACTATTCACTTTTCACTATTCAGTCTCGCTCTCTCACTCTCTCTCTCTCTTCTATCTTGTTTCTATTTAACTATACTGTTTTGTATCAGAAAGCAATTTGTTGATGAGATGTGTGTGTAACGAGTCTCGGACTACATACCAGTACTGGAATCTCAGCAGTATTTTGTTGCTGTTTGCAGAAAATTAGAATTATTTTTTATATTTTGCCATTTCTAAATTGTTCCACAATCGGAAAATCCAAGGAAATGTGTAAAATCCGACGTGTTTCATACTTTGCCGCCCCCATTTTGTCCCTGTTTCAGCTATTAATTTTCATTCTGTTTTTTTAGATATTCATCTAACAATGAAATAAACAAAATCAGGACAAAGGAAAACGAAAAGATTTTTGTGTACTTCATCACTAAACTAATGAGAATGGACAGTGGGACTTCCTATGTTGGATTTCATGGCAGTAAGTCAAAAGTCAGCACACGTGACATTCTTTCCAACAAGTTCACAATGAAAATTCTTTTTACAAGGTCCATGGAAGTCTGTCCACATTGATGACCTCAGAAGATCAAAAGACATGGTCTCTGACATAAAAGCCCTACAAAATGTGACCATTAGCCAGTTGTTTGACACCGACAAACCTGAAGGTACTAGTGATTTTTCTTCACTTCTTGGTCTTGAGAGAGGTTCAGCCTGTCAGTCTAATCTAAATTGACTTTCCCACTCAGCTATGGAGGTTGAAGACATGTATTTGGGCGAAGAAGCAAAAGCGGGGAAGGAGGTACTTCGAGTCATCATCTACGTAGCATTACCACAATATGTGCACTGTAAAGCGCATTTCCCTGTTGTACTGCAGAGCTGGGAGAACGTGTTGGACACGACAGCCCTGCTACGATGCTGCGTTCAGAGTGCGGTCAGCATGTTGAGTGATCAGACTGGCACCCGCAGCACCAGGAGAGTAGAGATTCTGCTCATGCAGCTGACAGACAGTAATGGTCTTCAAGGCAAGAACGCTCTTTGTTCATAGTATCATACACTCACTGGCCACATCATTAGGTATGTCTGTCCAACTCCTTGCTACCTTCAATTTCTGATCAGCACATCACGTCGGCATCTCAAAACATTTGGGCGTGTAGACATGGTCAAGACAATCTGCTGCAGTTCAATCCAAGCATCAGAACAGAGAAGATAGGTGGTTTAAGGGGCATAGGACCTTTGAGCCCTTTGAACATGGAAGGGTTGTTGATGTCCAACTAGTTTGAGAATCTGCTGAACTACTGGGATTATCACGCCCAGCCATCTCTAGTTTACAGAGAATGGTCCGAACAAGAGAAAATGTCCAGTGAGGGGCAGTTCTGTGAAGCAAGTGCCTTGTTGAAGCCAGTGATCACAGAAGAATGGTCCCAACTGGTTAGAGCTGATAGAAAGCCAACAGTAACTGAAGTAACCACTACTGTCAACTGAGGAATGAACCAGAGCTTCTCTAAACACACAACGCATCAAACCTCAAGGCAGATGGACTGCAGCAGCAGAAGACCACACCGGGTGCCTCCACTGTCAGCTAACAGCAGGGACATTGGACTATAATTCACACAGGCTCAATAAACGGACAATAAACGTTTGGAAAAAGGTTGCCCGTTAGGTCTCCATTTTGGCCACCACATTCAGATGGTAGGGTCAGAATCTGGTGTCACCAACATAAGGGAATGGATCCGTCCTGCCTTATGTCAGCGGTTCATCAATGATGTGAGGTATTTTCTTGACACACTTTGGGCCCGTTTGTAGCAATGGAGCATTGTGTCAACACTACAACTACCCGAGTATGGTTACTGACCATGTCCATCTCTCATGACCACAGTGTACCATCTTCAGATGGCCACTTCCAGCAGGATAACGTGGCATCTCAAAAAGCGTGAGTCATCTCTGGTATCTAGAACATCACGATGAGTCACTGAACTCAAATGGCCTCCACAGTCTCCTGATCTCTGTCCGGTAGGGACGGTTGTAGTGTTTGGGGAGTTGTGGTCCAGAGGTAAGGGACATGGACTCGTTTCCAGGTTCCCAGGACATGGACTCGTATCCTCCCTACGGCTGGTTCTGAAACGTCCTTCTAAGTGTCCTTGGGCAAGACAGCGAACCCCATGGATCTCACTTAATTGGTTTTTAATCCTCACATTTTAATGGATCTGCATGATGCTCTGTACCATGTCAGTATGGAGCAAAATTGTTTTCAGTTCCAGGAATGTTTAAGTAAGGTACGAGTAAAGCACTAGGAAGGTACCTAGTAGAGTGGCCGGTCAGTGGAACTCATTAGTAAAAGTTATTGACTTTTCAAAATCTCTGTTTTCAGCTTCCTTTTTGAAAATTTTAAAGAGACGACTTCATTCTCTCCTGAGTATTCAAGAAGAAAACCTGCCGGCAGCCAAAAACTGGGTTGTTAGGGAAGCATTAAATATTGACGCCCTGCAAGAAGGTGGCACTTTCAGGTGAGTGACGGAGAAGAATGTCAATGCTCTTTGTGACTTACTAAAACCTGCTGGTTGATGGTTTGATGGCGTTTCAGACATTCTCTGTGGAGGAGAGTTCAGGCCGCAGTCAGGCCTTTCATGGCACAAATTCTGTCGTTTATTGATCGTGACTGCAATCTGGACCTATTGTTGGACGGAGAGTTGTTGCAGAAACTGTGGTTGGACATCTTTGGAGATGAGAAGTTGCTTTTTATTGCGTGCACAGGGACAAATAACAAGTATGTGATTTCTCAATGCGTTTTGCAGAACATCTCAGTCACGCTTTCAAAACAAAAATGTTGCTTGAACTTTTATTTTTGTCCACAGCACCGCGTCAAAGATGATCATGGTCCAGAACTACATCGATAAAGGCTGCAGCTTGCCTTTCAGCTGGAGAATTAAAGACTATCTGGAGGAACTATGGGAACACACTTTACAGCGAGAGGGTATTTTTATTTCCTTTTCACCATTTTTAAATCCGATCAACACCCTTCTGAGATGGTAACACCTCGCTCTTGCCAAACAGGCCACTCTGTTCAGCAGTTTGAAGACTTCTTCTGGCAGACACCACTGGGCAGGTACGTTTCTGATGCGGACCAAGACACACAGCTGGAGATTTTCCACAGATATCTCCAGGATTTCATCTCCATGACCATGAACGTAAGGTCGTGGGAACATCTGAAGGTGGGATGGTTTTAACGTCAACCGCATTTTGGTTACAAGACTGAGTGTGTGTTTGGCTCTCAGCTGTTATGTGGTGCGCTTTCCTGCGGAGTAAATGAGCTCCAAGCTAGTCTGGGAACCAACGAGACTGGACTCTCCCTGCCATGGGTTCACGTGGCCTATCATCACTTCAAGAACCGCATTCAGAACCTCTACAGGATGATCAGCATACAGCCTCAGGTTGCTGAGGTTCTCCTGACTAATCCAAGTGCTCTACAAGGCGAGGAGCTGGTAGGACGTCGGGCTGGATGCACGAGGTTGTGTGTGTGTGTGGCTTGGGACTCCATGGCTGGTTTTCTTCATCTTCAGGTGCTTGATTTGTACGCTGCCTTGGCCTGTGTGGAGTTCCTGGAGCCCCAGACACTAGATGGAGAGCTCGAGAGTCAGGCCTGGCTCAGGCTGGTGAAAATGCTCCAGATGCCAGTCGAGCTGGCCTGCTGTGAAGAGAACCAGAGTCTCTTAAAGGAGAAGAGCCGACAACTGGTCACCTGCATTCAGTGAGTTTCAATTGATTGTTCGCTAAGGCTTCACCGGCCTGTCCCTCTTGGTTCCAGTTTGGAGTCCAATTAGTGCCAAAAAATGTCAAACGTAACATTTGTAACATTAACCAAGAAATGAATGCCTCCCGTTTTCGCTTGTTTTTACATTTTTTGTTTGTTTGCAGTCTTTACTTTTTTGTTCAAAGTTTTTTTTTTCCGCTTCAAATTTTTTTTGTCCTTTTCAGATTTTTTCGTTTAGACTTTTGGGCACTTGCTTCACGTGGTGAAACTCTTACTCTGATTGGCTGGTGAGAATGTGATTGGCAGCATTAGACCTTGAAGTGTGGGAGGAGTTCATCGAGCGTACACTGTGTCTCACATTCACATTCGCTTTTTAATATTAGTATTCAAAAAACTGTAATGTGATTTTCTTGCTAAATTTACTTAAATTATTGTGGTGGCACACCGTTTCAGAATAGTAGTACTTTTTTTTTGTCACTACACATCGAAATATTATGAAATTATGTGAAGGAAGTGAAGGTCCCTAAACACGCCTTATAAATAAAATGTCTTAAAATTATTATTATTATCAATAATAAAATTTACTGTTCGTTCCATAAACTCTCTTATAATTCCGCGTTAACTAGAATTTACCGTCAAGGAGTGCGAGACGTGTGACCGCAGTCGTCGCACAAAAAAAAGTCCAAACAAACATGCAAGAATTGCAAGAAAAAAAACAAATGAAAATGTGAAATTTACGTTTTACATTTTTGACAATTTCACTGTTGCAAATGGCCACAAAATTAAAACAATGATACGTTAGATTTTCGATCATCAAATTCAGATCTTGAACTTGAAAGCAAAATACAGTGGTTACCACGATTTACGAATGTTCTAGATAACGAAATCGCTTTACGAAATGGGCACGTCTTTTTCTTACCGCTAGCCAGTGTTGGGCAGTAGCTTCGCTACTTGTAGCGAAGCTATTAGCTTAACTACATTTTTCAGTAGCTTGGTGGTAGCGAAGCTATTTTCTGATCCAAATAACTTTTCAGTAGCGAAGCTATTTTTTTGCTCAAGTAGCGGAGTAGCGTCCGCACAAGCTACATTTCACTAAAGCTACATTTCACACTAACGCTGAAGTTTCACATTCGCGCCGCTGCACTAGTTCGCGTCTCGCGGACGAGCAGATGCTTTAAGAGTCAATGCGCTCTGTAGCTAACGACAAAAACTGACTCCCAGAAGAGATCATTGGTCAGATCTGTTGAGACATTTTTGATGGGCACACGTTTCGGCCAATCACGTGTGAGGACAGAATAAACTCTCGACCATTATGCGAATGAAGAGGGCGGTGCCAGAAACTCTGCAAACTGAGTGCCTGAACGAAGCGCGGAAATAATAGCAGCGAAAGCAAAAAAGAAGCAGCATCTGGCCGCGTTTCAGTGAAAGTGGCGACTATAAAGTTCAACAAGCACAAGCAGGCACACGCGTTGCCATGTAAGAATCGCCCGTTAATGCCCTCTGGCTGGTGGAGAGAGGGCAAGCCAACTTTCTATTGTTAAATTAAAAGTTATGTTGAGTTATTGATTTTCAGAAATAATATCATGAGCCAATACATGGAGGAGTTAAGTAATTCTGGATTAAATACAGTGTATTTGTGACATCTGAATTTGAGTGCTTTATGGTTAATTTGAATGTTTTAAAAGTAATAGAAATATCTCAAATTTCCAGTACACTTTCTAGTGTCAGTAAAAATATAAAATGCCATCCAAAAATACAATCCATTTTATATACATATTTATACCGAATTGAAGTGTTTCCATTTACAACTGTTTAATTGTGTGGATTGAATTGTGTTTTTTTTTTGTCATATTTGATACAATTTATTTAAACTGTGTGGATTATTAAATACAGTAAATAATAAATTACCTGCTGTTTCATTGGCAGTTTTAGTGATTACTGAAGCAGTGACTTGGAATGAAGGTCAATCTATAAATTTATTGAAGTAGTTTGAATGTAGTTAAGCTACTTTGGCCATGTTGTCGTAGCTTAGCTTCACTACAATTTCCCAGAGGTTAGCTTCACTGTAGTGAAAGATACATTTATTGCAGGGTAGTGGGTAGTGAGTGAGTAAAAAAAAATACAACAACAACAAAACCACTTGTTAGTTTACGAAATATAGTAACTTCCGAAATATAAAACAAGTCTTCTCTTGTCTTATAAAGTTTGTCTCTTATAAAACTTGTCTTCTCACAGAACG
>CM051500.1:28373733-28390246 GCA_028031935.1 Paedocypris micromegethes
TCTTGTCGTAATCTTGAGATCTTGAAAATCCATCTTGAAATGAAGTTGTGCAAATCCCTGAGATTTCCGTAGTCTTCCGTAGAATGGCGGTAACCGTTTATGTGAGATTGTCCGCTGTATCATTATATACTGTACCTTTATAAACATCTGCCAAAGGGTAAATGAAACAACTGTTATGGAACATGTTTTTATTACATTTATTACAAATTTTTCATCATTTATAAAAAAAATTGTCTTGGCACGGATTAGGTAGATTACAATTTTTGCAGATCGAAACGGCTCTGTTGGCAGCAGAGGTACCGGACAGCCATACTCGAGTAAAAGTACAGATGCTTACTGTAAAAATTACTCCATTACAAGTAGCAAGTCCCCAATTTCAAAAAGACTTGAGTCAAAGTAGCAAAGCATTCAATTTTAAAAGAACTTAAGTATTAAGAAGTTATTATTCGTACTCAATATAGGCCCAAAAAAGAAATGTGAAAACAAACTACTGTTTTCTAATACAGAAACAGAATTTAACCTCAATGTTTGAAAAAATGATAGAACAAAGTAGATAAAAAGAACAAAAAGTCAGTCTCAATCACTTAAAATTGCAAAGAAAAAAAGTAGATAATTATTTCAACATTTACGCCCCTAATTGGCGTTCTTGTGGTTTCTAATTCACCAATAGCCTCCATTACCTTCAGCAGCCTAAAGATGGCGATATTCACCTCGTCCGCCCAAGAAATTAACCGCGGTGTAAATCGATTCCGGCTTGTCGCGCACAATTACAATGTAACGAGTAACGATAAGTGTTCATTCAGATGTAGTGGAGTGAAAAGTACTGCTACTCAACCACAAATGCAGTGGAGTAGAGAGTAAAAGTTGCTTATATTTTTGATACTCAGTACAAGTACGAAGTAGCCAAAAACATACTTAAGTAAAGTAATGAAGTACATTTACTCAAGTACCTTACACCCCTGGTTGGCACGAATTATTTTTGTAAGTTGGGGTACCACTGTAGAAGAGAGAAGTGCTAACAAAACAATCCACCTGAACATTGGTATGTTTTTAATTGACATGAATCTGATTCAGACTAACTGATGTAACTCTGGTTCAGGCGCGGCTGGCGTCGCATTCACTGTCAGGCCCTGTTTGTGGAGCACATGCTGCTGGGCATGGAAGAGCTTCCGCCCAGGCTCAGACCTCTGGTGGTGGAGCACACTCGACGCCTCGGACTGGTCAGTCTGTCTTTAATCACCGCAGGTCTCATCTGCTGACCAATCCTCCCTGCGCTGTAGGTCCTGGAGCAGGACTCGGACCTCAGGATGAAGAGGCCTTTCGAGGCGGTGATCACCGTTCTCAGAGCCTGCAAAGACGGAGCGTCTGGCCGCATTTTCCGGTAGAGCAAGCTCTGGGATAGTCTGGGTTTGGTTGTGTGAACCATCTTTGTCCTTCAGGTTTGGAGTCCAGCCTTGTCCCGTGTGCCTAGGAGACCCCCAGGACCCTTTGAGTCTGCCCTGTGACCACATCTTCTGCCTGGCCTGCATCAAGAAGTGGCTGGTGCCCGGGCAGATGTTCTGCCCCCTGTGCATTCAGGAAGTGCCTGGTGACTTTGAGCTGAAGATCTCGGAGGAAATCAGGTGATGAGCTGGAACGAGTACCGCATTTACTCGCTTATAAGTCGACCCCCCCCCCCACTTCAGCTGTGAGATTGTGGTGTTCTGTTTAGACCCGCTTATAAGTCGGGGGAGAGAAATGAGAGAAACGTGAATAGAAAAAAAAGTCAATTCTGGTTATTTGGGGCTCACGGAGACACTAAAGCGGCACAAGGAAATAATGATAGAACACCTGTTCAGATGCTCTTTAAACCTTCCTATAGAAATAATAAAAGTATTGCTTGAATAAAAGACATGCTTGGTGGTAAAGGAAACCTAAAAATCAAGTAACCCTGTTTGTTTATGTTGGTATGAATCTATTTGAGCTATTGTTAGTTTATGTTTAAGTTTAATTCGTCATTGGTATGGTTGCATTATCATTTTAAAGATGTCTGGGAAAAATGCCCTGCCCCTTTAAGGAAGTTCTCCCGAGAATCGGACGTCTAATGTTGACTCGTCTTTTGGGAATAAATGCAACGTTCGAAATCCACCGCGTGACTGGTTTATTTGTGAAGCCCCGCCCACGCCAAAGAGAGACACAGAAGTCAGAAGAGAGCTGAGCCGCGAGAGTGCGCGTGCGTGTGTGTGTGTGTGTGAGTGCGCGGAGCAGCGGCCAGCGGAGTCAGTGCTCCTTTTTGTGCTTGTGCCCTTTTCTGAAAGATGAATTTAGTTTGCGTCATAAATATTAATGTAATTACCGCGCTTGTGTCTCTGCTGTGTATTTTTGTGAGAAAGGGTGAAATATCTGCGCACTGTTCTGAGTAAAATATGTTCTATTTCTCTAGACCGCGCGTATAAGTCGAGCCCCGCACTTTCAGCCCGAAATTTTTAGGAAAAATCCTCGACTTATAGTGGAGTAAATACGGTAGTTTGTCTCTGAGAAGAACCTAACACTGTTGTCGTCTGGTTCAGGGGCATCGTTGACCAGCATGCCTCCTTCAGAAAGAGGTGCAATGCCTTCTTCCTGGACCTGGTGTCCAGTCTGTGCTTCAAGGACAACACTCCGCCCAGCAGAGACGTGGTTCTGCACCTGCTGTCGCTGCTGATGGTTGAAGCCAGCTCCGTCCCGCAGATCAGAGGTGCTGTTGAGTTCATTCAGCTTGAAATGCGTTTCATTAGTTGTTTTATTAACATTTACTGTCCTTTCTATGTTTCTGCATGAGTGAAAAATTGCATGTCATCATGTTCTGTTCATAACAGACCAAAGGTACTCTTTATGTAAAGTCTTTATGTAAAGGCCTTATGTACAATCTATATAAGTAGAAATTTGAACTGCAACGTGGAATCAAAAACTTTAACTCCTAAGATTCCAGGTGTTTCGAGAGGCTTCGAGCTATGAATGGACACTTCAGTGTTTTTATCTGCTGTTGCTCAGAAAAGCGAAACTGTGACGTGGTATGCAAATGAAGTAACTCGTGACTTTTTCCCTATCCGTCTTCAATAAAACCGAGTGACTTCTGAACAATGCGCTCGCGGACGATGACAGCGGCTCAGAGAGAATCTCAGTAAAGCGTAGGTTAAGCTGTTCGCGCGTCTCTGGGACATTCTTCAGAAATCAGGAAAAACTTTGAATCTACAAACCTTTAAGAAGGCCTCTCGCAAGACCCCAGCAGGTGCCCTCGCTTGGCATGTTGGCGTGATCCTCTTCCTCTCCCTCGCAGGGCAGGACCAGTGCTTCCTCACCAAAGCTCTGTCGCCGTTCAACGACTCCCTGGACAGGAACCCCGTGGTGCGCTCGGTGGTTCTGAAGCTCCTGCTGAAGTACAGGTGATGCCCCAGGCCCTCACCGCCGCAGCAGAACCACACTGCCCACTGACCGCCCTTGTGTCTGCAGCTTCGAGGACGTGAAGGACTATCTCCAGCAGCATCTGACTCAAGTCGAGCAGAGCAACATCATGGAGGAGACGGACAAGACGGAGCTCTACTGCCTCTACGTGAACTGCCTGGAGGTGCGTCTGACCGTTTCAAAGTCAACGTCGGCTTTAATGTCAACTGTGCTGTACGTACTGGACGTGCAGAGGGTCGAGGTTGCTTTCTCTACTCGTCCACGCTCTTTACAGATAGACGTACACGTTTACACAAATACAAGTAGTACAAATATGTGCAATTTACAAGTACTAGTACATAGTTGTACAAAACATGTTGTGCGGTTCGCAATTACAGATGCAAATGTGCAATTTACAGACAGTAAATTGAAAGTAAATTGTAAATACAGAAAGTACATTTTTAGAAAGAAGTTAGACAAAAAAAGTAAATTTGACAGAATCAGTGTCACTTAAAATGGAATCTGATCTGATCGCTAAACATATACAGTGGTATATACATATACATATACGTGTATAAAACGGCTGTTTCGTTTTTGCACGTCAAATAAACAAAACAACAAAAACACTTTAGTTAGTTTAGTTAGTTTCAGAGATCTTGCTTCCAAAATATAAATCAACCTTTATTGTCCCAGAATAGGCATGTATGTAACAACAGTATGTATGTAGTATGTACAATACTATTTTGAATTTGACAGGTGTCTCTCACATTGTCCTCCCACAACAATATAAAATATTAATGTACAGTGCTTTATAATAATAATTTATTTTAATAATGTAATTTATTTTTTGTCCATTTCATTCATTTACCATATTTAACATTGAAAAAGTTACAAAGAAGTGCAGAACCATTTGTTAGTTGACATGATGAAGCCGCTTCTTTTGTTCCGCTTGTCTCACAGTTTGTCTCATCTTACACTTTCAGAGGTTGATTTGTCCAAAGTCGTTCCGAACTAGACATTTCACGCTCTACATTCCCAGCTCCATTATTCTTTACTTACTTAATAATATTCTTTATTATTCTCTACTGCCTAGGCAGAGTATGCTTTGACATGTTTGTCGGTAACATATACAACTATTAGGACAGTCAAACGATTCATTTTTTTAGCTAGTTAATTGCACTTCCCTGACCAAATTAATCGCGATTAATCGCACCCGGAAACAATGCTCTCTTGGTTCTGTTCATTGCACGTTGCCAAACTGAAAGTAAAAAAAATGCAACTGTGATTAATTGCGTTTAAAATAGTTGCCGCGCTTATGCTCTTCAAATGACTCGCGTGCATTAACGCGTTAACTTTGACAGCACTAACAACTATTAAAAGTGCGGTAAATGTTTTCCAGGACTCGATGTGCGAGCGGAAGCGTCCGCTGCGGGTGGAAACGGAGTTCCTGCAGGAGTTCCTGCGCTCTGACGACGTCTCCGCTGACACGCCCACTGTGGAGTACCTGCAGAAGCTGGCCAGGCTCCGCCTCTGCCTGGATCTAGCCAGTGACCCGCTGGTCCTTCACGCCGGTTCTTCTGGTAGGTCGCTGCTTCTTCTCGATGTCTTTCATCACGATGTGCACGTTCTCATCACGTTGGTCATCTCAGGTCAGGGTTCGGATGTCCACTCGGCGTTTTTGGGCGGCGTGGTGGCGCTGTGCCAGCGGAGCGGGAACGACTGGTACCGAGTCTACCTCATCAGGAGGATCTGCAGTCTTCACGGGGTGGAGTTTGTGCAGGCACTGTTGCCCCGCCCAGAGTTTGCGTGGCTCTTTCCACGCGAGATTCTCCAGTCTGTGAGTATTGCTCACTTGGACATTTTCCCACCGGGTGGCGCTGTCGCCTCACAGGCTTTTACAGATAAACGAATGGACATTTTTTGTATGTCCCAAATTTGCATAGAGACTTTGCGTTGGTCTCGAACTAAGAAAAGCGCAATATGAATAAACTTGAACTGGAACTTGAACAAGCTGAAACATGCATTTATCGCTTCATTGCTTCATTTTCATGCATTTATCGCTACATTGTGATTGTGGCGACTTTGCATCTTTTTCTACCGCGGTAAATTTTTTGGGTGGATGAGGTGATATCGCCATCTACTGGATGCTGTTTATCGGCTCAATCACGTCAATTAGAGGTTGCACTTTTTTGCACATTTGAGTTTGACTTTGACTTTTTGTTCTTTTTTTTTTTTGTCTTTTCTGTTTGTTCTGGCATTTTGAAACAATGAGGTGTTAGAATTCCTTTTTATAGTTGGAAAATAGCCAGTGTTTTCACGTTTCTTGATGTTTTAGTGCCTAAATTCAGTTTACTTAAAAATAAATACTTTACGTCTTTCACTCAAGTCTGCTTGTAACTTGTAATTTTTACAGTAAGGTATTCGTACTTTCTTTAAACCTCTGCCAGAAATACACGGGATTTTTCAAGAAGTCAAGAAAATTGAGTGAGTGTGGGAACGTGTCTCTGTGTGTCAAGCTCTGTGATTGGTTCATAAACAAATAATGAAATAGTTTAGACAGAGTTTATAGTAAATAGAGTAAATAATAGTAAATGGAGTTCCTGGGATTGGCTTCAGCTCCTCGTGACCCAGAAATGGGGGGAAAAGTTCAAAAAACAATCAGAAAATTGATTGGAAAAAGTGGATGGTTTGTGAATGTTAACACCTTAGGTGATGTTTCTCAGGAGAATCAAGATGACTCCCAGATAGACCAGTACCTGGCTTGTGGAGACGACTACAAAAGGATTCGAGACGCGCTCGGGGAAGCTGTTCTTCATGGTGACCTGAGCAAAATACAGGACGCCATCAAGGTTTGTGTTGGTCTGCACTCTATAGTGACGTGTTGCAGGAGGTTTCATCCTTCTCTTTCTGGTGAAGAGCTGCTCCTGTTCACCTGTGAAGCAGACGGCCTTCCTTCTACTGGCTCTCTTTAAAGAAGTCACCACCCTGTACAGAGCCGACAATCCCAGCATGCACCCCAACCCAAAGGTAACCACACAACCAATCTGTACCAGCGCATGTGTGAGCGGAGTAGAAGTAGAAGTAGAAGCAGAAGCAGTAGAAGTAGAATAGAATAGTGTAGAGTAGAATAGAATAGTGTAGAGTAGAGTAGAATAGAATAGTGTAGAGTAGAATAGAATAGTGTAGAGTAGAATAGAGTAGAATAGAGTAGTGTAGAGTAGAATAGTGTAGAGTAGAATAGTGTAGAGTAGAATAGAATAGTGTAGAGTAGAATAGAAGAATGTAGAGTAGAATAAATGCCTTTATTGTCATTGTATTGCATGATTAAGATGAAATTGGGAATACTACTCCGTTTGGTGAAGAAAAAAAAAGGGAATGACCAATCAATACTAAAATCTAAGATATTAAATATATTGAATAAAATAGAATATAGATGATATAATAAACATGCAAAAAAGCAAGAATACAGAATATAATAAGATAACAAAAATAGACAATATAGAAAAGCAAAATGTGCCTCATGCATGGAGGAATAAAGTGGCAGGTGCCATTGAGCCCAGAGCCGTTTTCTTTCTGCGAAAATTTCGTCGTTCGGTACATGTACCGTATTTTCTGGAATATAAGCCGCTACTTGTACTACTATGTTTTTAACCATGCGGCTTATTCAAAGGTGCGGCTATTCTGCAGATTTTTTCCCGCTCTAAACCGGAATTACAATCAAAACTAAGACAAAATAAATGCAAAGAAGAATACGCTACTTTAGGAGATATAATATTTATACGTTTTAATCAGCAAAGTTGCTGCCGTGTTCAAATACAGGTTAGGAAAGGATCTATTTAGTTACATACGTGTACATTTACAATTCAAAATCGTTCTGTTCCTGTAGTAAATGTCTAATCCAAAAACATACATATCTGCGGCTTGCAAAACTTTTTTTTAAAAGAGTGGATTCGGCTTGTATGCAGGTGCGGCTTATTTATTCTTTTTTTTTTTCATTATTTTTTCAAAAATAGAGCGAATGCGGCTTATATACAGGTGCGGCTTATAGTCCAGAAAATACGGTAATCCATCTGATTCCGTGACTTTACCTGTGTCTGCTGTCATCAGCTGTGCAGCGGCCTGGACGACTTCATCCGGAGCTCGGAGACGCTCCACAGTGACGCGCTGAAGGCCTTCGCTGGAGCTCTGGTGAGGAACGAGCTGCGGGCGTGTCCGCGGGCCTCTAGCGCTGACCACGCCCTGCTGGAGGCGGCGGTCCACATGGCGGCGGTGGTGCTGAGCGCTGACGCTCCGCTCCTGCAGCCGCTCCAGCAGATGGCGCTCACGCCACGCCACATGAGGGTGAGGGTCCGTCACGCTGACCTCGTCCTCGCCGCCTCCACACTCACGCGCTCCTCCTCCTCCAATCACAGGCCTCCTTCATTCCCACCATGCCCGACGACATGCTGATCGTCGCCCAGAATGCCCTGGGGCCCGTCCAGTGGTACCGTGAGTGAAAGCTTCTCGCATGCAAACCTCCAAAATAAAATGCAAAAATAAATCACATGGAGAATAAAAATGGACCCAGTGATTTTATGCAATAGTTGATTCTTGGCTTGCAAATTATGTTGTGTTATAGTATTTACGTGAATATAAGCACTCAACCACACTTGATTTTTCAAGCACGAAAATAAAAATTTCCCCAAAAACTATATATATATATTTTATTACATTTCTGGTTAAATTATGTTAATTTTCTCTTTGATGTTTTTTTTTGGGGGAGGGGGGTTACATTTCTGGTTAAATTCCGTACATTTTTATTTGAAACACTGGCGTTTTTTTTTTTCTTTTTTTTTGCATTTCTGGTTAAATTACATTAATTTTCTCTTCAAAATAATGTTTTTTTTGTTTGTTTTTTTTTGTTTGTTTTTTTTTTTTCTTTACATTCCTGGTTAACTTGCGTAAATTTTCTTTCCGAAATACTTGTTTTTTGCATTTCTGGTTAAATTACGTTCATTTTCTCTTCGAAACACGTTTTTTTTTTTTAACAAACCTCGCTTGTGACCCCTATCACTTTTTTGTATCGTTTTGCTTGAATGATAGTTTCAAAAAAATGTATTGTAGTCATATAAACTCCAACTTCCTTAGCGTCTCACTTCATCCTTAGGCTCCCATGAGCCTTTGCACGCCAGACTAAAGCCGAGCTGGGTTTGTGTTAGACGTAAATATCAGAACAGTATTGTGTTTCTCTGTGCAGCAGACAGAGCGATAAGATTGTGTTTGAATCGTCTTTAACTGTTTTTTTCCTGCTCTGACACTTTTGTTTGTTTATGGACTCGTTTTCAGTCGCTAGCCGTGTATCAATGTATCAACTCAACCTTTTTACTCAAGTAAAAGTACCCGTTTGATAACTACTAAAATGTATAAGACTATATTGCCATATTAAAGTGGAGGGCCCAATTGGCAAGTTAAGTTGAATAAGTTGAATACATCATTGAATATAAAAAGAAAATCAACAAATCAAATGCTAATAATGTGGCAGCTTTTGTGATATTGGAAAAAGCAATTTTTCCCAAAAATGTGGGTAATTTTTGTCCCGATTGCTAATCTGATACTTTTGTATACAAATATACTAATCTTAAAAACACACACACATACATGACCGTGTCTATTTCTCATAGTCAGGCCCTTAAAACCCCTATTGATTATTGGAACGGATCCAAATGTGAAATTGTATTGGGACGTCCGCGTTGTTTTCGGTCCGATTGTGGATTGAGATGGTTCCCAAAGATGTCACGCTTCGATAACATGTGTATTCTCTCTTCTCCCTGCAGTCTGTCGGAACAATCATCACTGCACCGTGGGAGAGGTAAAGATCTGATTCCAGCCTGAGCTGAGACTGTCGGGTCTGATGACTGGTCTGATGTGTGGTGCAGTGTGGACTCCCCATGCAGAAGAGCGTGTGTCCCGAGTGTGGAGCCGAGATCGGCGGGGTAGAACACCGGCCCGTGGAGGGATTCACACGCATGCAGCCGCAGTGAGTAACTCGCTGGATCCGTTAGATGGTGTTAATCATAATGATCATTTACAATTAATATTATATTATTGATATTATTATTCTATTCTACTCTACTCCATATGATTAATAAATAAATATATTAATATTTATAACGCACTTTCCATTGGGTAATCTCAAAGTGCTAACAGAGTAGTGTCGTCTCTGATACTGGAAATAGCAACTTCGATACTATACTTTAAAAAAAAAAAAAAAAAAAAAAGCTTCGATACCACGGGCAAATACTGCAACAATGGCCTTTTTTTTTTTTTTTTTGCTTTTTTCATTAAGAAACTAAATGCATAACACAGACCGGGACGTGAAAATGTGTCTGAATGAGGAATCTCAAGGCGATAAAGTGCATACGTAAATAAAACTGCATTACCTTTCAGTTTTTCCAGGGAAAAAAAAAAAAAGTTGTTTTTTTTAAAGATTTAATTGAAACAAATGAGCTTGAAAGGAGCTCTAAAAGTAGAAGAGGACAATTTTTTTGTGGTAGAAGGAACCGAGTGAGTTTTCACTGCAGTTGCTGCTCAGATTTAGAAGCATTTTTGTACGTTTTTTATTGTTGGATCAAGTCTTAATAGTCTTACTCCTCAAACTTGTATTAATCTCCTGGTGGTTCATTGTGGTAGGAATCTCCTTAAATCATTTAATGTGTTTATATAAACTGACATAGATCAGCGCATAGACTTTATTTTTTACTTGCTTTTCTAGTATTATTATTAAGAAGTAGTAAGTCTGACGCTTTTCACTCTGAGGCGGATTGTATTTAGCTGCGTTAACGAGGCAAAACAGGACTTTAAAACACTTGTGTTAATAATGAAACAGTTACTAACTTGTGGAACTTACATGAGTAAGTAGGTAAGGAAATGACTGGGAAAATTTCCTTTCCCGATGGGCGTCGTCGAGAAAATATTGTTTCTCGTAACGACATTTTTTCACGGCACGGTAGCGACAAGATGAAGCAAGTGTTAGCGATAAAACGGTGAGCGTCCAGATGTGTGAAAACGTCATGAAACGACGATATTTATAGTTATAGTTATATGTGCTTTATAGTTTTAAGATCCATCATACGGCGAATTAACGAGATAGAGGGAAACGAATATTTCCCCTGACAAAATAAAATAAAATTGACTAATGTCTTTCACTCTAGAACTATAAAGTGAAGCATCATTTTGAGTCATTTACATTTTGTTAGTTTGTTTTATATTGTCGGTACATAAACTAATATTGAGCGTCGACTAGACAGACAGCGACACTTCTCCAGTTGCTGTTTCAAAGCACAACTTGGTTTTTGTTTGTTTTCGCGTAATGTCTCGTTAACCTAATTAACCTAGTTCATGTAATTAAAACAGCAGCGTTTCACTTTGGTTGTATTTAGACATACCTTTTCAATTTATAATTGTACATATGTAAAAATTAATTGTAGATTGCTGGACCGTGAAAGTGCTTGAATTTGACTTTTATTTTGTATTTTCATATATTTTTTTATTTTGTCTCTATCTGCCTTGCTCTTCTGGTCATAGCTCATAGTCTGAACAACGATGGACAATGGACATTTTTTTCCTAATTTTTAAAGTCTTCTTAATTCCTAATTTTGTTCCCTAATTTATAAACACAGATAAATAATGTACATTTTTCTTTCTTAAAGACTATCTTTTCCCTAATTTGCATAGCGATTTTGCGTTAGTCTGGAACTAAAAAAAGCGCCATATAAATAAACTTGAACATTTTTTTTTTAAAGACTATTTTTTCCCTTATTCGCTTAGTGACTTTGCGTTGGTCTCGATCTAAGAAAAGCACTATATAAATAAACTTGAACATTTTTCTGTCTTAAAGACAATTTTTTTTCCCTAATTCACATAGCGACTTTGCGTTGGTCTCGATCTAAAAAAAAAAGCGCTGTATAAATAAACTTGAACTAGAACTTGAAATGTATCTCATTTCCGATCGTCCAGTATGTATGAATGGTGGTTTTGGGGGTGTGCGTTCGAGAAAGAGGATAAATGATCGAGCCGATAAATGCAATAAAAATGAAAATGCTACGATAAAACACAAAAGTTAAAATATGAATGAACTGGGCACACAGGGGCGACCGCACCCGGCGGGGGCACGTCCTGGGCGAGGCGCGGCGCCATGACCAGCCCGACATGCAGGACACTAAGGACATGTCTCCGGTGGTCTTCACTCTGCTCCGCCTGCTCACACACCTCTCTCTGCTGCTGGGAAGCCTGAAAGAGCCTCAGGTGGGACGTCCCGCCTCAGCTGAGGCTGAACACACACACACACACACACACACGTCCTCGATTATAAATGATAACAATAATAATAACAACTTTTCCAGTGATGGATCAGTCACAAAAACGTCCAGTTGGAATTCAGACATTGCCAAGTCACTGTGCTGTTTCACCACGAAAAATAATCAACAAAACAAAGCTCTGGAAAAACCCTCTAAATTCCCTAACAACTCAAACAAAAGTGGAAAAATAAAATTGCAAAGTTTCTTCCCTAAACTCCCCATCCAAAAGCAGATAAACAAAAGCGTGGCAAAACAATCAACTGAATACACTCGGGCTCACAAACGATTTCGCATTTCAAATATTCACCAGTCTTTCCTACAGACTACACACCACACACTTGGAGTAACTTCCCCTCCTTTAAATACCAAACAGGATATTGCCATCACCTGCAACAATTAGGCCACACCCACATCAATTAAGCAAAACCAACACAAATTCAAAACACTAGTGCTGTCTGTCGTCACATTCGTTACTCGGGAGTGAAAACTGTGAAAGTCAAAGTATCAGCACAACTTTTCTACTCAAGTAAAAGTACTCTTTTGATAACTACTAATGCAGGGGTGAAATGTATAAGACTATACTGTTATATTAAAATGTCGCCGTGTGTAGTTACCTGGCAAATTGATGCATATATGTGCACTACTAATCACTAATAATTAGTGCTGTCAAAGTTAACGCGCGCAATTAATTTTAAGTGCTTAATTGCTGTAGCGTTCTCTGTCAGAGTGTAGCAACTCTGATTCAACGCGGAGCGAACCAGCAAACAACGAAGAGGGTATTCACTTAACGTGCCGTTTATTGTCTTCTCTTTTGTTGTATGCGTGTGTGGTAAAAACTGTTAATAAAACAAATATACATTCAGTATAGTAATAATCTAACTAATACAACATAAAATCCACGTATACAATAAATATAATAAAATAACATAACATCCGGCATATAAACATTCAAACACTCATAAAACAAGACTACACAGCAAACATGCATGCAAAACTTACGGCATTGCGTCTAAAGTAGTTCTACAAAGCATACGACAGAGTCCAATTCACAGCATCCCAAAACAGCGTCCGCGTGTGCCGAGCTCCGTTCACGCTGTGTCCCGAACAGGAAGTGACGCGATTGTTTACCCGCGAATCCCGCGCTCAACCCGGAAATGACGCGACTTCCCGCGAAAACCGGAAGTGACGGCGTATGACGCGCTGACACATTAAACAATGTCTTCAACATTTACAAATAATCCCACATGCCCAAAAAACAATAAAAACATAACATAAACAAACCTCTTGCATACAACAACTTAAAGTGCAAGGTAAAATTATTTAAACTAAAAGTCCCCAAATAAAAACATTGCCACAAAGGCAGCACAATTGCATCATTTTTTCTTACGCCGTTATTCACATTTGCATTTTTTGGTTTGGGGACGTGCAATGAATAGAACCAAGAGAGCGGCGCGCTGTCTCCAGGTGCGGCTCATTAAGATCAGCAGCTCACAGTCATTGAGTTCAGGTGTTGTCACTTAAACACAAAGTGTCTAAGTGACACTGACCTAATTTTCCCCTCTCAACACACACATTTCCTTTACAACTGCCACTTGCTCTGTTCAAAAAGCCGAAGCTTTCGATTCATACAGATTAGATGAACATACAACACTATTTACTTTTATTTTTAAAAACGGACATAGAGTAGACATATGTTTCATGTTAGAGTGATAAGTATTTAATAAGTTACAGTTCGTTTTCAGCTGATAAAGAGAAGCCAAAACACGCTTCACGTTTTTCATTAGCTATTATTATTTATTTCGTATTTTTACAAAAAGCACCACATCCTGTTTTTATTAAGAGTGTAACCTAAGAAAACATGTACTTCAAACTTTCAATTGATGGATAACACTTATATGTAAGACCAAAATTTACTTTTTTTTGTTTGTTTTCTCTTGGAAAAAAGTGCGACTCATTGCGACTCAGGTAGCGAAATCTCGAGTAACGAATTCACCACGAAAATGTCGTCCCGAGTTTCGAAATATTTTCGTTTTACGAATGCAGCGCGTCTTTTTCTTACCGCTAGCGTGCAGGGAGACGAGAGTCCAGACGTGTGTAAAACAGCTGTTTCATCTTCTTTGCACGTCAAATAAACAAAAAACGACAAAAACACTAGTTAGCTTCAGATATCTTGCTTCCGGAATATAAAAAAAAGTTTGTATTCTCCAAGAATGGCGGTGGGTTTTTTTTTTTTTTTTTCTCCCCAAATTCCTGAAATTCCCGACATTCTCGCAAAATTACGGAAATCTCAGTCTGTAACCGTTCATGCGAGATTGTCCGCTGTAGCACGGATTAGATGGATTACGTGTAAATTACGTGGATTACGCGGCTCAGTTAACGAAGTTTTCACCAAACGAAGACGAATAATTTAGATGGGGCACCACTGTGTTTTTACAATTTAGAGAGTAGAAAGTACAGATATTGGCCTAACAATGCATGGAGTAGCAGTCAAAAAGCAGGCGAAGAAACTATTACTCAAGTAAAGTGTAACAATTCGACTAAAAAAACGTTATTCATCCCGGGGGGGAAATTGCTTTTCCGGTAACAGTTGCTCACACCAAAGAGAAATAGAATAATAAAAGAAACAAAAATAAAAATGTACATTAATATGTATAAAATGTACATATATAATACAAATAAGTAAAAAATGTGACTAGCGATAAATAATAGCGTGAAGATGTTGCACATCACAGTAAAAATAGACGAGTTGAGAATATAATGCTCATAGAAAAGAAAACACCAAAGGCAAAAATCTACTCAAGTGAAGTAAGCAAGTATTTAAGCTTGACCCCTCTGTCACAAACACACACTCGCAGGGTCAAACTCTTTTTTTTCTCGACTGTACTGGTGCGTTTAGAGCCTGGTTGAGATGATCGCTCCGGCGGTGGAGGATCCTCGGGCCTTCCTGAGCGCTCATCTGATGAAGGACGTGGAGCAGCTGAGCAGGACGCTGGGCAAAGGAATGGACGAGACCATCTGCGCCGTCCACCTCACCCTCCACAGCCTGATGGACACGCCCGGGCTGAACTCTGACCCTCCCGACCACACCCTGTCCACCAAAGAGGCCAGAAACCAATGGGAGAGCGTCATGAGCGCGGAGGTCATCACTCCTCAGCTGAAGGTAAACGTCCAACACACGCGGAGAAAAGGTGTCGGGATTTTGTGAGAAGTTTGTTTCATTTATTTATGTATATTTTTTCCAAATGTGTATTGTTGTGTGTATTAGTGCTGTCAAAGTTAACGCGTTAACACGTGATTCGTTTTAAGTCAATTGTTTTTAACGCCATAAACCCGCTGGGCTCTGAGGGTGTTTTGGGGCTTCTGAGGTGGTTTGACATGCTCCGATATTTGTAATTATTTCATCTATTCAGTCTATTTTCTATCTATTTCATATACCAATACTTTTTGGCCAGTAGAATGTTGTATTCAAAATTGACTTTTTTTTGTGTTTTATCTTGAAAAAAGTGTCGACCTCGGAGGGTTAAAAAGCAAAGACGATACATTGCAAATTGAACCAAAACCATTTTGCAGCATTTAAACGAGTGTTTAATTAGTGTTGGGTTTACATTAATTTACCAATTACACCTCAATATCCAATATTTACAAGCTTCAGTCATTTAACTGCGATTATTTTGGTCAGGGAAGTGCAATTAACTAGTTAAAAAAATTGTTTAACAGCTCTAATATATATACACACACACGCACATATTAGTGGTCTCAAAGTTAATGCTTTAACGCATACGGTTCATTTAAAATGTTAATCTGCGTTAAATATTTTTAACACGTTGACGCAGTTCCTTTTTCCCGAACCCCAAAGGGGGATGAGGTTTGGGATTCAGGTTGGATCCGGTTCTAAACATCTTTTTTCATTAATATTTAAGTAGACTTTCAAGTGGACTTTTCTTAAATTTTTTTTATTATTATTATTAGGCACAGTCAAATTTTTTTTTTTTTTTACAATTTATACTCTTATTTTTAGGAGTACGAGGGATGAGGTTTTATCTTCATAAAAAAAATATCTTTTTTTTTTTTTTAAATCGCAATCAAATTTTTTTTTTATTAGGCACGGTCAATTAGTTTTTTTTTTGTTTTGTTTTTTTACAATTTATACTCCTATTTCTAGGAGTACGAGGGATGAGGTTTCATCTTTTTTTTTTTTTTTTTAAATTGCAGTCAAATTTTTTTTATTATTAGGCGCAGTCAAATTTGTTTTTTTTTTTTATATATATATATATTTGTTTTTTTTTTTTTTACAATTTATACTCCTATTTCTAGGAGTACAAGGGATGAAATTTGGGGATTCTGTTGGATCCGATTCTAAACATCACAATCTTGTTGTTTAGAGGCTGGACGCTGAGATCCAGAGGGTGAACGCTGTGATCCGGGCGGACGAGCGCGTGTATAAAACAAAAAAAATGTGTGTTATAATGTCCCTCAGTAAAAGTAAGGAGACACAGCCACGTTTATTTTGTAAAATTATTTTTTAAGGTACATTTTACCACATTTGTCAAGTCAAAATTCAGGGTGTGTGTTGTAAACAAAGCCACAAAGACCTAGAACAAAAAGCTTTTAAAAGAATAATTTTGTGGATAAGGAAACCTAACAAGATAACCAAAGATTGGGTGATAAATAATGATTTAGTGTGTTTTTGTTTTGTTTTTTACAATTTATAAGCCTATTTCTAGGAGTACGAAGGATGAGGTTTCATCTTCATAAAAAAAGATCTTTTTTTTTTT
>CM051500.1:28390271-28409125 GCA_028031935.1 Paedocypris micromegethes
AAAAAAATTTGACTGCGCCTAATAATAACATTTTTTTATTGTGATTAAAAAAAAAAAAAAAAAAAGATCTTTTTTTTATGAAGATGAAACCTCATCCTTCGTACTCCTAGAAATAGGCTTATAAATTGTAAAAAACAAAACAAAAACACACTAAATCATTATTTATCACCCAATCTTTGGTTATCTTGTTAGGTTTCCTTATCCACAAAATTATTCTTTTAAAAGCTTTTTGTTCTAGGTCTTTGTGGCTTTGTTTACAACACACACCCTGAATTTTGACTTGACAAATGTGGTAAAATGTACCTTAAAAAATAATTTTACAAAATAAACGTGGCTGTGTCTCCTTACTTTTACTGAGGGACATTATAACACACATTTTTTTTGTTTATACACGCGCTCGTCCGCCCGGATCACAGCGTTCACCCTCTGGATCTCAGCGTCCAGCCTCTAAACAACAAGATTGTGATGTTTAGAATCGGATCCAACAGAATCCCCAAATTTCATCCCTTGTACTCCTAGAAATAGGAGTATAAATTGTAAAAAAAAAAAAACAAATATATATATATATATAAAAAAAAAAAACAAATTTGACTGCGCCTAATAATAAAAAAAATTTGACTGCAATTTAAAAAAAAAAAAAAAAGATGAAACCTCATCCCTCGTACTCCTAGAAATAGGAGTATAAATTGTAAAAAAACAAAAACAAAAAAAAAACTAATTTGACCGTGCCTAATAAAAAAAAAATTTGATTGCGATTTAAAAAAAAAAAAAAAGATATTTTTTTTATGAAGATAAAACCTCATCCCTCGTACTCCTAAAAATAAGAGTATAAATTGTAAAAAAAAAAAAAAATTTGACTGTGCCTAATAATAATAATAAAAAAAATTTAAGAAAAGTCCACTTGAAAGTCTACTTAAATATTAATGAAAAAAGATGTTTAGAACCGGATCCAACCTGAATCCCAAACCTCATCCCCCTTTGGGGTTCGGGAAAAAGGAACTGCGTCAACGTGTTAAAAATATTTAACGCAGATTAACATTTTAAATGAACCGTATGCGTTAAAGCATTAACTTTGAGACCACTAATATGTGCGTGTGTGTGTATATATATTAGAGCTGTTAAACAATTTTTTTAACTAGTTAATTGCACTTCCCTGACCAAAATAATCGCAGTTAAATGACTGAAGCTTGTAAATATTGGATATTGAGGTGTAATTGGTAAATTAATGTAAACCCAACACTAATTAAACACTCGTTTAAATGCTGCAAAATGGTTTTGGTTCAATTTGCAATGTATCGTCTTTGCTTTTTAACCCTCCGAGGTCGACACTTTTTTCAAGATAAAACACAAAAAAAGTCAATTTTGAATACAACATTCTACTGGCCAAAAAGTATTGGTATATGAAATAGATAGAAAATAGACTGAATAGATGAAATAATTACAAATATCGGAGCATGTCAACCACCGCACACTCGCGTGTCATCGACAGTGCCTCAGTCAACTTTCTCTTTACAAAACGAGTGGTTCCACTACAGGATACCTCTAGCCTCCTGGAGTCTTTCAGGGTTGAATGCGATGCGTCTCGTTGAAACAATGGCGATATGCTTGACTGATCATACAACGTTAATGACACGGTTATACGCTGTGTAACTTCATCTACAGCATCATAAGACACCACATTGAACAGACATCAGATCATTGGAAATGAATACATAATAATCATCAGGACTGAACACATAACACTGTCTCACAAAATACCCGATCAGACTCTTTTCTCGCACGCGTCGTCGTTGGACGCTTTATTCTACGTTCGATGCTCGAGGATTGTGACATGATCCTCCGCGTCTCATGACGCTCATCTCCAGTTGGTTATCTGGCCATCTTATGGATGGACAGGGTGTTGCGTCAGGGAGTGGTCGAGAGCTATGCAGTCTCCGGCTGTCATCCATCGAGCTGTGGAGGTGTACGTGTGTGACGGCGCATGATCGGTCTCGTACACTAGTATCCTTATGACCTCAGCGTCACTGCATCAGTCTGCATCCACGTCTATCGCATCAGTTATTATGATGCGCTCAGGAAGGCCCGAGGATCCTCCACCGCCGGAGCGATCATCTCAACCAGGCTCTAAACGCACCAGTACAGTCGAGAAAAAAAAGAGTTTGACCCTGCGAGTGTGTGTTTGTGACAGAGGGGTCAAGCTTAAATACTTGCTTACTTCACTTGAGTAGATTTTGCCTTTGTGTTTTTTTTCTATGAGCATTATATTCTCAACTCGTCTATTTTTACTGTGATGTGCAACATCTTCACGCTATTATTTATCGCTAGTCACATTTTTACTTATTTGTATTATATATGTACATTTTATACATATATATGTACTTTTATTTTTGTTTCTTTATTATTCTATTTCTTTTGGTGTGAGCAACTGTTACCGGAAAAGCAATTTCCCCCCCGGGATGAATAACGTTTTTTTAGTCGAATTGTTACACTTTACTTGAGTAATAGTTTCTTCGCCTGCTTTTTGACTGCTACTCCATGCATTGTTAGGCCAATATCTGTACTTTCTACTCTCTAAATTGTAAAAACACAGTGGTGCCCCATCTAAATTATTCGTCTTCGTTTGGTGAAAACTTCGTTAACTGAGCCGCGTAATCCACGTAATTTACACGTAATCCATCTAATCCGTGCTACAGCGGACCAATCTCGCATGAACGGTTACAGACTGAGATTTCCGTAATTTTGCGAGAATGTCGGGAATTTCAGGAATTTGGGGAGAAAAAAAAAAAAAAAAACCCACCGCCATTCTTGGAGAATACAAACTTTTTTTTATATTCCGGAAGCAAGATATCTGAAGCTAACTAGTGTTTTTGTCGTTTTTTGTTTATTTGACGTGCAAAGAAGATGAAACAGCTGTTTTACACACGTCTGGACTCTCGTCTCCCTGCACGCTAGCGGTAAGAAAAAGACGCGCTGCATTCGTAAAACGAAAATTTCGAAACTCGGGACGACATTTTCGTGGTGAATTCGTTACTCGAGATTTCGCTACCTGAGTCGCAATGAGTCGCACTTTTTCCAAGAGAAAACAAACAAAAAAAAGTAAATTTTGGTCTTACATATAAGTGTTATCCATCAATTGAAAGTTTGAAGTACATGTTTTCTTAGGTTACACTCTTAAAAAACAGGATGTGGTGCTTTTTGTAAAAATACGAAATAAATAATAATAGCTAATGAAAAACGTGAAGCGTGTTTTGGCTTCTCTTTATCAGCTGAAAACGAACTGTAACTTATTAAATACTTATCACTCTAACATGAAACATATGTCTACTCTATGTCCGTTTTTAAAAATAAAAGTAAATAGTGTTGTATGTTCATCTAATCTGTATGAATCGAAAGCTTCGGCTTTTTGAACAGAGCAAGTGGCAGTTGTAAAGGAAATGTGTGTGTTGAGAGGGGAAAATTAGGTCAGTGTCACTTAGACACTTTGTGTTTAAGTGACAACACCTGAACTCAATGACTGTGAGCTGCTGATCTTAATGAGCCGCACCTGGAGACAGCGCGCCGCTCTCTTGGTTCTATTCATTGCACGTCCCCAAACCAAAAAATGCAAATGTGAATAACGGCGTAAGAAAAAATGATGCAATTGTGCTGCCTTTGTGGCAATGTTTTTATTTGGGGACTTTTAGTTTAAATAATTTTACCTTGCACTTTAAGTTGTTGTATGCAAGAGGTTTGTTTATGTTATGTTTTTATTGTTTTTTGGGCATGTGGGATTATTTGTAAATGTTGAAGACATTGTTTAATGTGTCAGCGCGTCATACGCCGTCACTTCCGGTTTTCGCGGGAAGTCGCGTCATTTCCGGGTTGAGCGCGGGATTCGCGGGTAAACAATCGCGTCACTTCCTGTTCGGGACACAGCGTGAACGGAGCTCGGCACACGCGGACGCTGTTTTGATGCTGTGAATTGGACTCTGTCGTATGCTTTGTAGAACTACTTTAGACGCAATGCCGTAAGTTTTGCATGCATGTTTGCTGTGTAGTCTTGTTTTATGAGTGTTTGAATGTTTATATGCCGGATGTTATGTTATTTTATTATATTTATTGTATACGTGGATTTTATGTTGTATTAGTTAGATTATTACTATACTGAATGTATATTTGTTTTATTAACAGTTTTTACCACACACGCATACAACAAAAGAGAAGACAATAAACGGCACGTTAAGTGAATACCCTCTTCGTTGTTTGCTGGTTCGCTCCGCGTTGAATCAGAGTTGCTACACTCTGACAGAGAACGCTACAGCAATTAAGCACTTAAAATTAATTGCGCGCGTTAACTTTGACAGCACTAATTATTAGTGATTAGTAGTGCACATATATGCATCAATTTGCCAGGTAACTACACACGGCGACATTTTAATATAACAGTATAGTCTTATACATTTCACCCCTGCATTAGTAGTTATCAAAAGAGTACTTTTACTTGAGTAGAAAAGTTGTGCTGATACTTTGACTTTCACAGTTTTCACTCCCGAGTAACGAATGTGACGACAGACAGCACTAGTGTTTTGAATTTGTGTTGGTTTTGCTTAATTGATGTGGGTGTGGCCTAATTGTTGCAGGTGATGGCAATATCCTGTTTGGTATTTAAAGGAGGGGAAGTTACTCCAAGTGTGTGGTGTGTAGTCTGTAGGAAAGACTGGTGAATATTTGAAATGCGAAATCGTTTGTGAGCCCGAGTGTATTCAGTTGATTGTTTTGCCACGCTTTTTTTTATCTGCTTTTGGATGGGGAGTTTAGGGAAGAAACTTTGCAATTTTATTTTTCCACTTTTGTTTGAGTTGTTAGGGAATTTAGAGGGTTTTTCCAGAGCTTTGTTTTGTTGATTATTTTTCGTGGTGAAACAGCACAGTGACTTGGCAATGTCTGAATTCCAACTGGACGTTTTTGTGACTGATCCATCACTGGAAAAGTTGTTATTATTATTGTTATCATTTATAATCGAGGACGTGTGTGTGTGTGTGTGTGTGTGTGTTCAGCCTCAGCTGAGGCGGGACGTCCCACCTGAGGCTCTTTCAGGCTTCCCAGCAGCAGAGAGAGGTGTGTGAGCAGGCGGAGCAGAGTGAAGACCACCGGAGACATGTCCTTAGTGTCCTGCATGTCGGGCTGGTCATGGCGCCGCGCCTCGCCCAGGACGTGCCCCCGCCGGGTGCGGTCGCCCCTGTGTGCCCAGTTCATTCATATTTTAACTTTTGTGTTTATTCGTAGCATTTTCATTTTTATTGCATTTATCGGCTCGATCATTTATCCTCTTTCTCGAACGCACACCCCCAAAACCACCATTCATACATACTGGACGATCGGAAATGAGATACATTTCAAGTTCTAGTTCAAGTTTATTTATACAGCGCTTTTTTTTTTAGATCGAGACCAACGCAAAGTCGCTATGTGAATTAGGGAAAAAAAATTGTCTTTAAGACAGAAAAATGTTCAAGTTTATTTATATAGTGCTTTTCTTAGATCGAGACCAACGCAAAGTCACTAAGCGAATAAGGGAAAAAATAGTCTTTAAAAAAAAAATGTTCAAGTTTATTTATATGGCGCTTTTTTTAGTTCCAGACTAACGCAAAATCGCTATGCAAATTAGGGAAAAGATAGTCTTTAAGAAAGAAAAATGTACATTATTTATCTGTGTTTATAAATTAGGGAACAAAATTAGGAATTAAGAAGACTTTAAAAATTAGGAAAAAAATGTCCATTGTCCATCGTTGTTCAGACTATGAGCTATGACCAGAAGAGCAAGGCAGATAGAGACAAAATAAAAAAATATATGAAAATACAAAATAAAAGTCAAATTCAAGCACTTTCACGGTCCAGCAATCTACAATTAATTTTTACATATGTACAATTATAAATTGAAAAGGTATGTCTAAATACAACCAAAGTGAAACGCTGCTGTTTTAATTACATGAACTAGGTTAATTAGGTTAACGAGACATTACGCGAAAACAAACAAAAACCAAGTTGTGCTTTGAAACAGCAACTGGAGAAGTGTCGCTGTCTGTCTAGTCGACGCTCAATATTATTTTTTTTTACAATTTATACTCCTATTTCTAGCCATACGAGGGATGAGGTTTGGAGTTAGGGTTGGATCCGATTCTAAACGCCCCAATCCTGAACGATCAAGTTTGCCTGAGTTTTTCTTTTTCCTCCACGCGGTGCTTGGTTTTCTCCTCAGAGGCTGGACGCTGAGATCCAGAGGGTGAACGCTGTGATCCGGGCGGACGAGCGCGTGTCCAGTAACCCCGTGCTGAAGCTGCTGTTCGGGGAGCCCGCGCTGTTCCTCGCCGCCCTTCCTCAGCGCTCCCTCATCCACACCTCCACCTTCTGGAGCTGCAGGACCAAGCTCTCCATGAGGAGCCTGGCCCACGTGGTGGAGCAGAACGACGGCCGCGACTCGCTGCCCGTCCTGTGGAGGTTCCTGCAGAGAGTAAGAGCCTCGCTGACCTTTCACCCGCTTCTTCGGGTTAGAATTCGCCGCGCTTGCGCAAATATGAGCACGCCTGTTGGAATTTGTGCTCCTGTTGAGATACACGTTTGCCACATGAAAGGATAGTGATAGTTGTCATTTGAAGCAAAGAACAAAAGTAAGCGTAAAGTGAATGTGCTCGTGTGCTGTTGAACTGCTTGAAGTTATTTTTAGAAACGGGATGTTCCTCAGAGAGAGAGAGAGAGAGAGAGAGAGAGGGAGGAAGTTGTGAAGTAATGGGTCGCAGTGACCAGAAGCTCTGGGGTGGAACACAGCTCATTAAAAGATCACCAGCTCCTTTTGATGTGTTGCGAAAGCACCTGCAAATAACTGTATGAAAATGTAAGAGAGAAGAAGAAGAAGAAGAAGAAGAAGAAGAAGAAGAAGTCAGATTTTCTCTGAGAAGTTAGATGCTCCACTGCCTGCGCTGACTTTCTTTTTGCAATCAAATAAAAGGTATCAGACTTTGAAAGTGCCTAATGACTTATCGCCTGTGATGTAATAAGATCTTATAAGAAATAATAAGAAGATAATAAGAAATGTATTAAAAAAATATTTTTTTTTTGTTTGGGAATTTTTTGAATGTATGTTCAAGACGGCAGAATAAAGCGTCTTTTTAAAATTACACATTCATAAAGGAGCAAACAAAATCACTGCTATGTAACATGTTTTTCATTACATTTATTACCAATGTAATATCATTTGTACAAATATTTTGTCTTTATTCATTCTGGTGCATTTACATGCACAATGCGACTCGCCTTACAAAACTGCTCTCGGCATCTTTTCAAGTTCAAGTTCAAGTTCAACTTTTCTTTTTTTTTTTCCAGATTATGGCGCAATCAAATTTGAATATTTGTTTAGGATTTTATAAAGTGGACTTTTTTCAGATTATAAAGCGCAGTCAAACTTGTTTTTTTTTTTTAAAGGTTTTAAATGCAGTTTTATAAAGTGGACATATTTATTTATTTATTTTCAAATTATAAGGTGCAGTCTGATTAGAGTTTTTTTTTTTTTTTTTTTTTTTTTTTTTATTAAGTGGACTTTTCTTTCCAGATTATGGCTCAGTCAAATTAGATATTTTTTTCAGGATTTTATAAAATTGATCTTTTTTTTTTTTTTAATTATAAGGCGTAGTTATATTAGGTTCCTTTTTTCAGGTTTTATAAAGTGGACATATTTGTATTTATTTATGTTTCAATTTATAAGGCGCAGTCAAATTTTTATTTATTTATTTTCTTTTTATAAATTTATTTATTTTTAGGATTTTAAGTGCATCTTGTAGTCCGACAAATGCATTTTTCACACGTTTTTATGAGCACAAGAGACGACGACAACTCTCGTAAGTTCCGTGTTAACCACGTCTGTGTTTCAGGAAGCCGAGCTCCGATTGGTGCGTTTCCTCCCCGACATCCTGGTCCTGCACAAGTCTCTCGTGAAGAAGTTCCAGAACGTTCCAGACGTTCAGTCAGAGACCACCATAGCCGAGTTCCTGCAGAGTCAGAAGTCCGGTGAGAGACGGAGAGCCAGTGGTGGAGTAATGGCTCCTCCCCCGTTACTAATCCCAGTGATGATGCTCCTCCTCAGTCTCTCTCAGGGCGTGGCTGGAGAAGCACGTGCAGATCTTCTTGACCACGTGGAATCACCTCAGGACGTCTCTGGCTAACAGCGGTGAGGAGACGCGGGCTTGCCGCAGTTTTTAGTTTCTGCCGAGAATCTTTTCAACTTTTCAACTCTTGCGAGACTTGTGTTCAAGTTATACTAGGATTAGTAAGTTAGTTAAGCTAGTCGACTTTTTACAAAGGACTTTATAGTCAAATGTATTCATGAAGCACAGATTTTACACAAGCGTAGTTGATCCAAAGTGCTGTACAATGGTAAAATAGCAAACGATAAAATACATGTAAGAGTAATAAAACTGATGAATAAAAACATAGAAACGCTGTAGGTCTGCAGACACATTATGTAGATTACATTTAGAATTGTATATCTGGTCAACTAAAGGAATTTTGAATTGTAAAACCTCTTTCTGTGATGATAAATGAGAGAACTAAGACACGTGTCACATTTATAAAAGCTGATAAGTTAAACGCGTTTGCTCGTCTGTCCAGCAGAGATGAAAGCGAAACATCGACAAGATATTTTTTCATTTCTCTTTTCTTTAAAATCTAAAAGATTGCGTCCATTTGTTTGTTTTGCCGCCTTGTTGTCGCAGGATTCCTCGTTTTGACAAAAAAAAAAAAAAAAAAGCAACGACATAAAACGAGGTCCGAACATTGTCGCAGTTTTTCTTCCATTATCAAAGACTTTTCTTCAAGTATTGTATGAAAGTGGAAGTTTCTAGTGCTTACTTGTTCCTGTCCTGCCTTTAAAACTTGTTAACTAACTTCAGTAATTGTTTGTCTAATGAATCCGTTTCAAATCCACTACTGAGCCTAGAACAGGACATGTTCAGGGGTGTAGAGAGTACCGGACAGCCATACTTGAGTAAAAGTACAGATACTTACTGTAAAAATTACTCCATTACAAGTAGCAAGTCACCAATTTCAAAAATGACTCGAGTCAAAGTAGCAAAGTATCCCATTTGAAAAGAACTTCAGTATTAAGAAGTATTTTTATTCGTGCGCAATACAGGCCCAAAAAATAAAGAAAAGTGAAAACAAACTATTGTTCTCCAAGACAGAAACAGAATTTAACCTCAATGTTTGAAAACTGGTAGAACAAAGTAGATAAAAAGAACAAAAAGTCAGTCTCAATCACTGAAATTTGCGAGTAGATATAGAATAAAATGATTAATCTGATTAGTAAATGATATATTATATGTATTATATAAAGTTATTATATATAAAGTTATTATATATTAGTTATATACTATATAATAACATTTGTAAAACACATTTTTACGCCCCTAATTGGCGTTCTTGTGGTTTCTAATTCACCAATAGCCTCCATTACCTTCAGCAGCCTAAAGATGGCGATATTCACCTCGTCCGCCCAAGAAATTAACCGCGGTATAAATCGATTCCGGCTTGTCGCGCACAATTACAATGTAACGAGTAACGATAAGTGTCCGTTCAAATGTAGTGGAGTGAAAAGTACAGATACTCAACCACAAATGCAGTGGAGTAGAGAGTAAAAGTTGCTTATATCTTTGATACTCAGTGCAAGTACGAAGTAGCCGAAAACATACTTAAGTAAAGTAACAAAGTACATTTACTCAAGTACCTTACACCCCTGGACATGTTTAACTTCTGATAGTTTACGCCACTCTCCGTATATATTGCTGCATCCAACTACAATGTAGTTTTACGATACCCCGACTTACGAAATTATGACCGTCATCGTGCGTGTGAGATTGTCCGCTGTATCATTATTAGTGCTGTCAAACGATTAACAATTTGTGACTAGTTAATCGCACTTCCCTGACCAAATCAATCACGATTAATGACGATTAAATGACACAAGCTTGGAATAATTGACAATAAGGTGTAATATGTAAATGAATGTAAACTCAACACTAAATATACACTAGTTTAAATACTGCAATATAATTTAGTATAATTTTTGTTCAATTTGCAATTTTCTTAGTTTTTCAACCCTCCGAGGTCGAGTTACTCTTTATTCAAGATAAAACACACAATAAAAGTCAATTTTGGACTTGCGTATAAGTGTCATACGTCAATTGAAAGTTTGAAGTGCCCATTTTTTAGGTTACACTCTTAATAAAAAACAGGACATTGTGTAAATACAGTATTGTCTTTATCTAACCCTTAAGAATCTACAGTGGCGGCTCGATTAAGCACTTAAAATGAATCGCGTGCGTTAACTTGTTAACTTTGACAGCACTATTTATTATATACTGTACCTTTTATAAACAATTGTCAATGTGCAATTTCAACAACCACTTTGTAACATGTTTATGTCACAGTTATTAACAATAGTTTATCACATGTAATAAAACGTTTGTCTGAATTCACGAACTCGGCACTTGGCACGGATTAGACAAATTGTATGTGAAACGCGACTCGGCTAACGGAATTCCCGCCTAACGACGCGCTCGTCGCCGCGGGTTAATTTGGCGTAAGTCGCGGTGCCGCTGTACGGCGGTGAGGGACTAACGAGGGGTGTGTCTCTCTCTCGGGACAGGCGAGATCAAGCTGCCCGCTGAGTTCACGCAGACGGATCTGGACCTCGGCGCTGATGTGCGCGTGCTGCTGCCGCGGAGGCGTGGCCTGGGCCTGTGCTCCACCGCCCTCGTCAGCTACCTCATCGCCCTGCAGAACGACCTCATCTACACCGCCGAGAAGCACACGGGAGACCAGAGCGGGTAAGATCCACAATCAAATCAAATCAAATCAAATCAAATCAAATCAAATCAAATCAAATCAAATCAAATCAAATCAAATCAAATCAAATCAAATCAAATCAAATCAAATCAAATCAAATCAAGCTTTTTTTCTAAAGCACTTTAAAACAACTCACGTTGACCAAAGTGCTGTACACAAACAATGCCAGTTCAGCACAAAAGACAGCCAAACAGAACCACATAAAGCAACCAATGCATGAAAAAAAAAAAAAAAAATAATGATATATCAATAAAAACACGAGTTAAGAATAATTATAAGGAAGAAACCAATCAATAGGAATCAAATCAAAAACGTGCGCTTTGAGACAGTTAAAACTGTGAAAAGCGCCTTACAAATACTCATTATTATTATTATTATTATTATTATTATTATTATTATTATGTTATAGTGATCCTACATTACACCCTAGTAGTCTCCGATCATCAAAGCGCATTTTGCAGTTATATAAAAAATGTCAGAGATTAGAACTGAAGTTCTGTGGGCTGCACGGCGAGACGCAAGTCTTGACAAAGGAAGTATTTAAATGTGTTATTTATGGAAACTTTGTGTTTTATTTATTTATTTTTATTTAATTTATAAATTAGTGTTTTATTTATCCATTATTTATGGAGTGTGATGTTTAGGTAAGACTTGTCCCTTTTGTTAGAGCGCAAAAGATGGATGAAGATAAGTAAATATTTAGTAATAACGTATGTAATATCTCCAACATTAAATCATGTAAAAAAAAAAACGACGCTTCATTTTTACACTTATTGTGCTTCTAAAAGCCCAATTAGCAAAGTATACTTTAAAAAGAACGTAATTTCAGAGCTCGTGTCTCAAGAGGTTAAATTCAAATTCAAATTTTATGCGTCACATCCACAATTATTTTTCAACAAGGTGCAGTGAAATGTATTTTGCAATCATTAACATGAGGGGTGACGGAACAAAAAATGTAAAAAGGGGATAAAAAATAAAACGCAAAAGCAATAAAATAAGAGAAAGAGAGAAAATAAATCAACCCAACTGTGTTACTTTTGTATAGTTACCTTGTAGATAACCCCACTATCTAACCTAATGAATCTAATCTTGTTTTTGTTTTTTGTTTTGTTTTTTTAAGTAAGAAGCTTCTCACAAAATCAAAAGCAATACAATCTCTATTTTAAGTCTTATGAGGAAAACCTTTTTTTTTTTTTTGCCAAAGTAAATTATGATTATTACTTATCTGCCAACATGTAAAATTTTCATTGGTGGATCAAATTAAGGTTTTCGTCTCCTTAACTAGTTGAAAGATCGTAGATTAAAACGTGAGGAGTTAGTGGTAGGTAGGTATATACTTTACTTTACAGTCATTTAGCAGACGCTTACCATCCAAAGCGACTTACATTCCATTACAATTTTTACAATTCAACAAATTCTTGCTTATTAATCCCTGAGGGAAATTCTTGATAATAATATTGATACACAGTAATGTAATGGTGTAATATTGAACATAGTAATGGAATGCATTAATGTCACGTTCCTTGGATATTTATATTATAAAACGATATGCAGTAATTGTTAGCGTGTTTTTTTTATTGCGCTATTCAAACAGTCACACGTATTAAATATCTTTCCAAAAAATACTGAATGAATCTTTTGAATGTCCAGCAGAGGGCGATCTTGCTGTTCTGCCTATTGCTCCAATCTTCATGATCCAAGCTCAATAATGTGCCACTATAATAATGTGTCAATAATCTTAATAATCCAGTTTGATAATTACACTGACAAACACTGCAGAGATGTTTCAAACCTCTTAACACTCTTCTGAAATCATTTATTCCACTGATGTGATTTATCGTTATAAATCTTATTTTATATCTTTATATTTTATATCGTTATTTATCTTTATAAGTTAGTGATCTTTACCTACAAGAATGTCTGAACAGTTCTGATCAGTTTTATGGAATTGATGTGCGTCTGAACCAGGTGTTCTATCGTTTTTTACCTATTCTTCAAACAAATCGTTACACGTTGTTGGCTTAACTTACTCTTAACAATAACCAGACATCGTATTTTGTCAGTGTATTATTGTTCTGTCGACGGATGCATGCGCTTCGTGAAAAACATTTCGTACCCATCGTTTTTGCTTCTTCATCACACTGAAGTTCTGGTGTTCTATCGTTCTTTCCTATCCATCATTTTTTCGTAAACTTCGCTCATGCGTCAGTGCACGAGTAGATATTTACACTCTAACCAAATATATCTAAATATTAGTTAATTGTTAACTGCGGTAGGACATATTTATGGGCGGGACCTGGATGTGATTGTTCAATGCGCATAGTGCAAGGTCGGAAAACGATACAACCAAGAAGTAGGGCTGCACGATTAACCTTTATCGAATCGATATCGCGGTTTTTTTACCCCGCCTCTGACGTTTGAGTGACACGCCCATTAATTTTCCCTCAAGATTATCGAATCTCCCGGTACTGGTTTGCTGACCAATCAGAAATGACTGGTGATTTGCCTTTTTATTGCGCGCCATCGGAGCATTTTAGTTTTATTTTGTTTTCCAATTCACAAGAGAATTATTTTAAAATGTGTTTTATTAAGGATTGTTCACTTTTTCATTTTCTGCCAGTGACAACATTATCTAAATCTAAAAATGTAATTTCAAATAAGAGATCATTTTTTTTATTTTCTGTGTTTCAGATTGTTAAATTAAAAGTCAAATGACTCGGTGGTTGTTTTCCATTCTTATTGTTTGGCATTTAGGTTCAGATACTGTATTTATTAATCACGAAGCACCAAACAATCTCATCACCTCAATCACTGTATATGTAGTTTATTTAACTAGGTCCTTGTCTTTGTCTCGTCATAGTCACAGTGATAATCACAACCATTTACTAAAACACCAACAACCAGACGGTCAAACGAATAAAAAGCAACAGTTCTCTTACATATTCACACGTGCGCTTTGAGACAGTTAAAACTGAAAAGCGCCTTACAAATGCTCAGAACTTGAACTGTGTCGTAAAAGTAACAATATATTTTATTCACAATTGTAGTGTTTCGCACTCAAAAGTCCAAAAACCGAAAATGGCATCGAAATTGCAATACTTTTCAGAAAGTCGTTTTCCTCAAAATCGCTCAGCCCTAGCGAGAAGTTCTTTCGCATCTCGGGTGGAGTCTGGTCTGTTCTTGAACACGATTGGCCGGATCGAGCGCCAAGAAGCCAGCGAATCGTCGGCTCACGTCACTGACCCCGCCTCTCGCCCCGCCCACAGCTACACGGTGAGCCCCGCTGACCTGATGGAGCTGCACGTGATTCGCTACGAGTACGAGCGCGACCTGCTGCCGCTGCTGCTGTCGCACTGCCAGTACCGCGTGGAGCGCGGCCAGGAGACGCTGCTGGAGTACGACCTGGCCCAGATCCAGCAGCAGATCCTCAAGCGCTTCCTGCAGGGCAAGCCACGCCTCACCGTCAACGTGAGTACTTTTTACCGCTTTACCGCTATCTTGACCAGGCGTGTCCAAAGTCCGGCCCGGGGGCCAGATGCGGCCCTTAATCAAATTTTGACCGGCCCGTGACTTGATTCATAAAGTGAATGGAATACGGCCCCGCGGCCAGCACTCAGTCCCTACAGGATTCGCCAATTCACGCAAATTCAGCGAAACCCCGCGGTTTATTTGCGACCTTGCCATTTCATCCAATCACCGCAAATTCAGTTCAAAAGTTAGTTTGACCATCGGCGCCACCTGTTTCTAATCAGGCGCTAAGGTGCGCTTCTATTAAAAGAAATAAAAATCATAAAAAACAAAACATAAATTACTCTTACAATTGTCATCCGCTAATGAATGTTTGACAGAGACTGACTTTGTTCTTTTCTTTAATCTATTTTGTTCTGCCATTTGGGAAACATCGAGGTGTTAAATTGTAATTTCATTATTACGAAATAAAACCTCATAAATGAAAAAGTATTAAACAGTGTTTTTCCGTTTGAGTAAAATGCTTAAATTAGTCTGCGTCTCTCTCACGCCTGTCTCTCTGTCTCTCTCTCTGTCTCTCTCTCTGTCTCTCTGTCTCTCTCTCTGTCTCTGCCTCTCTCTCTCTGTCTCTCTCTCTCTCTCTCTCTCTCTCTCTCTCTCTCTCTCTCTCTCTCTCTCTCTCTCTCTCTCTCTCTCTCTCTCTCTCTCTCTCTCTCTCTCTCCGCAGGGAATCCCGACACTGCTGAACAGGCAGGACCGAAACTACGAGCTTCTTCTTGCTGATGTGAAGGCCAAAGTTTGCCAGGTACGTTGATTGGGAAGCGCGTCGTGCTGGAAGTCACGGGTGTCAAGCTCGATAGTCACCTTCCAGAAAACTGTGACACGCATCACGTTTGGATCGATCACGAAATGCAGTGCTAAATGAATTATTTATAATTGTGTAAGTATAACTAGGGATAAAAACGTTATTTAAATGTACAAGTGACACCTTCTGTCATATAGTTTAACAAAAAAAGGGCCATTTTGGAACCAGGAACTATTATATTATTAAATAGATAATTATTTTTTCATATTTATTATTACATATACATTATTATTTTATACATATAATACATATTTTTTTATTAAATAAGGAATTGTTTTTTTTTTTAATTAAAAGCTTGTTGTATGCAACATTTTGCAGAATAAATGTAAATTATAAAATGTATTTTAAGAATGAATTAATTAAAAAAAAAAAATAATGAAATTTAAACAGTGTACGTGCAACTCATGTATTTTTTTTTTCAGTTTGTAAACTGCTTTGGACAGCACAAAGGGACTTAAAAACAAGTCTTGGCTATTTAGTGCACAATATTTGAATAATCTAGCGACACGTTTATCTCCTCCTGAAAGAGTTTGCGGCAGCGTGAGTTGTGTTGGTTTAGTTTGCTGAGCACAGTTTTATTGTGTTTTATCGTGTTTAGTTTTTTTTTTCAAAATCTAAATTTGATTGGATTTGAACGTGTGTTAAATGCACGACAGTTTGCTGAGCACAATTTTATTGTGTTTTGTATTGTATTTTATCGGATCGAGGTTTTTTTCAATTCGTTTTTTTTTTTTTTGTTTTTATATTTCTATTTTATTTAATATTATATTTATATTTCTAATTTATTTAATAATATATTTATATTTTTCAGGGTTACGGTTAGGATTGTACGTGACAAAATCAAAACGTGATTTGATTTGATCGTGTGTTAAATGCGCTAAAGTTTGCCGAGCACAACTTTATTGTGTTTTATTGTATTTGTATTTTTATTTTTGTATAGTATTTTATCGTATTGAGGTTTTTTTTTTTTTTTGTTTTTTGTTCTCGTTTTTTTCACTATTGCGGTTATGATTGTACGTATTTTGTGTCAGGCGTGATTGGATCTGACGGTGTGTGCAGGAGTGTGTGGCTCCGCTGACGCAGTGCGCCGTGCTGAAGGATCTGCAGGCCTACACAGACGTGTGCGAGACTCTGTCCACGCTGGAGCTGGCGCTGGGCTTCCTGGCCATGACGGGCGGAGACCCGCTGATGCCCCTGCACACCTACCTGCAGGAGGCGCTGCACATGACCGAGCAGATCACGCCGCACGTCCTGCAGGTCAGTGTCCTGAGCGCTTCGCTTTCAGCCACAGGTGTGAAGAGTAGCCCACTGGAGTAAAAGTACAGATACGCACTGTAAAAGTCACTCCAATACAAGTCACCAGTTTCAAAAAAGACTCGAGTCAAAGTAGCAAAGTATCCCATTTGAAAAGAACTTCAGTATTAAGAAGTATTTTTCTTCGTGCGCAATACAGGCCCAAAAAATAAAGAAAAGTGAAAACAAACTATTGTTCTCCAAGACAGAAACAGAATTTAACCTCAATGTTTGAAAACTGGTCGAACAAAGTAGATAAAAAGAACAAAAAGTCAGTCTCAATCACTTACATTTGCAAGTAGATATAAAATAAAGTGATTAATCTGATTAGTAAATGATATATTATATGTATTATTTAAAGTTATATATTATATAATAACATTTGTAAAACACATTTTTACGCCCCTAATTCGCGTTCTTGTGGTTTCTAATTCACCAATAGCCTCCATTACCTTCAGCAGCCTAAAGATGGCGATATTCACCTCATCCGCCCAAGAAATTAACCGCGGTATAAATTGATTCCGGCTTGTCGCGCACAATGTAACGAGTAACGATAAGTGTCCGTTCAAATGTAGTGGAGTGAAAAGTACAGTTACTCAATCACAAATGCAGTGGAGTAGAGAGTAAAAGTTGCTTCTATTTTTGATACTCAGTGCAAGTACGAAGTAGCCAAAAACATACTTAAGTAAAGGAACAAAGTACGTTTACTCAAGTACCTTACACCCCTGGTATTGAGTACCAGACAGCCATACTTGAGTAAAAGTACAGATACGTACTGTAAATGTCACTCCAATACAAGTTAAAAGTCACCACTGTAAAAAAGACTCGAGTCAAAGTAGCAAAGTATCGAATTTTTTCTCATATTGAATTTAGGCTATAATATTTTGTTTGTATTTAAACATGCATTCTAAAAGAGAAAAACTTCTACCAAAAGACCAATGTAACTTTAAATGTAAAAATAACATTTTAACTCACTGGAACCAATGAAGACAGCCGTGTACTTAAGGCATCTTGAGTTTCTTTTTATTTAAAAAATAAAATGTATATTTGTTTTTTTTTGTTGTGTCAGACACCTTTTTAAAACAGGATGTTTTATTGAACATTTAGAGAAAACTTGCACCCAAAATGGTAATGTTTCATTTTGATTTAAGCACTTAAAGCTTTAAATATACATTTTACCAACTGTGTGGTGCTGGAAAAACTAGAACACAAACCTCGAAAGTGCTTGATATTATATCATTCTGAATGTGTAGGACTCCTGTACGTATTTTACCCATACTGGATTTAGGCTAAAAAAAAAAAAAACAAATATGGAAAAAAAAACTCATGAGGTTTTATTTTCTAATACAGAAACGACTTTTAACAACTCCATGCTCGAAAAATGATAAAACAAAATAAATAAAGAACAACAAGCTTCCAGTATCTTCATCAGACTACAAATTGCAAAATCACCTCGTTCGCCCAGGAAATTTAACCGCGATATAAATCAATTATGGTTCGTCGCGCACAATTAAATAGTAACGAGTAATGGTAAGTGTCAATTCAAATGTAGTGGAGTAAAAAGTACAGTTACTCAATCACAAATGCAGTGGAGTAGAGAGTAAAAGTTGCTTCTATTTTTGATACTCAGTACAAGTACAAAGTAGCCGAAAACCTACTTAAGTAAAGTAACAAAGTACATTTACTCAAGTACCTTACACCTTTGCTTTCAACCACAAGTGTTGCTCGTCGTCATATATGGAGAGAGAGAGAGAAGAAAGAAAAGATTTGAACAGTCAAACGGTACGGACAAGGTTTTCTGTTAATTGCAATAATTGTTTATTTTTCTAGAAGCGGTAACATTTGATAATAACTACATGCCACGTGTCATTAGTTCAGCGACAGCAGACGAACTAGTTAAGAAAGGAAAGGGATTACACTTGTGTTCACTAATGTTTTATGGTCTGGTTCCCCCTGTGACAGCTAATCCTTTAAAACTCATTCATAAGCGCTTTACAGTTCATAACTAGTCCTCGCTAGTGAGAAGAGCTCACAGAAAGTTCACCGACAATTAATTATATAACCCACTAGTATATTTATAAATAATCCTCACTTTAGAAGAGCTCGCAGAAACCGCCAACTGACAAAGTCATTCGTGACCGATTCGTTTTTTTTAATATGTAATTACTCGTCCTGCATTTATAAACGCTCACAGAAACGTTGAACAGACTACTTTCGAAGTATAAATTTTAGTTATTTTATTAGGAAAGTGAGGTGATGCCCAATTTTATTACTAGTCCTCAATTTAGAATCTAGCAAAAACAGATGGTAACTGACAAGGTATTGTAAAATCTACTAGTGATTTTTTTTTTTTTTT
>CM051500.1:28413741-28434579 GCA_028031935.1 Paedocypris micromegethes
GTGAGTGAGTGAGTGAGAGAGAGAGAGAGAGCGAGAGATGCGCGTGTCTTGGCCGCAGCAGAGCTGAGCATGAGCGGCGAGCAGGAGCGCACGAGCCCGTCCAGCAGCAGCAGCGGCTCCTCCAGCCCGGAGCGGGAGCGGCAGCAGCAGCAGCCGCCGGCCGTGTGCATCCGCGAGGCGGTGTCGCAGGTGCTGCAGGGCTACGACTGGAGCCTGGTGCCCGTCCCGCTGCGCCTGCACGGCTCCGGCCGCCTCAAGCCGCACGTCAAGCGGCCGATGAACGCCTTCATGGTGTGGGCGCAGGCGGCGCGGCGGAGGCTGGCGGAGCAGTACCCGCACCTGCACAACGCCGAGCTCAGCAAGACCCTGGGCAAACTCTGGAGGTCAGGAGACACTCGTATTCTTCTCCTCATTATTATTATTATTATTATTATTATTATTATTAGCATTATTATTATTATCGAAATGTTCAAACTCTGGAGGTGAGGAGACACTCTTATTCTTCTCCTCATTATTATTAGCATTATTATTATTATCGAAATGTTCAAACTCTGGAGGTCAGGAGACACTCGTATTCTTCTCCTCATTATTATTATTATTAGCATTATTATCGAAATGTTCAAACTCTGGAGGACAGGAGACACTTGTTCTTCTCCTCATTATTATTATTAGCATTATTATTAGCATTATTATCGAAATGTTCAAACTCTGGAGGTGAGGAGAGACTCTTGTTATTATTATTAATATTATTATTATTATTATTATTATTATTATTATTATTAGCATTATTATCGAAATGTTCAAACTCTGGAGGTCAGGAGACACTCTTCTTCTTCTCATTATTATTATTATTATTAGCATTATTATCAAAATGTTGGTGAGGAGAGAAGATCTTATTATCCACATGCTCAGCAGCAAGAGAGGGAGAAGTTCAAAAGTAGTGGAGTGAAGAGTAAAGTACTCGTGAAAAGGGTACAAACTTTTTTGGAGACTCTTATTATTTGTTTTTATTATTATTATTATTATTATTATTATTATTATCATCATCAAAATTCTCAAACTCTGGAGGTCAGGAGAGACTCTTGTTATTATTATTATTATTATTATATATAATTATTATTATTGAAATGTACAAACTCTGGAGGTCAGGAGACACTCTTTTTATTATTATTATTATTATTATTATTATTATTATTATTATTATTATCATCGAAATGTTCAAACTCTGTAGGTGGGGAGAGAAGATCTTATTATACACATGTTCAGCAGCAAGAGAGCGAGAAGTTCAAAAGTAGTGGAGTGAAAAGTAAAGTACTCGTGAATAGAGTTCAAACTCTGGTGGTGAGAAGTGTCTTATTTATTATTATTATTATTATTATTATTATTATTATTATCGAAATGTTCAACTTACTACTCGACTTAATAGTCAGATTTCTTCAGTGAAGGAGGTGTAAATGTACTTAGTTACTTTACTTAAGTATGTTTTAGACTACTTTGTACTTGTACTGAGTATCAAATTTATAAACAACTTTTACTCTCTACTCCACGGCGTTTGTGATTGAGTGACTGTACTTTTCACTCCACTACATCTGAATGTTTTTTTTTTTTTTTTTGTTGCCTAAATTCAGTTGTTTTAAAATTAGATTTTTGCTACTTTGCCTCAAGTCTTCTACTCAAACTTAAACCAAAGCTGTGGAGGTGAAAAGCTCCGAGAAGACGAGATTTATTTTTATTATAGAAATGTTCAAACTCAAAAGAGGGAGAAATTCAAATGTAGTGGAGTGAAGCGTAAAGTACTCGTGAATAGAGTAAAGTAAGTAAAATAAAGGGCTACTCAAACTTAACCAAAGCTGTGGTGGTGAGGAGTTTCTTTTTTTTAAATATTGAAATGTTCAACTTACACGACAGTCAGATTTCTTGAGTAGCAAAAGGGTGTAAGGTACTTGAGTAAAAAAAAGTACTTTTGTGCACTTTTGAGACAGTTAAAACTGTGAAAAGTGCCTTACAAATGCTCAGAACCTCAACTTGAACTTAAATGTACTTTGTTACTTTACTTATGTTTTTGGCGACTTCGAGTATCAAAAATATAAGCAACTTTTACTCTCTACTCCACTGCATTTGTGATTGAGTAACTGTACTTTTCACTCCACTACATCTGAATGTTCTTTTTTGTTGCCTAAATTCAGTATGAGTAAAAAATTTAAGTTCCTATAAAATTTGACACTTTGCCACTTAGTCTTTTTTTAATTTTAGACTTTTTACTTGTATTGGAGTAACTTGTGCATTAAGTATCCATACTTTTACTCAAGTATGGTGATCTGGTACTTGTTACACCTCTTTATCTGTCTGACATACCATGAAATACCATGAACAGAGGTGTAAAGTACTTGAATAAATGTACTTCGTTACTTAAGTATGTTTTTGGCGACTTCAAGTATCAAAAATTATATAAGCAAAAAAATATAAGCAAAAAATATATTAAAAAAAGCAACTTTTACTATAAAAGAAAAATATATATAAGCAACTTTTACTCTCTACTCCACTGCATTTCTGATTGAGTAGCTGTACTTTTCACTCCACTACATTTCAATTGACACTTACTTTATTTACACTTACTTAAGACAACGTTACTCGTGACATCTTGATTGTGCGCGACAAACCATAATCGATTTTTATCGCGGTTAATTTCTTGGGCGGACGAGGTGATTTTGCCTTCTGTAGTCTGATGAAGATGCTGGAAGATAATTGTGAATTAGAAACCACATTAGATGCGTGAATGTTTACTAGGATTTTGTGTCAGATTTTCCAGAATGTTCTTTGTTTATTTATTTTTTTTACCATTTTTGAAACATGGAGGTGTTGAAATTTGTTTCTGTAAAACCTCACGAATAGAGGGTTTTTTTTTTTTGACATTTCTTTGTTTTTTTAGGCTAAATTCTGTACGAGTAAAATACTTGAGTTCTTTTAAAATTCGATACTTTGCTACTTTGACTCAAGTCTTAAGTAGTGGTGACTTTGTACTTGTATTGGAGTAACTTATACAGTACGTATCCGTATTTTTACTCAAGTATGGTTGTCTGATACTCTTTACACCTCTGTTCAGTACACAAGTACAACTTGAACAGAACAACAAAAGAGGGAGAAATAAATAGTAAAAATAAATAAAATAAACTACTACTAACATACAGGGCTACTCGTTTTAAACCAAAACGGCTTAATAAGGACACCTTTCGTCTATCTGCATTTGTGTCTTACAAACTTCCCCAACAACAAAAGATTATTGATTGGATAATTGCTGTTTTTTTTTCTTTAATAAACATCCCAAATTTCACGGATTTTGATTCCAAATGTGGTATGGGGATATTCCTGTCCTGTAGCTCCACAGATAAGAGAAGAGAAGAGAAGATAAGATAGACTTTATTAACCCACTAGGGGACATGTTTGTGTCCTACAGCAGCAAAAAAACAGAGACGTTTTTAACGTACGAATAAAGACGATTTAAAGGACAACCGTCAAGGCAGGTAACGTTGTGTTTAAGGAAAAGTTGGTTGTTTTAGTAAAAAGCAACACATTCAGTTTGCTTGTTGGTTTTTGTATTAGTTCGCCGTCCCCAGAGACTTACTTTACTTTACTTTACTTTACTTTACTTTACTTTACTTTACTTTACTTTACTAGTTTCAAAATGTTGTTTATCGACATGAATCAAAATTTCCATTTTTTTTGTCCTGGTACATCACAAACTGATAGATCTGTGCGTGTGTGTATCGTATTTATTTAATATCTATTTATTTAACTATCCATCCAATCATCTATCTATTTCCCTGTCTTTTCTCTTTCTCTCTGTCTCTCTCTCTCTCACACACTCTTTCTATCTATCTATCTATCTATCTATCTATCTATCTATCTATCTATCTATCTATCTATTTATCTATTGATCCATTCATCCATCCATCCATCCATCTATTTCCTTGCCTCCCCCTCTCTATCAATCTATTTCCCTGTGTTTCCTCTCTCTCTTACTCACTCTCTATCTATCTATTAATTCTCTCTCTCTCTCTCTCTCTCTCTCTCACTATCTACCTCTTGATCCATTCATCCATCCATCTTTTTCCTTGCTCACCCTCTCTCTATCAATCTATTTCCCTGTCTTTCCTCTCTCTCTACCTCTCTCACATATTATATCTCTGTCTATTTCTGTCTGATTTCCTCTCTCTCTCTGACCGTCTGTCTGAGACTGTCATCCATCTATCCATCCATCTATCTATTTCCTCTCTCTCTCTCTCTCTCTCTCTCTCTCTCTCTCTCTCTCTCTCAATATTATATTCATTTCTATGTATTAACTCTTATTGTGGGCGTGCTCTCTTCACAGACTGTTAAACGAGGGTGAGAAGCGTCCGTTCGTGGAGGAGGCGGAGCGCCTGAGGGTCCAGCACAAGAAAGACCACCCCGACTACAAGTACCAGCCCAGGAGGAAGTCTCTGAAGAGCAAGCCGAGCGAGGCGGAGGAGGGCCAGCAGAGCCACGTCTCGCCCACCGCCATCTTCAAAGCCCTGCAGCGGGCCGACTCGCCCGCATCCAGCACGGGCGACGCCCACTCGCCCGCCCAGCACTCAGGTGGGACAGCGCTCCGGGTCGTCCTTCCCACCGCCCGCTTTCCCTTTAAGTGCGAGAGTCACGCCTCCTCTTCCCCTCTGTCCGCACCCGCAGGTCAGACCCAAGGCCCGCCCACCCCGCCCACCACCCCGAAAACAGACCCGCCCCCCAACAAAGGGGATCTGAAGCGGGAGCGGCGGCCCCTGCAGGACGGCATCGACTTCGGGGCGGTGGACATCGGCGAGCTCAGCAGCGACGTCATCTCCAACATGGAGCCCTTCGACGTCAACGAGTTTGACCAGTACCTGCCTCCGCACGGGCACCCGGGGGGCGGCCACACCTACTCGGGCGGGTACGGGGCGGGGCTCCATAACCCCGGGGGGGCTTCTGCGCACTGGATCGCCAAACCCCCCCAGCAGAACTCGTTGAAGGAGCAGGCCAAGCCCATCAAGATGGAGCAGCTGAGTCCCAGCCAGTACGGGGAGCGGCGGGAGGTGGCCCCGCCCCTCGGGTATGCCACCTTCAACCGGCCGCACTTTGTCCCCTACCCCACCTTCAGCCGGGCCCAGTACGAGTACCCCGCGAGCCCGTGTCCTGCCAACTACTACGCCCACGCCTACTCCACCTGTAGCTACACGAGTCCTGGACAGAAGTTGGCGTACAGCTCGACGACGGAGGCGGACGAGGCGCACACGCAGCCTTGGGACCCGTCGGCCGTCTACACCCAGCTGTCCAGACCCTGACCGCCTGCCTGAGGGGTCCCGGCGGAGCCTTAGGTCCCGTCACCTCCTGCTGTGGAGACGTCCTCTGTGAGGACAAGCTTGCTCTGTATGTTCGGGACTGTGGTTTCAGGAGCTTCCTGAGTTCTGTTCTAGAAGGTACGTCCTCAGGTGCTCTTACTTATGGGGAGCTCTGGTCCAGTGGTAGGGGACTGATGTCCAAGAGGTTTTTGGTTCGAATCCTCCCTACGACTGGTTCTAGTGTAGACTGGTTCTTTAGCAACAACCGAGCAAGACAGCCTTTGGCAAGACACTTGGAGTTCCTGTCTGATCGGATGGGATAAATGCAGAGAAACAATTTCCCCATGAGGGACCAATAAAGGTTGAATTATTCTTGATTGTTTGACTCCTCGGCCGTGGCTACGATTATGGACCGGCCTCCTCCTGTGCCTGTGGAACTCAGTGGACTGAGCTGGAGCTGCTAGCGGAGGAACATGGCGGGACTTTGACCATCTTAAACGTGCGTTTAGCAGCTTTGGCCTCCTTCCATCCGCCCGAGATATTGTTGGCATATTATGTTGGACCCGTGATGGAGCTACTCGAGTCCTGTAGTGATGCCAGTCGCGTCTCTGCCTCTGTGTCGCCGTTGGCCAGTGTCGACGAGGACTTATTTAAAGCGAAACTTGTATTTCATCCCTCGTCTGCAAACTCCTGTGTGGCGTTTTATCGGCTGGGTTTCTCCGTTCACGATGATTTCTGTACAACTTGTGATCGGAGTCTTTCTTTTTATATGAAATTGTTTGGAATAAAAATCTATTGAATATGATCTAATTGGTATTTTTCTTGAGAGAGCCAGCAAGGTGAGACCAGTCACCAGCCATCGGAACGATCACTGCACCCAAACCATCCATATTTTCAACACAGATTGACAAGTGTGTGTGGAAAATCTCGTCTGGTCAAAATCCTGATGTTGTCAAAATCTTTCACAATATTGAAATCGATGAAAACGTATATAAAAATGAACTGGTGAATCAGAAGAAGCACACACTGAGCATCCGTAGAAGGAATCTTTTTAGTAATAAATTTTTTCGTTCATGTGTAGCATGGAACTGGCTTGTTTTTGGTTTAATCTGAAAATCTAACACTGGTTAAAAAACACTGTACAATACACTGATTTCTTTTTTTCTTTGCATCGTTATAAAATCTTACTGGTGAAATTAAAATTGAATCTGCGTCAACGCTTTACTTGAAATGTGCAAAACGATATTTCAGAGTCAAAATCAATTTTTTTTTTCAAACGCATTTAGAGTTTCTTGCTAAAAACGCACACATACATAAACACACAGGCGCGCACACACACACACACACACACACACACACACACACACAGACACACACCAAAACACAGACATACGCACACACACACAGTTGTTAATCCAGGCCAGTAACAAGCTTCTCTCAACTGCCTCATTTGCATTTTTTAAATACAATTTTGTTGCCGCGGCTTCAAAACAGCGGACAATAGCACAAGAGGCTTAAAGGTTTGTTAAAACACAAGATGTGTGACGTGCAGAGGATTCTGGGATATGTGTGTGTGTGTGTGTGTGTGTGTGTGAACAACTAAATTTATAGTTGTAGAAAGTTATCAAAACTCACACCAGATAATTAATGCGCAAGATAAAAACTTTTTACAACATTAAACATGACCGCCACCCACCCACACGCCCAATATCACATTAAAAACTAAGTTGTTCAAATCAACCTGCTTTTAGGACAATATGTTGTTTTATTTTTTTGGTCTTAGGATGTTTGCACGATTGTCAATCTCCTTTTTTTTGTCACAATTGCCTTTCATCCATACGTTTTTCCATTTCTGGGTCACGGGGAGCCGAGGCGGGACATACCCTAGTTCAAGTTCAAGTTTATTTATATAGCGCTTTTCATTATGTTCATTATTTATCTGTGTTCAAAGATTAGGGGAAAAGAGTCACAAGAGCAAAAAGAATGTTCATGTCCATCGTTGTCCAGACTATTGGAGACCCTAGAAGTGGACAACCAATCACAGAGCGAGACACACATGCACACTCTCACACCTGTGACCATTTCATCACGCACAAAAGACGAAATCGACAAAGCTGCGAATGTACAATTTTTCCTCAATCACGATCCCGTTTCGAAGTCGACAAAGCTGCGAATGTACAATTTTTCCTCAGTCACGACCATGTTTCGAAATCGACAAAGCAACTTTGACAATTTTTCCTCAATCACGATCCCGTTTCGAAGTCGACAAAGCTGCGAATGTACAATTTTTCCTCAGTCACGACCATGTTTCGAAATCGACAAAGCAACTTTGACAATCAAACCCTCCTGATTCTGCGGTGGGACGATCGGGTGGTGGAGTTGGGTTGAGTGCTGGGGTGCGGGCAGGGGTGTGAGGGGGGGATCAGCTGTGGAGACTGTGTGTGGGAACCCCGGGCTTTTCTCTTCTCATACATTGTTCTTCTGCTCCTACGAACCATTAATTCTATAAAAGACTCTGGGTCCATTGTACAGCGAGACAGCTGAGGAGAGGGGGCGCCGAGCCCGTCCCCATCCTACTTTAGCTCAAGATCATTACCATTCCAGGCCTGATGCCCCAACAGCTTCACCACTTTTACACGTTTATGTTAATCAGGACAGAGTTATGAAGAATGTTCATTGGCGAAGAGCTGAGGTTCTGCTGGTCAATATGACAACGCCGCAGACACGACTATAAAGCTGAGGGCTGTTACTTAAGTATTTCTGGCTAACTGAAAATTCCGTTAGCTGAGCCGCATTTTTCATGTAATCCATCTAATCCGTGCCATGACTTGGTAAATTCAGACACCAATGTGTGTAAATGCTAAAATATTTGTAATAAATGTGATAAAAACATGTTAAGTAGCAGTTGTTTAGTTGTGTTGACGTCATGCAAATCGTGGTGTCTCCGAGATTTGCATGACATCATTTCAAAATGGTGGCTAATATTAACACTTGTGATGCAGACGCAGGCGGGACAAAAAACAAAAAAACAAAAAAAAACATTGCCATTTGGGAAAGAGAAGCTTATTTTATATTCTTTTTTTAATAGAAAAAGACGTTCTCTTTCCATATTCTTTTCCTATAAAGAATATCCTAAAGAATATTTCGGACAAAATTTCATATTTTCGTTATCTAGGACATTTGGAAATCGGGTTACCACTTGATGTTTATTTGAGCCTTTATTTTTACTGTACGAGTAAAATACTATTCAAATTGGATACTTTACGACTTTTACTCAAGTCTTCTTGGAATTTGTGACTAGTAATGACTTTGTAAAAAAACGTTTACAGTAAGGTATCCATACTTTTCCTCAAGTATGGCTTTTAGGCACTATTTACACCTCTGTTATTTTGACCAGGTGACTTTAGTCTGACCGTAAAAAGAAGCTTTGCTCAATGAACTTGCTGAAATTTCAGCTGAATTGAAAGTGACACCGTATTCTTCCAAAAGTTTCGCGGTTCTTCGTTTGAGAAGCGTGATTCGAGCAGGCATTGGCGTTGAGTGCTCAGAACCGGAATCAATCTCGAAAACTTGCCGCTTTCTCCCAGTGTGAAGGAAACAGCAGTTCTCGCTCTACACACACACGGACCCTCGGCCTGTTTTTGTCCCCAACACCAAGAGCTTGTGACATTCCACGGCGGCAAAGCCTGCGTGCCGTCACATGCTGGAGATTAGCCAAGCTGGAAGTTTAATAGAATGCTCACTTCACCCAGTCCGACACCCACCCCCCCCCCCCCCCAGCAAACCACAGGAAAAACAACGCGTCCGCCTTCTCCCGACGTCTTGCGTCTAGACAGCGCCTTTCGGGGAACGGTTGTGGTATCTGTACCTTTATTTGTTGTTGCTTTGGTACACATGAATATGAAACGAGAGCGATGCGGAGGTATGTTTCTCACAGGTGGGGGGAAGAGACATTGTTTGTCCTACAACTGCTGCAACTGACAATTCACATGTTTGGAGACACCCCCCCCCCCCCCCCCCCCCCCGCGCCCTCACAAGCTCTAGTCCCCCCTTCACCGCCTACACCCCCCCCTGATGTCCTCCTTCACACAACACTAGCACCAAACCGGGACATTGGTTGAATTCTTGCAGGCTGTCGTTCTGGGATTTCCTCGTGTGAGAGTTGAAGCCTTCGGCGTAGCGTCTGAGGCAGCAGAGACGTTAACAGCCACCAAAAGTCTGACCAGGCCATGGCTTGTAACTGAAAATCGACAGGAAATTAGCAGTTGACCTGTTTGTCTGTTGACCTATTTCACGAAAAATAAAGGCCAACTAAACCCTACCAGCTTCACCAGTAGTGCCGTTTCCTATGCGCCGATGCCTTTGCCTCTCAGGAGTCAGGCCGTTCTGATTTGCTCTAACTGAGAGAAGTCAGACGGCATGACCTGGCGGTCAGGTTCCTGAGAGGTGCCAGGAGGTTAAACCCTACGAGACCTTGCCTCTTTGGTGCCCCAGAAACCTTCTTAGCAATGTCTCGGTGTCTGGAATTTGGATTGGCACCTTTTGCTGAGACTTGGGATATGAGCCTACTACCCCCTTTGCAAAGCAATCGCCCTAGCATTGGAGAAACTTTGGGCTGCTGGGCAGAGATGTTCGATTTAGTGGTGGCAAGAGACATTGCACCCGGTCGCATCGCTCTACCCGTGTGCATGGTTGGTATCTACTCAGATGACCAGGAGTTGGAACAGGTAATATCCAATAAACTCCAGTAAATCTCTTTCTCTCTCTCTAAAGTCAATTTACTCCATTTGTGTTGAAGTTATCAGGGAAGTTAACGTCCTGACGTCACGACAAGGTTAAGCATTATCCAATTAAAAACATGGTGTTGTCCCAAGGACAGCTCTGATTGGCTCCAGCGCCCGCTACCAGGAAATGAGTGGATTGAAATGCCGGAGAACGTTTTATATTTTTAACGTTACTCGTTGAGGTTGTGATTGTGCACGACAAGTCTGCATCATTTTCTAACGTGGTGAATTTCTCGAGTGGACGAGGTGATATCGCCATCTGCAGGATGCTGAAGGTACTGGATGATGTTTATCAGCTCAATCACGTCAACGGTTGCACTTTTTTGCACATTTGAGTTTGATTTTGCACTGATTTTTTTCTCTCTTTAAAATCTATTTTGTTGTGTCATTTTGAAAATTGAGGTGTTTCGATGCAATTTTTCCTTTAGGAACTAAAAGTGTTTCTTGTTTATCACGTCTTGGTGTTTTTGATCCTAAATTCAATATGAGTAAAATTCTCGAGCTCTTTTAAAATGGCAATCTTTACACCCCCCCCCCCCCCCCCGCATTCTTTTACTTTAAATTGTTCTTGGAATAGTTGACTTGTGACTTGTAATGGAGTAGTTTTTACAGTAAGGCTAAAGTACTTTTACTCCAGTTTGGTTTTCATGTGCTCTTTACACATCAGGTGTACGGGTAGCGCGATCAGAAGTATATTCTGCCAAAAAATGTATGTGTTTCCAGAGGTGTAAAGTACTTGAGTAAATGGACTTTGTTACTTTACTTAAGTATGTTTTGGCTACTTTGTACTTGTACTCAGCATAAAAATTATAAACAACTTTTACTCTCTACTCCACTGCGTTTGTGATTGAGTATCTGTACTTTTCACTCCACTACATCTGAATGTTTTTTTTTGTTGTTGCCTAAATTCAGTATGAGTAAAACATGTAAGTTGTTATAAAATTTGCTACTTTGACTCGAGTCTCTTTTAAACTTTAGACTTTTTACTTGTATTGGAGTAACTTGTGCGTTAAGTGTTCACACTTTTACTCGAGTATGGTGGTCTGGTACTTGTTACACCTCTGTATGTTTCTGACATAAAAGAAAATGAACCGAAGAGGAGTTTCAAGAAAGGAACAAATATGTTAAACACAATTAGACATTTTAGAAAATCGCATCAACTGGCATTTGTGTACATCAGCTCAGCTTGACTAAGCCACTGTTTGTGACCCGAAATATTAATATTATGCGCGAAACAGATTTTTCAGACTCGCTCGGCGCATTCGAAACACGTTGTCAGGATTAATGAATCCCCGACGGCCTTGTGCTGAGGTAAATCTCACAGTCAGTCACACGTGTAGCTAGTGCGAGTAAGGCATGTGTTTGTGGACGCTTGACAGACAACTGCAAGAATGTGGAGATGAAGTCAACGGCCGGTTGTGCCTGTCATTAAAGGAAATAGTCTAGTTGCCATGGAGCTGTTTTGTGAATCACCAGATGAAGCAGTCTGTCAGCCCTCGCCGAGACGCAGCGCTTGATGAAGTCATAACTTTTGCACTTTATACGGTTTCAAATTCAAATTTAAATTTTATTCGTCACATCCGCAATTATTTTTCAACAACGTGAAGTGAAATGTATTTTGCAATCATCCAGCATGTTAACAAAACATTTAAAATAGGGGATAAAAAATTAAAACGCAAAAGCAATAAAATACGATGAATACAAAAGCAATAAAATACAATAAAAATAGAGAGATAAATATGAATATGAAAAATAAGGGAGGGAAATACGGTACAAGCATACAGATAACATATGAATAAAAAACACAAAAGATAAAAAATACAAAAGCAGAAAAAGTGACTCAAGTGATGATTTAAAGTGATTTAAAGTTTAGTGTTTGTTGGGGTTTTTTGGCACCATATATATATTGCATCTTTTTTATTTTTCCTTGCACACTAATTTTACTAATTGTGTTTTACCGTTTCATTAATGGAACTGTATCTCTGTTGCTGCTGAAACCAAAGAAATGTTCCCTTAGTGGGATGAATAATGTCGTTCAATTCAATCAAAAATAACGAGAAATTGAATTGAAAAATAAATAAATAAATAAATAAAGATAGTGAAGTGAAATTGAGTACTCGTGAAACGTTCACTTTACGTCGTGTGTAGTTCCAGTTGTTCAGGTCTACGGTAGTAACTAGTGATTTTACTCTAATTTTCGTTAGCATTATTTGCACTGCTAGAACACCGAATGCCACCTATAGTTTGCTTTTATATGTTTTTATATTAGGGCTGTCAAACTATTAATTAATTCCTAAGTGGCACCAGGCAAAAACAATCACTGTGAGCGGATGATCTTAATGAGCCGCACCTGGTGACACGAGCTCGACTCTCTTGGTTCTATTCATTGCACGACCCCAAACCGCAAAAGAAAAAACTGCAACTGTGATTAGCCAAGCAAAAAATAATTGACGCAATTAAGCATTTAAAAATTAATTGCATGCATCTATGTGTTAATTTTGACAGCCCGAATTTTGACATTAATATACCGTATAAATATATAAATGGTATATATGTTTCTATACATATATATTTATATACAGTATATATATTTTTTATATGTTTAGTCACGTTTATTTACACAATTGATATTCTATAAAATAATATAACACAAAGTTCTTAACATGTATTTATTAAAGACATGAACACAAATCACAAACAGAAAGCAACAGGCAATGCATTTAATGAAAACATTAATTGTACAAAAAAGTACATTATTTTCAAATTATGTACTTTGTATCACTTTTTTCGATACAAAAAGTGTCGGACAGCAAAATGAAAGTAATGGACAGTATCTATGTTTATACACTGGTTACCAGTTAAACATCGTATCGAATTAAAAATTCAGAGCACAAAAAGTTCAAGTTCAGTTGATTGAAAAAGCACCTTTCAAAGCAGACGTACCTTATGAATAGAACAAATAGGGTAATATTACATTGATTGTGACCAGTGAGCAATCAAACAGGCAACCATGGCTAGGAAAAGCCTAAAGGTTTAGCATCTCGAAACATCAAGAGCTTATTGCTTTTGGAAGAGCCACCACAATTCTAGTCAGGTAGCGCATTTTTCACCCAAAGAAATCTGGGTAAAAAACTTTTTTCTCAGACCCATTTGAAGTCTCATTTGAAGACCCAGTTGGAAGCTTCACTTCCTGAGTGTCTCATCCTGGACCATTGGGAAAGTTTTTAGATGCTTTATAAATTGATCGAACTTGTAGGCGTTTTCTGTGTCCTCCTGTCAGAGGTCTGATCATATTAAACGCCCATAATAAACTGCAAATCAGTCAATAAACTGAACTTGAATGTCTGTTTGTCTTACTGGCGTCACATATTTGCGGTTTATCTCACATGCTACAGAACACAGAAGAATCGTTTGCGTATCTTATTTAGCAGTGGGATTATTCATTTATTTCAGGTGCCGTTCCCAATTAGTTAAAGCACAAAACCAACCAACTAGACTTCACTGGAAAAAAAAAATCCACGAGAAAAAATACAAAAATACAAAACAAAGTGAGCAAAAATTTTGAGGTGAGAAAATTTGACTTGGTAAGACGGCAAAATATAGGACCAAAAAAACTTGTTACACGGAAGATTTGTTTCGGCATTTCATTTCTTGTTCTCTTTGGGTTTAATATAAAAAAGTATCTAGTCTCTTAAATTGTGAAACATTGTGTTCTTAAAACAAGAAAAATGTACTTGACATTTCTGGTTTCAGGAAGTTCTGTGTTAAAACACAATGTCTACTTTGAAAAATGTCCCGATTTAGTGTAAAATATCATCAAAATTAGAATTTTTATCCAAGCTAGAAACTTCGTGCCATTTTCTTGAATTAAGCAGTCAACACTCACTCTTATTCCTAAAATAGTTCATTTATCTCGTAAGAAAAAATAACAAGATTTATTGTCAAATTTCAAGATTTTTTGACTTGTCAATAATTACATTTTATGCGAGTTTTGTGAGCGAAAGCAGTGATCTGCCTGTGTTCTCTTCAGGAAAGATCCACACGCAGGAGCTTGTGAAATCTACCTATCTCACACACACACCGCGTTGTTTACAAAGCCACCATTGCCGAGATTCCTTTGAGGCCGAGTGATTATCTGGGCGGGAATGAAGTGTGATTATCTGCGAGCATCGCTACTCGCTGGTGGATTTCTACCGCACACAGGAACGTTATCAGTCCCTGTACAAACCTGTCCTTGTGCTGGGCCCTCGCTACTCAAACATCTCTACACGCTGTGAACTCAACCTGTCTGTTTCACTCCACACCACTGATTTACACTCGGAGTGTATCCTTATCATTCCGCATCGTATATTTCGCTGGTTTTAAACAGATGTACAAAGTACTTGAGTAAATGTACTTTGTCACTTTACTTAAGTATGTTTTAGGCTACTTGTACTGAGTATCAAAAATATAAGTAGCTTTTACTCTCTACTCCACTGCATTAGTGATTGAGTAGCTGTACTTTTCACTCCACTACATTTGAATTGACACTTACTTTATTTACACTTATTTAAGACAATGTTACTCGTGACATCTTGATTGTGCGCGACAAACCATAATCAATTTTTACCGCGATTAATTTCTTGGGCGAACGAGGTGATTTTGCCTTCTGTAGTCTGATGAAGATACTGGAAGATAATTGTGAATTAGACACCACATGAACGTGAATTAGAGGCGTGAATTTTTACCAGGATTTTTACCTATTGCGACACTGTCAAATTTGGGAAAACACATTGAGACAAGAGTCTATTTAATGTTAATTTAAAGTGAATTTAATGTTGAGGTAAACTATGCAGATCTTTCCTGACTTTACTATGGTATTTTGTAAAGTTTCTGAGCCTAACATGGCAAAACCCACTGCGACTATATTTTAGCTTAATTTTTTTGTGCACCGTGAATAAATGTAAAGTCTATTGCAAGCAATAACTGAGAATCGCTTCAAAGTCATCTCGGGATTTTATTTATTTTTATTTTGTGCACAATTTGGGTTTGATTGAGACTGACTTTTTGTTCTTTCTTTATTTTGTTTTACCATTTTCGAAACATGGAGTTGTTAAATTTGGGTTCTGTAGTAGTAAATACAACCTCATGAATAGAGATTTTTCACATTTCTTTGGTCTTTTTTAGCCTAAATTCAGTACGAGTAAAATACTCAAGTTCTTTTAAAATTCGATACTCTGCTACTTTCACTTAAGTCTTTTTTATAGAGGTGACTTTTGACTGCTATTGGAGTAACTTATACAGTACGTATCCGTACTTTTACTCAAGTACTCTTTACACCTCTGCTTTTAAGTCTGCTTGCTAGATTAGCGCGACTCAGTCGAGCGGGTCTTGCGGCGTGTTACCACACAGGGAGCAGATTCCTGTTGCTACAGGTTGATGACATCATAACTGCAGAACCCTGGCGGCGCCAGAGCTGGAAGCCGTGATGTACGGAACCCACCGAAGCGTGAGACTCACAACACTGACAGGAGAGATGAGCACACAGACACACACTCACAATCTGCCGTCGATTCCCCACGAGCAGTTCAAAAAACAGTCCGATTTGAGCACACGCAATCATGGCCCAGAGTACACGAATAACGTCTGACGAAACTGTGTGTGATTGTTTAGGGATCGAGAATGTTTGCAATCGGAACTGCACTGATGCGAAAGAATGAAAACCAACGTGAAAAACAAGAAGCCTCACCCGTGGACCTTTACCCGTGGAAAAAAAAAATCAATGAAAACTTCATTCGGCTCCTTTAGCAAACACATGTCAGGTTTTCGCGACGCAGGGAGCTGAGACCCAAACGCAGGAACAGGACTTTTGTTTAATAAACAGAAAAAAAAACAAAACATGCTGATCGAAGCCAAAAATCGTACAATCCAATCGGTCTGTAACCATGCAAGAACAAGACACCAGCTAGAATACTGATCTAGACAGAGTAACGCAATAGACACGAGGGTAAAAAAAAAAAACAACACAAAAATCCCAAAACAATCCACACTGCAAAAAATTCACGTGAAAAAATCCCAAAACTTCCAAAACGATCCACACTGCAAAAAAATCACAGGAAAAAATGAGTGAAAAAGGGTTAAATCGAGTAAAATAATCTGCCAATGGGGTGAGAAAATATTACGTCTTAGAAGTCCTATTTTCTCAAAGAAAGCAAATTAATCATTCACTCCTAATTCCAAAAAAAACAAGCTTAGTTGTGTAATTTCAAGATTTTTTTTTGACTTGTCAAGAATATATTTTTTGCAGTGCAGCATCAAACAATAGAACACAGAGCCTTAAATGCAACAACCAATAAACAGAACGAGACACAGCTGAATATTATTATATGATAATTAGATACTAAAGCTTGACACCTGGGCATAAGATTAATTAACGAATTCAAATAAAACACATGCAAAACACAAGTGAACACAGGGAGTCCAAACCCTGACAACACCGAGCTTCGGACAAATGTAAAAGTTGTGGGCCAACGTTTTAGAACGTACTGTGCGTCTGCAGGTGGTGTACTGTATGATGCAGGTGGTGAGTCGATCTCTTCTAAGCTTTTTCCGTCTAAATCGGGTGTCTCAAGTGAGATTATCCGTCCCATCAATGTTAATCTGGCCACATGGCGAGTAGCTCAGCGGTGGTGCCGGTCCGTGACAGTCCCAGCTCGACACCATCAGCCTGACCGGACTTGAAGGCATGAGCTTGCACACCGCTAGTGGAACATCTGATCTGGAGTGTGTCGGGGTCCTTTCATTTACACTGAGGCCTTGGACTGTAAATCTGGTTTCAAAACCACACTTGGTTTGCTGGCGCTACCTTTATTTGCTGATGGGACCGTCAGAGAACTGACAGTAGGGGAACTGACCATTGATCTTTGGTCTCGAGCCAAGGAGAAGATGGTGATCTTGTACCTGGAACACTCTGTATAAAGAGAGTAGATGTTGTTGTCGATGGAACCAGCTTGGTTATCTACGTGCTTACAACATCTCATTGCCTCACATCTGGGATCCGAGGTTACCCAAGGAACTCAAACTTGCTTTGAGAACCTAAACTGTAGAACTGGATTTGACAGTGTCTCTAGTTGGTCAAGGTTGCACGTGAATCTTGGGCCAGTAATCCCAACGAAAAGAAAAAAAATAGCGTTCGAAAAATCTGAAGCGGAAAAAAAAAGTGAAGATTGCAAGCGAAAAGTAAAAAAACAAACATTGTGAAGCATTTTCATTCGTTTCTTTAGAAATTTACAACATTTGATATTTTGGGAACTAATATGTTTCCATAGTTTGAATTCCAATTTAGACCCTGACTGACCACTACTGTACATCGTCCAGTTCTAGAGCGACTGTTGGATATGCATGGAACTGATGTTTAACTTCTTCGACAAGTTCTACAAATATTGTTTATCAGATGATGTCACTCCAGAGGAAATTTTAGGAAAAATGACTTGACGGTGTGTCCGTCTCCAGAACCTACACGTCTAGAGTTGTAGCACATGACACTTTTACTTACTAATGTTTTATCGTTTTAAGGACACATAGCTTGGCAGGTTTTCTGGCTCGCTCTGCCCAAAGCGTTAGCGTTAGCCTCATTCCTCCAGACCGCCACAGCCATCGGCAAACACCAGCGCTGCTTACTCAGATAAGACGACACACATCGATCCGCCCGGGCGGCAGCGTGGGAACGTCCCGGGACCCCGGACCCTGAGAACTGAGCCCGTGTCCTTAACCCCGCGGCACATTAGCCCGCCGCCCCGCGTGATAGATGGTTTCCACACGGCCTGACGAAATTCAAGCGCTGCCTGTCAAAACGACCTGCGAGGGCGGGGTCACGGGCCACAGACACACTCGCCTTCTTTTGGGAGGACGGCGGGTCAGCAATGCCGGACCTGGCCAGGCAGATCCGCGAGGGGCGACACTTTGTCGTTTTTTTTAAGAGGCGACACTTTGAACTGGCGACTGTCGTTTTTCACCGATTTCTCGAGGCGTCCCACCCTATACACTAGGATCTGATACAGTGGAGGTCATGTCCTGTCCCGAGTGGCCCAGTCCTGTCCTGTTCCGACATGCTGACCCGGCGTCCTCCCAAAAGAAGGCGGGTGAAGACTTTATGGCAGTGTTCATTTTGACAAAGATTTTTAATTTAGTTTTAGTCACAGTCTTTTGACTAAATCTCAGTTTTGTTTTAGTCCCAAGTCATCTTCATTTTTTTTGGTTTTAGTCTAATTTTAGTCGACGAAATACCACAGCATTTTAGTCGACTAAATTACAGTATAGATTTAGTCAACCAAAATATAGGTGCTATATATTCTAAATGTTTACTAAAGTTGCTCTGCCTAAGAAATCTGAAGACCTAGTTAACTATGAACACAGAGTCACTGTGTTTGTCCTGCAGCTGAAAGGCTTTGTGTGCTGATTGGTTCTCTTTGCGTTTGCACTTGGACGTCGTCACGAAAAGCATTTTAGTTTTGTTTTTATTCGTTGACTAAAGTGTCAGTATGTGCAGTGTTGTGCAAGTTACTTCAAAAATGTAATACATTACATATTACTTATTACTGTTTGTTACATTACTTCATTAGTTACATTACTTCTGTATTACTGTAAGTTACTTTCAACAAAATAACTACAGAAGTAGAAATTAACGTAAAATAACAAAATTTACATTTTACTTGTGCAGTAATTTATGTTACAACCAGTGGAAGGCATAATTATGTAGCGTAATGACTGTGGCCTTTCCAAGCTACTAATAGCAATACAACGTCTATAATTGTAGGGTGACCATATATTTTGATTTCCAAAAAAAAACAGGACAATCAGCGCGGCCTCGAGATAAATTCAGACAGGCTTCTCAGAGATTGATGAAACTATAACTTAGTTTACAAAAATCACTTGCATTTAAAAAATCAGTAAAAACCTAAATATGTAACAATTTTAGTCAGACTTTTATAAATAATGTTTGAATTTAAACAATGTTTTAAAAAAATTGATTAATCGTCCCGTATTTTTTCATTTTCTCAAATATTCCATTCTCAAATAATTAAAAGCACGGGTTGTGAACCTACATACACGTGTAATAGTTCTTTGTAGAAGAGGGAAAACCGGACATTGTGAATTTATAAAATCCGCCCGGATGTCTGGGGAAAAGAGGACGCTTGTCAACCCTAGTAATTAACATTAATAAGTGTTAAAATGGTAGACATAAAGCGATTTTCCTCCAATATCTGTGAATAACTTGGGTATATTTGATATCAGACACAACATGACTGATGTAGACTTCAGTGCGTTTTATTCATTTTGAAACTACTTACCACACAATACTGTCCTGCTTTCTGGCCATTTTAATTGCTAGTGCTGTTTTTGATGTCGACAATTCTTTTGCGTTTACACAGCGGTTGCATTTCACCACAGTTTTCCACCAAACTGAAACAATGCGCATAAGACCATCTCGCGAATGTACCTTCTGCTGTTGTTTATTAAATTGTTTATCAAATTTGCCGCGAGTCTGCTGGTCGGTACAGTGAATGAAAAAATGAACAATAAAATGAACACGGCTTTATGGCTTCGGGAGTTTCCGATGGTTCGGCGAGACAGACGAGTCCTGGCTCTCGCTCTCGCTCTCCCGCTCTTTTCTTCTTCTCGGGGTTAATGGTTCACTCTCCGTCAGCCATTACAGATTTTCACATTCCTTCCCGGTTCTGCAGTGTGTTTTCCCGGGAACTCACTGCTGCTTCTTCCGGGTCTGACAAACTCAACTTAAGTGAATTTAATTTGGGGTGACTATATTTTGATTTCCAAAAAAGAGAACCGGCGCGGCCTCCAGACAAATTCAGACAGGTTTTTCGGAGGTCATAAGCTTCAATAGTGCAAAACTTCGGTTATGAAGCCAATGAGTGACGTGGATGTTGTCACATGACTGAATTGTGGCTCAATTTTGAAAGCAAAAAGTTATATTATAATGTAATACAGTATTATGCCTTTTAATCAATTTTATGGGATTGATTATAAACAGTGTGTATGTCTCGCTCTGTGATTGGTTGGCCACCAATTTAGGGGGTGTGTCCAGAGTGGCTGGGATTGGCTCCAGCTCCCTGTGACCCGGAAATGGAAAACCACTTCAGAAAATTAATCGTTGATGAGGAACATTTGCAAAACAAGTTCTGAAAACCAAGGAACGTACTTTTAAAAGGTAATTGTGAAGAGAAATGTAAAAAATAATGTGTGCGTGCGTGTGTGTCAGGATACAACCAATTGCAGGAACACTTTTTTTTTTGTTAAAAAAGAGAAGCTTTTATTTAACAAAACCAGCAAAAAATGTTTTGAGGGTCAAACTCCTAATAATCACGGCATAATTCATATCTTTCAATGTTTTAATCAGCTGATCTGAATATAAATCAGTAGAATCACTGAGTGAGCGTGTACAGTAGGTACAGTAACTGGCCGAACTGTTCTTGACCTGCTTTGACCTTTGACCCACATTTATGCGACTTTCATTGACACATGGAATATGAGTGGGAACTTTTATTTTTTGCTTTCATACCTCAAATAAAAAGTTGAAAAAATGTCATTTTAAATAATCTTGTTGCGTGATTTATTAACCATTTCTACTAGGGTGTGTGTGTTTGTTTGTTTGTGAGAGTGTGTGTCTGTTTGTCCATCTGTGTGTGTGAGTGTGTGTGTGTGTGTGTGTGTGTGTGTGTGTG
>CM051500.1:28447554-28466580 GCA_028031935.1 Paedocypris micromegethes
CACACACACACACACACACACACGTACACATTGAAAAATAAACCTGTAGCAGTTCAAGTTCAAGTTCATTTGTATAGCACTTTTCTTAGTCCGAGACCAACGCAAAGACGCTATCTGAAAAAAGTAAAAAAGAGAAATGTTGATTCTTTATATGAGTTTTAAAAATATGGGGGGAGGGCGGGGCAGTAAAAAAAAAAAAAAAAGTGGGCAGCTCTATGTTGTGTTGTCAGGGGAATGTGCGGGTCAATGTGTTGCTCAAAAACACAAGGACCGGGATTCGAACCTACAACAAGGATGCACAAACAACGTGTAATGCGACAGAGCTGCAAATCCATCTTGCGTGATGTCCTTTTACTGTAAAGATGGAGCTCAAAAATAACTGATGAAATGACATCACGCAAGAATCGTGTTTACTTCACATATTATTAAGGTTTTGTGAAACTATTCTACAACAAACGTGTTATGTTTTTGTCATAACGCCCCACATATGAAATAAAATGGATGAAATAAAAAATATTGTTTAATCCAGCAGCTTTGTTTGAAAAATCATCAAAGATTGGGTTTGTGATTCAATTGCAATTATTGCAAATGTAATAATCACTTGTTAATTTTGTAGTTGACCTTAATCGTGTCGTGTATTATTAATTTAGTTAGTGTGTCTCTACACTGGTTCCCTATTAAATACCGTATACAATTAAAACACATCCTAAATACGTTTAATGTAAATTCATCTTATGAATCATCACAATTGTTGCAAACACAAAACTCCAGCTAGTAATTAACTAGTACGTTCTACATTGGCACTTTTGCATTTCTTTTGCACTTTTAAACAATATTGGAACTTGAACTTTGACTGAACAAAACTTTTTCAGTTAGAAGACAGTTTGGCCTCTACCAACGTAGAACTTAAGGAAAGCCTTGGTACATTTGACTCAACGTTTCCTTTTTTTCTTTAAACCCAGCATTTAAAAATGTCTACGGACAAATCGTAGTACAAAATACTAGTACAAAATAATACGTAGGACAAAATACTAGTTTATTGTTACCAGCACATCACGTGTGGGGCTGGGCACTTTATTGAAGACTAGTGTGGATCTTGGGAAAACCCCTTTATCTCATATATCCACGTTTCAGCACATTCCTCAGGCGACAGGCCTCGGCAGATTAGCACCAGACCGGACCGCCTCACACCAGCGCTTTATCCTCAAAACCAGGGGTGTAAGGTACTTGAGTAAATGTACTTTGTTACTTTACTTAAGTATGTTTTTGGCTACTTCGTACTTGCACTGAGTATCAAAGATATAAGCAACTTTTACTCTCTACTCCACTGCGTTTGTGATTGAGTAGCAGTACTTTTCACTTCACTACATTTGAACGAACACTTATCGTTACTCGTTACATCTCGATTGTGCGCAACAAACCATAATCGATTTATACCGCGGTTAATTTCTTGGGCGGACGAGGTGAATATCGCCATCTTTAGGCTGCTGAAGGTAATGGAGGCTATTTGTGAATTAGAAACCACAAGAACGCGAATTAGGGCCGTAAAAATGTGCTTTACAAATGTTATTATATAATATATATAATATATCATTTACTAATCAGATTAATCGTTTTATTTTATATCTACTTGCAAATTTAAGTGATTGAGACTGACTTTTTGTTCTTTTTATCTACTTTGTTCTACCAGTTTTCAAACATTGAGGTTAAATTCTGTTTCTGTCTTGGAAAACAATAGTTTGTTTTCACATTTCTTTGTTTTTTTGGGCCTGTATTGAGCACGAAGAAAAATACTTCTTAATACTGAAGTTCTTTTAAAATGGCATACTTTGCTACGTCTTTTTGAAATTGGTGACTTGTTACTTGTATTGGAGTAATTTTTTACAGTAAGTACCTGTACTTTTACTCAAGTATGGCTGTCCGGTACTCTTCACACCCCTGCTCAAAACACATCAAAAGAAAGCGCCTGTTCTGGTCCAGGGGTGGGAGATGGACCTGCTACTCAGGGGTTGTAGGTTGGAATCCCGGTTCCTTGGGTTCCACAACTGTGTGTCACCAGACAAGACACTGAGCCCTAAGACATGGGACATGAGACATGGCTTAAGACCAGAGGTGTAAGGTACTTGAGTAAATTTACTTTGTTACTTTACTTAAGGATGTTTTCGGCTACTTCATACTTGCACTGAGTATCAAAAATAGAAGCAACTTTTACTCTCTACTCCACTGCATTTATGGTTGAGTAGCTGTACTTTTCACTCCACTACATTTGAGTTGACACTTACCGTTACTCGTTACTATTTAATTGTGCGCAACGAACCATGATCGATTGTTATTGCGGTTAATTTCTTGGGCGAACGAGGTGATTTTGCCTTCTGTAGTCTGATGAAGATACTGGAAGCGAATTGTAAATTAGAAACCACGTGACCTAGACACGTGAATATTTACCAGGACTTTGTAGTATAGGATTTATTTTATTTATTTTGCACATTTGAGTTTTATTGAGACTGACTTTTTATTCTTTGTTTGATTAGTTTTACCATTTTTGTTACATTTTGTTTCTGCATTACAAAATAAAACTTCATGAAGAGACTTTTTTCACATTTCTTTGTATTTTTTAAAACGAGTAAAATATCTTTTAAAAGTCGATACTTTGTTACTTTGACACTGATACTGTACTTTTACTTAAGTATGGTTGTCTGGAACTCTTTACACCTCTGCTTAAGACTGCCCACTGCTCCGGGTCGTGTAAGTGTGTGTGTGTTCACTTCACTGGATGACTCGAGGATACACTGACTAAAGGCTTAGAGATTATTGACTCTTTTTACTCTCCTACCTGCAATCTGAATTTCAGACACGTTGGAATGGTGGCCAGCCAATCACAGAGCAGCTGTGAACACACACACATTGACCAGCTCAGTCACACCAGATCAAACTGGCTCACAAAGTCTGCCAACTTTAAACTGGTCGATCAATCGCGCAAGGTGAGTTTTCTCTCCCTGAGAGTGATGAGAATTACAAGAGTTGAAATGACTCAAAAATGTCATTCCGTCTTCCTCGAAAACCAGGAGACGCCTCTGAGAAAGACGGTGTTGGTACCAAATTAGCTGAGGTGTAAAACCGACTCGGGGTCCCGCGACTAATGATGACATCACAACAGTGACACCAATTAGACCAACCACGTACCATCGAGAAACCTAAAGTTGTTTGCACTCGTAACTGATAATGCCATTTATTTATTTTAAGGTGTGTCTGACATAATTGTTTGATGTGTCTTGCATTATTATTACTATGTGAGTAAATGTTTGACTGCAGAAAACATTTATTTATGCTGTGCAGTCTGGTTTAATATTGACCAAATGTCGGTTTTACATATTGATGACTCTAATCAGTCATGGTGATAATAGTTAATAATAGTTCATAATCAAAAACAGCGTCCAAACGTTTGATTGCAAAGGTTACATTTTTCCTTTCAAACATGTTGAAAGAACCAAGTTCTCGAGGGCGAGACTATTAAAAAGTGCAATGTAGTGGGAAATTTCGATGTACAGTACAAGTTGTCGTAAAATTCTTGATTAGAATTATTTTACAGTTCAAGTTCAAGTTTATTCACATAGCGCTTTTCTCAGTCCCAGACCAACGCAAAGTCGCTTTGCACAATTTGGTGCCTACAATGGAAATCTCCTTCGAAACATGTCAGGTACGTCTAATGACGGCCATATTCACGTGTCTGAGGAAAAATAATCGTTCTTCTTGAATCTAAATAATCTTTTATGTTAGATGTTGGCTTTCTTAGTTGGGACGAAAGCTGGCGATGCTTTTATCGGACAGGAGAAGAAACAATTACAGCGATTTACAACACCCTGAGATTGTAAGAAGAAAAGACAACCCTACAAACTAATTACTGACTTGATGGTGAGAAGCTGGAGAGTGATGAAGCTTAGCAATGTTACCAACTGACGGGACGGAAGACTTTAATTTCGATCAAATTTCAAATTCAAATTGTATTTGTCACTAACACATTATTTTGCAACAACGTGCAGTGATATCCCACGAATAAGCATAGTGGGGAGGGTGCAATAGAATTACAATAAAAAGAGAAGAGCTAAAAAGCGATAAAATACAATAAAAATAGAGATAGATTATAAATCAATAAAATATAAAAATGCAACGAGAGAAGGATACAAAATACGAGATAAAACCATGCTAGGCAGAATATGAATAAAAAATAAAAAGATGAAAGATACGCAGGTAAATATATGCAAGATAAAATATGAATAAAATATAAAAATAGAATAAGGAGAGAAAGTGATCCAGGTTAAGTTGTTTGAAGTGTTGAAAGTGTCGAGTTTTCAGTTGAGCGTGATCCGGTGTGTGCAATGGAGAGACTGAAGTGCATATCCTGCTTCATACACGTGTATCTCCATCTCTGCAGATTAAGTGAAGGCTCTGTGGGAAGCAAAGCTCAAGTGGTGGCCTTGTATTCATCTGAAGGAGTCCCGAACTCTTGAGGGGAAATCAGGAAACGAGTGTGATGTGGCCGCTGTGGCGAAGGCCTGCAATGGGATCCAAAACCCCGTCTTCTGCCTTACAGGGTGACCAGGCTCAAACCTCAGGTTTTCCTTCCTTCAGACGGGCAGGACAGACAATAGATGCCATTGTGCTGTTCCTCACGGTAGAGCAAGGACAGAACTGTGAAAGCTGAAGCTGTGTGTGTGTGTGTGTGTGTGTGTGTGTGTGTGTCTCTTTCACATCTGTGTCTTCTAGCACACAAGCTCTACGTGGAAATAAAGGCCTAACGTCTGAAGACCGACAAACTCAAAATGAATGGGTTTGGGTTAGGGTTAGCATTTTATGGGTGACTAACAACATGGATCAAGAAACTGAAGAAAGTTCTACCCCTGATCAACAACAACAACAGGGTCTCAAAAGGTGCTATTACACGCTTGATGACACAGATATGAGAAGCTCTATGAAGTGTAGTCAGAGACTAAACCTGCTGATTGGATGAGGCGGTGGTGCGATCCACGACTTGTAGAACGTTAGAAGATGATGATGATCTGGATGCTTCCAAGTTCAAGTTTACTTACTAAGCGCTTTTCTTAGTCCGAGACCAACGCAAAGTGGCTATGCGGAGTCTTTAAAGAAGAAAATTTGTCCTTCGTTCATCTGTGTTCAAAATTAGGAAAAACAAGTCCGTAAAAAAGAAAAGTGTCCATTGCTCATCGTTGTTCAGACTATGGGCTATGACCAGAAGAGCAAGCCAGGTCGCCACAGTGGCTAGGAAAACAAAACCTCTCCAAGCCACTAGAAAATTCTATAGATTCAACAAATTCTATAGATGCGATTCCGATCTCGCGAGAATTAGAGTTGAGCGCACGCGTACGTATCTTCAAATTGATTCTTGACGCTTCGCCCCGAGTAGATCGCCACCATTGTCCCGCCCACCAGCTCCCACTCCAAGATCATTTGTGATGATCTAGCGAACGACTTAAACGGCAATAAAATGTGTTTGTAAAATAAAACAGAGTATTTCAAACTGACATTAGCTGCACGTGTGATCACAGTGATTCTACCTTTCCTTGCAAGATTTGTCTATAGTGTGTTTATTGCCTGCGCTTAACAGGAAATGTGTGTCATTAGTTTATTTATACCATTGGCGATACTTCAAATCTTTTGTGGAATTGCTCGCCTGGCAATTTATGGCATCATATTTTGCAGGGTTCACATGTGGGTTATTACTGCACGCAATTGATGAAAACAGAAAGGGCGACACTTTCAAAGGGTGATTACAAAATGCACCAAGAGTACTGTATTTTATTTAACAAAAAGGTTCAAAAACTATTGCTCTCCATATATTTTATTACTGATTTTTTATTAAATCTAAATCTGGGCTCACCCCAACTATTTTGTGATTAGCGCCATAGCACCTACATAGCACTTGTTATATACACTGTGGGTGCTGTGGTACTTTGAAATATTCATGCAATAAGTTGAATTTATCTGTAAATTTGATCTTTTTAGAACTTAGCTTATGTTGTAAACGAGAGACTGTTGTACGTGCAACTTATACATCCGTATGCATCATTTGATGAGGCTGAATGCAACCGCATTATGTGCAGTGTTACAAAAGTGAACTAATTGTGAACTGCGCGCATGTGTAACTTCAAACTACCAGTCAACAACAACAACAACAACAACACACCTCAAAATGTGTATGCGGTGAGTTCTGCACTGAAGGAATGAGAAAACATGGCAAACAAACGACAATAATCCTTTTACGGGTAGCATGTGTGATTTATTTCCCTGTAATGTGTGTGTGTGTGTGTGTGTGTGTGTGTGTGTGTGTCTCGGAGCACATGCCTCATGATCATGTCACCACCCGCAGCATCATGCCATCTATATATACACGTATCCCACAAGCCCCGACAGAGAGGATCTACACACCTGGAGGCTCAAACATCCTGTTCCCAGTGAGACTGTACACAAACACACCAGACCAGTCACAGACAACTACTCAAGAAAAACCCTGCTGGAGAGAGAGAGAGAGAGAGAGAGAGAGAGGAAGAGACTGAGTGAGCGAAAAAGAGAGAGATAGTGGGTGAGAGGGAGAGAGAGAGAGAGAGAGAGAAAGAGAGAGACAGACAGACAGAGAGAGAGCGAAGGAGGGTGAGAGAGAGAGACAGACAGAGAGAGAGAGAGTGAAGGAGAGTGAGAGAGACAGACAGAAAAAGAAAGAGACAGACAGAGAGCGAAGGAGGGTGAGAGAGAGAGAGACAGTGAGAGAGAGAGGGAGAAAGATTGAGACAGAGCAAGAGAGAGAAATATAAATGCATATATGTATAGATAGAAAGAGAGAGAGAGAGCGCAAGAGAGAGAGAGAGAGAAAGAGCGAGAAATAGAGACAGAGTGAGAGAGAGAGACCAAGAGAGAGAGAGAGAGAGAGAGAAAGAGAGGGACAGAGAGAGAGAGAGGGAGGGAGAGATAAAAAGGTATAGCAAAAGAGAGAGAGAGAGAGAGAGAGAGAGAGAGAGAGAGAGAGACAGAGACAGAGAGAGGGGAAGAGAGAGAGATAGAATGAAATTGCAAAAGAGAGAGAGACAGAGAGAAAGAGAGAGTGAGAGAGAGAAAGCAAGGGAGAGGGAGACTTTGGATAAAAGCGTCTGCCAAATGACTGTAAAGTAGAGAGACTGTTGAGAGAGAGAGAGAGAGAGAGAGAGAGAGAGAGAGACAGAGGAAGAGACAGAGAGAGAGAGAGAGAGAGAGAGAGAGAGAGAGTCTGAACTCGACATCTTAGAGAGGAGTGAAACATGGTGAATCATCTGCGAGACTTGATAATGACCTGTCACTGACTCTAATCTCCCTCTTATGATAGAGTGACATCAACAAACTCTTGGAACTTCAGCCGTCGCACGTCCTAAGGAACTAAGAAGAACTAAGGATGTTCTTTCAGCCTCATCATTGTCAATCCTCCTCACAACCAGCGAGTACTGTATGAAATCAGGTTAGTGCCCAAAAAAAAAAAAAAAAAAACAAACAAACAAACAAACGAACGAAAATGCTTGTCAACCGCTGTCAATCACATTCTCACCAGCCAATCAGAGTAAGGACCGCACCCACACGGGAAGCTAATGCCAGAAGTTGACGCGGGAAACAAATGAAACAGATGAAAAAATCTGAAGAAAAAAAAAAAGTTTCAGACTAAAACGTGAAGATTGCAAGCGAGAAAAAAAAAAGAAAACTGTTCTGAGGACAAAAGTGTTTCCTACCTGATACTAATAAAGTACCTAGTAAAGTGGGCGGTGAAAAAGACCAATAAACATTATACTGTAAGCTATATAATATTAAATATTATATAACCTATTATATTATAATGTAATACCTAACATTGCTTTGATGCACGGCTAATTGTGCACTCGCTTCCTGCACTGCAGCTAATCTCTACTCTTGGGCAATTAGCGTACGTTATTATCCAAAACGACAACTTCATCACAGTTTATTTCGTTTCTTTCATTGGGGAATCGAACCCGAGAAGGATTCCAACCACCAGCGCTCCACCGGTTGAGCTACACTGTTGCACACTAAACTGCCAACACACAATACGCGCTTAGATTCAGACTTGTTTTCTGGCGCAATTTAGCGACAAAATAAAATTCGCCAAAAAAGCCGAAGGAAAACGACGTGAATTTATCTCGCTCGGTTTTCACAGGATTGCGATTCAAAGACTGCGTGACTTTTTATTTTGTTAATTGCGTGTTGCGTTTCACACTTTTATCGCGAACTTGCGAGACAAATTTGAAGTTATAAGGTCAGACTTTCTTATTTACACTCTCACAGTTGCAAGTACAACAAGACAAAACTCTGTGATGCAAAGTCACAGTTTTTTTGTTTTTCTTTTTTGTGCCGGAAAAGTGTTTCTACTATAAACATTTGTTTATTTGGATTATTTTTAAACATAGACATCAATGAAAAAAGACAGGGATGTTATTGCATAATTAATAAACTGAAACAAACAAAAACAGTGCTTTTAAGTAAATGTTGCAAAATTGCAAGTCCGATAGTATTATTGTTAATTTATTCGTCAAGTTTGTGCTGAACATTTTTTTTCTCTCTTAGAGTTTTGTTTCCTAAATTGTCGCTGTTCTGCTGCTCACGCTCACAGTCGAAGCTAATTTAGCTGTCAAACTATTAGCGGACGTGAGGAGCAAATGAGCTGAACTTTGACCTTGAACCTGATTTTAAGCAACTGATAAGTTGACTGTGATAAGAATTACAGTATGAGGTTTCTATGTTGTAGTAATGATCCATTCGCTTTCTCCATTTCGGGCTCACGGGGAGCAGGAGCCAATCACAGCAGCTCTGAGCCTGTAGGCGGGTCAAACACTCTGAAGTGGTGGCCAGCCAATCAGAGCACTTTTGTCAGTCTCAGACCAGAGGTGTTAAGACACTTTAGGAATTTTTGTACATTTTGAAAATAGTGTAAATATTTTTTTACTTTTTAGCATTTCTGTACTTCTACAGGTACAGTACAATAAGAGAACAAACGTCATTGAAAGTTTGAAACACGTGTGTTGTGTGTTCATTTTGAGGCTGATCCAATCATCTCATTCCCAATCACTTTACTTTTATATCCAAAAACTGTGCAAACACAATAATGTACAACTTTACAAAAAATGCACAAACCTTTTGTGTAGCACTTCATAATAACTAGACAATTAATTATTAAAAGTATGAAAATATTAATAAATGGATCATAATGTATATTCCGGTGTGTTGGTCTTGATCTTTCCACAGCTCAACAGGACGAAACTTCTTAGTCCGAGACCAATGCAAAGACGCTATGTAAAAAAAGTAAAAAGGAGAAATGTTGATTCTTTATATGAGTTTGAAAAATATGGAGGGAGGGGGGGGGGGTCAGTTAAAAAGGGGAAAAAAATAAAAACTTTAGATAGAAGAGGTCCCAGAAAGCCTTGACTAACTATTAACAAGTTTCTAAACTCTTGGTGAATTACAGTATGAGGTCATCATATCTTCATGCGTTGTTAAGTATTAGTTAACATAGACCAAGCAGCTTGTTCCTGAGCTTATTCATGTTCGTCATTAACAAACGTGTTACTAAGTCGGTCATAAGTTTCTGACCATGTGATTCTGTTGCTTCCTGTATGTTGGAGGTCTTAATTGAGAAGATCATCTACTGAGTGGAATATACAGTAATCCCTCGCTACTTTGCGGGTTTTTTTCTTTATTACGTATATTCGCGGATTCTTTTTGTCCCGACCGTATCCCGCGAACACCGCACGAGCCCCAGCGGCGGGAAACGTGCGCTCGCGCCTCATATCCCCCATTCAAACACTCTGAAAATTAATATCTCCGCGGGGAGATGTTTGTTAACATTAATAAAGAATACTATGCAAAAAAAGTGTAAATACATAAATGTTGTGCCTCTACTTCGCGGATTTTCACCTATCGCTGTCGGGCTTGGAACGCATCTACCACAATAAACGTATTGTTACGTCTCTCTTATCTCTCTCTTATAAGCGTTACTGTGTTTATGAGGAAATATATGAAAATGTTGTTCTTCTGCCAATCAAGTCCTTAGTGTTCAAACCATCAATAATCAGATCAAATGAGAAAATTGGGTTAGACTTTCTCAAATGAAAAAGCACAATCCACTAAGAATTGTTAAATGAATAACGTCAGGCTTAATATTTCTTTACATTATTTCATCAAGTATGTTCTACTTAAAAAGTAAGCTCTGAGGAACGACTTGAATATAATTCGTGTAATTTGTCACCAAACATATCTTTTTTTTTCACGTAAATAGCACGTCACGTTTTTTACAGTGTGGTACAAACGTGGCGAGGACGGAATCTGGAGGCGATTTATCAGGCTCTTGGAATGTTGATCTGGTCTCCCGTTTCCGCTGTGTTTGCACGGCTTCATGTGTGGGACATGACGGAGCTTGTGCACTTTGTCCTCGCACTCGAGTCGAGTTCCTTTCGAAGAAACGCTGCGCTCAGCAATTACTCGCTCGCCCTTCCTACTCGACAAACCCGTCACTCCAGATACATGTGCTGTTGGGCTTGTTGTAGAAACGATCCGTCCGCTTTGTCCGTTTCTGGGTCACGGGGAGCAGGAGCCAATCACAGCGGCTCTGAGCCTGAAGGCAGCCAATCACAGAGCAAGACACACACATGGCCAATTTTCTAATCGCGCTGCCCACTGCTCCACCATGACAAAGTCACGCGCTTGGAACTTATAACAAGTTCAAGTTTATTTATACACGCGCTTTTGTCAGTACCAGACCAGAGGTGTAAAGTACTTGAGTACACTTTGGGAAATTTTTGTAAGTATTGTAAATGTTTTTTTTACTTAGTATTTAGTATTTACTTAGTATTAGTATTTTGGCTACTTTGTACTTGTACAGAGTATCATAAAATATAAGCCACTTTTAAATTCACGCAGTACCAATAAATCCACGCAATCAGTGAAGTACAAGTACTAATACAAGTAAAATCACTATTGTGAGTGTTTCAATGTCTAAAGAATTCATTACAGTTTCTTTACCCACTTTTCTTTTCTAGAATCAATTGTATTATGCATAAGTATACATATTGTGTATTTACAAAATCTACAAAAATGTGTACTCAAAAGTGTACTCAAGTACTTTACACCTCTGGGCCGCCAGAGGAATTAGGGGAAAAAAATCCTCCAATGTTCATTAAAAAAAAAAAAAAAAAAAAAAAAAAAAAAACAATCACGTTACAAAAAAGACGATAAAATAAAATCGTGACACCACACAGGCAACAGATAATAAAAGAATTGAAACTAAACCTAAATAAGCATTGATAAGGCAGGTTACAATCATATAATAGAATCAATCAAATCAAATTAAAGTTTAAAAAGCATGTGTCGTCACTTCAGAAAAGTTATAACGCTGCTAAAGTGATGAAAAACGTTTTTGACTAACTGTCTTGTATGACGCTTCTCCAAGACATAGATTCGTCAAGTTTCAAAAGCGTTTAAAGTTGATTATTCTTTTTCCACTCTACTTTACACTATTCTACTCTACTCTCTTGTCTCTCTATTCTACACTATTCTTCTCTACTCTACTCTACACTGCCTCTCTACTATAGCTCTCCTCTACTCTACAACTATTCTTCTCTACTCTGTTTCTTCTCCTACTCTGCTCTCCTCTACTCTACACTATTCTTCTCTACTCTGTCTCTTCACTCTTCTTCTACTCTCACACTATTCTTCTCTACTCTGTTCTTCTTCTCTACTACACTACTCTACTCTACACTATTCTTCTCTACTCTGGCTTCTACTACACTACTACTAAACTCTCTCTCACCACCTGACTCTAATATGTTTCTCCCTGATCTACTACGTACTTACTCGTTACACTACTCTACACTGTTCTACTCTACTGCTACACTACTCTACAACCTCTACTCTACATTCTACCACACTGTTCTACTCTGTTCTACTCTTTACTCTCACTCTACTCTACTCTACTCTACTAGTTCTTCTCTACTCTATCTCTCCTTAACTTACTTCCCACTTACTCTACTACTCTACTCTACCTACTCTACTCTCTCACTCTACTCTACTGTCTGCTTTCTACTCTACTACTGATTCTACTGTCTTCTCTACTCTGTTCTACCTACCCTCTACTCTACTCTACTCTACTCACACTGTTCTTCTCTACTCTGTGCTCTCTATCACCTCTACTCACTCTTTACAGTCTACTCTACTCCTACTCTGACCACTCCTGCTCCTGCTGTCTGTCTACTCTACTTCTTACGTTCTCTCACTCTGTACTCTACATACTACTACTCACTCTACTCCTACTACTGTCTTCTCTCTGCAACTCTTTACCTATTCATGTTCTACTCTACACTATTACTTCTTACATTTCTACTCTCCTCTCACTCTACACTAAGGTCTACGCTCACTACTCTGTACTCTAACTACTCTACACTACTCTGTTCTACTCTACTCTACACTATTCTTCTCTACTCTGTTCTACTCTACACTACTCTACACTACTCTACTCTGCTCTACACTACTCTACTCTACTCTGCTCTACACTATTCTACTCTACTTTAGCACTGTGAAAAGTGCTTACAAATGCTCAGAACTTGAACTACTCTACGCTACTCTACTCTACTTTTAAACATTGGGATCAATATAAGCCCATAATAAACCAAATATCTTTACTCATCTTAATATGATGTAATAAACCGCTTTTGTTTTGCACCAAAAGGGTTAAAGTAAGAAATTCAAATGTCATTTTATTAAACGAGTCAATTAATTGAACCGATTGCTCAGGCTGGCGTTGTTGGTGACGGCGTTTCACACGTACGCAGTGGTAGATCAGGTCTGGCCTGTCTCTTACACACGGAAATGTCTCTCGTCCAATGGCAATAAAGCACCTTCACCACCCGTGACATCTCTGTCATCCCTGACACACGTGTAAGCCTGTAGAGATCTCACCCAACCAGCAGATCCAGACGCCTTTCACAACACTTTCATTGAAACCACGTCCATCTGTTCAAAAACACGTCAAGTTCTCGGTCAAGTCGTCCAGTTTATTCTACAGACCTGTGTGGCCAACTCAAAGCCTGCGCTGAAAATCGGATTAACTCAATTAAATTGCGGGCAGGATTTCCATTCGATAAAACGACACAGATTCAACTCAAATGAAACATCCATCCCACTATAATTTAATTGAGTTAATGCCACTCATTGTTATCAAATGCAAACACATAAACACAACAACAAACACATAAATATGTGTTTGTCCAACTCAAACTAAAACCATTGGCAGGAAAGTAAGACATTTACCATTGTATAATAATACATATTTATAATGCATTTAATCTACTCACTAAATGCCTCGCAGACAGGCTTCGCTCAGTGAAAACAATCGCTCTCAATCACCATAGGAGAAACAGCGCCACCTAGCCTGAATTTAAAATAATGACGTAAAATTAAATTATAGCCAACCCGAGTCAAAAGAGCAGTAGACACATTGACGGTGAGACGCTTATTTATTTTTTACAGCTTTAATTGATTCTTGTTATCATGCTTTATTTTAAAGTTTAAAAAGAGTTAAAGCACTGCGAGCAACACATGCTTCCCATTGGCTCCCCCGGTGAGCATGCGCAGTGAGTCTCGGAGGTGAAACGTTTACAAATACTTGTGTTACTGTTATTCAATATACATACTATTTATTTTAATTGACACACTTAAGCAAATCAAACTATATATAAATATATCGTATTTAAGACATGCTTGAATTGGGGGGTTTTTTGTGTGTGTGTGTGGGCGCCTGCCTTACAATTATACATATTAGTAATTGAAAACACCATTAAAACACTAATAATATTAATTGTATTAGTAATAAATAAAATAATAATACATACAAAATAAAGGATAAATAATAATATTTAAAAAAAAACAAATGAAAACACTAATAATAAAATTTTGCAACATTTACTTAAAAGCACTTTTTTTTTGTTCGTTTAAGTTTATTATTTATGATAACGTCCCTGCAATAACATCCCTGTCTTTTTTTCCATTCACGTTTGTGTTTAAAAAGAAACAGTTTCGTTTGACTTTTTCCAGCAGTTTTGAGAGAAGAAGAAGAAGAAGAATGTGATAGCCCTGTATGATCTATGAAGAAGAATGTGATAGCCCTGGAAGAAGAAGAAGAAGAAGAAGAAGAAGAAGAAGAAGAAGAAGAAGAAGAAGAAGAAGAAGAAGAAGAAGAAGAAGAAGAATTATAAGAAGAAGAATAATAAGAAGAAGTGCATAATAATTACGATAGAATGTTTTCCTGACTTCACATTAAGCGAGCACGTGGAACTGCTTGTGTTCATCAGCTTTTATACACGTGATTTTCTAGAGAAAAATCCTGAATATGAAAACTACAGACTCAGACTAAAGTCACTGAGCAGAAAACCTCTTTACTGTCATGCAAATTGTACATTTTGTTAACATTCGTTGAAAATGTTTAAACTTCGTTAAACTTTATTCTTTATGTTAGTATGATTGTCTTAATGAACACTGTCAAAATGTACATTCTAAGAAAGACATAACTATCCGTTTTTACTTCCCGAGCTGGCCACATGACGTATACCGTCAACGCACATGCGCAGAGAAATTTAATTTAATTGTTAAAAGAAAAATACAAGAGCATTCAGAACATTTGAAAAGACTGAAAAAACATTTTCTCTCATTCTGATTCTCTTCGCTAATGAAAGACTAAAATGTGTGGTTAACATTTCGTCTAAACAAAGTCGTCAATATCATATAACACCTGATGTAATTATTATAACTAATCATGATTCAGTTGACAAGATGTGTCCCGTAACTGAGCCGGAAAATAAATACATTTTTCACATGTTATTTATTTATTTAAAAAGATTAATTTGGGGCCTTAAACTTTACTCTGCACTTTCCTATTGGTCTAGTTATTATTATTATTATTATTATTATTATTATTATTATTATTATTATTTTATATATATATATATATAGTTTGTAAATATTAAATTATTATTTTTTTTTGTTATGATATATTTTTCACTCGTGTAGGAAGAGAACGACCGCCATCTAGCGGCACGGCTTAGAAACTGCCGCTACCTTCGCCGTTGACTTGATCAAAATTCAAATATGGCAGTGTACGTAACAGGTAAAATGTATGTTTGTCCAGGTCAAATACTTTGTAATTTAAATAATAAATAAATAATTTTTGTTTGCGGGTTAAATTAATTTACGTAAATAATTAATGCTCTCATTTATTTATTTTTTATAATTAAAGGCAACCGTTTGGAGGGCCATTTGTGAAAACGTTTGGTTAAATTACGTCCTCTGACAATAAAAAAAATAAAAAATAAATAAAAATGGTCAACATTCGTCAGGATTGAGTGTGATTCCCATCTTGTCCGCTGGAGACTATTCCAGCAGGTTTGCTTCACTTTTTGATTTGGTTTGGAATGTTCTTTATATAATCCGTACTTTGTTGTAATTGTAATTGTTTTGTAAAATTATTTACTCTGACAATTAAAAAAAAATGTTTGCTTCACTTCCGCTTCCGTGTTTCGCGCGTGTGGTTCAGCACGTGGTTTGTCATTGTGGTCCCGCCTTCGTTATCTGACAATTAGCGTTAATTTACGGGTGTTGTTGATTCACCGGCGTTAATCTCGTTATTTCCCTCAGGTGTTTGTTTGTTTTTGTTCCCAGAATTAAACCTCTGCGGTGTCGTTTTTGCTTGTCCAGAAGCATCAAACTTTTATAAAAATGTACATTTTAAAATGGTCGATCCTACTGCACTTTTCCTTTTTTTTTTATCTTGCCCTATTTTTATTCTCAGTGTGACGTATCGCCATTCTAGTTTCCCGTTGTATTCTTTTTTTAAATTTCCGCTGTACCTAGTTTTCTATTTTTATGATTTTAGTTGTTCACAAATTGGTTCCACAAACGAGAAACGCCATCGTTAAAGCGGTAGAAACGCATAAATTAACTCAAACCCATAAAATAAAGGCTTGATAAATTAACAAGAGTACGATTGGAAAAATTCAAATCACGCCACCTGCATTGCCTTTCTTCCGCCACCGGGTGTCGCAGTTTCACTAAAAAACAGCGCAGCTTCGTCGGCAAAAGTGACGTCAGCTCGTCCTGCGTGATGCGTCGTAAGCCAGTTACTTCTTTAAAGGTCTTTTTTATTTACTGACGAATACAAACATTTTATTTTATTTACTATTTAATAAACACCGACGTGTTTGAAAAATAAAAAAAACTGTTTTATACGTCTGGACTCTTGCATGTTTCACAAGAACAAGAAAAAACTCGCTTAACGCTACAACATTTGGCCTTTCGTATGGTGAAATTGTTTTGTAAAAAGAGAAAATATTTTCTCCACGACGCCCTTCGTAAAAGGAACGTTTCATTCGTGTGTGTCTATTTATTCATTCACAGGTAATGGTGGGTAATAACATGATATTAAGTTAAAGTTTAAGTTTATTTAAAAAGCCAGTCACAGTGTCGCTAAGCAGCTGTGAGAATATATATAAAAAAACAAAGCTTGTTGCAAAAATGTCTATTTTTTGTTCGTTTTCTGATTATGACAATGACAAGTGCCCGTTACATTACTTTTGCAAAAATAAAACTAGGTCTTCCTTGATCAGCTTTAAAGACACGACAAGTAGAGCAGAGTAGAATAGAGTCGATTAGAGTAGAGAAGAGAAGAGTAGAGTAGAATAGAGTGGAGTAGAGTAGAGTAAAGAATAGTAGAGTAGAATAGAGTAGAGTAGAGTGGAGTAGAAATGAGTAGAGTGGAGTAGAGTAGAACAGAGTAAAGAACAGTAGAGTAATAGAATAGAGTAGAATAGAACGGAGTAGAACAGAATAGATTGTCATTATTACAGGGTTACAATTAAATTACTATTGATACACTATTTGGTGTAAAAACTATAAATAAAATATACACACTGAATTACAAATAAGTACAACATATAAAAATATGGATCACCGGAGAGTGCTCAACACAAACGCCAGACATGGGAAACGTGTGCGCATGCGCGCGCTCGTGGGGGGGGGTCGTTTTTTCCGTCCAAATCATTGGACATGATAGAAAAAAATGAGCAAATTCTCATTCATCTACACAATAATCTATAATCCGGATTGAAAGGCGCCAATAAATACTCCTTTTAAATATTCCTTAAAAAAATTTAAGGAATTATTATTATTATTATTGGTCTGAACGCTGAACCTCATTAACCATCAGAGATTGTGAGGCAAACCCAGTCAGAAGTTCTCGAGGATGATATTATAGACGCAGAATCAATAAGACCAGAACCAGAACTACAACACAACACTAAACTACTATTTTCTTCCAAGAATCAACAGAAACCGAGACGACATTTACACGTCTAAACCCCGTTAAAAACGCTATTAGTCTGTCGCTCGGAAATCAGTCAAACACGTCAGAAGTGAAATGCAACAAACAGACAAATAAAATAAGCCGCCAAATACATCGGAAATATAACGGTATATGACTGATCGGCGCGCGAGACCGATCGATTTATCGTTGCCGAAAATAATTACGATCGATAGTTATGTACAGGTTCAGAACAGATACAGCTGTTTGTTTATACAGTGTGTTATCTGTTTACATACATTAATAAACAATAATATCGTGGCCGAGAGTTTGGACTCGAGCTAAAGTCGTCGCAAGTCCAGCGGTTTTTAAACGCAGATTCACCAAATAACAATAATAATAGTAAATTAAAAATATCTTACCTTGTACGAATCACGTGCTGGTCATCCTCGGCCAAAACGTTCGAGTTTTATTCCTTCTTGTAAGTTGTGAGGCGTCTCGAGAAACGTTGTCTTTTGATTTAGCATCCCGGGATTATCCGCAGAATAATCGGGCAAAGTATCCGTGAAGTTCGAGTCCTGCGATTGTCCGACATCCGTGAACGCGGAGAAGACAGACGGGAGCGCGCACAGACAGACGGGCGCGCGCACAGACTAATTGCGCTACAATGAGAATGATCGGACCGCCCACGGGCGCGTGCGCGCGCAGATCAGCGTGTCATTATCTACTCCTCAATTACACAATAGTGCAATTATACGAGTGTACATACAATTATACAGTCTAGTTCACTCACGTGATGTGCAGAATACGTGTTTGTAATCAGAACAGAATCAGTGACAAACCTCATGACATCACACACTTTTTTCATTTGCGGGGTTTAAAATAAATAATTCAAGACATTTGTCTTTACATGCGTATGTACGTTTCACAATGGGACTCAAATACACGGCGGGTGTCATAATTAACGGCTCCGGCCTTTTATATTAGTAATTATTGAAAATAAATGATAATTTGTGAGAGTGAAGCTGCTGATTCAGAGGATGAGAATGACAGTGGAATGGGGAAGCTGTGTGTGTGTGTGTGTGTGTGTTGGTGTGTGTGTGGAGGAAGAGAGAGAGAGAGAAGAGAGGAGAGAGAGAGAGAGAAGAGAGAGAGAGAGAGAGAAACAAAAGTGAGAGAGTCAAAGAGATAGAAAGAAAAGAGAGAGCGTAAAAGAGAGATCGAGAAAGGAGAGTGAAAAAGACAGAGTCAAATAGAGAAGAGAGAGGATAGAGAGAGAGAGAGAGAGAGAGAGAGAAAGAGAGAGTGTAAAAGAGAAATAGAGAGCGAGTAAAAGAGACAGAGAGAGGGAGCAAGTAAAAAAGAGAGAGAGGGAGTAAAAGAGAGAGATAGAGAGAGGGTAAAAGAGAGAGATCGAGAGAGTGAGAGTGAAAGAGACACAGTGGGAGAGTCAAATAGAAAGAAAGGAAGAAAGAGAGAGAGTGTAAAAGAGAAGAAGAGAGTGAGTAAAAAAGAGAGAAAGGGAGTAAAAGAGAGAGAGAGAGAGAGAGTAAAAAAAGAGAAAGAATAAAATAGAAAGAGAGAGTGACAGAGAGAGTAAAAGAGATAGACAGAGAGAGGATAGAGAGAGAGAGAGAGAG
>CM051500.1:28466598-28501794 GCA_028031935.1 Paedocypris micromegethes
GAGAGAGAGAGAGAGAGAGAGAGAGTGTAAAAGAGAAAAAGAGAGCGAGTAAGAGGAGGGGGGTTAAAGAGGTAGAAAGAAAGAGAGGGTGAGAGTGAAAGAGACACAGTGAGAAGTCAAATAGAAAGAAAGAAGGAAAGAAAGAGAGAGTGTAAAAGAGAGCGAGTAAAAGAGGGAGCGAGTAAAAAAGATAGAACGGGAGTAAAAGTGAGAGAGAGAGAGAGTAAAAAAAGAGATAAAGAGTAAAATTGAAAGAGTGAGTGACAGAGAGAGTAAAAGAGATTGACAGAGAGAGAGAGAGAGAGAGAGGGCGAGTAAAAGAGGGAGCGCGAGCGCGCGCGCGCGGGCTAGAGGAGTGAGTGCGCGTGCGCGCGGCTGGTCTGTTCTCAGGGGATTGCGTGCGGACAGCTAATGTTTACCTGTAACTGAGAGAAAGGGGGCGGGGCGAGCGGCTGTGGTTTACAGGTGTGGGCGGAGCCTCCGAGGAGCTTCGCACGCAAGCGAACAATACAACCTTTATGAAGCCGGAACACGTGTCGAGGAGAAGCCGCCGTGTCAGCATTCCATCTGTGCGGAATCTCTCTTATATATGTGTGTGTGTGATATCAGGTGGAGTATAGACATATATGAAGACATACTGTGTGCGTGTAATAATGTGGAATATAGAAATATATGAAGATAAACTGTGTGTGTGAGATAATGTGGAATAAAGAAATATATGAAGATATACTGTGTGTGTGTGGTGTGTGTGTGTGATATCATGTGGAATATAGAAATACATGAGACATATGTGTGTGTGTGTGTGTGTGTGTGTGTGTGTGTGTGTGTGTGGAGAGAGAGATCAATATATAATCATCATTAAAAAAATGAATTAATCAGGTTGTGAAAAAGTCAGGCAAGAGAGAAAAAGAGTAAAAGAGAGAGAGAAAAGAGAAAGAGTAAAAGGAAAAGCGAGTAAAAGAAACAGTAAAAGACAGAGGGAGCGAGTAGAAGAAAGAGAGAGAAAAAAGAAAGAGTAAAAGAAACAGTAAAAGACAGAGGGAGCGAGTAGAAGAAAAAGAGTAAAAGAAAAAAGTAAAAAAAAAAAAGAGTAAAAGACAGAGGGAGCGAGTAAAAGAAAGAGAAAGAGAAAAAGCGATAGACCAATCTATAATGATTAAAAAAAGATTGTGGAAAAAGTCAGGCAAGAGAGAAAGAGTAAAAGAAAGAGTGAGGAAAAGAGAGAGAGATGGAGAAACAGAGAAAGAAAAGAGAGTGAGAGAGAAAGAGAGTAAAAGAGAAAGAGAGAGCAAGTAGAAGAGAGTGAGTAAAAGAGAGAAAAATATATAGACCAACATATAATCATCATTAAAAAATGTTGTGAAAAAGTCAGACGAGAGAAAGAGTAAAAGAGAGAGTGAGAAAAGAGAGCGAGCGGGTAAAAGAGAGACAGAAAGAGATTAAGAGGGAGAAATGGGGAGACAGAGAGTGAGAGTAAAAGAGAGTGAGTAAACCAGCGAGAGAGAGAAAGAGAGAGTAAAAGACAGAGTGAAAGAGAGAGCAAGAAAAGAGAGAGGGAGAGAGATCAATATATAATCATTAAAAAAAATGAGTTCATCAGGTTGTGGAAAAAGTCCTGCTGTCACTTTAATAAAACAAAAAGTTAAAATAAAATAATAATAATATAATTATAATTCAAATGAATGAGAATAAAGGGACCGTCAGCACACACACACACACACACACGAATATCTAAACATCAGAGTGATAATGAAATAGTGAAAACCATTTAAGGATTTGTGGGGGAATTTTCATCGGCGTGAAGCCGTGACGAGTGTGACGTGTGTGTGTGAGTGAGTGTGCGTGAGAGTGTGTGTGTGAGTGTGTGTGTGTGTTTGTGTTCCGACTCCATGAAGGCAAAGTTCAAGCACTTTACAAGGTCCATGTTCAAGTTTCTCCCAGCAGCTTTATATTTAAAATTTACGTTATAATACGTGTATTTCAAGCGATGCCTAAATCTAAACATCGCTGTTTTGTGGGAAAGAGAGTAAAAGAGATAGACAGAGAAAGAGAGAGAGTAGAAGAGTAAAAGAGAGATAGTAAAAGAGGGAGACCGAGAGAGTGAGAGAGACATGAGTCAAATAGAAAAAGAGAGTGTAAAAGAGAGATCGAGGAAGTGAGAGTGAAAGAGAGAGACAGACAGTGAGAGAGAGTCAAATAGAAAGAGAGTGGAGAGAGAGAACGAGTAAAAGAGGGAGAGAGATGGAGCGAGTAAAAAAGAGAGAGGGAGTAAAAGAGAGTTAAAGTGAGAGAGAAAGAAAGAGAGGGTAAAAGAGAGAGATCGAGAGAGTGAGAGTGAAAGAGACACAGTGAGAGTCAAATAGAAAGAAAGAACGAGAAAGAGAGAGAAAGAGAGTGTAAAAGAGAAGAAGAGAGCGAGTAAAAGAGGGAGAGAGATGGAGCGAGTAAAAAAGAGAGAGGGAGTAAAAGAGAGTTAAAGTGAGAGAGAAAGAAAGAGAGGGTAAAAGAGAGAGATCGAGAGAGGAAATATAATCTGATAGTTCTGATTTAAAAAGACACTTAAAAAATACCATAGGTAGTTACGGCTGCCTTTATTATGGGTCCCATTTAGTTAAAATGTTAAATCACTTTTTAATCGTCTTTTGGCATAACTGTTTTTTTTAATGCATGTTTAAATACAAATAAATACCACTACCATAAATCTGAAAAATTGACCCATTTTGGTATTAAAAAAATGCATTAAAAATATTTTTGAAATACTTAAAAGTATTTTTTTCCACTTTAAAACTTCTCCAGCTTGTCTTTTTTGGTGTAATTAATAATAATAATAATAATAATAATAATAATAATAATGAGTATTTGTAAGGCGCTTTTCACAGTTTTAACTGTCTCAAAGCGCACAATCATTATTATTATCATATAAAAAATATTCAGTTGACATTTGTAACACCACGCTACGTGTTTATGTTCTGTTTGGGTCAAATTGACCAGTGACAAAAGTAAAAAAAAAATAAAAATACTTAAAAATATCAACTGCATATATTATAAATAATAATACGGAAAAACCGCACGCCCCGCCCAAGTTTGGGTCTAGTCCCGATGACGTTCACTTGACCGGATTCCACCGTACAATTACATTTTCAAGCACTTGATTTAAGCCTTGAAAACAACTTTTGAAAAAGTGAAATTCAAGCATTTGTGATTCGCGTAACGACAAACACTATCTGTTCTCCTCAGGGTTCCTACACTTTCTGAACGATAAAATTCAAGCACAAGTTTTTTCCAAGTTTTCTTGTCCTCATTCCACTTAGATGCTAAATCACTTTATATTTGTATTTCGGTATAACCGTTTTTTATTACATGTTCAAACACAAATAAATACATTTATAATGCTAAATACTAAATTAAATACTAGAATCTGAGAAATGACCCAACGCAAGGCCGCAGTAAAACGATCAGACGTCGACCTGTCTGTGATTTGTGCTCAAGTTGAATCTAAAGCTCAGTTTGAACTTGGCGTCGAAAGCTTGTCCGACCTGATGATATCACTCGTGGAACGAAAAGACGTTTTATATCAGAAAATAATTCGTGTGGCCATCGCAAAGCATTTTGCCGTTCGTCCGGAGCCAAATTACACACACTCTAAAAAACAAAGAGCAGCTTGACAAAATAACACCAACGCAACAACAGTCCAAAGGCTTGGTTATGATGATCGCAACACAGTCTTACAGTAGTAGTAGTAAAGTAGTAGTGAGGGTGTCGACTCTTCTAATAGAGAAAGTTCCGGTCCGGTCCCGAGGACGTGCACTTATCCAGAATCCACCGTTTAACTGACATTTTCAAGCACTTCATTTAAAATTCAAGCATTTTCTAGGCCTTTAAAAATATATATTATTGAAATTCAAGCATTTAAGGATTTCAAGCCTGAATACACACTTTCGGATCGAGTATAACCTGAGGACAGATGGGTAGAATAGAGATGAATCTCAGGCGACGCACATTTAAATGACAGACCATGAAGAGCCAGAGAGAACGAGAAAAACACAAAGACAAACGGAAGGTACTGAGTGGGAGAGTTCCTGAGAAAGAGAGAGAGAGGAAAGTTAGGTAGGTAGAGAGTGAGGGATTTGGATAGAGCGAAAAAGAGACTGAGAGAAAAGGGATGGTAGAGACCCTTCTTGGATAGGGTCTCATGGATTCTTGGACTTGGATAGAGTGAAAGAAAGAGACTCTGAGAGAAAAGGGAGAGAGAGAGAGAGAGAGAGAAGGTAGAGAAAATGAAAGGTAGAGAGTGGGGGACTTGGACAGAGTGAAAGAGAGCAAAAAAAAAAAAAAAAAAGAGAATATAGAGAGTGGGGGAGTTAGAAAAAGTAAAAAAGAAAAGTAGAGTGAGGGAGATGTAGTGTAAGAGCGAGAAAGAGACCGACAGAGAGAAAGAAAGGAATGCAGAGAATTGTTTGGTTGAGAGGTTGAAGAGAGAGTGCGAGAGTGGGGAGAGAAAGATAGACAGAGAGAGAGAGAGAGAGAGAGAGAGAGAGAGCGAGAGAGAGTGAGAGAGGGGTGGAGGGTGTAGAAGGACAGAGTGAGTGAGATAAGAAGAGAGAGAGAGAGAAAGAGAGAAAGAGTGAGAGAGGGCTGGAAGGTGTAGAAGGACAGAGTGAGTGAGATAAGAAGAGAGAGACAGAGAGAAAGTGAGACAGTGGGAGAGAGAGAGAAAAAGAGAGAGAAAGAGAGACGGAGAGAGAGAGAGACGACCTGCAGGTTGCACAGCTCTCGTTCCGGAAGAGTCGGGCTAATAAAGGCAGAATAAAGGAGATCAGTTTATCCGTTTAAAACAGCTTTAAGATTCTCGGGTGATAAATCACTGATTTACATCTTTGGTACTTTGACAATAAGACAAAATAAAACATCACAAGCGAAACACACACATCCCAACTCACTCACATTGGTCACGAAAACGCCGCCCTGTTTTAAATTAGAAAAAAAAAAGAAAATCGTAGAAAAAAATTGTAGACGCAACAATCGCCGAATGACCTCGCGTTCCAGAAACGTCTCCGAGAGAAACATCCGGCGCTTCCCGTTCTTTCGTTTCATGGATTAAAACACCACAAACAAAAGCAGACGACGTCCATCGTGTCGCGGTTACAACGTCGCGCAATTAATCGTCCAATCGCGCGGATATTTATTTAAAAAAAGGCAACGCTTTTCTGTTTTACGATCACCGTAATCATACAAATGTACAAAAATAAACATTTCTCTTTCAGAGTTCACATTTCCAAGCAGAATTTCGCACGTCTGATTTAAAAAAAAAAAAAAATATATAAAAAAACCGCGCGACGCACAAAATCGCACAAAATTTCGTGCCCCGGGCGAAGGAAGGCACGGAGAGGACGGAGGCGGAGTCTCTAGGGCTGGTCAGGTGTCGCGGGCGTGTGGTAGTACGACTTGAGCGGCTGCCCGTCTGCGCACACGCTTAGCGCCACATACGTGTGCAGCAGGAGCAGTGGGAAACGCGACGTAAAGTACGACACAAACTCCTCCGGGATGGAGCCCAGAGTCTCCTGGACGTCTGTCGGCAGTTCCCTGTAGTGATGTTTCTGGGAACGACAAACGAAAAATACACTACGGTTACCGTGCTTGCGCAAATATAAGCACCAGCTCTTTTCCCGCCAATTTTAGCTTCGCAAAAACTTGGGGGGTGCTTTTATTCGCTTACCGTATTTACGTGAATATAACCACCTGATTTGTTTTCCCCCAGATTTAGCGTCTCAAAGTCTTGCAGGCTGCTTATAATCACCAATTTACAATATTTACGTAAATATAAGCGCTCATTTTTTAAAATAATGGTTGTGGAGGCAGAACACTCGTTTAAATACTGTAAAATAATTTATTATGATTTTTATTCAATTTGAAATGTATCGTCTTTGTTTTTTAACCCTCCAGTTAAGAAGTCCAGTCGCACTTTTTTTCAAGATAAAACGCACAAAAAATTCAATTTTGGTCCTACATATAAGAGTTATCCTTCAACTGAAAGTTTGAACGCACATATTTTTAGGTTACACTCTTAATAAACACAGGACAATGTGTTTTATGTAAAAATAATAATAACAATAATAATAATAATAAAAAAAACTAGTATTACTTTTATTAGTAATAATAAAAGCCTTCTCTGTCAGCTGAAAACGAATCACTGAAACATATGTCTAAATAAAGCTTAGAATGTCTGTTTTAAAAATAAGTGCAAGTAAATACAGCTTTTTTAACCGAGCAAGATATTTGCAGTTGAAAAGGGGAAAAGTAGGTCAGTGTCACAAACACTTTGCGCCTAAGTGAGAACACCTGAACTCAATGACCTGCTGATCTTAATGAGCCGCACCTGGAGACAGCGCGCAGCTCTATTCATTGCACGTTGCCAAACCGAAAGATAAAAAAAAAGCAACTGTGATTAACGGCGTTAAAAATAATCGTTGCGATTAAGCACTTGAAATCAATCACGTGCGTTAACGCGTTAACTTTGTCTGCTTTTCTAGGTGTTTGTAAATAAGTAGTGCTGTCAAACGACAAACCGCACCTTATTTCTCATGGCCCGCAGCAGGTCCCTCACCGATCCGCCCTTATACGAACGGAATTTGCGTAGATCTGTAAAAAAACAAACAAACGTCAGGTGATGAAACGGCGAGCGGGATGAGGTGACCGCTGCGCACCTGTCTGGAGAGGAAGTGTGATGTGAGCCCTCCAATCAGCTTTCACCACCACACGCCCCCCCCTCTCCAGCTGCCGCACGATTGGTCCGTCCAACGGCTCCTTCTCAATCCGATCGCTCACGTCCTGCACACAGGGTGGAAAGCCATCGTCAGATTGACGCGTAATAGCAGTGTAATAGCAGTGTAATACCAGTGTAAAAACAGTGTAATAGCAGTGTAATAACAGTGTAATAGCAGTGTAATAGCAGTATAATACCAGTGTAAAAACAGTGTAATAGCAGTGTAAAAACAGTGTAATAGCAGTGTAATAGCAGTGTAAAAGACAGTGTAATAACAGTGTAATAGCAGTGTAATAGCAGTATAATACCAGTGTAAAAACAGTGTAATAGCAGTGTAAAAACAGTGTAATAGCAGTGTAAAAACAGTGTAATAGCAGTGTAATAGCAGTGTAATAGCAGTGTAATAACAGTGTAATAGCAGTGTAATAGCAGTGTAAAAACAGTGTAAAAACAGTGTAATAGCAGTGTAAAAACAGTGTAATACCAGTGTAATACCAGTGTAAACAGTGTAATAGCAGTGTAATAGCAGTGTAATAGCAGTGTAATAGCAGTGTAATAACAGTGTAATAACAGTGTAATAGTGATTGGCACATCCAGTATACGACAAAGACGCTTTAATACAGTGGTTCCTCCACTTACGAATGACTTGGGTGACGAAAAATTTTTTTTACGAAGGTCGTCGTAGAGAAAACATCGTCTCTTTTTACGAAATTATTTCACTATACGATAGGCCAAATGTTGTAGCGACAAGAATGTTAAGCGAATGTTACAAAATGAATAAATATTTTGTATATTATTGTATATTATATTATGACATTTTGTAAATATTCTAATATTTTGTGAAGAGAGGAACCACTGTACCAAACTCCAACGGAAATATTAATCACAACTTAAACAAACCAATCCAAGATTAGTTGTTCAATTCAAATGCAAATAGCACACACACACACACACACACACACACACACACACGTTACAATCCAAACCACATACCAAAATGTGAAGCATTTTCGTTCGTTTCTTTGAAATTTACGTTTGATATTATTTGACGTTTGATATGTTCGGCAATAATCCGATTCTATAAAACCAGACGTCTTGGATAATGGCAGTGGTTTGAGAGTTCCCAGCATGCCTTCCTCCTCACAGCACCACACTTACCTTCACAGAGGCGAGTGAGCAGCTACACCTCAGCTACATTCACTATTCACTTCACAATAAAAAGACAATAGATAAAAATGCAATCAAATACAACCTAAACAGATAAACATAAAATGTGAATAAAATACAGAAAAGAAAAAGATTAGAAAACAAACACAATAAAATGAGCAAAATACTATTTATTTTGTATCTGATTGCAGTTTCATCTCTCATCTTTTTATTGTATCTCTTTTTCGCACGCATTCCCCCGTACAATAAAAAGATAAGAGATAAAAATGCAATCAAATACTACATACATAGATAAAGATAAAAAGTGGAAAAAAATACCCAAAGAAAAACTACGAAGATGAAGAAAAATATTGAAAAAAAAAAATACAATAAAAAGAGCAAAATACAACTTATTTACTATTTGATTGCATTTTCATCTCTTATCGTTTTATTGGATCTCTTTATCGCCCTTCCCACGTTAAAATGCGGGACGATTGGAAAAAATACATTTCACATGTGTATATGACAATTAAAATGAGATTTTGTGTCTGTGGTTTGCTTTGCTTTGTCAAAAAAAGACACTTTTCTTTTTTTCCTCTTTAAAAAGACTCTTTCTTCCCCTAAAATTTATGAACACAGATAAATAATTGACATTTTTCTTTTTTAAAGTCCCCCCCCCTAATTCGCGACTTGACGTTGCCCTGGAACTCAGAAAAGCGCTTTATAAATAAACCTGAGCTTAAAATGAACCTTCAGACGAACCTGAAAGAACTGAAGCTGCTTGTCCAGGCTCCAGAAGAAGGGATGTGTGAGCACCTGCCGGGCCGCGGGTCTCTTCTCCGGCTCCATACTCAGCATCTGCTCGATCAGGTTCTGGGCCACGATGTCCTCTGAGGTGAAAAGGGAGGCAACCATTCATCGATTCCGATCGGAAATGATTCAAAAAGTCGAAAAGTATCGATACGCTCCGTTTTTCTCCGAAGACGGTAAACATGCCGTACTTACTTCACGATAAAAAGACAATAGATACAAACGCAATCAAACACAACCTAAATAGATCAAGATAAAATGTGAATAAAACACAAGGGGAAAACTATGAAGAAAAAACAAATACAATAAATAATGAGCAAAATACAACTTGTTTTGTATTTGATTGCATTTTTATCTCTCATCTTTTTATTGTATTTTTCACACGCATTCCCCCGTACAATAAAAAAAGATAAGAGTGCAGAAATGCAATCAAATACTACATACATAGGTAAAGATAAAATGTCATTAAAACACCAGGGAAAAACTACGAAGATGAAGAAAAAGATTAAAAAACAAATACAATTTAAAAAAACTCCAGTTTAAAGCTCTAGTGTTAAAATCAAGAACCAGTCTCAATGATTCTACTCTGGTCCAAAAAGAAAGAAAAAAACTATTAAAAAAAAAAAAATTGCAATATATAATTGATCAAAAGTGCCTTTCACTAAATTTGTTCTCTTTAAAACTTGGAGATACTTAGTTATTACGTAGCCAAGATAAAATTTAGACAGATGCTTTTTTATTATTTGTGTTTTTTCAATAATTATTCTCTTATTTATTTTCAGTGTAAAATTATTATTTATGCATAAATCAAACTTTTTTCTCTTATTTTAAGTCGAGAAGAGAGAAATGTGAATGTAAATTGTTAGTTTTCTTTTGTCCTGTATTATTTGGTTATTGAGCAGCAATAAACAACTTAATGTTAGTGCTGTTAAACGTAAAAAAAAATTTAACTAATAGTTTATTCGTTTATTATTAATAATTATTTATTATTAACAATTAATAATAATAAAAATAAGTATAGAATCTTGTAATATTGAATATTGATTTTATTTGACTACAACTGAAGTGTAAATTATAAATGACAAATGTAAACTCAACACAAACAATTGTTTAAATATTGTAATTTACCATTTTGACATAAGAAAACAATGGTTAAGCTGGTCATGAAAAAAAAAGTACATTTAATTTGTGTGGCAAAAGTATCTTCACGTTTAAACACATAATACTAAACAGTATTGATGTGAAACTCAAAAACTTGAAATACCGGAAAAAACGGAAGTGCGATAAATGGTGCTAATAAAATTTGACGCGAATAAACATATTTAATTAATCCCATGAGTTAATGCGTTAACTTTGACAGCCCTACCTAAAACATAAAAAGCTTTCATGTTATGTTGTCATGTTTTGAAATGAACGAACGCATAATAATCGTGATTATTCTTCAGTCCCTAGTGGTGAAGTACCGCGTCTGTCCACAGGGGGCGGTGTGTGCTCACCGTGCTTGTTGGGCTGCAGATGGTCCAGCGAGTAGACGTTGAGTAAGATGTTGGCTTGTCTTTGCAAAGACTTCCCGAAGGGGTGGTGGCCCTCGGAGAGCACGTAGTAGAAGACACAGCCGGCGGAGAAGATGTCCACCATGCAGGTCTGCGGCAAGAACTCGCTCAGAAATGTGTCGGGAAACGGTATCACACACGAGAATCGGAATGAGTGGAAAGTTTGAGCGTTTTTGGCCGAACTAACAATTTCAAACGACCAGGAATTGGAACGCAATCAAAAAATGAAATGTTCTTTAAACTGTGCGGCTTCTTTCAGAAAAAAAAAAAATATATATATTTTGTCCAAAGGTTTGTAATTGTATTCGGTTTTCATTTCTGTTTATTTCTGTTTTATTTCACTGTTATTGAAACAGGCACGTTTAGACATAAATACAGTGGAACCATTTTAGAAAAGGTGAACAAATCTTAATTAAACTTCAAAAAAAAAAAAAAAAACAATTTATAAATCGATATTTTCTAAATTAGCCTGCATGTAAACAAAACTTAACGGTCAAATTGAATACAATTCAGAAATATTTTGACACATTTATTGTTATACAACATCGAAAAGAGCACATGTTTACAATGTTATCTAACTTATTTTTAAAAGTAGCACTGCTTTTATGTCATAAGCACAAACAAAATTGTTAAAATAAAGTGCTTAACTTTAAAAAGAAAAGACAAAAAGAAGTAAAAACAACATTAAAGAACTTTTCCCAACCTCGCCCTTTTCGATAACTGTAATTTTCATAATAATTTTAATATAATCACATTTTAATGTGTCATTTTATTATAATTTTAACGATAATTTTAATGACTGTAATTGTTATTAAGTCCTTTGCAACCTCGAAATTTCTTCTTTTGCAGAATTTTACATTTCACTTTTTTGGGCAAATTTTACATTCGCAACATTTACCACCTGTGATCCACAGAATCAATGCGTTTCCACGTTATAGTCGCGTTAGGACGCCACTTAAATTTTAGGTGGACCGCTAGATTTAAAAAAATAGTCGGTTTTGTGGCCATTTCTGATTGGTCCACAAGCCACCAACGTGAGACTCAACCATATTGATTGGCTACTAAGTAGTGCGGAAAAAAAAAAACCTCAACCTCATCATGAAATTCGATTATCGCGGGAGTTAAAACCTCCATATTGATGCGATAAAGATTAATCGTGCAGCTCTAATGTGTAACGTTTCTTGATTAAAAAAAATATTAGTTCAATATTGACCTGTGATAATAAGATCACAATCCAATAAGTTATTATAATCGCACAGAAAGGCTGCATTAGACGCTGCTCGGAACCGAATTCCATCTGCACCTCCTAAAACAGTCAACACCTTTAATTAAGGCTCTTCATGTCTTCCCAATGCTCTGGTTTTTCTGTGTTTCACTCCTCCCCTGAGCGCCGTACGACTTTGCTGTTTATTTTAAACTGGCCACGTTATCTAAACACCAACGAACAAATGAATAAAACGCAACAATCCTCGCTTTGAGACCGTAGTGACTGTGAAAAGCGCCCCACAAACGCGTCTTGAACAGGGACGTACCGGATTGGACGTGGACTCCTCGCTCAGCACTTCCGGGGCGATCCAGCCCTCCGTGCCGGGAACGCCGGACCTCCTGCTGAAGCTGTGCCGGCCCACCGCCAGCTTCTTACACAGCCCGAAGTCCGAGATCATGGCCTTGACGCGCCCGTGCGAGTTGGGCATCGACACCAGGATGTTGTGCGGCTTAAGGTCCCGGTGAACTAGGAAGCAGCGGCACGTCATCACACAACCATCCTCATCCTCATCGCTACCACATTTTCTAAAGTACTCGGTAGTCGCCACTAGGGCTGGGCCATAGGGGTTAAAATTCATAGCACGGTATTTTCTAGTGTACAGACGGTATCGGTATCAGTGTGTGTGGGGGGTGTTCTTATTTTATATTAAGTACGAAATTAAAACGCAAGGGGAAACCTGGAGAAGCAGCTGTCATTTTTAATATATATTTATAATATATAGTATATAATTTATAAATTAATATTTATAATATATCTGTTAAAAGTAGTGCAGGCATTTATTTAAAAAAAAAACATTTAAATTAAATGGCCTGCGGTCTATCTTTTAAGAGAGTGCAAGAGAGAGAAAGAGAGAGAAAGAAAGAGAGAGAGAGAGAGAAAGAAAGAGAGAGAGAGAGAAAGAGAGATACAGCAAGAGTGAGAGAGAGAGAGAGAGAGAGAGAGAGAGAGAAGAGAGAGTGAGAGAGAAAGTGACACAGACAAAAATGGAGAGAGAGCCAGCGCGCGTCACGCTTTCCCTCTCTTTCGCGCGCGCGTCTGAATCTAAAGTTGCGTGAAACCAAGGTTAACAATCTAAAACAGACTTTGACCAAAATGAAACGAGCAGAATTTACTCGTGCGCGTGTTTTACGGGACTCGCGCTCATACGGAAACAGCCGCTCTAAAAAACCGCCACATTACAGACACGGAGCGGCACAGCGCATGCGCGACACATGCGCCTCGCGGGTGATCTATTAATGCAGTTTCTTACAACGCTTTCTGTATTCGATTAGCAATGTATCTGTGTCGTAAATAAAAGTCATAACAAAACAAATGTATTTTAATGTATTAAAGCGTTGATATGTGTGTATAAAAGGTAAATTCATGAATTATCACGGTATCCACAATATTGCAAAATCCATATCGCGGCACATCTCAATACTGGTTTTCACGTTAATACCGCTATACCGCTCAGCCCCAGTCGCCAAAAGTCCGCCGATGCCAGAAGTGAGACATGTCTATGTTTGAGTGTTAACGCTGATTTAAAAATAAAAATGTCATGCTGTTCCGTCGACTAAGTTTCCTTATATAGCCTGTGTAGACATCTACTGTAGCCTATTGTAGACAAACTACAAGTGCGCGTATGCCCCGCCCCCCAGCAGCAGTGAAGGAAACCAAGTCTGGCTCTTCTATCATTTCTAAAGCATCTTCCTCATGCATGGTGATGACGGTGTAAGTATTATCAATTATTATCAACACATTTATTCATACATTTCTAAATAATGGTAAAGGGGTGAGCAGTCTGTGAAAACCTAGCTGAAGTCGTGTTTTTGGTACTTTATCTACATGAAATAAAGTGCAGTCTGTTAAAATAATAAAAATGTCAAAATAATACTTCCTATTAATAAAAAAGCCAGAGTTGCACCGTCACCGTTTAAACTTTCTACAATTATGTATCCTGTGATATGTTGCAAACAACGCGCTTTTCATCTTAAACAAATGTTCTTCATTTCAAACTATCCCCCTTTTTAAAGGATATGAGTAAACTGTTACTGTTACCTGTGAATATAAATAATGTGTTTATTAAGAACTCGGTATTAGGGATGTAACGACATTGGAGATATCGTAATACCGCCGTACTAAAAATATCGTAAAGAATCGATATATCGTCGTCGTCAAGTTGCGGTAAAATGAACGGACTACATATTCCATGATGCTTTGCGCTGCGGTTTAACCAATAGGAGCAAACCGAAAGAGAAAACAGCGTGAACTCGGAAGAAAATCCCGATATCCCCTTCATCCTTTAAATCAGATGTGCGGAAACATTTTGGTTTTGCCGTTTCAACTAACACTAAAGGGGAAAATAGTATAGTTAGTGTATCGCCGTTTCTGACTTCACTTGAATTTTGCAGTTTGTAATTAGTGTGACCGGAGTTTTCAACGGTTAACAACGGCCAATGATTATTATATTGTCAGCTTTGTTACTATAAGCATAAGAGACAAGTCTTCTGTAATATCGTGAGCTTCTACACGATATCGTGATAAATTTCGTATCGTGAGGATCATATCGTGATAATATCGTATCGTGAGATTTGCATATCGCTACACCCCTACCAATCACACATTCGCGGAACAAAACAAAGCTGGAATTCATTTGAGAGTCGTCTGAGAGACGGCGAATAATTGCATTGCGCTTTGTTCGTTCCATAAGTGCGCCGTGATTTCAGCTCTGCAAAATACTGTACGCATAATACTGAATGCTTTTGAAGCCAAACCCGAACCGGAAGTGCGATTAATGCCGTGAATAAAAAACTGAATAAGCACATTTAATGAATCGCACGAGTTAACGCGTTAACTTTGACAGCCCCTTTCACACATACAGACATTCCCGGCAAAATACCGGTATTTTGCCTGCACGCACGTATGTGTGAACAGACAAATGCCGGGAAATTCGTTCCGGGAATATTCCGGCACGGATATTAGTAACGTTCCCGGTATCTTGCCGGGATTCTGCTGCGTGTGAAAGTGAAACGGAAGATTCCCGTTGAGAGCGCACTGACGTCACCCGCTGCTCCGAGCCAATCCGAACATTCTGCCGTGGGTCACGTGCTCAAATTTTCGCGCGGTCATTTCGCGCTTTCGCGGGTCTAGCCGTTCAAAAGGTTCCGCCGGTTGATGATGTCACAAGATAATCACTCGTCGCCCGTTTACAGAAATCACGGTCGGAAAAGTCGTCCAACTGAAACGACAGCGAAATCAAAGCACCTGTAATAATTCATTCGTTTGTCACCACATCAAAGGAACAGTTAGTGACGCCGTCTCTTACGAAACAATTACCGCCGTTATTCATGATTACAAAGGCGCAGCTGTTTAAAGCGTGTCGCCAGTTGATGATGTCACCCAAAATACTGGGACTTTGAAGGCGCCGTGTGAAAGGTTCTTTTCCGTTAAAATGCAGGAACGGCGGCGCTTGTGTGAACAGTCTTTGCAGGAAAAACAGCAGAACGACTTTACTGGTATTTCGCCGGCATTGCTGCGTGAAAGGGGCAAATGACTACACAACAATCCTCACGCGCGTACCGATTTTCAGCGAGTGCAGGTGGGCCAGTCCGGAGAGGGTCTGGTGGAGCAGCTGGCCGGGCTCCAGGCCGTGACGGTTGAAGTCCTTCCGCTCCACGTACTGAAAGCAGGAGCAGAGCGTTGAGCCGCGGCGGCGGCGTACCCGAGGGGGGCGGAGTCACCTCCTGGAGCGTGGCGCTGCACAGCTCGATGGCGATGTACTGGAACTGGCGGTCTCGCTCGGTGCAGAAGTAGCGGATGACGTTGGGATGCTCGTCAGACTCGCGCAGCAGCTGCACCTCGCGGTCGGCGAAGCTGAAGCATTCTGGGAGGATCCGCTTCACAGCCACGGGACGCTGCTCGAAATGTCCCCTGAACACACGCCAACGCTTTTTCATTTAGTTTTAGTCACAGTCATTTGACTAAAACTCGGTTTTGTTTGAGTCCCAAATTGCCGTATTTTCTGGACTATAAGCCGCACCTGTATATAAGCCGCATCCGCTCTATGTACCTGCATTTTAACACGGCAGCAACTTCGCAGATTAAAACGGGACAGAAAAAAATTGAAAATAAACGGTATCTACAGTATTTATCTTCATTATCAAAAAATCTGCAGAATAGCCGCACCTTTGTATAAGCCGCATGGTTCAAAACCTATAAAAAAAAGTAGCGGCTTATAGTCCAGAAAATACGGGTAATACGGAAAATACGATATCTTAATAATTTTTTTTTGTTTTTAGTCTAATTTTAGTCGACTAAACACCACATCATTTTAGTTCGCTAAATTACAGTATAGATCCAAGTTCAAGTTTAGAGCTTTTCTTAGTTCCAGACCAATGCAAAGTCGCTTTAAAACATATAAATAATCAACACTTCTTTTTTTAAAGACTTTTTTTTTTCCCACATAGCGTCTTTGCGTTGGTCTCGGACTAAGAGAAGCGCTATAAAAATGAAATCAACTTGAACTTGATTAAAATATTGTGGTCTATAGGGTCGAACACGGCACTGAGATCCAGCAGAACTAATTATGAAATGTTTCTGTACTATGGTTCGGTCTAAAACCTGATTGAAACTTTTCAAATTTATCATTCTGTTCCCGGACCTGAAACCACCTTTTCAATAATTTTTGACACCGAACGTAGTCAACGAAAATATAGGTGCTTAATATTCTAAATGTTTACTAAAGTTGCTATGTCTAAGACGTAGTTAACTATGAACACATGTAATATATACAAAGATCTTACTTATTTGGAAAAACGTTTATGTTTCTTGAACTTTTCTTTCAATCCAAATAAATGTATTCTCATGAATGAAACCTCAACAAAGAGGAAATCAAATACGGTAAAACAATAATTATAATTTTACAGATAGTTTTTTTTAAGGTGGCGTCGAATGTAAAACGAATCCATATATCTGAGCGTTTTTCCTGCCGCTAGCAGACGTTTTTGAAGAAGCTCGCGCCTCTATACTCGCCAGCTCACCGCGCCTTTCCAGCAGCTGAAAGACTCCGTGTCCTGATTGGTTCTCCTTGAGTTTGCACTATGATTAGACGTCGTCACGAAAAGCGCTTTCGTTTGGTTTTTATTCGTTGATGAAAGTGTCAATAATAAATGTAGTTATAGTTTTCGTCCCTGAGCGCGAGTTTTTATATAGTTTTACATAGTTTCGTTTTCGTTTCGTCAGGGAAAAAGTGACGTTGACAAAGACGAAAATATTTCATCAACGAAATGACCACTGTAGCTCTCACCGGTACACGATGGTTCCTTCCGCTCCGTGTCCCAGAACATCTCGCGGGTTGAATCTGATGTTCCCGATCCGTACGATGTTGAGCTCCTCGTCTGAGGGGAAAAAAACGTTAAATAGTTAACATACATCGGTAGAATGATAAAATTGTACGAAATAATCGGATTTACCATTTACTCAAGTACTTTGACCTCTTGAGACCCGAGCTTTGAAATGTTTTTAAGCACTTTATTTGAACGTTTTTGTTTGAACTTATTTTTATTACATTTTATATAATATTATTATTTTATATATATAATGTTTCTGAATTTTATTGACTTTGACAGTTAAGTATTGATTACATGCAGGCTTATTAAGAAAATATCTACCTGGAATTAGTTCTTTTATTTTGAAGTTCAATTAACAATTGTTCACCTTTGCTCAGGGTAAACTTACCATTTGTCAAGGTAATTCCCAGTACGCCTCATTCTACGTCATCAGAACGTATTTTCAAAAGTAGCACTGCTTTTACGTCATTAGTTAGGCAACGTTGTAAATACATGCTCGGTTCGAAGTTACAGAACAATACGTTTGTCAAGAATTTTCTGAATTTTGATAGTCAAGCATTGATTAGAAACAAGCTAGCTAAAAATAAACATATGTGTGTGGTGTGTGTGTGTGTGTGTGAAAGAATATTTAATAACTTAAATCTTATTTCCAATATTAACATTAAAAGCTCATTATATTTGAGCCTGCGCCAACGCAGCATAGCCAGGCCAAGGCTGAAGGCCCGTCTCCACAAGAGATACAGATTCGTAACTATCTAAAAGTTGTCTTGACTTATAATATAATATAATAATAACATAGTAATTTAATTAACACCAATAACCAGACAATCAAATGAATAAAAGTGATGATTCTTTTACAGATCTACATAGTGTGCTTTGAGACAGTTAAAACTGTGAGAAGCGTCTTAAAATAACTCAGAACTCATATTAATTTATGATTGACCATAGATAATATTTTATTATATATTTGAAAATAATACTTAGGCTATAGAACTTATAATTAGTGTTTAATAATGCTATTCTTACTCTCCTCGTTTTAAGACTTCGTGAAGGTCGAATGGAGACCTGATTACGTATCACCATAGCAACGTCTATCTTTTGTTATTGAACAGAGACCACGTGTGTAAGTCAGTCCTCTGACAAATCTCGTTTCCTGCTGATAGTCACGCGAGATATATCACGTCATTCAGGGTACAAAGGATCCGCATTTCCTGACTGTGAGTGAGTAATGCACTGAACGGCACAAAAAACACGTGTTAAACCTCTAACCGCGGTGTCGGTGTCATGCATTACTCCTGGATCCAGCTTCCGGACAACTCTGGACAAATGCCGGCCATGATGAAACACCTGACTGATGTCGATCTATTACGAAGCCTCCAAGAAGGATAACAATCTTTCAGTGTGTGTGTGTGTGTGTAAAAAGGTCCTGACCCGCTTCCTCGCACTCGTTGGCAGAACTGGCCAGGTCGGTGTGGGAGAGGTTGGAGTGGTTGGAGGGCCACGGCGTGAGGCTGGGGCTGCTGTGGGTGGAGGTCTCGGAGCGGTTGTGCTCCGTGTCGGAAGGCTGGAAGAGCATCTGCCTCCGCTCCAGCTTCTCCAGCAGCTCCAGCTTCTCCTCCATCTGCTGCTCAAGCTGCTGATGCTGCTGCTTCTGGAAGCTCTGGAGGAGGAGGAGGATGAGGACAACAACATCACATCCATTCACAGCCCAAAGGATTGTCGGGTTTCTTTAACGATCACTGAAATCATTGGTCGGCCTCAGAAGTCACCGAGTAAAAGAGTAATATACTGGACTCTTCCCATCCTCTGCACAACGGCGTTGAGCTATTGCCATCTGGAAGAAGGTACAGAGTAATTATGGCCAACAAAAACTCTTTTACGTCCACGAATAGGAACTTTTTTTGAATCTTGTTTGGGACAAAATGTTTGTCCTTTGGAAATCATGTTGTCATGTGTTGAGATGCGGGACAGCAGGGACGCGTCATTGAGTTTGTCTCTTTGTTTCTGGATGTTTGTTTCTAAATGTGTGGTGAGAACCAAAGACACATTTCCACATCTGTGGACAATAAAGTTTTCCAATCCAATCCAATCCAATTTTCACTGGTGCTAAAATTATCGAAAAATAATAAAATCAAAAAATTAGACGACAGATCTATCGTAGATTAGATCTATCATTTAATCTAAAAAAATAATCGTCAGCTGCAGCCCTATATATATATATATATATATATATATATATATATATTTAACCTCCTGAGACCCGAGCTCTGAAATTGCGTTCTTTTTCAAATTGACTTTGCTAATTGGGCTTTTAGAAGCACAGTACGTATAAAAATGAAGCGTCGTTTTTTTTTTTTTTGATTTAATGTTGGAGATATTACATAAGTTATTACTAAATATTTACTTATCTTTTTTATTGTAAATATATTTTTTTATAATAAAATATTATTTTTTATATAAATATTACATCTATCTTTTGCGTTCTAACAAAAGGGACAAGTCTTACCTAAACATCGCACTCATAAATTTCCATAAATAACACATTTAAATACTTCCATGTAAAGACTTGCGTCTCGCACTGCAGCCCACAGAACTTCAGTTCTAATCTCTGCCATTTTTGATAACTGCAAAATGCGCTTTGACGAACGGAGACTACTAGGGTGTAATGTAGGATCACTATAACATGGCCAATCGTTTTTTTACTTCAGAAATATTAAACAGCGCTTGGAAACCCCTTGTGATGATATGTGACCTAACGAGGACGCCGGGTCTCAGGAGGATATATACGTATATATATATACTATATATAATAGTATAGAATCAGAATCAACATGACAAGGAATCAGATGTGGTCTGACTCAGTCTTCGGTTCCCTCTTTATCCAAAAACACAAGAAATACAAGCAAAAAACAAAACAAAAATAGAAAAACAAAAAAAAAAAAAAACACGCAAAAACCTAACAAAAAATGTAAATTGTAATAAAACAGTAATTTGCTATGAAACATAAATTAAAAAATTGCACAAATGTTTATATACTATAATAACCATAATTATATTATAGTTTAATCAAGTTTAGTTTCAGATAATCCGCTGCCTTGGTGTGAAAAAAAAAACCAAGATCAGGAAATAGACGTTTATTAATATCGGGCCTAAAAAAAACAAGTCCAAAAATATAATATACATGAATCATATTCATATTTTTTCCTATAAAGTCTGTCTACTCTAGAATAATACACTGCAGAAAATCCATAGGAAAATTGTTAGGTTTAATATTTAAACCTAAATGTTGAATGAGCCTGAAATACGAAGAGAGGTCAGTTTGACATGTTTTCATATGTGTGTGTGTGTGTGCGCGTTAGTCTGGTCCAGCCACTAGGAGTCTGATCGGAACCTTACGAAATTGTTAGTGTGTCACGATAACTTTTCAAAGACTAAACAGGGAGAAGTTGTTCTGAATCGTCTTTTCTCTCTCACTCTCTCTCGCTTTATTTTCTCTCTCTCTCTCTCTCTCTCTCTCTCTCTCGCTTTCTTTTCTCTCTCTCGCTCTCTTTTCTCTCTCTCTCTCTCTCTCTCTCTCTCTCTCTCTCTCTCTCGCTTTCTTTTCTCTCTCTCGCTCTCCTTTCTCTCTCTCGCTCTCCGACTTGATGTTGCGTAACCTAAAGCCTAAAACTTTCCATCCTCTTGTGATATAATAAATGAACGTACTTCCGGGGAAAACTGAAGGAGAAGGATCGCAGAGACTGCTCTAGGAGCCTGGCTTTTTTTTTTTGATTAACTTTATTTACAGTGTTGTGTGATTTTCAAACAAACCGGTTTAAGGGTGTTCGAGCCAACAAAAATACAAGAAAAAAAGAAACAAAACAAGTAAAAAAAAAAAAAACACTTAAACGAAGTACAATTACCTGCCGATAAGGTGAGAAACTTTCACTAGGCAAAGACGATTTGAAACCAGACAAGATTTCTTGAAACTAGCACATTTTTAATCTCTCTCAATTCCTAGACAGTTAATTTATCGTGTAAGAAAAAAAAATATATTTGTTTAATTTCAAGATTTTGTTGGCTTGCCAAGAACTTCGTTTTTGTCCACCATACTACAAAACAGGAATTCTTGACAAGCCAAAAGATCTCGACACTAGCAAATCAATCATTGGTCGATAGTTTTATTCGAGTTAAGTCTTTTTTTTACTCGTTCTGTTTTTTATTTTCTTATTGTTTCATGTGCATGTTTAGCAGAGCGCTAGTCTGCCCTCTAGTGGCAAGAGCTTGTTTAAAAATTAGACGTCTGTTCTGCTTCTAGACTAAGTGTGTGCGTCAGTAAAAGTCTCCGAGCACACACACACCTTGGGGTAGGTGATGATGAAGGCCACCCATCCGGCCAGTAGGAAGGTGCAGAAGATGATGGTGGCCATGTCCTTCAGCAGCGAGTCCACCGGGGTCTCCACACGCCGGGGCTTCTCCTGCAGGGACAGTGGAGCCGCGCTCTCATTCGCCTTCTGGAGCACAGGGAGACGGGCCTTTCAGAGGCGGAGTTTGAGTTCAAGTTCGGGTTTAGTTATACGCCGCTTTTCTAAGTTCCAGACTGATGCAAAGTCGCTACGCGGAATTAGGGAAAAATTGTACTTAAAAAAATGAAAAATGTCCATTGTTCATCGATGATCACAAATTAGGAAAAATAGTCAGTAAAAAAAAAAGAAAAAGAAAAAACAGTCTTAGTTCTAGACCAACGCGAAGTCGCTATGTGGAATTAGGGAAAAATTGTCCTTAAAAAAAGAAAAACGTCCATTGTTCATCGATGTTCACAAATTTGGAAAAATAGTCAGTAAAAATAAAAAGAAAGAAAAAAAAAAAGTCTTAGTTTCAGACCAACGCAAAGTCGCTATGCGGAATTAGGGAAAAATTGTCTTTAAAAAACAAAAATGTCAGTTGTTCATTGGTGTTCACAAATTAGGAAAAATAGTCAGTAAAAAAAAAAGAAATTAAAAAAAAAAAAAACAGTCTAAGTTCCAGACCAAAGCAAAGTCGCTATGAATAATTACGGGAAAATTTGTCTTTAAGAAAGAAAACGTCCATTGCTCATCAACGTTCACAAATTAGGAAAAATAGTCAGTAAAAAATAGTAAAAGGGGAAAAAAAAAAAGTCTTGGAATTAAACCTGATTAGATCCACCTAAATTAATCTCGCATAAACATTTTCTGCATTAGCCAAGTGATGCTTTGCGCTTAAGTGAATGAACTTTCTAATTTAAATCAGGAGTTTCATATTTTTAATGTTGTACCACTGCATTTTCTCTGTAAATTGTATGAAGTTTCGTAAATTACCGTATTGTGTAAATGTCTTTTATTGTAAGTATGTACAATTGTACAAAACTGTATGCGACAGGGTACATTAAAAAAAAAAAAAAACTGTTTTTTTACCTGGTAAAATAAAGAAAAAAAAACTTTATTTGTATGAAAGACTTGAATTTTTGTATTGAACGCGTTTGTATGAAGACCAGTTTCCTCCGCTATATATAAAAAATACCAAAGCACTTTTTATGGTGAGATTGGCACCTCTTGGCCGCTGGCTCCGCGTGATGGCGGGATGATGGTGCCGTGAGGACGCGGGACGCTGCTGGGAAACCTCTCTAGAATGGTGTTGTGAGCGTCTGGCGGCGTCTCGTGGTGACCTATCACAAAATATTAAAATCACAAAATCACATCACAAAATATTAAAAAAATCATACGTTCACTAAAAGACTATTAGATTTGGTTAAATTAATGATTGGGATTGATAAGTCGGGATTGTAAAGCAGGGGGTCAAACTCCTTTAAAAGGCGGGGCAAAGGTGAAAATGTATTTAAACTGGGGTCGAAAAGGATAAACGATTATAATAATAAAATCATTTTGCTTTACGATAATGAAACTCAATAGAAATAAACATTAGGGCTGTCAAAGGTAACGTGTTAATTTTAAACACGTATTTGCGTCATTTATTTTTAACGCAGCTAATCACAGTTACAGATTTTTCCACTTTCGGTTTGGTGTCGTGCTGGTGTCACCAGGTGCGGCTCATTACCATCAGCAGCGCACAGTGATTGTATTCACCTGATGCTAATTAATTAAGTGTTTAAGGACAGTCTCATCTAGCTTGTCTCATCTATCTCGTCTCCGTCCGCGTGTTTTGAATGTTCTTGAATGAACTTATTAAAACTCATCGTCAGAAACCGATTTTCCCTGCTTACCGAGCTTCACAGACGCAGTTCCTTTTCAACTGCAAATAACTTGCTGGTGAGAATTCTCGGTCGAATTAAATCTCGGTTCAAAAAGCCGAAGCTTTAGATTCATACGGATTAGACTAACAGACAACAGTGTATTTACATACACTTGTATTTAAAAACAGTATAGTACTTCATAAAAATAGTTCCTGTCAACTACACAAGTCAGAATTATCAAATAATCGTTTCCAGTAAAAGTTACAAATGTACATTTATGGCTAATGCGAGTCAACTAGGCTAAAGCGCTGCATTATGGGAGCTGTAGTTTGGTTCAATCAGACGGTGTGACACATGTCTGTAATTACCGATGAGCAGCAGGAAGTTGCTCATGAACTTGATGTAGTTTCGCTCCTTGAGCGCCGCTCTGAAGGTGACGGTGGCGCTGGGCGTGATCACACACTCCGAATCATCATCATCACCATCATCACCAGCATCAGGACCCTCCAGCAGAGGGAACGTCCTGCCGCGGGGCTGAAACACACACACACACACACACACACCAGTCACATACTGCAATCAAATCAAATCAAAGTTTATTTATAGAGCACATTTAAAGACCACCAGGGTGGACCAAAGTGAAGCATGAAGACAGAGGAGAAGATGTAGAAGAAAGGCAAATAAGAGAAGAGTAAAAAGGTAAAACAACAATTAGACAGTATGATAAACAAGGAGGTAGGCAAAAAAAAAAAAAAAAGAAAAGGCTAGTAAATTAAGAGATAGACATTAGGACACAGTGAACATAGTGCATTCTATGGCAGTAGCAGTGCGTAGAGGGACAGAACTTATATCGGCACACCGAAGGCCAGGGAGAACAGGTGGGTTTTGAGTTCTGATTTGAAGACTGAGATGGACGGGGCAGCCTTTATGTGGGGAGGTGGAGTGCTCCAAAGTTTCGGGCCGACCACAGTGAACGAGCAATCTCCACCGACATTTGAGTCGAGTCCTGGGGGTTTTGAGAAGCCCTTGGTGGTTTGAGCGGAGGGCTCGTGGTGAGGCTTGCGGGGATAAATGTTCAGACAGATAGAGAGGAGCTCGGCCATTTAGTGCCTTAAACACAAAAAGTAGGACTTTGAAGTCGTTGTAGCCCGCGTAGAACAGGGGTGACGTGGTCATATTTGCGCTTACCCGTCAGGAGTTTAGCGGCAGAGTTATGTGGACTACAGTAGTCCGAGCGTGAGGTGATGAAGGCATGGACTGCTATTTCCAGGCAGTTCGGTGGTAGGACAGACTTGGTTTTCGCTAGAAGTCTGAGGTGAAAAAAGCACGTTTTGACTACCGAGTGGACTTGTTTGTCAAACCCGAGATGACTGTCGAACAGGACTCGCAGAGGGCGATCGGTAGGAGGGAACCAAGTCGTTTTAATAGTGTAGTTTTAATAACTGTTTTAATACACAATAGTTACTGGTCACTATAATTTTAATGTGTACAGTGGTACCTCCACTTACGAATGACTCCGTTAACAAAACTTTCCTTTTACGATGAGAGAAAATATCGTCTCATTTGACCAAATTACTTCACTATACGATGGGCCACTAATGTCCAGACGTGAAGAGACGTATAAAACAGCTTTTACTTTATTCTTCGCTGCTCCGGCTACGTCATTATCACCAGATAATCACGAGATTCAAGACGGTGGATGTAACATGTTTGTTATTACAGTGATTACGACGTTTCATCACATTTAATACACATATACATTTTTTTTTTTAAATCAGTACGGTTTATCGAATTTACATGCAAAATGCCGCCCACAAAATTTCCACGTACGAAACTTCTGTCGGCACGGATTAATTTCGTAAAGAGAGAAACCACTGTATATTATTATGACAACAATCTACTCCACTTTTCTTTTCGTCCGCGTTAAATATCCGTGCGATGATATTTAGTCTTCTGCTTTTATTCTAGAAGACAACGTGCGCGCTACTGCCACCTAGCGCATTTACACTAATCCCACAATGCACTAGGCCTTTTTTAGACAGGAAATGCATTTTCTCTGAAGCAACCACAACGTACAAGGCAAACACGTATGGACTGTTTGTTCGAGAATGTTTTTTTTTTATTTATATCGTCTAATTAAACCAAACAATTTCCTGTAATTAAAAGCAACAAAAAATTGGTCTTGCAAATATGCGAGTCTTTCTCTTCTCAATATGAAGAACTGAAACTGTACGTCTGCGTTAAAACATCCACGTGAAAACCATCTCGAGCGCTAAAAAGCACAAAAATAAAAACGCTGACAATTATTTTAACGGCATTGTTATATATTTTTTATTAATTTAATTTTTTAATTATTTTATTATATTAAATTATTTTTGGACTGTTATAACGGCAAACACAGTCCAGCACTTAAATATGATATTAATTTTTATTTTTTTATTATTTTATTATATTCAATAATTTTTGGACTGTTATAACGGCAATAACAGTCCAGCACTTAAATATAATATAAATTTTTATTTTTTTATTATTTTATTATATTCAAAAAATTTTGGACTGTTATAACGGCAATAACAGTTCAGCACTTAAATATAATATTAATTTTTATTTTTTTATTATTTTATTATATTAAATTATTTTTGGACTGTTATAACGGCAATAACAGTCCAGCACTTAAATATAATATTAATTTGTATTTTTTTTTATTTTATTATATTCAATAATTTTTGGACTGTTATAACGGCAATAACAGTCCAGCACTTAAATATAATATTAATTTTTATTTTTTTATTATTTTATTAAATATAAGAGTTCAATCGTCTGCCCTTATTTTCTCGCAGAACTGAGAATGAAGCAATCGACTGGGGATTTTTATTTTTTAATCCTGCTTGTGAAGAAAGATTCAGATTTTGTGTGTGTGTGTGTGTGTGTGTGTGTGTGTGTGTGTGTGTGTGATAGGGCTGCACGATTTTGAGAAAAAACGCAATTGCGGTTTTTCTGAAAAATATTGCGATTGCCATGTGATTTTCGCTTTTTGCATTTTTAAGTGCATAAAACAAAAATTATGATAAAATATATTGCTACTTTTACAACACAGATGGTTAAATAAACTATATACATACAAACTATATATGTTTGACGCTTTGTGATTAATAAATACAGTAGCTGAACCGAAATGCCAAACAATAAGAATGGAAAACAACCACCGAGTCATTAGTTTTATTAAATTAACAATCTGAAACACGGAAAAATTGAAAATTATCTTATTTGAAATTAAATAAAACAATGTTGTCACTTGTCACTGAAAACGAAGTGAACAATCCTTAATAAAACCTTTTAAAATACCTCGTACTGTGAATTAGAAACGTTTTACACACATTTCACTGGCACCAAAGAAAATGCTCTGGTGGCGTGTAATAAAAAGGCAAAATGGAAAACACACGGGAAACATCGAACATAGAACCGAACATAAAACATGAGGACGATATTACTATTACTAACATTAGTATTTTTCTAATATTTAATATTGTGATATGATTAAGATGCTGGTGATAAATGAGTTGTGTTTCCTCTGCATCTGGCCACGGCGCTGCGTAAAACCTGGTTTGGTTGTCATTTCTGATTGGTCAGAAAGTCAGGAACGAGAGATTCGTCAATTTTGATTGGCTAATGGGCGTGTCACTCAAACGTCAGAGGCGGGGTAAAAACCGTAGTTTTTAAAAACCGTTTTAAGCTTTTAATTTAAGGTAATCGCGGGAGTTAATATCGCAATATCGATTCCGAAAAAGTTTAGTTGTGCAGCCCTAGTGTGTGTGTGTGTTTGTGTTACAACTGCACAATTCTGGATAAAATTGGAATCACGATTTTTTTCAAGTCTGGAGCTCAATCTCGAATTCAGACCGGTTTGGCTGGATCATATAGGTGCTGGAGCGAGGGGGGCGGAGTCGAGATCGCGATCTTTTAACGATGAATCGCGCAGCTCTACCGCAGACTTCACCACGATGACGAAGAGTCACTTACCACAACAGTAACTCCACTGTGCACCAGGGACGGAGACGCGTACAAGCCGGACGAGTGTTTGCCCACGTACAGCGTCGACCTTCAGGACAAACAAACGCTCGATTCACACTTCATCACCACACGTAAAAACTTACACTGATGCCCCGACTTACGAAATTAAACGAGTCGCTTTGTTCTGCCAAAATCTCGCATTTAACGCATGTAATCCATCTAATCTGTGCCATAAAGGACTTTGTGAATTCAGACATCTTTTTTTATAAATGATCAAATATTGGTAATAAATGTACTAAAAACATGTTACGCATCAGTTGTTTAGTTTTTTTCCCCAAATATCAAAAATCTTATCTACCGGGGACGGGGCAATATTTTTATTTTTACCATTTTTAAATTTATTTTTCCTTCCATAGAAAGTTGTGTCTGGTGGTATTCTTGACTATGCCTGGAAACATGTCAATGTTTTGATTTGTGTTTTCGTTCTATTAATTTTTATTGCATTATTTTAAAACATTTTTTTTTTCATATTCATAAAAATTTTCTCGATATTTTTATGCCAAATATTACGTTCGTTTGAAAAAAAAAAACAGTTTTAAGCGCTCTTTTCAAGCTGGTACCGTGCATTACTCTCACGGGCCACGTAAAATGCCACGCCGCGCGACTCACATCAGCTTGTCTTTGGTCTTCTTCTCGTACGGGAAGGGATACTTCCACTGGGTTGTATATGTATATTTGTATAAATAATTGCCCAAAAAAAAAAAAAAATTGCAATTATGATTTTGGGCAAAAATTGCACAGCCATAACTGAAAACGTAACCCTTTAGTGCATGCCGCGACACCGGTGTCACCCTTTGTTCAATGATGTTTTAATGGGTTTTCAAAAAAAACGTTTTTTTACTTTTTTTTTTCCACTGTTTACTTTTAGATGTAGTTGGATTCTGGAACACCAGGTGGCGCCAATTTACTGCTTATTTAGGTTTCCAGAGCAGTTTGTATTGTCTACTACTTCTCTTTCGGCTTTTCCCTTATCAGGTATTGTCTAAAGTCCAAAAATTTGGGATCAATCCCAATTTTTCCCAAATATCAAAAATCTTATCTACCGGGGACGGGGCAATATTTTTACCCGAAATTTTCTTTTTTTCTTCCATAGAAGGTTGTGTCTGGTGGTATTCTTGAAACATGTCAATGTTTTGATTTTTGTTTTCGTTCTATTAATTTTTTTCATTATTATAAAAATTTTATACCTTTTTTTTTTTTCATTTTCTTGATATTTTTATGCCAAATATTACGTTCGTTTGAAAAAAAAAATGTTTTAAGCGCTCTTTTTAAGCTGGTACCGCGCATTACTCTCACGGGCCACGTAAAGCGCCACGCCGCGCGACTCACATCAGCTTGTCTTTGGTCTTCTTCTCGTACGGGAAGGGATACTTCCACTGGGTCACGTGACCCGCCGTCTCCGCCGTGAAGGTGAGGTAGCGCAGCGTCTCCACGGCGACGTTGGTGTGCGGGATCTTGCGCAGTCCCTCGCGCTGCCAGATGTAGACGGCCACCACGGGAGAGTCGTAGTTCTGGACCCACTGGACGTCTCCGGACTCGCTGTTGACCGTCACCACCAGGCCGTCGCCGTTGGACACGAAATGGGCCATGCCTGCGGAGGACACGCCCCTCGTCAGACACGCCCCCTCGCGGCGACCTCCCACGCGCGGCCTCACTGTAGTCGGTGTCGTCGTCCGGCGAGGTGAAGGCGTAGTTGGAGTAGGTGGCGTTCCAGCGCAGCTGCTGGTTCTTGGTGTCGAACATGGTGATGGTGTACTCTTCAGAAACGACAAGGCGCCAGGGTCACAATTCACACGGCGGGGTCAACGGTGACAAAGATTTCATATTCATTTCGTTTCAGTCCCAATTTAGTCATCAAGTTTTTTTGGTTTTCGGCTAATTTTAGTCGACTAAACACCACAACATCATATTATTATCACGATATCGCGGCACATCTCAATACCGTTATCACGTTAATACCGCTATAGCGGCCAGCGCTAGTGCGCGGTGAGAAAAGCAGTTCCAGGTGTGTTGTATTTCTAATGGTGATTGACAGAAGCGTCTCACCCGTGCGTCCCAGGTAGAGAAGAGCGGAGGAGGGGCAGAGCGTGTGGGCGTAGGAGGAGGAGAGCGTCTGCTGCTTCTGCCCCGTCAGCAGGTCCACCACGTGCCACGCGTCCTGCTTCCTCCCTGCGGGGCGGCAGCAGGGGGCGGGTCATGAGGGCGGGGCTAGAGGCGGGGCTTCAGCACACTCACCCATGTACAGGATGCCGTCCGAGCTGCGGCAGGGAGACGCCTGTACCAGCTCCGGGATGGTGAACGGGAGTTTCTGAAAGTTATTCGTCAATATTTGCCCACTGTTATTACATTTGCGCAGTTGTAATTACCGTCTGATTAAATATCTTCCAGCCAATGAAGTAGGCGGGAAAATGCATTTGCATATTTGTAAATGTGTTTTTTCGGAATTGGCGGTTGTGGTCCAGCAGTAGATTGTTTTATAGTTCACTAACAATTTTTTTTAATTGTTTTGTACTCTAAAATACTTTTTCAATTAAAATGACTTAATAAAAAAATAACACTAAATTTGATTTTAATGAATATAAACAGTACTATATATATATATAATAAAAATAATACTATAGTTTTTATGTTTTACTAATCTGTTAATTAGAACATTACAATTGTTGTTTCATATTTGCAAATGTGTTTTTTGGGAATGTTATGGAAATGTATAAATAAGCCGCACCTGCATACAAGCCGCATCCACTCGATTAAAAAAAGTTTTTCAAGCCGCAGATATGTATGTTTTTGAAATAGATATTTACTACAGGAACAGAACGATTTTGAATTGTATATGTACATTTGAATGTACATTAACAACTTAAAACTTGCATCACACGAACTTCTTCATGTGTGTGTCCATGATGAAGAGTTGAGGGTTTGAAAAGATTTTTGAAAAGAAGAGTTTGACAGACCGACTTATATCTGCTAAAGAGGACGTAGCGTATTCTTCTTTGCATTTATTTTGTCTTCTTTGTATTTTGTGACTTTGACTCTAATTCCGGTTTAGATGTATATAAATGTATATAAATGGTACTGTATAATTATAATAATACTCCAGTTTTTATATTTTACTAAACTGTTTAACAGAACATTACAATTGTTTTTTAATTGTTTCTTGCATGTGGTATTGATAAGTTGTCTATTTTTACTTTTTCTATATTATGCATTAAAATTGTTACAAAAGAAATTGTAAATATTCACTTAAAATGTACAAAAAAGTTAATTAATTATTTAATCAAAATCAACACAAACGTTTAATTATTGTATTGTATATACATTGTTTTTTATTGTTTCTTGCGTACTGTAGTTTTCTTTTGCCGTTTACTGAAGATTAAAATAGTTTTTTTAATTGTTTCTTGCATGTAGTATTTTTTATTGTCTATTGTACACTATAGTTACAATAGATAATTGTTTATTGTACAGTACAATAAAGTTTTTTTTTTTATTGTTTTCTACACTAAAATAGTTTTTCCTATACTGTGCATTAAAATTGTTACATCAAAATTATTTTTAAAAAAAAATCATTCAACTAGCATTTTAATTGTTCTTGTATGGAGAATTTTTGCACATTACAGTCTGTTAATTGTTTATTGTAAAACAAAATCGGTTTTTAAACACGTAGTTTCTTGCACATCATCTTTCTGTATCGTTTTGTGACCAATTTAAAGGTTTATTCATCTGTTCCTGTACAATTAAAAAACCACGATGCATTATAATTACATTATACGTTTTTCAAAAGTTTGTTTTTTTATATTATAATGTAGATATAAATATGCAATTGTAGTTTGTCAAAGAGCTTTTCAATGTATTTATTTATTTTACGTCATCTGAGCACCAGTGGCTATATTAAATGGCAATATGGTTCTTATTTGCATTTTTACAAGTCAGAAAAACCAAAAAACTTAGAATCAAAGAAACGTTTGCACTTGTTATTTTAGAGATGGTTTGCGTGTGTGTGTGTGTGTGTGTATACACTCTTACGGTCAATCCTTCATTGTTTTTGCCTCCGAGAGAATACAGACTGCCATCGTGAGGGTCCGGGAGGAACGCGGGCCTAGACACACACACACACACACACACACACACACACACACACTAGGACAGTCATACTACACAATGACTGAAAGTGAAACGACACGGAACATTCTGGCAGTGAGCCAGCGAGGGCGTGGCTGTGCTACTGGACATCAGAGGTCACGTGATGCCAGTTTAAGAGTGTGTCGCGAATTGATAACATCGCCAATATAATCGCCGAATATAAGCACCCCCTTGATTTTTTAGGCACAAAATAAAAATGTAAAACGTTTTTTCTTTTATTGACATTTCTGGTTCAATCACGATAATATTCTTTCAGAAATACAATTTCTTCTTTATTTAACAAACCTAACTTGTGACCCGTATCAATTTGATATCGTTTTACTTAATAATAGATAACAAAAAGTGGATTCTAGTGGTCAGGACTTCATTTCCCAAGATCCTTTGCTCTCCAGTCAGACTCTGCACATGCTCAGAGCAATAGTTTCAAGCTCAGGTCTGTTGATCTGACGCCGTGTGAAGAGGAAGGATTATTATCCCCTGTGCAGACACCCAGCGTTTTGATTGTGTCTGTTCCTCGGATTGTGTTCTGCATTTTCGACTCTTTCTGTAATGACACGTTGGACTCATTTGTGATTGTTCCTGACTTGAAATATGGAGAAATGGAGGCTTATAATTACGCGCAAATTTGAAATAGGCGATTATAAACGAATAAAAGGGTGCTTATATTTGCACCCATTACCGTTACGCAGCCATCTTATGATAAAGCGTTGTACCTTCTCTCAGGTGAATCTCAGTATGATTTGTACAGTTATACTCACTCTGACACGTGTGTGGGGACCTGAAGAACAGGATCTGCTCACAACAAGACAAAACTTCAGTTACAAGAAGAACAGGAACAAAAGAAATCGCTCCGGTTACACACACACACACACACACAGGCACACACACACAGGATGCCAGATACATCACTGATAAATCTCAACAAGTCTAATGATGGTTTGTCAAGCTGATGTAGAACAAGAAGCTGTATTCTGAGGCCAGAGGTCAGGAGTTGCGAATCAAGTGTGTTAGCCTAGCCACAACGAGTTAGCCTAGCTACAGCGGGTTAGCAATGATCCTAGCTACAGTGTGCTAGCCTAGCTACAGCGGGTCAGCAATGATCCTAGCTACAGCGTGCTAGCCTAGCTACAGTTAGCGATGATCCTAGCTACAGCGGGTAAGCCTAGCTACAGCGGGTCAGCAATGATCCTAGCTACAGCGTGTTAGCCTAGCTAGTTAGCGATGATCCTAGCTACAGCGGGTAAGCCTAGCTACAGTTAGCGATGATCCTAGCTACAGCGGGTAAGCCTAGCTACAGCGGGTCAGCAATGATCCTAGCTAATGCGTGTTAGCCTAGCTAGTTAGCGATGATCCTAGCTACAGCGGGTAAGCCTAGCTAGTTAGCGATGATCCTAGCTACAGCGGGTAAGCCTAGCTACAGTTAGCGATGATCCTAGCAATAGCGGGTAAGCCTAGCTAGTTAGCGATGATCCTAGCTATAGCGGGTAAGCCTAGCTAGTTAGCGATGATCCTAGCTATAGCGGGTAAGCCTAGCTAGTTAGCGATGATCCTAGCTACAGCGGGTTAGCAATGATCCTAGCTACAGTGTGCTAGCCTAGCTACAGCGGTTCAGCTATGATCCTAGCTACAGCATGTTAGCCTAGCTACAGTTAGCGATGATCCTAGCTACAGCGGGTAAGCCTAGCTAGTTAGCGATGACCCTAGCCACAGCGGGTAAGCCTAGCTAGTTAGCGATGACCCTAGCCACAGCGGGTAAGCCTAGCTAGTTAGCGATGATCCTAGCTACAGCGGGTAAGCCTAGCTAGTTAGCGATGATCCTAGCTACAGCGAGCTAGCCTAGCTAGTTAGCGATGACCCTAGCCACAGCGGGTAAGCCTAGCTAGTTAGCGATGACCCTAGCCACAGCGGGTAAGCCTAGCTAGTTAGCGATGATCCTAGCTACAGCGAGCTAGCCTAGCTACAGGCTAAAAGTGCAAATACAGAGGAGCAGGCTAATATAGTGTGAGCAGTGCTGCCTTGTGAGGTCATAGCGGCAGTCGTACCTTCTTTCAGAGTCCACTTGATGGCGCCGGATCTCCTGCTGACGGCGTGGAGGCTCCCGTCCAGCGTGGACACAAACAGCAGACTCTCCGGAACAGAGACCGTGCTGCCGCTGGCCTGCAGACACACACACACGTCACCACAAGCAAAGAAACGTCGCCAAAATCCCGTGAAAAAATGTTTGGCAGAGAGTGGGCGGAGTCTGGTGTCACACAGGCGCGGCATCCCGGGAAAAGAAACGCAGCGAAAAATCCCGTGAAAAAATGTTTGGCAGAAAGTGGGCGGAGTCTGGCGTCACCTGAACATCATCATCACAGACTGACTCCAGTATTCTCTACTTCAAACGGCGTCGTTGTCCATTCAGTCTGGAAGCCCCGCCCACTGACGGCGATCACAAACTGACTTTGCGGATTACGCGCGAGTTGTACGTTTCTCAAACTTTAAAAGCTGGTTTTGTGTGTCATTTTAGTGTTTGTTCGGAATATTGCTCCACGCGGAACCATTCGCCCAAAAACGGCAAAATCAAATATAAATGAAGAAAGAAAATAAACGTACTTACGTCTAAATAGATGCAGGAATACATACGTACAAAACAAACGTACAAATTAGTGATGCACCGAAATGAAAATTCTTGGCCGAAAGCCAGAACACCGAAAGTAATTATGGCAACTGTTAGTTAGTAGTACCATTGCATTTAATGCTGTGATGGTGTACTAACTTTATTATTAATTAATGCATTTGCAATAAATTGATTTTAGTAAAGTTTCAAATGAATGAATAAATGAATCAAAATTTGTTATAAATTATGCAAACATTTAAGAATATTGCAACAATCAAGAGTATAAATTATAATTCAAACTAAAATGTTACATAAAACAATACATAAACAATAATATACAGGCCTACTGGTCTGCTGAAAAGTTGCAAAAATAAATGGTCTTCACACACGTATTGTTGTGTAAAATCAAACGGAGCTTTTATTTACAATGTTATCTAACTTATGACATAAAAGCCCTGCTACTTTTATATATAATTAAGCGAGTATATACATGTTCAAATAAAATGCTTAGCTTTCAAAACTTGACTTATAAGCAGGTAAAACAAACTGATTTTATCTCTCCATGAACTAACTCTCTCTCTCACTCTTTCTCTCTCTCTTACTCTCTCTCTCTCTCTCTTTGTTTTCGATAACCTTTAATGTAACTGCAATCATTAATAATTTTGCCAATTTGCGGCCGAAAATGTTCAGTGGCTGAATATTTGGCGCATCCCTAGTATTAATACATATTTATGTTAGTACAACAAATAGGAAATAAATGTAACCATTTATCTTTTCCTTCTCTCAAGCCCTTTATCTCTATCTTTATCGGTGAGTGTTGGCCTTTCCCGTAGGCAAATTTGTTTTGTACGTATGCATTTCAGCATCTATTTATACACAAGCACATTTACTTCCTTTGTCATTTATATTTGACGGTCTATTTTGTCGGCCTGTCAAAATGTACAGGGAAAACGGAAAATGTAATTAAAACAACACGGATGAAATGATTGTTTGCTGCGAGTTCCAAATTTACATTTTTTTGTTTTCATTATCGTCAAGGTTACAACGTTACGCCAACTTTTAAATAAGGTTTAATGAATACAAACAAACAAATAAACAAAAAGATAGTAGCCGCGGAGAACACTAGGTTTTCTGTGAGAAACACTGACCTGGAAATAACTCTATAACTTTGAACTAATCACTATTTATTTAAGAGAAAGCAGAAAATAAAACATGTGCGTATATAAGATATGACATATTAAGTAGAGTAAGGCCCGCCCCCACGTGAATCTAGTGCCCGAAGTTCAAACGCAAAAAAAAAAACAACAAACAAACAAAGAATCCGAAGTGA